>JAQFVV010000053.1:382211-1582211 GCA_028023455.1 Epiperipatus broadwayi | reverse complement strand
CTTTTATTTTTCATCTAATAAATCATATAGCTTTGAACTGTTCAGATTAGTACTAACATATATATATATTCCAACTACTTAATGACGTCAAATAAATAGAGCAAACTATTTTACAAACATGCAACTTAAAATTATGAATAAAAAAAAACCTTGTTTAACATGGCTCTGATTAGTAATTTATAAATTGTAATTCTGTTTCACACGCTTAAAATTCATTTAAAGTGATAAAGATTAGAAAAATATTGAATGTAAAGTAAAACAGAGTTGAATTTTAAATTATTCAGCTCGGATTAAAAGTTATTTACACGGCATTTTTTAAATACAACAGTTGTTTTTTTTTTTAATAACAGTTAAATCATTATCAGACTAAGCTTTATATTTTCAGTTTTATTTTGATATCAACAAATACGGCTAAATTATTTTTTTTAAGTATAATAATATGCATTTTTATAAATTAAAATAAACTAAATTGAAATAATAACTAGCCATTTGTAAACAACTATGGCCATTTCAAGTCACCCCCTACCTCCCCAAAGAAGAGGTGAGGGATATTCTAGTAATGAGTTTTATGATGGCTATACAAAACAATTTATGAAACATAAATATGTCCATATAGAATATACTAATTCATGTTTCTGTTTACTTGATATTTTACTGTGCTATCTTTTAATTTGTTCAGCAGAAAACTTTTCTTTCTGAAATACTTCAACACCATATCTAATTGTAGTTCTTCAAGGTATTCTATTCTCTGCCATATCCTTCCAATGAAAACAATTGACCTTGCACTCTTTAAAATGGTAATCATTATAAAGTAGATGATATCTACATTTCCCACAAAAACCATGCTCAAATTTACCATAACACAGTTTTCTAGAAAGTGATCCATTGTTCATTTGTTTACATGTCAAATAAAATGAATGTATAATTTACCATAGCACCACATCCAGAAAATTGAAGATCATATAGGTTGGTTTTATGATTTTGCCAATGTATTCTAAAATTTTATATAGATGAAACTTTTCTAATGCCTTTCATTTCCATGCAAGTAATTAGATAAAATAACAGCTTTATACACAGGTAATTTAATTGCAAAAGTTATATCCATGTGATGAAATATTCTATCTTTCAATTTGTTAGAAGCAGTAGCAGCACATTGAAGTTTGTGTTGACATCAATAAGTCCATCATTCTATTTCTAAAACTACCAAAGTGTTTTTTTTAAATTGGCTTACATTCTCATGTTGATAACCATTCAAGCTGATAAAAAACTTGTTTTTTCAAACATCAATTGACAAACTAAAGTCTTTATACATTGGATTCAAAACATTATTTTCATCTTGTAAATAAACTTTCGAAATGGCAAAAATATCATGATCATCAGTTTACTGTCAGAGTATTAGAAGTTCTGTTTTTTTTCTTCTAATCAATTTAAATCAAAGATTTCATCAAAAAATCTGTATCATATTTTGATCCCTGTTTGATTAAGCTACCAATAAACAATTCCAAAAAATAATCACAGAAATCAAGAGTATATTTTTCTTGTTTAACACCAATTTTTCATTTCAAATGCCTGTTTTTTTATCTAAAGTAATAACACTTATCTCATTATGTCATTTAAAAGTATATAATATGACAACCAACTAATTTCAAATAATTTCATAGATCTGTTCTATTAACTGAATCAAATGCTTTGATCAAATCAATAAAAACAATTCAGAAATCATTCTTTTGTTTCAGACATCTTTATTGCATTTACATGGCAACAAAAACCATGTATATGTATAATAACACTTCTTGATTCTCTAAAATTGGACTGAATCTCTGATAACCATTCATCTATAACTAAAAGTAACCTATTGAATAAAATTCTTAAGTGTATATTTTCTATAGTGGATAATAATTATATTCCATAATTCAGCAATCTTATCTATTACCTTGGTTTTTAAAAATGGAAACAATAAAATCATCTTTAAAATTGGATAAGATAATTTCATGTGTTCATACATTTCTAAAAAAAATTCAAATACTTTTGGAGTAGTATATCACTATCATATTTTAAAACTTCCCCAGATATTTCATCAAGACCTGCAGCCTTTTTGCTTTTAAGATTATAAGGAATTATTTTGACTTCACTAAGTTGGATATCTAAATCCAAATTTAAATGAGTAGAAAAAATGGATATGTCATTAAAAATCACCCCAACTTTTGTATTATTATTTAAAAATTGATCAAAATAATCCTTCTCCCTAATCAAAATATCATAATCAATATATAAAAGAGTGTCATTGTGGATTTATAGGATTGTGATGCTATTCCTTAGGTCTTTATGTCACTTCCTATGCATCAAAAATAGAATGATTATGATTGACCAATATATTTTCTTTGCAATTTTAATCCACCAATAATTTTTAAGTCTTCTCATCAGTTGTTGAATTTTTGCCTCCAGATCTTTATTTTTATTATGAAGTTCCAGATTTAATCTCTTACTCTGTCAAGGAAAAAAAATTCACATTTCTTCTTTATTAAAATCACTAATAATAAGATCAATGTAAGAAAATCAGTCATGATTCTTCTTGTTAGTGAACCCAAGAATAAATTTATTATATCTATTACCTACACCCAAAGAGAATTGCAAGTTTCAATAATTTGGCAGTTCTGAAGATCCAAATTAAGAATTTTAAACTTTAATAACTGTTGAAATTTTATAGTAGATTCTTCTAAAGAATGAACATCAATTTTCCTGTGAATATGACTGGAATAATTTTTATTTTTTAGTGCAACTATCATTTTAATCTTGGATCATACTAATCTATAATTTGCACAACAATCTGTTCTTGTAAGTGTTCATGAAATATAAACTTCTTTTATATTCAACTTCTAATTATAATGTAATTTATTAAATGCAGTTGTTTTCAGCATGCATGTATCTATCAAAACAAAGTGTTTATGGCAATCAATCCATGTGTTGTGCATAAATTCAATAACCACACAGCATTTGAATTTATCATATCAATATAATTTTTGGCCAAAGTCTGCTATTTGTAATATTACATATCTTAAAATCTCCAAGAAGAAAATTTTATCTTTTTATGGTACTGCTGAAATAATCTATCCAAGAAGGAATAAAAGTTTCCTTCTCTGAGTCTAAAGTTGGAGCATGGAAACTAATAAAATGAGCATTAATACCATTATTTAAGGCAAGTTTTAATACCAATAGCCTTTCATTGATACAATGAGAACTTTCAATGACAAAATGCATTCTCCTTTTACTGACTGCACTGCCTTTCTAAAAAAAAAAAACCATATCTATGCATCTTTTAAACTTTCTTCCACTAGAAGATGAGTTTTACTAAGAACAACTATATTGATCTTAAATTTTGACAGTTTCATAGTCAACAATGCAGTCCTTCATTATAGTGTTGAAAGTAAAGTTTGCACATTTCCATGTATCTGTATTTAAAAAAAATATTAAATTTATAATACTTACCATTAGTATTACTGCTGCCTTTTTACCACTACTACTGATATTATTATTACTATTCCTATTATTTCTACCGCTAAAATTAGTAATCCACCAGGCATGACAATCTATCCAACTGTGTAAGGCATGCTGTTTTTAAACTACATTTCGCAGGCCCTTCAACTTCCATGGTAGATAATGGGATTCCAAATAAGGTTTTCAAACATACAATCTTTGCCAGCCAAAATTCCTGTCTCACTGAAATTTAATTCCAAATCGACTCTAGTGATTGTGCTGCCTTAAGCAAACACATCTAAGGACTGTCAGTCTACTAAACCTGTCATCATTATTGGTGCTCTTGAAGGCTTGAGTTAAAAATAAAGGAAAAGGAGAATTGGACTCAGAAATGTTGTAGGTAAACAGAGCAAAACTCTCCATACAGTATTGCCACCTGTGCTAAACAGAGTAATCAATGGATGCCAGAAGGCTGGTGCATAAAATCCCTATCTAACCACTCCCAATCCCCAGACTAGTTTCTGCCTCGGCCCAGTGAGGCTTTGGATCTGAGAGCACGCATCTGATCTCTGGATCTAATGCAACCCTCTAGCAACCACC
Source organism: Epiperipatus broadwayi (assembly GCA_028023455.1). Classification (NCBI taxonomy): domain Eukaryota; kingdom Metazoa; phylum Onychophora; class Udeonychophora; order Euonychophora; family Peripatidae; genus Epiperipatus; species Epiperipatus broadwayi. Next base: position 1,578,137 of record JAQFVV010000053.1, on the reverse strand, counting down.
CTTTATCTCTACTTAACTACCTGAGGAATGAAATTGAAAACACAAAAATATTTTCAATCTAAGCTCAATAGCTTAAATAGTCATATGGGTCTGAACCGCTCAGCACCCATATATTTGGTGCTTAGGTCTCACCATTGCCCCTATTAGGCAGGATTGGTGTTAAACCATTAAGCATCACATGATCACTTTCCTATCGCACATTAATTGTTGATAAACAGAGCAAAACTCTCCATACAGTATTGCCACCTGTGCTAAACAGAGTAATCAATGGATGCCAGAAGGCTGGTGCATAAAATCCCTATCTAATGCCTACTCATCCAATATCCCCAGACTAGTTTCTGTTTAGCACAGGTGGCAATACTGTATGGAGAGTTTTGCTCTGTTTATCAACAATTAATGTGCTAGTATAGGAAATGTGATCATGTGATGCTTAATGGTTTAACACCAATCCTGCCTAATAGGATAGTGGTGGCTATGGTTGTAAAAGAGCCAAAGACACCAAAATGTATGGGTGCTGAACTGAGTTCAGATCCATATGACTATTTAAGCTATTGAGCTTAGATTGAAAATATTTTTTGTGTTTTCAATTTCATTCTCATAGTTTAGTAGTTAAGTAGAGATAAAAGGTGGTTGCTAGAGGGTTGCATTAGATCCTAAGATCTAGATGCAGTGCTCTCAGATCCAAAGCTCCTCACTGACGAAGGCCACAAGCCAGAAACTAGTCTGGGGATATTGGATGAGTAGGCATTAGATAGGGATTTTATGCACCAGCCTTCTGGCATCCATTGATTACTCTGTTTAGCACAGGTGGCAATACTGTATGGAGAGTTTTGCTCTGTTTATCAACAATTAATGTGCTAGTATAGGAAATGTGATCATGTGATGCTTAAATGTTGTAGGTGTGGTTAAAGGATAAAAAAAAGTTGCATAAATCATTGTCACAGTTAGTATAAGCATACTCTTAATAAATATATTGATAATAGAAATGAATTTTAAAAATTAAAGAAAATAATTAAAGAGGAAGTGTTCATTTCACTAGATATATAACAATGTTAAGTGGATTTTTTTAAATTGTGTGTGTGCGTGATTAAGATAATTTAATAATAGCAAATCACTTTTTCTCCAGATTACACAATACATGATAAAAGAAAAGCAGCTTTTTATTCTTAAGTCATTAATAGTGAGCTTGAAGAATAGGTGATTATTAGATGCTAATCTGTTTAAATCCCCATTCTCTGACTAATCGCTGACTCTGTTTTTTATTAATAAAATTTGGAATTCAAAACTGAAAATAATGTGATTATGCTATAAACTTTTGGCTGTTTTCATTTTTTTTATTTTAGGAATGTTTTAAAATAAACCATAACAAAATATGCTAGTCTTGGAATGTAGAGGTTCCAGGATCGATTCTAGTGCTCAAAGTTTTAGTGTTCGAACTTCTTATGAACTTCTGAACAATAAAGCCATTAGCTTTTTTTTTTTTTTTTAGTAATGAATTAGTTCGTTTTTCAATAAATTAGTTACAAGTTTTGAATGTTAGCTGCTCAGCCACTTTGGCTGTTTTCACCAGATTCATGGCACAATGGAGTGGTCCGGTATGCTAATATATTTAAATTAGTAATTTAAACATTCCATTTGTTGGAAGATTGGATAAGGAAAAGGAGAATAACCTGAATGTTACATTAGAATCAAATAATGTTTTTTTTATCTAAAGAGATAATTGCTTAGTAAGGAAATTTAAAACAAAAGATAAACAAACCATATTTTTACTTTGTATATACTTTTGTTCCATTAAAAAAAAATGTCAAAACTTTATTTTAGCATACAAGAATATAATAAAATAAATTTGTTCTTTTATAAATGCAAATTATTTAATTTTTTTTTTTAAATCTACCCCCCCCCCTCAAATAACATAACTCTATCTATATATGTTGTTTTATTTCTATCATCATGGTAAAACACCTAACTATCTCAATATATATAATGTTGGTGAAAGTTCCATATAATTTTTTCACTGTAGTGGTTTTATTATACACTCAAGTATGGGAAGTTTGGACCAATAAGATTACTTCCTCATGCAGTAAAATATATTGTTTAAATTGCGAGGATTAAAAATAATTTATTAAAAATAAATAAATAATAACAATAGTTTAAAGAATTTATGACATCACTCACATTCAAACATACGACTATAATTTTATTATTTATGTGACAAATAAATAAAAAAATTTGCTTTTAGAAAAGAAATGATGATCTAGACATTCACATGTTTAAAAATGTAATCAGAAGATATTTAGAAATAGGATGAGACATTTTATAGATTTTAGAAAAATATTTGGTAAGACAAACTATATTTTGCAGGGAGGGGGGGTAATAAATGATTTGCAGTTGGGTCAAAACCTAAGACTAACAGAGTAGGACAACAGATAAAATAAGGCAGTTATTGCTTGTTACCTATTTTGTTTAATATATAATTTAAGATAAATAATCTGCGTCGCACACAAAAAAAGATAATATATATTGTGATAAAATAAAGATTCAATGGACCATATAAGAGATTATGGTAACACACAAGCTTCAAAAGAGTAAAAAAAACATCAATATTTAATCAGCGATGTTTAAAAAATGTTTAGACATTATATATGACAGTGAATGGAAAAAAATTAAAACTATAAATTAAAATTATAAATATATATAAAAGATTGAACAAATAAGAATAAACTTTTGAAGATTTTAAATATTTAAAATAAATGAAAATATAGGAGACAAAAAAAGAAATTAAATATAGGATTCGAACTCAGACATTTTCACATGACCCTCAACTCTCCATGCCATCTCATATTGCTGACCCACCTGATCGCACACATGTTGAAAAGAGAAATAATCACCAATATATGTACTTCATGCTAAACCAGCAATCATCAGTTGGTCCAGATTACTATCTCCACGCATATATACAATCAGTGCTCAGCCTTATATTAAGATAGCCAATCTTCACACTTTAATAGACCGGATTGAAACTACTCCAACTCATAATTCTTCAGCTATCCATTTTATTGAAAATCTGATGGTGGAACATTCAAAGCCCACATTAGTGCCAAGATTGTCATCCTGCCCATGTTGACATTTTAGTCATTCTGACCCCTCATGCACAGGAGAATAATCCATTTTCATACATATGAGGGATGGGCAGGCCTTTAACGCACTATATTTTAATAAGTAATTTAATACACTGTACAGGCTTACTACACCCACCTGCATATATATAATGTAATATATAAAGGATTCAAATTCAGACTTTCACATGATCCTCAACTCTCCATGCTATCTCATATCGCTGACCCACCTGATCGCACACGTGAAAAGATAAATAATAACCAATATATGTATTTTATGCTAAACCAGCAATGTGGGCTTTGAATGTTCCATCATCAGATTTTCAATAAAATAGATGGCTGAAGAGTTGTGAGTTGGAGTAGTTTGAAGGCTGTCCATTAAAGTGTGAAAATTGGCTATCTTAATATAAGGCTGAGCACTGACAGTATATATATATATATGTGGAGATAGTAATCTGGACCAACTGATGAATGCTGGTTTAACATGAAATATGTATATTGGTGATTATTTATCTTTTTAACATGTGTGCAATCAGGTGGATCAGCAACATGAGATGGCATGGAGAATTGAGGATCACGTGAAAGTCTGAGTTTGAATCCCTTATATACTACAATATACATGTTCAGGTGTGTGTAAGCCTATACAGTGTATTAAATTACTTATTAAAACATAGTGTGTTAAAGATCTGCCCATCCCTCACATATGTATGAAAATGGATTATTCTCCAGTACATGAGGGGTCAGAATGACTAAAACATCAACATGGGTAGGATGACAACTTTGGCACTAATGTGAGCTTTGAATGTTCAATCATCAGATTTTCAATGGAATGGATGGCTGAAGAGTTGTGATTTGGAGTAGTTTGAAGCATGTCCATTAAAGTGTGAAGATTGGCTATCTTAATAACAGGCTGGGCACTGGTTGTATATATGTGTGTATATAGTAATCTGGACCAACTGATGCTTGCTGGTTTAGCAAGAAATACATATATTGGTGATTATTTATCTTTTCAACATGTGTGCTATCAGGTGAGTCAGCAATATGAGATGGAATGGAGAGTTGAGGGTTATGTGAAAGTCTGACTTCAAATCCCTTATATATTACATTATATATATGCAGGTGTGTGTACACCTGTACAGTGTATTAAATTAGATATAGAATTGCAAAAGGTAGATATGAAAAACAAAAGAATCTGTTTAAATATTTAGCTAAGAATACACTAACTTTAATAATTAGAGGAAAAGGTGAAGTGACAATTGATTTAAAAAATGAGCACGTACTATATTACAAAGGCACAGACATTAGAAGTACAAGTGGACTATGAATTCATTATAAATAAAAAGTGGAAGGACAACAATGTGGAGATTGGTGGTGTATTGGACAAAGTAACAACATTAGTTATTCAACTTAATAGCAGATATCAAATGAAGATAATTTAGGTTTATGTTCCAACAAATTGTCATTGTAATGAATTAGGTGATTTTATTTGTATGTACAAAAAAGCTTTTGGTCAGACCAAACATTTTAAATTGTCATAGAAGACCTTAATACTAGAATTGGTAAACAATCAAAAGATGAAAGTGCTGTAGGTAAATTTGGTTATAGTAAAAATAGACTTTTTGAGTTTGCAGAAAAAGAAAAACTTTATTATGAATTTTTGTAGAGAAATGTTAAAACAGGAATGTACATGGAAGCATCCAAATGATGTTATAGCAGAATTGGATTATATTTTGACTAACAGAAATTGTGCATTTCAAGATTGCAATATTCTTAATAAATTCAACACAGGAAATGAGATGTAAGATACATGTTAATGCAAAACTAGAGAGAAAAATTATTAAGAAAAACAATGTTCATAGTTGATATTTCAAATCTTCAGAAACATTCTAATGAATTTAAATTAGAACTTGCAAATCATTTTCAAATATTAACAGATTTTGAATATGATTTAGATTTGAACTAAATCAATAGGAAGACAATTGCTGCTACAAACTTTCTGGAAGCACTTCAACAACATATTCCCTTCAATTAAATTCACAATAGAATCAGAACAGGAATAAAAATTGCATTTTTAGATGTTCTTGTGACAAGATTCCCTCATGGCAAAATCAAAACTACAGTTTACCAAAAACCTACACATACAGGAAAATACTTAACCTCTACATCCAATCAGACCAGAAACACAAAACATGGAGTTATACTATCACTATGGAACAAAGGATTTGTCCAAAAACCAGTGATTTGGAAAAATAAAAGATCTATATAGAACAAACTCTTATGAAAAATGATTATCCAGCAGCTTTTAATAAGAAAATGTTAAATAGACAACAAAGAGAACCATCAAGAGAAAAGACAATTATTGGTTCTGTAGTGTACCCATACATTCCAAAAATATCAGACAAATTAAGGAAACTCTGCAATCAATATAACATCAGAGCAGCTTTCCACAGCCATACCACACTATGAGGAATTCTAACATCTACAAAGCTTAAATTTGAAATGCTGAAAAGAAAAATCTGCATCCATAAAATACCATGTGAATGTGGAAGAACATATATTGGTGAGACAAGTCATCCCATTGAAAAGCACTTTCAAGAACATAAACTGATAATTAAAAGAGAGAAAAAAGATGTGTATATGGTAGCAGACCATGTATGTGCCAATGGACATGTGTTCAATTGGGAAAATACAAAAATAATGGATAGAGAAGAAAAGGTACAAAGAAGAAAATTTAAAAAAACTGCTCACATAACAATGGCAAAAAAATCCATAAGCCAGCCTAGTGTGACTATATATAATGTATAGAAACCACTAATCATCTTTGCTCTTAGCTAAAAGTGGAGAAATCAGGAGGAATCTCATAAATAAGTATATGAAATTACTATAGACTGTTGCCTTTAGCAGAATGGCTGTTGGTTAAAACATTAACTTAAAAATTCAATAATCAAGAATCTAAGGGTCCAAGTTTGAATCCCATCCTAGTGCTGTCACTGGTCAGGCCAGCAACCCCTGAAGAATAAGGGAGAATAATATCTCTCAAAATGTTGTGCATATACTAACGTTTTTGATGTGATATTGTTAATAATTGAATGTATTTGGAATATTTAAATAAAGTTATTTTTTTTAAAACATTCAATTCACATATTAGATAATAGAAATAGTCCAATATAAAAATACGAGAACACCATCATCACAAACCTTCAGGAAAACACAATGGCTCAACTTACTGCTTACCATTTTGTTTCGTACTAAATAATTTTGGTTTAACCAAATTTAGTTAATAGCCTGTTATTCTGATACACTCCCTAAGGTCGCTGACTATTGGTAAACTACTCCTGTCTGATATTTTAAATAATATAAACAAATAACTCACAAATAAAAAAAAAGGAAAGAATAAAAAGATGTGTGGGAGTAGAAAGTTAATGATTAATAGCTATGAAGATTTTACCTAACTAATCAAAGTTAGATATTTATGTATCTCTGGATATAGTTTCTGAAACATTTAGATTCTCTTTTATTGGTGTATCTAATTTAAAATGAATTTATCATTTATATTGATACTGGTTTTATTTATATTTGAAATCAATAATCAATTATGATGTATATAAGGAAAATTAAACTATCATTTCTAGTGGGGGAAGGGGAGATTTGTGTGCTTAGACCTTTAGCTCACCCGAAAAATGGAGATTATCCATAATATATATATATGTATAGTAAGAGAAATTCTGACATCTTGTTTGCAAATTCATAGCTTATAAGAAAAATGTGAATGATGTTGTAAGAGTGCTATGAAAAGATTTGTTTGTTTCACACCTTCTTCAAGAATAATGGTTAACTTTGTACAGGGCGTGTGTTTGCAATATCAACAATGCGAGCTAGTAGTTTCTTAAAAGCGATTGTGAAACATTTTGCGAAAGTCGTTGATTATGAAAAATAAAAATGAAATCTTGACTTCGGAAGAAGCGAATGTGAGATTATACAATTTAAAAATTCACAAAAATATAGTTGTTGTTTTTTTAATGTGAACTATCTTATTCCGGGTCTAGGATATCAATAATTTTTATGAAAGATCCTGTGCTTCACTGCTTTTATGATTAATGCAACCCGTTTATTTTATTCTGCTTATTAATTGATAATTAATACAGAATGAATGCATTCGTTTATAAGTGTTGCTAATAAATGAAATAAATTTATCTACAAGTAATAACCTCAAATATTTATTCTCTAAAATTTGTTTAAATTTCATTAGATTAATCAACAAGGGTAAAATGAATATAAAAAAGAATAAAATCAATAGAATCCAAAAAAAAAAAAAGATTTTTTTAATTAAATAGTTTACCGATTTTCAATTACTTGCCTACGTTTCAATAAAGCAATATATATTAACAGAAATCAAAGCACTTAAATATTTATTTTTAAAAAATACATCTTTTAAATTTTAATAAAATCATAAAATCACATCTAAGCTTCTTTTTTCTACTGATATGCGATAATATATTAACAAATCGCAATTCCCAACCAGTAAAACGCCTTTATCTTGATCACTGAAGAATGTATGCATACTAATATTCTTTCAAAAGAAAAAAAACCCTATAACTATCGCCGCTCACATTATCACAATTTAATTAATTCCAAACTTCACTTTTTAAACTAAAAAAAAATAATAAATTATTATAAATGGCTTGGGAATATATAATTTTTCCGTTTATTCGAAAATTATTTCAAAGCTGCTATTCAAGTTATCATGAGTTAATGGCTTTAAAAAATCATCATCAAAAGAATAAATTATTACATTTATTTTATTCATCTTAAAAATCTCCATTAGCAAGCAAAGCCATCAAGAGCTTGAAAATTCAGTACAGTACATTCAAAAGTTATTTGGGTACCGACGTTGCCACAGCAACAACAAATTTTTTTTTTTTAATATTATAATATTTTTTTTTTTTTTTAAAAAAAAAAAACAATTCAGTGATTACATATTTTTATTTAACTTACATTCATAATGATTTACATTAATAAAAAATTAAGGCCAATGCATCTTAATGGCTTAAAAAAATAGTTGAAATTTGATATTTTAGAAAAATTAAAAACAAAAATTTTAACTTGATTACATTAGTCTATTACTTACTTATTCGATGTGATTTTGACTGCTAATATATATACAACTGCTGAAGCTTATCTCATATTGATAAAGATAAAAAAATAATTAAATGATTTTATACAGGAAATGCCAGAGCAAAAGATGCAGGGCTTATTAATTCTTCTACTGTATGTAATTAATTATTTAATAATAAGTTATTGTCTGAAAAACTGTTAAGAAAAGTATTAATGACTATTAAACTTTGGTGTTCTTGAAGTCCTTTGAAAATACATTATTATTAGCTATATATTCATTCATTATTTACACATGAGTTATCGACAGCAGTATTGTAAAAAAATATAACTTTTTATTTTTATGATTAGTAACATTCCTGAATTTGATCAACTTTTAAGATTTTACTTTAAATACTTCTCATGTGATAAACTAATTTTTAAAAATGGTATGAAATTTTAATATTATGATATTCTGTTCATGCTTCACTTATAAGTAAAAAATTAAATACATAGTATAAATGAAATTCAATTAATTTAAAATATATTTATGAAATCAAATTTTACTTCACTTTACTTTCAAAATTAAAACTGTATTTCCACCTTAGAGCAGATACAAGAGAAATCAATGATAGCATAAAATTATGTCAATAAGAAATTTTCAATGAATACATATAAATATGGTATGCAAACCATGTACATAGAAAAATCAAAAGTTATATTAGATCAATAACATAGTCTCAAGAGCGGCATAAGAAAATTATGATAGGCAAATTAATGCAAGTATGAAATAAACATAAATAAATAAATATAAATAAAATCAAAGATTACACTGATGCCTTAAGGTAGTGCTTCATATGCATAATTTGCTAGAAATATAAAGTAAGTCAAACCTATGTTTAAGTTTTAGAAATTCCAGTGATTAATGACTATCTTGGCACAAAGGCCAATGAGGACTATAACAATATTTACAAGTTGATATAGGTATATTAATTATACAGTATGGAACTAAAGCAAAGTTTATGTATTAAATACATAGGGTGTATGAAAGATCTACATAGTTAAAGTTCAAATTATTCTTAGATGAAAGATTGGATATATTATTTATTCAGTGGATGGGAGAAAGTTCAAGTCTTAGGCCTAAGAAATACATGAATTAAGTCTCTAGCCTCATCTGGCTACAGGTTTGGTCAGTTAGCCAAGGCTGACAAGTTCGTTTATCCTCATCTTTTATCTTATAGAGGGACTTGAAAAATCGATTAACCATTGAGTCATCACAGCAATGATCAAATATCATGCTACATCTGGCAGTCCAAATTGAGAAGTTAATGAAAGTTGCCAGTCTTATTGTTCCAAATTGACCCTTTTTAATTGCAGTCTTAAGAGAAATGTTAGCTGGATCATTGCCATTTATCTGGACTAATGCTATATTATGGAGGTAAGTCCATGAATCACATTGATCCAGAATGTGGTCAATGGACTGCTCCTGTTTGCTACATAGGGGACAAAGGGGGTTGATGTTGTAATCCCTTTGGTAGTGGAGAAAGGCCCCAGTGGGGAGAGCTCCAAGGATGATTTTTATTAAAAAATCAACAAATTTTGGACTCAGTTTGATTAATTTTGTTAATTTAGAAAATCAAAAGATTCCTATAGGGAATATATTAATGGATTTAGTTTTTTGGGAAACATTAATCGATAAACTTACCAATATGATAATTTCCCCTGAAATAGAAAATTTGATGACCGGAAGTTTTGAATAATCACTGTAACTTGCTTTTGTAACCAAATGCTTCTTCATCTAGGTGGAGGTTGATCAGTAGGTTCGATGTTTTCCACAGGGAAGGGGCACTCCATGCCAGGATTATCCTTAAAAATCTTGAATAGTATATTATGAGTTCATTGGAGGTAAAACATCTTCAGCAAGTGAAGGCTAAGGCCATTAAGAAGCTTGGGTTTTTGTAATAGGTTGAGGCTGGTGATGGGAGTCTTGCCTCCCCGCAATGTTTTCTGCATAAGGTTTCAATTTTTTGGATAAAATTGCCTGTGGGGGGAAATCCTGCCACATAATATGTTATTTTGAGCAATACTACAGCATTCAGTAGTGCTACCTTCCCCAACAATGACAGGTAGACCTTAGATAGTGATGTTACTGTAGAATTGACCTTAGCTAATAAGGAAGCTTCGAGTTCCCTCCTCATAGTGGATGGGGGGAGGCTAGGGGGAAGCTGAGAAATTTCTGAGGGGGTTTCAAACCCACCTGGTATTTGCTTGCCAGATAGAATTGACCACATGGCCAATTTCACTCTGTTTACTCTAAGACCAAATTTGTGAGAAAATTGATCCAAGAGTTCCTCAAGCCTAGTGAACTCATCCTGAGATGAGAGGAACATCACCACATCATCCATATAGGAAATATGGCAAAATTTTCTCCCTCAGCACAGAGATGAATATCACAGAAAAGACAGCATCAATGCTTAGCAGTAATGGGTTCACATAGACTGTGAAGGAAAGTGTACTCAGTGGTGAGTCCTGAGGGATGGAAATACAGGGCTGAAATCCTGGAACCACTCTACCATTCAGAGAAAGAAATACCTCCTTATTGTGAAGTAGGTTCTCTATCATCTGGAGGTATGCTGAAGGCACTTGGAGTTCCTCCAGCACACTCAGTAATACTTTGATACTGATGCAATCAAAGGCACCAGCAAAGTCGAGTTGAACTGCAATCAGTCAGGACATTCTTCTACTGTGAATATGATCTATGAGATGGCAAAAATGGCTGACAGCATCAGCAGTTGAGCTCCTCTTTTTGGCAAATTGGTATGAGGACAATTGATCTATGATGATGTATTGGATATCCTCATTAATTAGGCCCTCTATTGTCTTCACTAGTAAGTGCAACATCAAGATGGGCCGGAGGTTGCCCAATTGGTGTGGGGCCTCCCATTTCTTTAAAAGAGAAACCATGGCAACTGGGACACATTCCATCAATTTCCTGGGTGCCTTCAGCCAGAAGGTCAATCATTCCTTTGATAATTGGGATGGTAAAGGCACGAAGGTGTATGACTACAAATTTGGGAATGCCATGCAGGCCAGGATGAGTTCTATCTGGGAATGACTTAATTTTAATAGGATCCTAGTTTCAGTGATCTTAGGCGGAGTTGATTCACTATCAATGAGAGTCCTGCATGAATTAAATACTCCCAGAGGCTGGAATTTTCTGTAGTAAATTCACGATCTCTGGCTAACATGGAAGAACCAGAGTATTTGTTGTCCTGTACCTCAATTGACCTAAGAGCCTTAGACCTTTTGCCAGAGCCCAGGGCCCATCTTTGGTAGCCTCTGGTCCAGCAATGTTGGTGATGAAGACAATCTCTTAATCAAGAGATATTCAGCAATGGCTCCTTGAGTTTGCTTATATTTTGTCTTTAGAGCCAGAATATTTGAGAAGTTTGGACTTCATAAGGAAATGAGCTGAGCTCTGGCAATGGAGTCCAATTCATGAAGCATACGAACTGGACCCTTACATTTAATTGTGCATTTATTGATTAGGTATTTAAGTGTGTCAACAAATGCCTTCCAAGCAGCCTGTTCAGGAAGAGAAATCAGCTGTAAACAATTAAAGGAGGTATATGCTTCTGATATCAGCTGGATAGTAATATTGCCCTTAGTAAGCATATGAGTCATCATGGTAGTTTATTAACAATTTGTGAGATAGTTCTCAGGTTGACTCTAACTTCTAAGACAAAGTGGTCAGAAAATACTGCAGGCCATAGATGAGCTTTGATAATTGGTGAAAAGGAGGGTGAGAAGAGGACGAGGTCAATGAGTGATGTGGACTTTTAAATGAAAAATGAAAACGTGGTTTGAGGGAAGAATCTCCTTCCAATTTCCATTTGCTGATTTAGAAATTGTGTAAATTTGTTTTGACATTGTTCATAGATAATATTAAAATCTCCAATGATTAAAGTGGGAAAAGGACTGATTCTGAAGATGGAATTTATAGTGTGAGTAGTCCTGAGAACTGTGTCTGAATCCTTGGTTAGTATAAATTTATCAAATTAAAAAGAAAACTATTGATTTGAATGGTGACTATTAAACAGTTGAAATCAATGTGCAGAATTTTAAAAAAGGAAATAGGAAAATTTTTATTGATGATTATTGCAACTCTTCCTGAAGCAGAGGAGGAGTAGGAGTTATGGAAGTAGCCTAGGCGATGAATGAGATCAAGGGTGCAGGGGTCAGACCCAAGGTGGAGCTTAGTCTTGAATAGGCAAAGAATATCAGGTGCTCAGGGGCTTGGTGATGAAACCAGTGTGATAAAGCATAAGCCCTGTCATGAGAGTTCAAACCTCTGACATTAACTGATACAATACTAAACATTAAGACTTCACCAAAAATAGTCATTACTTTCAGATGCTCACAGACATAATTGTCCATCTATATAATGTATACTTTTATTTATATGTTTAGATTTGAACTTTCCTACAATAATAAATATTATCAAACAAATAATTATTATCAAATATTATTAATTTATAGTTTATTTTATCTTTTATATATTTCTTTGAAAATAAATATTTTACCTAGGATTTATGACATTTATACTACTTTAAATTAACTATGCCCAAATTCAAACCCTATTATAACTAAAATGACTGTTATTTTTCATAGTTTAATAAGTAAATATTTTTGACTTTATAAAATTTAAAATTATGAATCTTAAAATTTATTCCTAGTTTGTTTTATGATGGGGTGTAGCAATAAAAAGGGCACAATATATATATGTGTGTGTGCGCGCGCGCGTGTGTGTGTGTGTGTGTGCAATAAGTACAATAAAATAATAGACAACCTTATAGGGTGAATAATTATAGCTCAATAGTAAGAGTTTAATTTTAGAATGAAAAAAAAATTCTAAAAGTAAAGCTATATGTTATATTGATAGTGTCTACCAAATGAAATGAATATTAAAATCTCACTTATTCTCTTAAAAAAATTATAAATTACCATATTGGTATTATTATTACAGTTGTTAAAATTTTTTATTACCAATGACTGATTATGTAAAGTTCAATGTTAATAAAAATTTGAATATAGATACAGCATTCCAAACCATCGTGCTTCCGTGATGGAGAAGATAAAAAAAGTAAAAACTAATATCTAAAAAATATTTTCCTTGATGTGAATTATCAGTGTAAATGTGTTGGGATTAAAATCTTTATTATCAGAACTGAAAATAAAATTTAAAACATTATCCCAGCCTAATATGGCAATAAAATATAATACTTTCTTATAAAAATTCTGCTCTCCAAATAATATGAATTTCTATTGATTACATGTTTATAAATTGTAAAGAACATGGTTAAATAAAATATTTTGTATTGAATGTCATGTATAGATTTCTTACATCTCTCACTTAACATATCTATTTTATACTGCTCAAACTTACTAAAAAGCCTCAAAGTAATGTCAAAATATGATAGCCTTTAAAATGAACAAGGAATAAGAGTCTGAAAAATATTGAATATTTTAATTCTAGTGTAATATGCTTTCAAATAATATACAATGAATCAGCAAACTAAGTTGTATCAATATATACAACTTTTGTTATATGATAGCTAAAAAAAATAGTAAACAAATAAACAACACAAAAATATATATATATAAAAATTTGAAAATAAATTTTACAATATGTCAGCAACCATTTTTTCATCTTGGAATGCCGTATACCATTGTGTTTAGTAATAAAAAGTTTTCTGTATATGTTGAAATCATATATTTTTTATTCTTCCTTTATTATTTTTTTCAAATTTGATGTGTAAAAAAATGTTTTCTAAGCATAATGCTAAAAATTTTACAAAATTTTAGAACATATCTAATGTTGATACTGATTTAAAAACAACATACAGTATACACAAAACAAATCGCATGCAAACTTTTATAAATCTTGATTTATTATATGAACTATTATAAAATACAAAAAGTACTCCAACATTTTGACTATATTCTTTTATAGTCTGTATCAAGAAACAACTAAAAAATACATAAAAAACAATAAATATAAATACAAATATTCCACAATAATATAAATACATATAACAATTATATATTATTTGTCCTGTTAAAAAAGAGAAAAAAATTTACATTTGTTACTTAATAATGATAATAATTAAAATAATTTAGAAGTTATAAATTCAGTTTATATTATAAAATGTCTAGTTTGTTTTAAAGATAATACAGAAATGTCATATGTTAGAACTACAAAGAATAAATTAGTAACAAGATTAAAACAGCATTTAAATGATAAAAATTCTGCAGTTTATGATCAAATGAGTAAATTTAAACATAGAGATTTTAAAATAGAACCTTTGGAATATATTAGATCATATTATTAAAATGAATTATAAAAGAAAAAAATTATATTAATAAAATTAAATTTGTAAAAAATAAGTTATTAATTGAAAAAAGAGGATAATAGGTTAATTTAATTAAATAATTATATGGTATTATTTTAAGAAAGGTATTTAAGAAGCAGATGTAATGGAAATTTAAGATTGTTGTTAGAAGAGTTTTAAGGTAAGAATTATTTGTAATTATTATATGTATTTGGATTATTGTGGAATATTTATATTTATTGTTTTTTATGTATTTTTTAGTTATTTTTTGATAAATACTATAAAAGAATATAGTTGAAATATTGGAGTGTTTTTGTACATTATAATTCATACAATAAATCAAGATTTATAAAGAAGTTTGCATGTGGTTTGTTTTTGTATATATATTGAAATTAATGAGCTATTTTTAAAATACAAGATTGTGTTTGTCTGTTTATTGATTTACTATTATTATATTTCTATAATAGAAAAAATATTGAATATTGCTCAAAGCATATTTAATTGCAATAAATGCCTGACACTTTCCTATTTACTTTATTTTTTAAAAAAAATATAATACAGTAAGTTTGTTTTTCAGTAAATAAATGAGTAAACACACAGAAAAAAATATATAAATGTGTCTCTTCAATTTATTACTAGTAATTACACTATTATTTTATTTAAAAGATATTATACTATAATTTTATACTACATATGGATATTATGCACATATAAAAGCAACTGTATGTGCACATTGAAAAGCACAGTATGCTTGCAGTTTAATAAACAAGATGTATACTATTTTAATCAAAGTTCATCAACAAATCCTGAGCTATTATATATTATCAGTGATATATATAAGGGGGTTTAGGAGTAAAATATAACAGATGTTCCAACTGCACTCTACTGTAATCAAAAATAGAAAAAAAGTACAATAATTTTTACAATACACCAGAAACATAAATTTAAAACAACAAAATCATTCCTATTTTTAATCTATTATTGCACATAAAGTACCATTTACTGTTTTATAATAGAAGTAAAAATACTTACAATAACACTAAATAAAATAATTTTATTTTATTCATGTTTTATTTTTTTATTGTTTAGTATAAAACAATAAATAAGGACATAAAATCATGTGCTGAAAAAGCCTTTAATATATATTTTCTATAATAGCTATTATATATGACATTTTTATTATTTTTATAATTTATTAAAATATAAATTAATAAGCTTTTAGCGATTTTTTTTATATTTAAAATGTTTGAAAATAACTAGAAAATATCTTTTAAAAAAAAATAATTAAAATATAATTTTCAAATAAAAAATATTTCCAAGATAACGGCTTCCAGGGAATAAGATGAACAATTGAAAAACAATTTAATATAATTAAAAACTGATTTCCTAATTTTTTAATTTTTCCCAAATGTCAATAATTCTTAATATTTTCCACTTTTCTTTAAATCAACATGTTATAATCTTTACTGTCTACATTTATTTATTATAAAGTGAATGATCATAACATATTTTTGAATTACTTCTTAAATTTATTATTCCATTATTATATAAATTTATTATATCAGTGCATGTTCTTTTTAACATATGCCATTGGGATATTTTTTCCAGTATTTACAGCCAAATGCTTAAGTGCAGGAGAATGTACCTAAATTTTTAAAAATTCTACTTATATAAGTACTGATTTTTTTTCTATTATTTACTTAATTTTTTTATACAATCAATAATTTTTGTAATAAATCTTGAAAATATATATATATGTGTGTGATGCAGCATTAATTTTTGTATGTACATTTTTCTGTTATCAAACACACTGTTTCTTTTTGTTGTTGTTGTTTTTTTATAATTTTTAGGATTAAATTTTTAATGTCTCAACCTTTTTAAATATACGCTATAAATATTTATAATATATAAGAAATATGGATATATGTATTTGTAAGAATAATGATCAAAATTTAATTTGAATGATTTCATTGTCCTTTATTCTATTTTATTTAATTTATAGAACATATTTCAATATGCATGTATGCCACATGTTGGAAGTTTATAATAAAACTATAAAAATAAAATACAAAATTCAGTGGTTTAGATAATAGAAACAGAAAAGTGGGCATACAGAAATAATATATTCCATTTATAATACTGAAAATAAAATAAATCAATAGTTTGTAGCAATTTTGAGAGAAATAGAAGTTTATTAAACAAACTATTGATAAAATTATATGGGTGGTATGTGGTTATATTTATAGGTATAAGTTTAATTAATGAATTAGTAATCAATATAATTTATTAGTTTTAATTTAGGTTATAAAATCTAAAGTGTGCAGTCAAAAATTGCAGTTAATACTAAGAAATATGGAAAGACTTAAGACTGAGAATAACAAATATATATAAAAATTAAAGATGCTAAATGGCAATTAATCAAGCACATTCATGAGAAAGAAAGATTAATTCATAGATTAGGACAATTATAATAAGGATTCCACAAAGGGAATAATGGCAAATTTCATAAAAGATAATGAAGCGAGAAAAATGTTGGATCAATATGAAAAACAAAAAAAAATTATGAAATAGATATTTGTAGAATGATCTTTATCCCAAACTGCAATGGTGGAATGTCAGACTCTGGAGCTAGAGGTTCTTGAACCCTGCCCAGTTCCATCATCTTTGGTGTCCAAACTTTTATGAATTCCAAGCAAAAAAGGTCATGTGATTATACATCAAAAATGAAGAGCTTAAAAATCCAAATTATTCTTTATTATTTTTTGCATATTTTGTGTGGTTTATAGCAATGGTGAAATAATCTCAGGAATTATAATTGTTTGGCAAATCACTAAAAAAAAATCTCAAATTAATCAATTGACTGTAATTATTGTACTCACACTGTCACTTTGGTACAAACACATTGAATAATGTTCTTGCTGAACAACTAGCTAAGTAATTATTTTTATTTATGTTAACCAAACAGAAATTAGGACTGCATTATTTGATAATAATTTTTATAAGACATTTGTTTATTATAATACCCTAAACTTACTATTAATATTCTGAAGTTTTAGTTACATTATAAGATAATATAGATTTATGTCAAGAAAGTAAATTGATTTTGTAATAATAACAATTAAAAACTATAGGTCAGAACACTTAATTAATTTCTTACATAATATTTATTGCTGAAAATGCCATTTGATTTAATAACAATTGTTTCTAAACAACATGATGATACTGCATTGTGATTTGAATACTGAATGATTTTATGATATTAGTAGTTAATAAGATATATTAGATGATGATGACAACAACAACAAAAACAACAACAGTAATAATAACAACAACAACAATAATAATAATAATAATAATAATAATAATAATAATATTTATCTAAATCGCATGTTGTTAAAAATTGATAATAAATTGAAAGTATGCTAGCTTTTCACATGCGCAATTATAACTGAGACAGCCAATCAGATTTTAAACAGCTATCTAATAAACAATCAAGCTTAGACATGAGACAGAGATTTTGATAGAAAAGGTTGATACCAACCTTTTCTAAACTCAACTTTTATATATATAAGCCAGTCTTAAGCATCTTAGCCTGAAAGCTTCAAATATATAAACATATACAATTATCATTCATTATGTTATTGATTGTTTATTAGATAGCTGTTTAAAATCTGATTGGCTGTCTCAGTTATAATTGCGCATGTGAAAGGCTAGCATACGTTCAATTTATTAATAATAATAATAATTAAGACAATTAGATAATAAATATAATTATTTTTATTTTCAATTTTAAAACTTTTAAATTATTGATATTCACTGGTTTGGCTCATCAAGTAGGTAACCCATGCATCTTATTTGATCAGTCAACATGTTGTTTTCTTACTTTATTGATGTAAAAACTATAAGTATGATATCAACAGAAATATGGGTATTTTATAGATCTCTGACGTAGCTTTCTAAAGATGTCTACCACAAAAAATCCTATGAAATTTGGATTTTTTTATTAATTTTTTTAGTAACCGGCATATTTAATTTTTTTCTTTTTTCTTTTTTGATTATTTTTGTAATTTCCACTAAGCGATAAAGACAGAAAATATGTACTGGCCTTCAAATAGATTTTTATCAGAGTAAAAGTACTCTGATTCACAAACAAGGCCTACAATGGAGTCTAAACATAAAGCAGAATATCAGACTCGTAAGTATAAAATTTTAATTTTTGAATAATATTATAATTTTTTTTTTTAATTTTTTGAAAAAATGATAAATTTTAGTTTGTAGTTGATGTGTGTCAATATAAATTATATATTTATTTATGCTCATATAGAATTCATATCTATGGTAATTTTCTAAAGTTCTAATCCACTTATTTTATAAAAATAATGATTCTCAAAAGGTTTAATAATTTATTATTTATTATTGTTTATATGGTATGTTTGTGTTTACAAGTAATGATTTACAAAACTAGTAATCAAATGTACAGAAAAATTGCATATGTCAGGCAAATAATCAAATTCTGATTCTTGCCTATGCCTTGATACTCATGCTTTGGAGTCACTCTGGTTTTGCTATATGTTTTATCATATTATTTTCAAGTCTATAGTTAACAAATGGACTACATGCAAATCAATTATATCTATGTGATACAATAAATATACCAAGATAGAATTACTGGTGTGCATAAAGAATATAAACATCACTGGTATGCATAAAGAATATAAACACCACTGATGTACACAAAAAATATAAAATGAAGAGATGAAACTCATTTTATCAGTGATAAGACAGTAGCCAACAATTTCTAGTTTTAGATAGACAAGAAACCAATTGCTATGATGACAAATGCATATCTATCTTCTGGAAATGATTTATTTTGTATCTTTTATCAGGATGAATCTTTTTTATATAAATGCCTTTGACATTTGGTAACTTTTGGGGTGCAAAATAAAAATGAAGAATTCTTATGTGAATACTTTTGGAAGTTCTGAAGCGATGGATTATCTCAGGTAAGACATATTATATATGGTTTCAGAGACAATTTTGTGAAGAATACAAAAAAATTATAACTGAAGATATAATTTAAACTTAGTTCATGATGAATTAGAAATTATGAACAAACAATAAAGTAATAATTATTTTGGATGTTGAAATTTCTTTTTTTCCTTATTTTTTAAATGGTTATCACTATTTTTCTTAGACTTATTGTTTCCTTAGTTTTTCTAGTTTCTATTAATGTAATTTTTTTTGCTCTAACATAATTAAAACTGAAGTTGTGAAAATTGTGTCTCAGGCCAGTTTTTAAAAAAATTCAATATGGCGTCCTAGACCCAAGCAGTTTTAAATTTTCATTATCCACAATAAATTTAACTTAGTAAGAATACATAAAAAATAAGTTGTCATGATTGTCTCAGATATTTTATGAATAAAATTGATTGTTGTTAATGGTAGTTTGAAGAGCTCAAAAGAGATGCCAAGGGATATAATTGATTTCCTTTCAATTTGTCATGGGATGGTAAAAATAAACTTATAAATGAATAATTGTATATATTGTAACGGTCAGGGAGAGGGTGATCATAAAGAGTCTTACCGTATCTGCACTACAAGGGCGCCATCTAGGCATTTGAACCTAGAAAATTTATAGAGTAGGCAGATACATGCTGTTAAGACACTTTATTTTATATTTAGACCATTATCCCAAGTCACTAGCCCAGTGGAGATGCAGAGATAATAATATATAACTGTTTAATTTGTATCTTAAATATAAAAAAATAAAAGCTACCACCAGTAATTAATACCCAAACAACATTTATTTACGCCCATATATAATCATTTTAAAACTTGAGGAATAACATTTTTTATTTTAGATTTTAATATTCTTTTAATTTAAACCATTATTTTAAGATTTTAAATCATCCACACAGATGAAATTTATATTTATTTTAAGATTGTCGAGTATGAATAAACTACATAGATTTGCATTTGAAAAGAAAATATTCTATCCCTTATTTAACCCTAGGCCAAAAGTTTGCAGTCAAACCAGCATCAATCCATCCGGTACATTGATGTATTCAATGTAGCATGAAAATATGACAGCACAAAATATCATACAATCAGGAATGTACATCTAAACAGTATGATTAGAGAAGACATTGACTCTCAACCAAACAAGAATGCTACATCTGTCAGCAAGAAGAACAATAAAAAAAACTCCATAGGAAGAGACTATGTTTTCATCTTACTGTCCCCTTCCATAGGCAAACAGGGGGTGTGCGGTGTATAATGGAGATCCTGCACGTAACAAACCTCATACTACATCTACTAATTACACCAATATATCCAATCCATTGACCTAATTTAACTATGAAACAAATACCCTAAGATTACCCTGCCCTAATTAATTAATACAACTTTACAAATCTATATAGCCATTCATGCCCGACTTAAATTTAACATTTATATAAGTTTGCACAGATGGATTTATAAAAGTTTGCTTTTTAATGTTGAGCATAGATCGACTACATAGATTACACACTCAAAAACATTTCAAAATAAACATAAATGATCAAAATATAAAGTCATTATTGTAATCATTCACTCACTAAGCTGAGATAGAAGCTAGAATATAACTTGACACATTGTTAGATTTCAAACAGATTTAAGAATTGTTTTATTACAGCCCCATAACCAACCTAATTAATCATTCAACTACTGATTAGTAAATAAGTAATTGAATATTTTTAGCTATTACAAAAAATAAGAATAAAAAATACCAAACTTTTGATCATCCAACAATTAGTTGGTGGACATTGTGAGTAGTGCTATTTTTTTCAATGTTTCATTTGGATAGATGTTATTGGAGAGGTCTTTGTTGCAGAATGTGTCATTTAAAGGCAATTTTATCTTATATATATATATATATATTGTATATTAGTGTTTTATATGTATATATACAATAATTGCAATTAAAGTTATTGCTCTTAAAGTGTTGGCAATTGTATATTGCTTAATCTATTAATATATGGTGTATCTGAACTTAGTTCAGTCCCATGTGGTTACTTAGATTAGATAGCTAGACTGAAGACATACAGATGTCTGAAAATTTCAGATTTTCTACTTAATAGTTAGACATTAGATAAAGTACTGGGCTCAACCTGGTATTTTAAATCTAATGCTGAATATCCTAGCACCTCACTGATGAAAGCCAGAGCTAGAAACCAATCAGATGATAGGGATGTTCATTATATAACAGTATATATACAAATACAATGGCAATTAATAACAAATTACTATCATCAATGATTACATGTGGTTGTTTAGTAAGTTATCTCTATCAGCCTTCAGGCTGAAAACATAAATGTCCTTAATGACATATAGAATATATTCTATAGTTGATGTTATTTTTTTCTGCATTTTTATAGAGTACACATTGAAAGTGATCAAATAAACATGCATTACAGAAAAAAGATATGGAATCAAGCATAACAGGTTTAAAAAGACAAGTCACACATATAAGAAATATATATAATTACAGATATCGTGCTATACTAGGTATATATTTCCTTTTATGGTGCTCACATTTCAATCAAGTTTTTCCTGCCATTTTTTAGGTAAAATGGACAGCTCATTAATACTCGATGTTTGTACAAATAATGGCAATAGAATAAATAATTTAAAATACTAAATCAAAATTTTAAAATGTATTGCTAATATTAATGCATATATAAAAATTCTTTGAAGCAATAATTACATTTTATTACTGTCTAATGCAAAAAAAAAGCTAAAACAACTATATAATACTTGATATTATTATGTATATTAAATTTTCAATTGACTTCTTATTAAATTGCAAAATACTTTTACCTTCGATTTTGTAAAGTCAGTAAAGTTTTGTGCATATATCTGTAAGTTATTTATATATTGCTCAATAATTTTTTTTTTAAAAAAAAATATTAAAATCTATTTTTAAAAAATCCAAAAAAAAAAAAAAATCAACTTAATTAAAGATAGATATAAAATTTGATAAAATTAAATTCAATGAATAATGTATAATTAAGAATTATGCTGGAAAAGAAAAAGAAAAAAAACAGCAGATAATGACTAATCACTTGGGAAAATAAAAACATGAAAGAAAACAAGCTAAGTTAATTGGGGAAGAGTAGTTATTGAATGGGCAAAACCTACAAAAGAAAAAAAGAGAGAAAAACACAATATTTGTCTGTAGAGAGCCAAACTGCATGTCACCAATATAGCATAGCTTGAAAATATTTCAATTCTAGCTTCTGAATTATTATACATTGTTTATGAAGGCCACTGATATAGGGCTCTTTTGTATTAATATAAAACAGCTAAAATAACAAAACTGTAAGCCCACATTACATGTGTCAGTTAAAGCCTGAATGATGTAATCTTATCGAACTTGAAGAATATCTAGAAGAAATCTTGAAATGGAGGAAATCTTAAATATAGCATTCTGCTCACAAAATAATGTTTTTCCTGTATTTGAATAGCTCATCTATTAAAGCATCAGTCTACTCAGAACCAAGTAAAATCCAAATAGAATTAATCAATAGAGTCTTTAATATCCCACATAAGACCTAAATTTACTCACCAATAATAAACTTAATAAATTGTGTAGAGAAATTTGTAATAAGAATTTAAAAGTCATATAAATATAGTTAGATAAGAAGCCACTCCTTAAAATATAAATTTCATACTGATAATTTAATATCTCTAATTATAAATATAGATATTTCTTTTTAAATTTTTTTGCTTATGACTTTTTATTAGTGTTGCAGGCTGATATATATGTTCTTTAAGTATGTATTTACTTTTTTCAGAATCACTATGATTGAATGTTGAAACCCTTTATAGGATTTAATACATGATGACTAGGAAATACCTTATATAAGAAGTTATATCAGAGATTAAAAGGGACAAAAGATTTGACCATTATCATCAATATCTATTTTTTTAAATAAATTGACTTAAATTAAAATGTCAACTAATTTTTTGTAAACTGCTTTAAAATATTTCAGTTATATGTCAGAAGTGTTATTTTCACAATATGTCATCAGTATAAACATCATTTTAATCAGGAAAACAGTTATTGCTATATGAATAACACCTAATATTTATCCTGAATTAATAGGATATAAGACCAGTATCTAAAAAAATGCAAATTAAATGGATAGTTTTGGTGATGAGACCAGAGTATGGTACAAAAAACAAAATAAAATAAATAATAATAAAATTAATTAACAAGGATAGTAAAGCAGAATTAAAAAATGTAAATAAAAAATGAGATAGTAAAAGAAGAAATAGACATAAATATAACTTTGGATTTTGAAGTGTGAAGATGCGGTTGATGCACTATTAAATGAAAATAGTATTTTAAAAAAGTATAGATATAAAAATAATAATAATTCTACTAATAGTGAAAAACATCAAAAAAATATTGTCAATGGTAACAAGATCTAGAATTAAGAAAATAATGGAAGCAGAAAAATGGAAAAAAAAGTAACCAAAAATAAAATCAATGCACCAGAAGCAGTACAGAATAATAACCAATGAAAAAAAATAGAAAATGTGCATTTTAATATGAAAATGTTTGTGAAAATGGTGGAGGTGATGATAAAAGAGAAAATGAGGAAGAAAATCAACAAGCTATGAAACAGAATCAACACAGATGGAAGCAATAATTAAGGAGAATAAAAAAAAAAATTAACAAGCTATGAAAGATAATCATCAAATGATAAAAGAGAATCTACAAAGAATGGAAGCAATGATGAAAAAAATTAAAACAAGCTCTGGATGATACCTTAAAACAGAAAAACCAAAGCAGAAAAACAAAATATAATAAAAAAATTTGTCCAAAAAAATGTGAAGGAAAATTCCAGCAGATTAAGAAAAAACGAAAAGATCAAAATGAGAAGCTAGAGAAAATGAAAATTCAAAAACAAAGATTCAAGAAAACATAGACAAAATAATAACAAAAATAAACAATAAGTAAAAAAATAATTAGAGAGTGTCAAGAAGAAATGGAAATGGAAATTAAAGAGTTTAAAATGGCAATCATCAATCAAATGTAAAAAAATTGAGGCCAGTCAAAGAATGATGAAAAAAGAATCAGAACAGTGAAAAATGTAGATAAATCAGCAGGCCAGACCCAGATGGAAACTCATTAGGCCATGAAACTAAAGTAAGAGAAAGTATAGCAATCCAGAATCAGCATGTATAATAAAGTACACAGTACTGTGGACCAATTCTTAAAGATGAGTACTTGGAAGTTAAGTTGGTGAATCACATATTAAAAATTAGAATTGCTTAGAGATGTATTTCAGCCTAAACAGAAAGTTTGAGGAATGTTGATTATAGCCTGTAGCTACTTACAAGATGAGCATAATGGGACTTCTTATTTAACTGCCCTACCATCTTTTAAAAGTGCTTTATTGAGCAATTGTTGACCAGAAGAGTGGCAGGAAAGCATCAAATATTAGGTTACATAAGATAAGTTTTGTGGTAGAAAAAACTATTCCCAATTCTTCAGCTAATGGGTAGCTAAAGTATGAATGCTTGATCCCTATGGAGTGACTGAAGATCAGATCCTCTGAATTTAATTTGTCATAATCTGTCCTTTTAAATGAAACAAATGATATTAAATGGTGAGGGGAAAAACATAGAACCAATATCAGAATTTCTGAATGCTATAGACATGGATTTTCAAAATCAGCAATGTAGACCATCTGGAAATCAGAAGAGTTAGCTTATATCAATGCCATTGAAGTACATCAAACTGTGTAACTCCATTCCATGTAAGCAGAGAAAGTTCTGGAAAAGTTTACCTAAACATCCAGAACAAACCTGATAAATATAGAAATCACAAAATTGCCAAGATAGTCAGTTAATCCTGATAGATCACCTTGGAAATCATTTATCCTATGACTAGCACTGAAATAGGAAAGGATAAAAGTAGAGCCAAAAAATAAAATCCAGCTCATAGAAATAAATAAAGACTCTGAGGACAATAAAATCATTTTAAATCACTAAGAATAAAGACAACATTACCATTAAAAATTACCTGGATAGATATACTAACTGACCCTTAAAGATGATGTTGATGGCTTTGATCTGTTGAGAAAGCAATTAATTTTGAAAGAAAATAAGAAAACCCTATGACATCAGGCAAGAGCTGAATATAATAATTTTTAATAATAAAATAGATTTTTTTTAAAAAAAAAAAACAGCATATAGGTAAGCTCAAATAAAGACCACTAATTGTAAGTTAATTAAAATTTTAACATCTAGATATATATTAAGGATGGTGATGTGTGATAAAATATCCTGAATTCACTTCTTATAAATAATAAAGAAAATAATGACTAGAGAAATATTTCTAGAGAGAAATAAATGAAACAAAGTGGATGATTGCTATATTAATTTTGATATTCATTTGAGAAATGAATGCAGATGATGTTATGGTGTGTTCCTTGAGGGCATGTGTGTTTGAAATTGATAGTAATGTGTGTACCATTTAATCATAAATTACTTGTTCATTTAAGTATGAAGCAATTGTCACGCTTCTAGAATAAGACCTTAGTTGAGATTTTCTAGGGTTATTTGTATGTTATTTAGGCATTAATTATTAGTTTTCACTGGAAAATTACACCTTTGGTAGAAGAGCTGGTATATAACATTAGTCCAATTGGATTCATTTTAAATCATCAAATTACATGTATATATAAGTATTATATCACAAATTCTCAGTTTTAGTAAATGGCATGATACTCATGTGAATGTATAATGACTTAGTTGTGCACTTAATAGACCAATAGTCTGAGGATAGTATACAAATAACAATACCAACAGCCAAATCAACCAGATAAATTACAAATATAAAACTCATGATGTGATTTATATTTGTAGGCATTAATTATCAAGCTAATGATCAAGTGATGAAATATAATCAGTAAAAAAATAATAAATAATGAGATTTTCATTGTTTCATTATTTTGGGAGAGGATATTGTAACAATGTAATCTTGACTAACTTTACCATTGTTGTATTTTAGAAGCCTCCTAAATCAATCAGGATTAAACCAAGCATTAAATAAAATATTCTAGAATATTAAATTGCTGGGAAAAATAAAAATATGAAGGCAATAAAGCTAAGACTGTTTGGGAAGAATTGTCCAAGAGTGTGCAAAAATTATAAAAGAAAAAGAAGTAGAGGAAAAAATGCACACTATCTGTGGAGAGTCAAACTATATGAAACAAGTATTGTATAGCTTGAAAATACTTCAATTGTAGCTTCTGAAGAAATATACATCGACAGCTGTTGTAGTACTTTTCATTATTAATACAAAAACAGTTAGAATGTCAAAATCTATAAAGTAAAAAGAATAAACATGATTATTTACTAAGCCTACCGAACAAGTTGTCAGTCAGAGCTTGAATGATGTAGCTTTACCATCCTCAAAAATTCCTAGAAAGAGATCAGAGAAAGAAAAATTTTGAAATACAAATTTCTAATCATAGGAGAACTGTTTATCAGATCATTTATAACCAAGAAAAATCCAACCAGAATTTATTAACAGAGTCTAACATCAACCTATAAGATTCAAATTTATCCACTAGTAATAAGCTTACAAAATTGTGTAAGCAAACCTGTGGTAAAAAAAAAAATTAAAGATATATGCATATAGGTAAGAGGCCTCCTTAAAATATAAATTTCATATAGCAATTTTAATTTCTGTAATTGTGAAAATAGATATTTCTTTTCAATTTTTTTTAATTGACAAACATATATTAGTGTATTTAAGCTGATATATGTTTTTACATGTGTATGAAGTTATAATTGTGACTTTCTTTGTTGTACTTTTTTTACAATATTACTTTAGTCATCAAGTAATGATGTCTATAAGCAATTCCAATATCAACAGAAATTACCTAAAATAACTAATGTTTGTTTTTATTTAAATTATTTAATTGTCTTTGCATTCTTCTTTCAATAGTTTTACTCCAATGTGTACATAGCCATTCATTCTGAGTAAAACTGTAATAATAACACCAGAGAGTAATATATTCATATGTAGTCTTTCATAGAAAAAAAAAAAAAGCACAGTGGATTAAAATTAATGGAGTTCAGAGCTTTTGCAATCAAATAAACCCTTATCAAAAAATTGTTGAGGCCCTCTGAGATAGGATTTGATATATGATGACCAAGAAATATAATTATGGTACCTTGTATAAGCAGTGACATAAGGAACAGAAGGTTTGATCACCCTCATCAATTTCATTTTTTATTAAATTGAATTAAGTGAATCTCAAATGTCAACATATCTTTGGTAAACTATTTAAGCGCATATTGTTTTAAAATATTGCAGTTATATGCCAGAAGTGTTATTTATGCGTTGATCAATGAATATATATATATATATATTAAGTACCAGTATAAATATCATCATCAGAAAGGCAGTTACCGCTGCTGAGTTTCAATGACTTTTTATTTAGAATATTTTTATGTAATATTTTTGTCAGAATGAATCCTGTTTTGGATTATAATTAAGAAAGTAACTTTGCAAGAATATTTTTTTTAATATTGTTAATAGAATGCAAAATAATTCCACTGAAATTTATTTTACTGCATTAAATTGAGAAATAGATTTTAAAATATCATAATTTTTTTTATTGTTACTTTTTCTTTTCTTTTTTTAAAAAAAAAAAAATGTTTTTAAAAATTGTCTTTCCAAACGATTTATTATAATTTTTATTATTATAATCACAAAGAATATAAAATAAATATTAGAATCTTTTTAAATGTCAAAATAATCAGAAAATACGCAAATAATCAAAAATATGAAAGCGAATAATACAAACAGCATTAATCAAAATTTACATCCTGGGAACTTCATTACTAAAGTAGTCATGTGATCAACTTTAGAAAGGAAGCCAACTGCTGCTTTTTTAATCAGAATATTGAATCGCCTAGAAGCAAGATAAATCACTAGTTGAAATTAAAGTTTTGTTTAAAATATTTTAGTAAATTAAATTAAACTATCTATGACAAGAAAAATTCAAACTTAGATATTATAAAGTTAAAAAAAATGACATTTTTAATCAATCTTTTTTTTTTTTTTTAGAAATTTATATTAATTTATAAAATTGAAAACTTATTTTATGTCAATGAAAAATATTTCTTTGCAGTCTTTTTTTTTTTTTAATTTTCATAACAGATATTGTATCAGAAGTATAAATTATGACTAACATCCACATATCTATGCTATCTCTTCCTATGATCAATGATAAAAGTTGGATCACATCACAATCACAGTTGTTGTTAGGCAGATCTCGTATTAAATGAATTTATTATAAACTGATTTACCAATCTTTACTTCAATCAGCTTACTTGCTATGCATTGGCTACTTGAAGAAATATCAATGCCTGTGCAGAAGTCATCAGCTATTGATTTCTTTTTATTCTTAAAGAATTAATTGCAAAATTATGAGAATACAATTTAAAAAATAATTTTGTTTAGAGACTTTAATAAGATGAAGAGAGAGTTAATGCTTAAAATATACATCTGGAGATGAGAATTGTATAAGACAAGCTTGTGAATAAAAAAAATTGTGAATATGGTAAAAACAGCTGTAAAGTTAAAAATTAATAATAAAAAGTATTTGCAAATCATTATAAAATACAATTATTTCTTATTTCATATTGCTCTGAAAAACTTTTTCATTGCTCAGGATGGTTTAGTACTATAATAACATAGTGCATTTTAGATAAATATTCCTGAATTCACTGAATTCACTTCCAGTTCAGTAAAGTAGAAAAACCTCAGTTCATTCAATTGAATGCAATTGTTTTTTTTAATACTCAATTTGACATATCACATTACTAAGTGAAAATAATAATAATAACAAATGAGTTGCTCAACCACACACACAGAGAAGACAACTATATGTACAATGGTAATATAAATCCAAATATGTGTAACAATAGTCAAACAACTTTTCTGTCTGTTGAAACATTCTCACTCTTTCTCATTAATCAAAATTCAAACAAAAAATAACAAAACCATAGATGAACTAAACAGTGGCCATTTGGAAAAACAATATGATAACAGAAAGGGTCTACAATCACAACAGGCAAATAATCAGTTCAACCATACACAAACTGAAAATATCACCACACACACATAGTTAACATAAATTCAGATAGGAATAACCATATGCAAATAACTTCTCTATCTGAAGAACTGCTACTACTACCTTTCACATATCAAACTACCAAAAAACAAAACAGAAGAATAAATGAACTAAACAGTATGCAGTATATAATTCCAAATGTCATGCAAACAGTTCCAAATAACACAAACAAGATCAACAAAAAGCATACAACACCTGAATGATGCAAATATCAATCGAACTGAAATATTACAAATTACCAATAAAACAAATATCACCCACACAATAAAAATAACACATCAACATATATCAGGGAAGCATTCATGCCATGCCTTTCACAAGTTGAACTAAGTAAAATAGAACCAAAAAAAGGGTCAGGCCACCCAAAAAGAAATAAAAATGATAAAAAACCAAAAACAGAAGAGCACAACAGTGCATCGGCATCAACCAGAATTCAAACAGAAGACTGATCACCAATGGACATCACTCCTGTCTGAATAACCAATAAAACTCAAACAATATATAGCCCATTCAATGAAAACCAACCACTACCAAATTTTGAAATGCAAACAAATCCCACATACAGTCATAATGAAAGTCAGAATAACAGTTTTTAATATGCTTCAATGCCTTCATCAAATAATACCAACAGAGGCCATCCCCCACCTATGACCAACTATCATTCATCATCAAGTATATAAAAACCATGTTTGCATTTATATTTTATCAAACAATATACAAGTATTTATACTGGCAAATTTATGCTTCAATCCATCTAAATCCCAGCCGTGAAACCAATCTGATAATGCTTAGAATCTACAATCAAAAATTACTCCATATGTTTAAAAAATGGTCTCTGGAGCCAAAATATGATTTTCTGTTAAAATTAAATCTTCATGAACTGCCCATGCCATATTTTCTGAGATACTGGAGACTGTACACCAATATTGATCTTTTTTGCTCACTATGCCACAGGGCTAAAGAAACACAGCAATATTTTTTTCTATCATTGTCCAGCACCAGGAAAAATTTGCTTTATCATGATAAGATCATATAGACAATCTAACAACCCCTCCAGACAACCCTTAACTCATATTATAAAGGCTCTATCTCATCAGTCTGTGCAGCTACCTTTGTTCTTTGTATATACTGGTGCACTCATTGTGCATTTACCTTAGATAACAACACACGGCAGCATTCAACAACATTTAATATCAAACTAGCAAAATTATGAGCCAGAGGCAATAAAATCCCACATCCAGAAATTTTCTTCAGCAACCAAGTCACTGACAACACAACAACAATTTTTTTTTCCAAAAGATACTATTGATATAGAGGACTGCAACAACAGAATCTGGATTTAAACACTGGAAAGCATACTAAACTCAGCAACACAACAAATATATATGTTGATGTTTGCAATTTAACAGTGACAACACAAGATTTTTAAGAACTCAGATTACAGGAAGTAATTCTCACAGATTTAATGTATACATATGTATCTGCACCCACTCAAAGATATTATGGCTAAGATATCTCCAAAGATAAACTGGCAAATGAATATATTAACTACCATTCCTACCCAAAACTTATAATCCTAAAAAATACGGTTAACAAACACAATAATGATTAAATACCCCTATTCCCTGAAACTTTTTTTTTCTTTACATATACACAGCTAACTTGATCCATCTGTTAGCAATGTAAACAAACATAAGTATACAGAGTGGTTTATAGAAAATGTAACCCTTTAGTCATCAATAAAGTTCTTAGAAGAAGAAGGAGGAGGAGGAGAATAATGATGATGATGATGATGATAATAATAATAATAATAAAAACCCAATTACTATAAGCTTGAAAAATCAATAGATATAAGATGGTATAATGCTATAAAATCTCAACTCCAAACCAGTTTCTGACTTTTGTTTTTGTCAATGAAGACTAGGATACAAAATTGGAAATAATGCTCTTATAAATGTTTTTGAAACATATGAGAATTTATGTGATGTTATTAGTATTGTGACTGTTTATATGTTTAGTCTTTGCATAAAGTGAAGAAATTGGTACAGAGATTGAAAGTAGAAGTTAAGATTTTGGCATTTGTATCAGAAAAAAAATTATAATAATGATTACTGAAGGAACCAAAAAATAACGTTTGTTGAAAATTACTGTAAAACAATATAAAAGAATGATAATAAAGTAATGTATAAATCAGGTAAGTTTATAAAAACATTTTAATTCTAAAGCACTTTTTGACTTCACGGTCAGATGAAAAGGTATAAATTAATAAACATTAACTAATTAATTGCACTAAGCCAGCTTTCAGCAAAACATTGCCAGAATCATTTAGCACTATAATTCTGGCTGTATTTTTGCTGAAAGCTGGCTAAGTGCAATTAATTAGTTAATGTTTATTAATTATTAATCTTTTCATCTGAACTCAAAGTCAACAAAAATGAGATTTATATATTAAAAAGCACTTTATAGCTTATCACAGATGATAAATAGAAAATAACTGAAAATGTTGAAAAATAAAAAAATTGACTGTAGTAAACAAAACATTTTATTTTTAAAAAAGATGTTATTTACTAGCATATTATTAATTAAGTGTGTATAAAAATAATATACAATCAGAATGATTAATCAAAATGAAAAAGGTCTAAAAAAAATTAATTACTTCTGAAAATAAATTTTAAAAAAGATTTTTAGACTAATACTTGAAAATAAAATTGAATGGATTATAAATGATTAGTCTAATAAACAAAAAATAAGATAGAATGGATGTATAGTTAAATGAGAAAAACATAAATATGAAAATAAAGCTAATTAAAAACCCCAGGAATGGCCAAGGCTATGTTAGTGAAAGCAAACATTGTAGCAAAAGTAAAACAAAACTGGAATCAAAAACTGATAGAGAATAATTGTCTGCAATTTCAAGTATCCAGAAAGTGAATCATATTATATAGTTCATATTAAAAATGTTGTCTCAATTCTACTATTTGAATGAAGAAATGAAAAGTTTTCTCAATAAGTTTCCCATAAACATCAGTAGTAAGTGATAGTATTTTTTAATTCGTAATTTTATTAGATTACCCAAATTTAATTATTTTAATTCCTTTTTGATATAATCTAGTAAGCTATGGAGAATTAGTGAGTGATTTCAATGTATAAATGAATGCTTTGCAAGATTATATTGCTTAATGCAGAAGATTATAAATATCTACAAAAGATATTGTGGTAACTAAATCATATTTTATATAATGAGTGTGACAATAGCTCTTAATAAGCTTTTCATAATATCCCTATCCTCAGACCAGTTTTTAGCTCTGAGTTTCATCAGTGAGGTGTTAGGATATTCAAGCATTAGTTTTAAAATACCAGGTCAAACCCAGAACTTTATCTCATGGTTAAGTATTAAATAGAAAATCTGAAAATTTTTAGACATCCATATGTCTTCAAATCCAGGTATCTAACATAAATACCTATATGAAACTGAACTAAGTTCAGATACACTATATATTAATATCTTGAGCAATATAAAATTGCCAAAGCCTTAAGAGCAATAACAATAATTGCAAGGAAATCAAGTCATATATTACATGACTTAATTTAATAAGTTTGTATTACAAATATTATATAATGAGCGTACCAAAAGCCAGAGCTAGAAAATGGTCTGGGAATAGGGATATTCTGAAAAGCTTGTTAAGAGCTATTGGCACGCTCATTATATAACATTTGTAATACAAGCTTATTAAATTAAGTCACATGTTATATGGCTTTATTTCCTTGCATTATTGTAACTAAATCAGACTGTTGAATAACTGATAACTTATAATTGAACAAATATTATGATTAAAATGTATAACAAATTCAATGCATAAAGAATGATAGAAATAAGATTCATAACTTCTGAAGCTAAATTTTAAAAAAATTACACAAATGACAAAATAAAAAAAGTTCATTTTAAAACTGTATAATTAAGTCTTAAAAAAGATGCAGTCATAAAAATGTATAAAATTCTTTTAATAAAAAGATTATATCTGATAAGATTTACTAGAACTTCAGAGTAGCTTATTAATAAAATATTTATATAGTTAACAACAATGTCAAAAATCTGAATGCAAAATAGTTACTAATGCATAAAAATGCTTTTTAATAATTCACAAAGGGAATAGGAGTGAGTTTGGTTAAAGTTTCTATCATTGATCAAAAACTTTGCATAACATAATAATCAAAACAATAAATGCAATATTAGATATTTAAAAAATCAGTCTTTCTTGTAGTTCTTTTACGAAATGTTAAACCAAAACTAAAAATCTATGAAATAAAATAATTAAAATTAGTAAATATTCTTTAGTTAGAATACCAATTCTATTTTTTTTATCAACTATTACGCGTTGTAGACTGTTTTCCTACACTTGACTAAGCTAATTTTTTGCCATTCATGTAAAATTCACATTTAATCAATTTAAAGTATGCAGTTGGCGTTACTCCCTTGCAGGGCCGGCGGAAGCGGGCATGCAACGCATGCTAGGCATGCGGGCGCTGGCAGAAGGAGGCGCCATCACTGAGAGATTAGCATCTGAAAAAGAAGGCGTCATCCCTGAGAAATTAAAACTCTACTAACAAAAATACTCACATTTGAAGAATATTATTCTCAAATGTTTATTTACAAAAATTATTGAGAGTAGATTATTGAAAATCATATGAAGTCATATTATATCTTATTAAATGACACACACAAGCAGGCCTGCACACAAGCTCTGCTTAATATTAAAAATATAAAACAATCAAATCTATTATTTATCATGAACAATAAACTAAACATAAAGTTTATTATATTACAAATTTCATATTGTAATGTTTATATATATATATATTACGCTTATAGTAAACTATAAGTAACTTTCTGCTAGCAAATATATAAATAAACACACACTAAAAGTATTATAAATTAGAACTTATGTATGTATATGCGTATATATATATATTAGATCATGTTTGTTAAAAACAGACAGTGACGCAAATAATAAATATGAAATTAAAAAAAAAAAATCTAAATTTGCCGTGTTAAATTATATATTATTTCATACAAACCGTTTGTATGAAATAATATATAATTTAACAATCAATTTTATGCTATTTTTGATATCAAAAATAGCATTACATCGTGCATTCTTTCTAAAAATCATGACTTTTTTAAAACGCCACGGGACACGGTCGGGTCACCTTAGTAAACATACATATTGACAGGGGCACCAAAATCAAATTTGCATGCGGGCGCCTAGTACCCAGCGCCGGCGCTGCTCCCTTCCTCACCTCTCAAGCAAGTTTTGCTAATTATTTATAACTATAATATTTCTAATGAAAAGTGAATGATAATCAGATTTGTTTAATCCATTAAAAGAATTTCATAAAGTTTATGGTATTTTTAAGAGTATCATTTGTCAAAAACATTATACTTTCTTGGTGAAGGCATACATTTATTTCATCAGTTTTTAATACAACTTCAACTACAACTTGCACTCAGTGCTGTGCCTATAAAATTAGAAATTATTTCTTTGCATATAGTCAGTATCATCTTGTCCATATACTTATATATAAAATAAAAACATATCTGGGTAAAAACAATTAATTGTTATGCATGTTTGGATTTGAGTTACATGCATTAGATGTGAGTGGAAAAAAAACATTTAGTCAAGTATTGGTGGTCTAGTGGTTAGCATAACTGCCTTCCAAGCAGCTGGCCCGGGTTCGTTTCCCGGTCACCGCATTTGACATATGGAAAAAAAAAACATTTAAAAGAATCATTTCATGCTATCAATAATTTCTTTCTAAATTTATAAATAAAATAAGAATACCTTTTTTAAAAACTTTCTGAATATCTTTCAAAAATAAATATCAAATACATCTGCACACATACATATATAAATAAAGCAATATATATTTTTTTCTCATTTCTCTCAATAACATCTTTGTTTATATTTATTTTTTGAACTTCAGTACAGTATTTCTTTATGTTTCTAATATTACTTCCTTTCTCTCAAAACTAATATCGGAAAAAATATTACTTGTTGTGTTTCTTCTTTTTGTAAATATTTTTATTTCTTTTTTTTTTTTTTGCATTCCAAGCAAAACATTAAACAATTCTTTTTTTTTAAATTCTCACTGGATAAGCTGCTCAATATTAAGAATAGGTTATTGATAAGCAAAGATTTTCATTCAACTTCCAACTGCTGAAAAATATATGTATATAAAGCCAACAAAATTAAAATGAAGTCACACTAGAGATTGAATATCATTTCATGTCATAAATAATCAATTATTAGAAATAATGTTTATCTGACGAGCAACTGACTACGTGAATATTGTTGACACAATGCTATTGATTCACAAAATACTTTCTTTGGGCATAAAAAATCTCGTTCTATTTTTTTTATACTAAATGCCTTTTTGAAATATATTCTATAATAGATTATTTTTAAATATTCCCTCTTTTTTCCTTTTTTTTTTAATTTTATGGCTTACTAATTTATTTCTAATACATGTCTGTATCTATCACAATCAAAATTATTCACTGTTATTTCAATAAAATGAAAGAAAGCAATTAGATCTATAATCCGATTAAAGTTTTATTATCCAAATAACATTTTGATTGAACTTTCTGAATGATTTATAACTCTTTAAACGATCTATTTTTAATTAACTGTATTCAATAATACCTGCAAAGAATTTGTCTTCTAAACTCTTGCAATAAATTTTAACTATTCATTAAATGACAAATTGAAATCTTAAATTAAACAAAAGAAGATGCAACACAATTTATTTAATAAAAGAGAGTCCAATTTTTAGAATTATAACAATTACATAAGTGATGTTTCTAAATAATCATCATCATTATTAGAGGAGACATTTTTATTCATCTTGAAAAACTTGTTATAATAATATTCTAAATTAAAAAAATTCTATTTTATTTAAAATTTCACCTATTATTTTATCAGTCATCAAATCTTATTAATTTTAAACAGAAAGCTTCACATTATAAAATTATCACATGTCCTACCAATTAGAACCTTGGGTGTCATAGTTGTTTGACAGGCCCTTGACTTGGAATTCAAATCCAAAAGAAAGTTGGAAGTTTTTAATAATGTAAACAAATTTATTTATATTCAAACACATAAATATATATCCTTGGAAATGAAATCAAAATATGCTTTCTATATGTTTGAAATAGCATCGTAAAAAAAATTATCATCCATAGTATAAAAAAGCCTGTACAGTAGAAAATAAATAAATTCAGATTTCAAAATGTATGTAAATGAATTATGTCCTGAACATGAGGGGTCAGATTGATTTCTGATCAACATGGGTTGGATGAAAAGATTGGCACCAAGGTGGGCTTTGAGTGTTCCATCATCAGATTTTCAATGAAATGGACGGCTGAAGAGTTGTGCTGTGAAGTAGTTTGAAGCCTGTACATTAAAGTATGAAGATTGGCTATCTTAATATAAGCTGAGCTTTGATTGTATATATGTATGGAGATGATAATTTGGACCAACTATGAGGCTGGTTTAGCACAAAATACAAATATTCGTGATTATGTGTGTGATCAAGTGTATCAGTGGTATGAGATAGCATGAATGACTGAGGGTTGGGTGAAAGTCTGAGTTCAAACCTCCTATATATTACATATAGATGTGCAGGTATAAAAAAAGCCTGTACTATAGAAAAAATTCATATTTCATCCATATAATTATTAAAATTATGATATTATTTTTCAGGTCCATGTATTATTTTCAATGCATAAAAAATATTTAAAGTAATCATGATCAGCAAATAACTGCAACTTTTTTTGAAATTTCAATCCATCCATTACTTAACATCACATGATTACCATTTCTTATGTTAGCACATAACTGTTATTAACACAGGCAAAACTCTCCATACAGTAATACCACTCAGATCCAACCAGAGTATTCTCATAGTTTTGTAATTAAGCAGAGAAAAAAGGTGGCTGTTGGAGGGTTGCATTAGATTCTAAGATCTAGGTGCAGTGCTCTCAAATCCAAAGCTCCTCACTGACAAAGGCCACAAGCCAGAAACTAGTCTGGGGATATTGGATGAGTAGGTACTAGATGGGGATTTTATGCACAAGCCTTCTGGCATCCATTGATTACTCTGGTTGTCACTGAGTGGCATTACTGTACATCCATCACTTATTAGTTTTCCTATCATTTTATTATTCAAGTAAGCAGAGAATACCACTTGCTTTTTTTAATCAAAAAACAGAAAATAATGTTTTTTTCTGCTGAAATTACATTAAATCTTATTTTTATCCACACACTCCTTAATTAAAGGAATTCTTTCTCACTGACATATCCAATATAAAAATTCAAATTGACAATTTTATTGTTTAGCATCTTATTAAAACTAAACATGAATATCAATTAATTCTAAACAAGTAATATCAATTTTCCTACAAATATATTTGAGTTAACCCCTACTTTTAGACTATTAATTTGAATAAAGCATATTTATCTATGATCTGTCCAACAATCTAAAATTATAAGGGCTCTTGTAGTAGTTATTTTTTTTTGCATTCTGATTTCTAACTATATTATAATTCACAAGAAGTTATTGATTGAATTCCTTTAAAGTCACCTTGCTGGCTAAACAAATTTTAAAAAGTTAAGAGAAGAATGATAATGTTTAAAGACAAATTTAATATATTATAAGGAATATTCAGATAAACATAAATTTCATTGCACCAATAGTAAAAATAGGATTAATCTTATGCCCACCCTTATTATGCATATAATAAAGTACACTATAAAAATATATATTACATTTTAATAACTGTGAACTGTAAGATAATATAATGTGAATGGTTTGTTGCACTCAACTGACATTGGCCAACTTTTTAGCAATAATTGTGACTATAGATCAAATTTTAATGATTACAGTCAAACATTAAATAAAGCATTTCTTTCTCAATGTTTTTATAATATCAATCTGACAAAACTTATGGATGTTAGTCAAATTTAACTTGCCCTTAATTGTCATAAATCAGAAAAAATTTTAAGGGCAGATAACATACTTCTAGAGTTTCTAAAAATATTTAAGACTTAAAATAAAAATATGATTGAAAGAATTATTCAATAACATTATTCATAGAGAAAGTATTCCAAAAATTTGTCATGCAAGTAAAATTATAGTAGTCTTAAAACCAAGCAAAGCCAGTAATGATCATTCAGTATCATTATTAGGTGTTCCCAATAAGTTATTTAAAAGAATAATATTAATATGAATTTTATCAATAATTGAGAATTAGCTTCCTATACATCATGCTGGTTTTAAATCAGAAAGAGGCTGTTGTGAACAAGTTTTATCGGTAACAACTTCTACTGAAAAATCTTTCAAGACAAATTAAAAACTGATTCTGTTTAGAAAAAATGGTCTATTTTGAGAAGTTTCTAATATTATTAAATCTAAGAAAATCATTAATTTATTTGACAAAATGCTTTCCAATAGAAAAATTCAAGTGTCATTAAATGATCAAACAGATAAAAAAAATTCATAAATTGGATTCTCTCAGGATTCATTTCTCTCTCATACTTCATTTAATATAATCATCAGCTATATTTCGGGTACAGAAGACAGTAAATTAATTTATGCTGATAACATTTCTTGGATTTCTCAGAAGAGATCTTTTTTTAAAATCTAAAAGTCTTTGAATAAAGATCTACAAAAATTGGAAATAATTTTCAAAGACAGTGATCTTATTTCTAATTCAGTGAAGATGATATCTTCAATTTTTTTAAACATGGAAATATTTCATAATTTGAATAGTAGTGTCATATGATCCTATATCATGCTGTTTGGAAATAATCTTGGATCATAGCCTAATATATTTTCCTCATTTATCTAAAGCTAGATCAAAATTAGTTTCTAGGAAAAACATTCTTGGAAAGCTGGCTAGCATTATTAGGAATTGCAGTGCAAGTACTTTATGGACAGCTCTTTTAGAATTAACATTTTCCAATAGGGAATAAAATGCCTTGCTTGAAGAAAAAAATTCACATTGAACTTCTAAATATTCTATTAAATATTACATGAAAAATATTACAGGTATACTTAAGTCTACTTCCTTGCAGTGGTTTGTGTTTTTTCACATATTCCTTTATCAGATATCAAAGATGAAATTGCCTTAAGAAAATATATAAAAAAACTATTAAAGAGATTAGAACTGCCAAAACCTCAAGATATAATTTCACCATCTAACTCAAATTAAGATGCACATTTTAAATGTTTAACCAAGAATCTACAATTAAAGAATTATGATATAAAAAATTGAATTCTTATATAATTTCAAATAAATGTCTTTTCCCATATCCAGCAATAAAGCCAGCTGGACTTGATCTTCCTAGATATGCTTGGAGTCTCTTTAACTGATAATAACAATTCATCATCTTGTGCTCATTTGCATCACAAATGGAATTAATCAATCACTGATCTTTGTGCATGTGGGGAAATATAAATTATGAACCACACCATGGCTACAATGGTAGAATTGAAAAACATAATAAAGCCACTAGTGAATTTAGCTTTGGGTTGGATCTCAACAGATTTTTTATTAATAGTTAAGCTCTCTAAATCAGGTACTAAATAAATAAATAAGAAGATATGGAAGAATCTGGAAGTTATGGATTTTAACGTAATGAAAATGATGATAAAACAACATATTATTGTTTCCTGTGAAATGAATCATACAGTTATTAATAATTGTAGTATTTGAGAGTTTAACTTGAAGAGTTTATTTGTTTGAATGTGCAATCCTAAACCATTTATTTGATTGCATGCAGTGATATTTAAATTTTTTGAATAACAATAAAAAATAATGATATTACTATTTGTCCATCACTATGTCTTTCATTTAGTACATACAAAATTTTTTTTCCTGATATTAAAAAAAAAAAGTTATTTTTGTAAATTTTTTTGTTTTAAATATCAAAATATAACTCATATGTAACTTATAGTTACAAATTTTCATAATTTTCAATTTTAAAAAAGGCATATGACTTTACTGCTCGGGATTTCATAAGAAGTTCTAGCACCAGCCCTGTGAGTTCCAGAATCATTCTTGGAAACTCTTTATCCCAAGTTGGATACTCTACTTACTGCAGCAAACTGCACAGGCATAATTTTCAATTAACTTATAAAATAAATAAATAATAAACTACAAAATAATTCATACCCTAAATAAATAATAATATCACATGTCTCATTCTTTTGCTTTTTGATAACAATAGACTACTCAACTTTATAAAATCAATACTATTATTAACAGAAGTGTTTAATTATAGTTATAGTTTCTATCAATGCATCTTTAAATTCTTTAAGATTCCAAAGAGAAAAAGTTATTTTTTGTATTATGAACATGTTATAACAAGGTTTTCCCATATATTTACTTACAGCACTAATGCTTACTGATTATGATCACAGCAAATGACTCTAAAGTAGAGTTAAAATAATTGCTTTTAGAATTCTTATGCAATATTCCTTCATGCAATAAACTGAATATTCAAAGATCTCTAGTTGTGTACTTATTTAGTCAAATCTTCTTCTTTTGAATGATGAATTTTGTTAGGAATCACTCTTAGTTTTAAGCATTATACCATATTCAGATCATGAATAAGCTACATCAAGCTAATGGAACTTAATTCAGTATATCCAAGTATTTATGACTTATAATGAAATGAATTATTTATAGACATTGGTATGCATATAAACACACAGTTTACTTGAATTTATCAATTTTGTTTCCAAAAAGTTCAAAAATACTGAAACAGTATTATAACCAGCACATTCATGCTAAATTTAAATCTTCATTTATACTATATGCAATACAATTATTTTTGCATATGTATAGTTATATAGAAAGATAAATTGCACCTGATATAATTTTATATAACATACAACTCCATATTCTTTGAAAATAAAAATTAATTATTCAATATATTCTTACTGAAGCAAAATAAAAAGCAAATCCAAAAGCTTTAACAAAAAAAGTTGTTAAAAA
The DNA here is from genome assembly GCA_028023455.1 of Epiperipatus broadwayi. NCBI lineage: Eukaryota > Metazoa > Onychophora > Udeonychophora > Euonychophora > Peripatidae > Epiperipatus > Epiperipatus broadwayi. The sequence goes on along the minus strand of JAQFVV010000053.1, from coordinate 1,536,277 downwards.
TATAATTTATTAATTGTCTAAAAGTAGATTGAAAGTATGATATAAAAAATTTTTAAAAATTATTCAGAAAATTATATATACTCGTATCATTTGATAATTTTTTTACCAGTAGCTAAAACAGTGATCTTTTTTTAAAAAAATAAATAAATTGATAAAATATATCTTAAAATATTTTCAATTTTAGCTATCAAGATTCTACCTTAAAAATATTTTAATAACTAATATTTATTGATTAATTGTTTATAAATTTAAATTTTTATAAATAATATTGTCTTCAATAACTATAACTTGCCTTCAGTTTAATTTTCCTTTTATTGAAACTTTTATAAAATAGTCATTTTTTATTTGTCAAATGATAAATTGAAAAATATGTAATACTTAATGTATTACTCATACTTATTCCAATGTTCTGAAGTTAAAAAATAAGATAATCTAATCATAATGACCCAATGCTTAGATAAATCAGTTGGAAAGGAATGAAATATGGATCTCCTATAAACATAATATAAATGCAATAGAAAAATTTCATTTAAGGATACTCTGTAAGATTCTAAAAAGTGTTGGAAAGATTATGTGATTACTCTGATATTCTTCAATTTATTGGAAATGATATTAAACTTACTAATGTAAAGAAACAATTTCATTCTATTTCAGCTATAAAATGAATGATGAGTGACAGATTTCCTAAAAAAAACATATTTTACAATAAATTTAAACATGATTTTTATAAATTCCCCAGAGCTCATTTGTGATAAAGATTGTTCCAGTGACACTCTACAGAAATTCATTAATAATTGATTTCATTAGAAGGAAGTGATTGAAGATAGAATATAATGGAAATCTACAATTAAGAAAACTGCTTAAGTAACTCAGAAAATAAATTTTAGTGCAAAAGAGTTCAAAAAACAGCACCAAAAAAATTTCAAATAAATATAGACTAAAGATTTATTATGAGATTGTTTTGTATGATCATTATAAAACTAACATTTTTTTCTTTTTTAAATCTCTTGTCCTGTAGTAAACATATCCTTACTCATTTATGAATGGATATTAATGATGATGATAATATGTAAAATGAATAATAATATTTCTGTAATATCTATTAACATTCTCATAAAGAAAAAAATAATAATAATTTTCAAGACTTCATTACACATGTACTCTTAAAGAGTTAGTTGAATTATGTTGTAAAAAAAAGTCACTTTTGTCTTTAATAAAGAATTTAAGTACATTTAAAATAATAATAATAATAAAACATACATTTAAACTCATTTTTTATAAAAGATACACAGACAATTATTTTTTTAATTTTAAATATAAATGAGATACAAAAAAATTTATAAATGACATGAATAAAATTGATTAAAAAAATTAAATGTACAATAGAAAAAAAATAAATAACAAAATTAATTTTTTGGCATTTTAATTTTATAAGAAGTAAATAATGAGAAAATAAAATTATATATATCAGTAAGAAAAGAATTTAATAATAAAATTAATAAAAGAAATTGGTATTTCAATATAAATATAAAATATAAAATAAATATATTTTTAAACACAAAAATATATAGAGCAATTAATTTCTGTTCTAATAAAAAAATGTATATAAAAAGGAATGGAAAAAATAAAATTATTGAAGTAATGGAAAACAATATTTAAAAATGAAAAGGAAAAATATAATAAATAACTAAAATATTAATAAAGATTTTAAATATATATATATATAAATAATGTAAAAATAGCAAATAGGATAAATAAAATTATTAATAGATTAAATAAAAATAATACAGACAAATTAAACATAAAAATAGTTAATAAAACAAGAAATGATATATTAAATAATAAATATTTAAATAATAAAAACAAAAATTATTTGAATAATATTTTATGAAGTAAAATATAATAAATGTAAACAAAAAAATATGATAAATAAATACATAGAAGAGACAAAAAATCAGCTATAACAAAATTTGGGCAACATAATAGTTAAAAAAACAGGAAATATATATAATGAAAATTATGTTTTACTAAAAATATATCTGAAGAGAAAAAAAAAGCATACATAAAGAAACGGCACCCCAAATTAAAACTTTTATAGTTTTTAATATGTGTATATGTACATGCATATATAAAAGTATAGGAATAAATGTGTTTATACACATAATTAAATTAACAAAGTAATAAATATTTGCTAATTTTTATGGCGATTTTAATTATATATTTATTTACAATAAAAGTATTATTGAAATTATAAGTAAATAAACTTCATTAAGAAGCTATATAAAATGAAATGTGAAGGAAGATTTAAATAAAATTTTAAATTATTGTTTTGTAAAAAAAAAAAAAAAATGTATTTAAAAGAAATAAATGAAAGATATATCAAGTGTAAGTTTTAATTTTCTTTTTTTTTTAAATAAAAAAAAAGATTATTGTAAAAAATTAAATTATTGTAATTTAAAACAATATAATTTAAAATATTATTTTTAATAATATTATATTTTAGAATGTGTAGATATAATAATATAAGGGTTTATAGATTGATGTATAGAAAATTGATTTTATATGTTTGCACATAAATATATAAATATTAGATACTTTTAGCATTTAGTACATATATTATATATTCGGGATATGTATAAATAATAATAATAATTATAAGTATATATATATATATCATTAAAAACCAGTCAACACTTAGACAATCCCAATATCAATAACAATAAACAATTCCAAACTGTTGTCAAGGCAACTTCCTTATAACAATAAAGGTGGAAATTCACCGAGTCAAAACTCTCCATATAATAGAGCCACTCAGTGTAAGCCAGAATAATCAATGGATGCAGCAAGGTTTGTGCACAAAATCCCTATGTACTGCTATTCATCATAAAGAATGGTGATCATGTAAAGATAGAAATTGTTTGAAATTGTTGATTGTTATTGATATTGTGATTGTCTAAGTATTGACTAATTTTGAATGATTACTTACAAACCCATTTAGCCTTGAACATTATTACACTTATTATTTAAGTAAATATGAATATGTATAATAAATATTTATAATACAGATTACTATTCATTCAAAAGTGCATTATGATTAGTGAGCTTTTTTATAAAGATATTAACAAACACCTTATATATTTATAAGAAGTATACTCTTAAAGAGATTTTTTTTCCATTTATTTAAACATCATATGATACAGATTAATAATATTCTGCAATTATTGTTGCTCTACGAAAATTTTAACAAGTAATGACTCAATCTATTTTATTAATAATATTTGCTGGTATTCACCCAAAAAATCCCGAGTTTAACTAGCCAGCATGTCGTTCCTGGAAATAACTCAAGTTTTATATTCAATACACTTAATTTTGAAAAAGAAATTCAAATTAATTTATAAAAATAAAGAGCAAAAGTCAGTGAATATTTTTCAAAAATAATTTGAATTGCTTTCATTCCAATGAAGAAATAAGATAAATTGATTTTTAAGACTCAACCACTATTTTTACTCAAGAAAGCCTCATATCTGAAAAATCCAATACTAGCTTTGAAAATGAAATGGTGAATAATAAAAATGAAAACATAAAATCACTCAGCAAAAATAAAAATTAAAAAATATTTTTATGTTGAGAAAATAAATCAGCTTTGAAATTCAATAAATTTGATGGATTCACTAGGTAAGCACCCCAAATTATTTATTCATTAATGGCCAGTTGTAAATATGTGTTGATATTTTAAAATAAGAATAAATAAAGACAAAGAATAAAAGATCTAAAATGAGTTTTGAGATAAAATTCATGATCCAGAAATACATTCACATATATCACATGCTGTTCATTTGGTTTCCTTATTCAATACCTTGTAATGCTGTCTTTTAACTTATAAGGCAATCTTGTTTTTTTTAAGCCACTGTATTCTATATTTGGCCATATTTTCCTAATAAAAGAAAATAATGATGCACTCTCTATAATATCTCTGAAGTAATTTTTATAATGTTTTCTGTCTCTACCATAAAAAAAAAAAATCTCAAGTTCTCTATAAAATATTTTTTAATAAAATTTCTACTATTCATTCATTTTGCATGCCCAGTTTAACAAATATGTACTTTTATAATACTGTATTCACTACACCATACAGAAAAATGAAAAACACAGTAAACTGTTTTATTATCTTTTTATTATAGTATCTGCATAAGACATTTCAAAATAGTAAAATGCATTAGCAAATAAAATTAAATAATTTAATAAATCCCAATAAAAGAATACTACAATGTTGACCATTATATTACAGTCTACTAATTATGAAAATATAAAAAATTAATAGTACCAAAAAAGACTTTAAAAGCTAACAATAAACTATCACTAATAAAATCCTTTAACTAAGTAGATGTAATAATTTAATATATTTACTGATCCTGATTAAACTTTTCCACAAGATCAAATATTCACAGAGAGATTATCATTTAAATGTTTTCAAAATTGAATAATTTTTGAAAAAAGTATTGAATAAAGATATGTTTACTAATTCATCCATTTTCTGCAAAAAATAATGGTAGTTTTCTATTCTATCGTGTCAGCCACTTAATGGCACTATTTATATGCAAAAGCACATAAATATGGTGTTTACTCAGTTGCCACCTTCTAGGCCTATATATCTATACCAAAGCACAGAAAGAGGCCATTTAATATGGAGCAGCCAGTGCCATCAATGGCATTAATTTCTATGCAATAAAGCACAGAAAAGATGCTGTTTATCGGTGGCCGGCCTGCTTTAGTGTTACGCACTTTATCCCAATTCTCACAGTTCAATGTTCACTACAGTATCATGTGAGGGTGTCTGGACTTCTGCCTGACACAATTCTTTAAATATGCATATCAAAGGCATTAGCTTACAAGTCATTTGACCTACTATTACCTCCTAACAATTGTTCACTCATTGCCATGCTTCCCTACTCAATGTGGAACCTTCAAATCAAATCAGAAAGGGTAGGTCTAAGCAAGATTTCAACAAGATCACACGAAAACTCATGTTTTTGCGAGAACATGTCTATGACAAATAAAATGGCTGACAGGTTGAAATCAGGCCAACTGTTATCCACAGAAGCTGGTGTGCATGGGGAATTAATTAATTCTACTGGAATAGAATCTTTACAATAAGATAGGTCAATTGATAAAGTTTTAATTCTTGCAGATATGAAAAGGCATACCCCTCTGGCCTACATTGCAAGACTAAGATAAAACTTTTTGGAGCCACTTGGAGTTAAAGTGTGGGGGGGGGGATTAAAATTTTGATAGTGTCAAATTGTTCTCGACTAAATTACAGAAATTGATAAAGGAAATTGGAATGAATTACATTAAGCCTTCAGACAAAAAAGGATGTATGACTGTGAAAATTCTCATAGTTCTATCCAGAGACCAAAAGTATTGTCCAAAGAATACATTTATTAATTAATCTTGAAATACCCCCCAAAAAAAGAGTAATAAAAAAAAAATGATCGAGTTGGAAATTATTAATTGTTCTTAATGGGTGTGCCATTAATATCCATACACATATTATCTTTCAAAGATAGATATTGTAAGAAATCAATCAATAAATTAATTAATAAATTTTTTTTTTCCTTTTCAAAAATGACCTGAAAAAGTAAAAGACAGTTCAGTGATTAAAGCATTATTAGCATCATTTTTTGCCACCATGATGTAGTTGTAAGGTTTGTGAGGAAGGGGGAGGAAGATTTTTCCACATGGGGAATTCTACTATAATAGAATATTTGCAATCACATATATTTACATAAAATTGTTCCAGTAAATGTTATTAAGGAAATTAATGAATTATGTTAAGCTGTATGATTCTTATTCTTTCACACAAAACAGGGTGGACCTGGTAACATTATATGTATGTGATTTTGCTTAGAATCAATGCCAACAATTGGCTGACATGATACAATTAAAATGCTACCAAAATAAATAATTTATCCAAAAGTATATCAAATACATATTATCCAAATGACATACTGTTCTTTATTAAACAAACTGAATTTTTTAAACTTGGTATTCCTTACTAAATACATTAAAGCATTCTCAGTTATATCCATATCACATTATAACAAAGCCAAAGAAATTTTTTTTGAAAAGGTCATTAAAAAAGATTTATAATAAACATATACTACTTTATTTAAAATATGAACTCATCGGTCTATTTTTACAACAACAAAAAAAACTTCAATAACCTTTATTGAACAGTCTTTCAGAGAAAAAATAACAAATTATTGATATCATTACAATAAAGTAGTATTAAAATTTAAAAAACAAATATCAAACAATTATATCACTGAGCCAATCTGTTACTTCACTTGAGATTATTGTCTACATGTGTAATACTAATGTGTGCTCAAAGTATCAAAGTGTCAATAAATTTAGATTTAGTGTCATATATTAATAAATGAATAGATATAGAAATATAAACTCACCATTAAAACTTTAATAATTTCTAAATTATTTAACAGTGTGGACATCCCTCAATTGTGGGTAGAATTCTCTACCAAACTGAAATTGATTTAAAAAATAAGATAACTTAAAAAAACTATGGATTAACTAAAATTAGCAACGATAAATCTTATCTGTCATTCCTTTCAATTTTCATCAAAAGTAGTGATAATAAAACATTATATTTTATATTTTAATAACTCTAAAATATAGAAAGAAGTTGACAATCATCATAAATGTAAAAGTACTAAATTAATTATATATATATAACTAATTAAAAACCAAATAAATCTGTAATAATTTTAAATAATAATAATTTAACATATGCCGTCTATAAATTTTTTTATGAACTTTCAAATAGAAATATTTGATAAAAATTCAACCAATCTCTGCTATGTTTTTGTTAACAAGTTAACCATCAGCTGCCTAGAAACTAATAGAGACCTTAACAAGTGTAGCAATTCAATTTTAGTTTAACTTCAATCACATCATTCAATTTGATATTAAAGTTTAAATTTAATTATAATTTAATTAAAGTTTTCTAAACATCACATGATCACTATCTCTTATACTAACACATAATTGTTATCAAACAAGGCAAAACTCTCCATACAGTAGTGCCATCCTGTGCCAACCAAAGTAATCAATGGATGCCCAGAAGGCTTGTGCATAAAATCCCTATCTAGTGCCTACTCCTCACTGATGAAGACCACAAATCAGAAATTAGTCTGGGGATATTGAATGAGTAGGCACTAAATAGGGATTTTATACACAAGCCTTCTGGCATCCATTGATTACTCTGGTTGGCACAGTGTGGCACTACTGTGTGGAGAGTTTTGCCTTGTTTAAAATTTTCTAATTAATGTCAAACCAAACATTTTCATGGACAAAAGATATAGAATAATTCATTGTTATTCTGAAGATATTATTCATGAAATATATTAAGATGTATTGACATTTGGTTAATATTATTTTGTCTTCATTTGGGAGAGATGTTATTCTGTGTTTTCTATAAAAATATTGATGATTATTATATAAATAATAATAAAAGATTAATTAAATTAATAATAATGAAATTAAAGAGAGTACATGAAATCATAGAACAAACTAGAACAAAAAAGATCATATTTTGTCCAATCAAAATAAAAAGCTAAATAAAAATAAAACTTAAAGTGTAAAAATTAATTAGATAGATGTATTTTTACAAAGAATCTCTTTCATATAGATGGTATTTTGGCTAAATACAGATCAATATTTCTTGATCATGAATGTGTCAATGCATTTTCTCCATCCAATGTCAGAATAATTTGTCCTGAAAGGGATGATAAGAAAAGAAAATACAAAGAAAGGATCTACATTCCATCAACAAAAAAAATTCATGTGGTCCATTGTCTAAAAAATGGAATATCAAATTGCCTTATTTGCATATTGTGCATCATTTATATATTTCATCACATCAATTATATAAGCACACCTGCATTGCATAACTTTACTCAGCACTATGGTTCTGGAAGAGTTTTGAAAAAACTGGCTCAGTACATTTAACTAGTTTATGTACTTCAGAATTTATTTAATATTGTACAGATTGAATATCATTATTCCGAAACTCACAAATATAAAAACTTTTAATATTTGAACAATTTCAGGCCAGCTATTATGGTATGGCAAAATACAATTAATGTCATAATTTTCATAGAATAATCATTTAATAAAAATTTAAACATTAAAAGATTAGATTAAAATGTGCTTATCCATATAAATTTTGATTCTCGGTTGTGTATGAAATACAAAAGCAAAAAGTTTGTAATTCTATGCTAAATATTAATCCTCAAAAAAAATGTTAATATAAAAATAATGATGGTGAAATGTCTAATATTTGTCATTTATATGTTATTATATATACCAATAACTACAATTATGTTAAACAGCATATGAGCATTGTGATAAAAAAAGCACAATTTTCATTATTATATTTTCTGAAGTAATCAAATAAATATTAAGCAATGAATTTAAATTTATTTATTTTCACTATCTTTTTCGGGAAGCGAATCCGGGCCAGCTGCTTGGAAGGCAGCTATGCTAACCACTAGGCCACCAACGCTTGACATGTTCGGTTAATCTTTTTTTAAAGTAATATGCATTAATAAAATTAGACTTAAATTACAATAATAAATTACATTTAATTTCAATAAATTTATTATCTTAAGCAATCTCTTTTGGCAATATTCACTAATAAATTGTGCTTAATAAATCATAACCCCTTGAGACCGAAAACCGCTTTTTTCCGCATTAAAAAAAGTTTGCAATTTCGACCGCAATAGCATGCAAACCGTATATGTCACAGTTACGGGTTTTTTTTCTCTCCGCCATTTTTCTATCTTTTTGTACATCTAAAAATTTTTTCTGTGAGATGAAAATTAGATTTTTTTATAGCAATTTTTGTAAAGTACATTATTAAAATTTTATAATTTTTTTTATCTTTCTAGATTTTATCAACGTATAAACAAAATAACCGCACAAATGACTTCTTTCGCCGCTGAACGTAATTTTGATTGATTCTGACGAAGACTTTTTTGTTTGTGTTTGATTCTGAGGTTTCGTCATATTTCACCATTAGCCATGAGTATTCAATTCCTGATCTATTTTATTTATTTTTTATACAAAATTATATATTTGCAGTGGATCTATTTCATTTATTTTTTATACAAAATTATATATTTGCACTGAAAGCAATAGGTATGTTTCAGAGTGGAAGGCATTACCGAAGTAGGTTGGTCTGTCACCCGCTGAGTTGAATGCATTTTTTGGTATGATTATTCATGTTTGTACTATATCATGCATACCAAAACTAAAATTTATTTGGTCTAAAAATGAATATTTGCATCAACCGGTACTTGCTAACTTGCTAGAGTTATAACCCGAAATCAAGTTTTTGGTATTCTAAATAATTTACAATGCCTCCCAATGCTGAATCAACAGTCATCATCATCATCTCCCACTGATATATAATAATTGCTTGTAATCCCTTTGGGTTATTTATTTTATTTTATTTACTGTTTTTATTCATTTCATTGTAGATAAGTTTTTAATTACTTTGAAGCATACTTTGCTATTATGGTCTCCTATGAAATAATGCATAATTTAGCTCGCCCTTTCTCCCATGATATTCCAATAATATAGTAAGTATTTTTTACCCCCATAACTTACACTTTACTAAAGTTATTACTGTTATTTTTTTTTGATCCACACTAAAACCTTGCATTTCTAATAGATATCCCACATAGAGGGCCTAGAAAAACAACTGCTTGCAAAAATGGAACATATAGGCTGGTTAGTAAAAAAGCGAAACTGAAATTGTCACCTTTTGCCACATTACTCCAACAAACTGTAACTCAGGTAGGTCATGTTATTTTTTTTTCTGCATTTTATGATGAATGTGATGAGGCTGTCTATGAAATTGTAATTTTAGGTTATACATTTCAAAATTGAGAGTTTGTGAACCAATATAAAAATAAAAAATTTTAAAATGTGAAAAATATCCTTTTTTTTTATTATTTTTTGTGGTAATGACTACTTTATCAGCTTTATTACATTCTTTCATATTTGCACTTTATAAAAATGTATATATATTTTTATTTATTGTAATAAATTAGACATTTCATTTAAAATTGTATGTCCTGTAATTTTTTCTGGGAATTCAAAATGGCCGTTCAGGCCATTAATAAAATGTATTGAATTTATGTTTACTATTATTTAAATTTAATTTTTCTTTAATTAATAATCTTTTTAAAGCAACATTTTATTTTTATTTCTTGGCATTATATCATTAAAGATAAAATACTCTTTAAAATAAATAAACTCAAATGTTACTTTTAGTTCTTTCAATCTCACTTTTATGTAAAAAGATCAATCAAAGATCAAAGGTTTCAAAATAATGGTATCAAATAGCATTTTTTACCAATTAAAAATATCAAAAGTGTTAATATTTTTGTTAAAGTGAATAAAATAGTGAACAATCCATCATTAATTACATACTTGCTGAACGGAAACTAAATGTCTAAAATCTCTATTTATGAATCAAATATATAAATGTGTTAGATTCACAGATACACTAGAAAAAAATCATTAAATGATTTATAGTCAAAGAAAGTGATTATTTGTATCTAAAATTAGATGATAACTAAGCTGTTTTAGTATTAAAAAAGCATTGCAAAGCTTAACATTACATGGATTCTTTTGTGGCAAATATTTTTTCCAGATTGGATAACTTTTTTTTAACATTTTTACATTCTGGTTTACAATCTAGAAGTTAGATAACAGCATGAAGAATAAATTAATACCATGTCACTTGTTAGATACACACCTAATTGTCCAAATGAGCTAATGTCAAGCCATTCTACCAGTATCATGTGTCACAATTTTGATAAATTCAAGATTTGAATAAGAAAACTATAAATTATAACTAAAAAGGTAATTTGTTTAAAAATATACATTTAATATTTAATAGCCATTGGTACTGTCATTGTCCAATCTTATACAATATTCAAGTTTTCATAAACATTGTCTGTACCATCATTATCTCTTAAGACTTTAAATGCTTCTATGATTTTTTTCTTCTTCTGACAAGAACAAACTTTCTGAGATTACTCTTTTTTCACACATGATGGCTACGCATTTTTTAAATTCAAATACTAAGTTTGCAAATGATTTTTTTATTGCTATATATGTTCCTTCTAATGCCAAAATGACTGTATATCTTATTATCCTCACTGGTAATTTTTGTATCAAAGTATTCCAAATGAGTGTTAACAGTTCCTAAAAATATTTAAAATATAGCAGTAACATAAAAAAGGACTATACTAGATAATCTAATGTTAAGTCACATTACCTCTTGTTTATTGCACTTTCTCTTTTATATCACTAGGATTAAACTAAAGCAAATATGTTGCAATCTGAAAAAAATCTATACCAAAACCAAATAAACAAATTGATATACAAATAACTTGAGAAATGATGAAGATAATTTTTCAATAGCAACTGCATTCATCTGAAAATAATATAATTCCCTGTATTTTAGATTATCTTGATACTACAATTGTAAAATTAAACAATTCATTCTTTTTAAGCAAATATTAAATTGTTATCCAATAATCAATTAAACTATTTTTTTCTCCATAATGATGAGAAATTTCCTTGCAACTGAATGATGAAGGTAATGTGTTACAAACTTCCAAAGTACATTTATATTTATTGTCTGAATGTATCAGTAGAAATAAAATACTATTTGAAATAAATAAACACAATGTTATTGTTTTAACATCATCAAAAACTTCCATATTAAAAAGCAAGCTGCATATAATCTCCTTGAGTGGATATATTGCAGTCTAATATCAGAAGATATAGATTTACAACTATTCACAAGAATTATATTTAAAAATATAAAGTCTGTATTCTAATAATGGTATTTTTATTTTCAACATCATATTCATGTATCAAAGGGCAGATCACATTGCTTTAATCTTAAAAAACTACACTTTATGCAAAGAAAATGAGTTGACAAATAACTATATACCAACATGATTTCCAAATTGCCTTTTTTTAATAATCTAATGATATATCTGATTAATAGTCTAATATAAATAATATTAAAGCACTCATTTATATCACTTCTGCCAACCAAATGGTTTTTTAAAAAAGCTATTTATAATTATATTTTCTATTTGAGTTGACCTGAGGTCTTCCACAGTGTTTTTTGCCTTCCTATTTGAAATATTTGTAGATATAATAATTAAAACATTAATTGCAAATTTCTATCTAAAATAATGATATAATAATCATTTTCAAAATATAGATAACTTTCAAAACATCATTAATATTTTTAAAGAGTTTCAGATATTGATTAGCTCTGCTATCCAACAAAAAAGGAATTGGCAAGTTTGTAACTATGCACTGAATTCAAGAATGATTCTTCTTTTTGATTTTCTTTCCTTTCTTCTTGAATATTTGGTTGAATATATTAAATATTAAAATAAATCTCATATCATTAAAAAGATGATAGAAAATAAATTATATTAAGAGATAGGCAAATAATAATAAGAGATCTAAACACATACACATATAAATCCAAATAGATATTACTTATAAAATTATATTCAAACTTTATTATCAAATTGAATATTATGATGGTATTTAAAAAGAGATTGTATTGTTATGTTTAATAAGGAGTCAGCTAATTTACAGACTATTGATAATATCAGTTATGACAGAAACATATGTCCAACAGAGATTGCTTGATTTTTTATCAAATATTACTATATGAAAGGTTATAACATTTCTGAAGAAAGCTTAAGTTTAAGATTGCATTATGTATATAGATATTTTTTTAGAAAAACACATATTAGAATAATCATGTAGTAGATTAAAGAAAATAACTTCATTTAATTGATAATACCGTGATTTTTTTTTTTTTTGGTTAAGAATCAAGTCAGATTTTTTTTTCTGTTAAGTTCACTAGTTAACAATATATTAAAATGTTCAATGTAACAATAAAAGATCAATTACATAGGAGATTAAAATATATTAGGGCACTTCAGTAGTCTAATCTAAGATTAATTTTTATTTTTTTCTAAGCTGTGAATTGATTCATAAAAATTTAATTTCTAAGACTGCCATTATTACCATTGTAGTAAACCATGCTTAGCTAATCATATATTAAATAAATTTATTACTATGATTATATTACCATATCACCTCTATCAAAGCATTGTGAAAGCTATTGCCATGAGCCCTGCAATTATTGTGCCCATGGTTCAATACATTAAAAAAAAAAATTAAAAAATAATTTAAAATATATATGAGCAATTATCTATCTTTATCATCTGTTAACTAGTTATCTATGCTAGTCTATATATTACAAACTTTCTGTTAACTGAATTAAAGTCAAAGTTTATATTATATCACTTATCCAAAACATATTATCCATCACTTTAAATTTAACTACATTAAATCTGTAGTTTATATTTAAATTATTAAAAATATATTATATTAGACAAGGTCCAAGGCCCAATTTTCTTAACTTACAAGGAATATTTGTATATTGATGTAAATAAATTACTGTTTTTTATTACAATATGTATTTCAATAAAAAAATTTATTTTATAAATTTATCAATGTCACAATAAGTATGATTAATTATAAGTATATTTTTTAAAAAAAAAAATCAATTCTCATAAGACATACTATTTCACTTGAGAGTTAAATTATGTTAGATTTGTAAACACATGTTCAATATTTAAACTACAAATCTCCATTTCCATTGAGAGGATAAAACTTACTTCACAATGATTGCAAATCACATTCATGAGGGTCAAATATTATGAGAAATATTTATTACATAAAATAGAGACCATTACAAAGGGTATTGTTTTTAATCTTATGAATCAATATTTATAGGTTGATGTACGTAATTTTTTTTTACAACAAAAAGTGTGGTAATAAATAACAAAAATCCTACTTAATACGTTTAATCTCTACTGATGTCAGAATTAATGTTGTCAGTCATATCTACAATGCAAAAGAACAAATCTCTTAAGGTGAAATTAAGTTGTGATAGACAATTTATCAAGTAAAATACTTGATTAGCATCATTTAGTCATGTTTATAATCAGCCATTCAAATATAAATAAATTAATAATTTTTCACCTTCAAATCTTAAAACTTATCTATCAGATAATTGGCCCACACACAGCTCAGTAAATAAGTATCAAGCTTCTGAGCTAGAGATTAAGGCAAGAAAATTGAACTTAAACAATCATTATTCAGAATTTGACTAAACTGGTGAAGAGTCTTTTCTCTAGAAAGATGCTAAAAAGTCTTAATTTCTATTTGTCTTGAACATATTTGTCACTATTAAAAACCCAGTGTTTTAAATCAAAATTTCATATAAAATAAATGATTTTTTATTATATATCATACGAAATATTTTAAAAAAAACAATTGACAATAAATTGAAATTGTTTAAACGAAGATCACGTGACAATGAATTTTAAATCAACACTCCGTATCATTAGATAAGCGTTTCAGTTAGAAAGATTTACAAAGTAATTGACAATGAAATTTATCTTTTATGATAAGCTCATAAAAAATAAAAAAAATTCAAATGAAACTGCGTCTTTTTTTTTCTGCATTAATATGAAAGCACTCTGAAAAATAAAATAAAAAGTTAAAATTTTAAATTTCTGAAAAAAGGAGAAGTCATTTTAGCAATAATTTCAAACGATAAAAATATAAAGGAGATTACGTGCCTTTTAAGTTATTCTACTTACAGAGATGACGTAATATTTAAAATTTTTGATTACGATAACACAGACTTAATTAATGGGAAAGATGTAAATAAAAATATATATTATTCACAGAGTATCGATCTGTTTGAAATAGATGTATATATATGATTATAAATATTTTTTTATTAAATAAAAGTAAACTTCTGCTACTTTAAAAACTTAGAGACGATTAAAAAGATTTTATTTCTAGAAGTAAAACATGCAAATCAATCAATAATAAATATAAATGTGTCATTAAAGCACAAAAAAAGTAATAATAATAAGTCTTTTTTTTTTTATAATACAAAAATATGGGATTGAGAGGACGTAATATGTAGAATAATTAAAGTAGAGATGAAAAGAATATTATGTAGTTTAAGGCAAGAATGAATAGGGGGAAATGAATGAGTTAAATGATGTACATTGATGGAAAATGTAGATTGTGTAATAACAAAGTGAAAAATATAAAAGACAAAATTTTGGAATATATAATTTTAGAAAGAAAAAACAATTGATATTGGTTAGCGGAAGAAGTATTTGGGACATAATATTAATAATATTGGCTGCAGAAAGGAGCTTGCTATTAACGGAAAGGAAATTCTTTGATTCCTCTAGGAGGCCTTAAAGCAGTGGCCTTCAATCTTTTCACACCTGCGGACCGGTAAAAATAAGGATAAGTTTCTGCGGACCAGCAAAAATAAGGATAAGATTTCGCAGACCAGTAGAAGTCTATAGATAAATTTTCTTAAAGATAAGCATAATTGTTATAACTGATCAAAACAACAATGTTAAATATGTAAGATAAAGTTTTATATATATATATATATGGAGTTTATATAATAAAAAACTTTTTTTTTTTAATTTTTTTAGAAAAGTAATAAAAAATTTAATTCTACCCCCCCCCCCATAAACATCTGTGGTAACTAGAAAAACAAATTAATTTATGAATGATTGATTAGATTTTGTTTTCGTTCTGTTTTCTTTTTTTTTTAATTGGGTAAAAATGAGATGAAAAAATAAATAGAAATTGGCTATATTAATTAAAAGTTTAAACTCTTATTATTTATTATTACAAACTTTTTACTGCCAGTCTAGTATGCGGACCTGCAGAAAAGTTCCATGGCCCGGCACCGGGCCACGGACCAAGGGTTGAAGAACACTGCCTTAAAGGAACTGAGCAGGGCAAATTGCTAATGTCCACTCCATATGTTCTTGTCGTTGCAGCTGCTATTACTATGTGATTATTCATATAATATACGAACATGGATGGGCTGCTCACCAACAAGCATTATCCAGCATGGTGAGTTTATTGGCTTTTTACCTCTGAGTTTAAGATCAAGAATCACCATGGTCTTTCTTCTCAGTTGCCTGATAAGACAGAATGAATGTATGTGTAAAAACTAAATATTTTTCCAATAGATATATACAATTATGACAGACAAAAGTAAATCATGGCCCTTATTACCAGGAGGCTGTAAAGTCACCAACCAAGGCAGTGGTTGGTGGCCAAAAGTGGAGGGTGCTAAGAATCCCTGATTGTGGACCCAGGCTGTCATTTGATGTTGACTTTTATTTAGGTACTTACAAATGCAGATCACTTTCAAGTGAAGAAAGATTGCAAAAATTAGAAGAACTTTCTTATATTAAATGGGATATTATTGGACTTTGTAAATTTGGAAGAAAAGATGAAGAGACAATTGATTTAAAAAGTGGATATGTACTCTACTATAAAGGCACAAATATTAGAAATACAAATGGAGTAGGATTCATTATAAATAAAAAGTGGAAGAACAACAAGATTTTTATATGGATGTACAAAAGGTTTTTGATCAGAATAAACAACATTTTAAAATTGTTATGGGAGACTTTAATATTAGAATTGCTAAACAAATGAAAGTGATGTAGGTAATTTTGATTATGGTAAGAGAAATGAGAGAGAACATAGACTTGTGGAGTTTGCAGAAAAAGAAAAACTTTTTGTATGAATTTTTTTTTTTTGAGAAAAATGTTAAAGAAAATGGACATGGAAGCATTCAAATGAAGGTACAGCAGAATTGGATTATATTTTGACTAACAGGAAATACAATGACAAGGTCATTAATTCAATGTGTTTTTGGGACTGGGCATTAGAAGAAAATAAACAGTAATACATTTTTAAATAAAAATTTGAGCATGATATTTAAGGGAGAAACACACCATAATTCCATAATAAAAATTCTTTACTTTCATTGTAAAGTATGACCAAGGATAGAATATGGTAGAGAGTTACAATTGAACAAAGTATTCAATTCTGTCAAAAGGAAAAAATCACTGTAGAAGATAAATGACAGCATCACAAGATGTTAAATAGGTAAATATATTCACATATTTAAAAAAGTATGGGCACACTAGTAGTTCATTAATCAGACTGTATAGTCATTGCAAAATCCTGCATAGTTTAGTGAAGTAGTGAAGTGGCAAACTCTGGAATGCAAAATCCTCAGGCATCCAAACTTCTTATGAATTCCTGATCAATAAAGCTATTCGATTATTATTATCATCATCATCATTATTATTATTATTGAAAAACTAATTTTTTAACCATTTATTTTCTTGTGTTTTTCTTCTGGACTTATAATGGCTATGATGGTTTATGAATGCATGCTAATTATGAAGAATAAATTATACAATTTCAGTATTATTTTTTAAAGGATTTATTTCTAGTATTTACTTCTTAGTAGAAGCTATGTTTTAATAGATATATTTATTTAATAATGTTCACATGTCTAATAAGTATCATGTTATATAGCAAATTACACCTTATGTTGATAATCAAAATGAGTCATATTCAACAACAACAAAAATAATCCAGGAAGAAAATAAATGGCACAAGATGGATATTTAATCATTGTGAGGTTAATAATGTAGTAAATGTTTTGAAAATATTTTTTTACCATGATGGCATAATGAAGGAATAGAGATGATCATGACTTTTTGTGTCACCAAAAACACATTGAATTAATGACCTTGTCATTGTCTTTTTGTAATCATGCATAGAATCAATGAAACAAAAAAATTTCAATGCTTTTTAAATTGCAATGATAGATAGCCTATATCTCTTTTTCAAATACTAAAAGGAACAAAACAACAGGGCCATATACAACCCATTTAATTAAAATAGGTACATCATTATTATAAAATATCCTATTCTTTTAACTTTTCAAAAGCAGCAGTTGCACATAGAGTCAATGTTGTATTTAAACATTCTAACATACTTTTTTAACTAAAAAACTACCAAGATATTTAAACTGATTCATAATCTCAAGCTAATAATTATACAAGCTTAAAATTGGTGAAGATTTTTTCAGCACCACTGATAAAGTATTTGACCTCTTTTAACCTTAATTATTAAAGTAGCCCTTATAAATTGTATTTAAACCAATAAAAACATTCAGTTCATCATTCTTTGAATTGGAAAAAAACAAACAATGATCATAATATTGCAAATCTAGAAATTAAAAGTATGGCATTCTTGTTTCTACTTTTAATCAATTCAAATTAAAAATTTTCTCTTCAAGCTTTATACTGCATCTTAATACTGATTTATAAAAGGATTTTGAATTTTTAATTCCAGTTTTTATTTTAAGTATTTCATATTTTCTATCAGCAATATATTATTTTTTCTCATTTCAGTTTATGAAAGCTGAATATTATGAATACATTTTGGTAGACAACCAATTCATTTTAAACATTGCTATCAACTTTTTAAATTAATTAAATACCTTGATCATGATGATGATGATGATGATGATGATGATAATAATAATAATAATAATAATAATAATAATAATAATAATAATAATAATAATAATAATAATATATATATATAATAACACTTCTCTTGCATTTGCATGGGGAAAAAACAGGTCTACAATGATTTTTGATTTTCTAAAATTATAAATCTTTGGTGGCCATTCATTTATAACTGAAAACAACCCATTCAATAAAATTCTTCATCTCCCATCCATTCTTATTTTTATTTTTGGTTTGTCTGTTTGTGATAATTGGATAATTTGCTTTTATATTGTTAAAAACAATCTCTTCTTTGGAATTCTTAATTATCATTCATCATTATTAAGCTCATTGTATTAATTTTTTTTTGTTTTATTTTGTTTTGTAATATTTTGAGTTCACTTTCCTTATAACCATGATATAGTTTCTTCTGTAATTGAAGTCTGATTTCTAAGTTTCTCTGCCTTAAAATTTATAAATCAAAAGGAATTTTAAAATTTCCAAAAGAATTCAGGATTCAAATAACTGGAAAATAATGCTGAACAGAAGTAATACTCTCTAAAATAGATTATAACCCTGAAGTTATCAACAACAAACATAATCCAATTAAGCATTGTGGAAGAACCTTGCTACATTACATTGTCATATTTCATTACCCCATAAAAAGACCTGTCAACTGCTTCAAAGTTTTCATTCTATTTACAAAAAAAAAATAATGTTAAATATGAGATTTTAATGTTTTCAGGAAAATTACTACTTAAGATGTAGAAATACTAAAAGCTAGACGTAGCATTATATATAATATATTGTAACGATCCGGAGAAAGGTGGCACTTAACGTAATCTGCACTACAGGGCGCCATCTAGGCATTTGAACCTAAAAAAATTTATAAAGTAGGCAGATACGTAAGTCAAAAAAAAAATATATTTTTTTTTAATATTTTGATTCCGGTCGTTAGCCCATTGTCACTAGCTCAATGGAACAGCAGAGATTTATATTTAAAATAAATTCTTATCTAAGAATATTTTTAAAAAAAGAATAAATTAAGCCACTGCCAGTAATTAACATACAAACATTTATTTATGCACATATATAAAATTTAGCATTATTTTAAAATAACGTTTACTTTGGATTTTAACTTGATTTTAGAATTTAAATTTACATTTTAATTTTTATAATAATATAAGTTTACATTTTAATTTTTTATAAGTTCGCACAGATGGGTTTATAAAATGTGTTTTTAATGTTGAGTATAGATCAGTTACATAGACTACCCGGTCAAAAAACATTTCAAAATAAACATAAACGATCAAAATACAAAGTCATTGATACTGTCAATTGCATAGAGAATACAAGAAACCCAATGGTGTTCATCATAAGACACTGCATTGCCACCAATAACTTAAAAGACATCTGACATAAATACATCTTAGATACTCACCGTAAGGTATCAGTATTTACCGAATGTCTATATATTTTGATCAAATATGAAAACCAAAAACATAATCAACCGGTAATGAACCCATGCAAGTGTCTATATCCAACTTAAATTTAATGCATCTTTATTTAGAGTGTTGAGTATGAATAGACTACATAGATTTGCATTTGAAAAGAAAATATTCAATCCTTGTTTAACCTTAGGCCAAAAGTTCACAGTCAAACCAAACTTCAATCCATCTGATATATCGATGTGTTCAATGTAATACGAATACGGCAGCACAATTAGGTTAAGAGAAGAAACTGCTTCTTGCCAGATAGGAATATTACATCTATCTGATGATGAGAGCAATAAAAAAAACTCCATAGGAAGGAACTGCGGTCTCCATCTTATAATTTCTCCCATAGGCAAAACGAGTGTGTGCGGCATATAATAGCGATTCTGCCCATAGCGAATCTCGTACTACATCTACTAATTACACCAATATATCCAATCCATTGACCTAATTCAACTACGAAATGAATAACCTAAGATTACCCTCCCCTAATATAACTTTACAAATCTATATAGCCATTCATGCCCTACTTAAGTTTAATATTTATATAGTTTAATTTATCGAAAAACAGAAATCATAATAAAAACTTAAAAGAACAAAAAAAAATAAATGGAAATGATTTTACAAAAGAAATACATCAAATAAAATTATACCTAATTAATAAATAATTTAGTTTGGTCAGATAGGAATCTATTTCTATTTTATTTTTTTTTAATACGGAACAAGTTTAGAAGTAAAGTTTTTATTGTTTAGAAATGTTCATTAATTATATATATTTAAAGCTGGGAGTTCAAAAAGTTCTTACGATTTCAAAATGTTCCTTTTATCTGTTGCTTGCCATTTGAATGTGAATTCCCACATCGTCCTAAAGAGATTGGTATTCTGTTGGCCGATTTATTTATTCATCCGGAGGTCTTTTGCTTTGGCTGGTCCTCAATGTAGAAAAGCGATGTTTCATTTTCTTTTTTTATATATTTTTTTTAACAAAACTGAAGGGATTGAAGAGTGCATCTTTTCAATCCCTTCTCCTTCAACTCCACACTAACACATATAGTCACATCTCTCCTCTAATTAATTAAACCAAATCCCTTTTTATTTCCAAATTTTTTCTTTTATATGTAACTTAAGGATCCAATGGACATTATGTCATTGGTGTGATGGTCCTTTCGCTGAGGTCTGATTCCATTGTTTTTCATTCATTGGCTATTAGTTTCTATTGTTTTCCTATCTGACCAATGCTTATACATTTAAATGCCCAAGGCTAGTTTAAATTTGACTAATTAAATTATTAATCATTTCCATTTTTTCAATAACATTAATTAATGTTTTGTACAAACTTAGATATATTTTTATCTTTAAATCTTTACTGACAATTTAGTTTTAAAATACTTTTTCTTTTTTTTAATAAAGTTTTATTTTAATATTTTTTTTTCATCTGTGCGATCATATAGATACGAGTTTAGATGATATTTAGTTTCAATTTTTAATTCTTAAACAAAAGAAGTTTTTACTTGCGAACTTTTATTTTTTTCCTGTTTACTAATAAAAAAATAATGTAACGTATGTGCAACAATATATAATATAATTCCTAAATACTGATGTTTATTTCTAATGCCATCTTTTTATTGAATCAATCAACTATTTTGCAGTATGTCATCATACAACCACTTTAGCAGATGAGAATAAAATGAAATTCATATGCTTCTTAAATTCTTATAAACACAGTTAATATACACAATGATATTTACAAGCTTCATCATTATTACTTAGTAGAGATATTATATAAGGCTTAAGGATTTCTAGCCTTAAGCAATCTTTATAAAATAAAATTACAGAATATCTATTTTAATATTTTTTACATTTCTAATTCATCATAAATATGTAATAGAATATTAGTAATGACATTTACTTAATACAGATGATAATATGGAATAATTAATTGATTTAATAAAAAGAGAGTGCTATAAATTAACAAAGGTTTCTAAAAAAATATCATTATTATTTTATTCTACATATATATTCATTTTCTCAACCTTAAAGTTGATAAACAATACAAATAATGCACTTTTATCCTGTTCATTGCCTGACTTATTTTTCCACAGTGTATTCCCTCCACCATGCATGTATATATAGTTTGGTCAAAAATTACATAACAACATTCTTCTTCAATACATTAAACATGCATTTATTAGTTATATAAATAAGTTTGTCTCAAACTTTAATTGAAGATCACTTTATGAATTTCCTTTTAAAAGTTATAGTTACTATTTTTCATCCTTTTTTTTTTCTTCACTATTTTTCTACCATTTTCAGATCTTTTCCAAGTGTGTTCATCTTGATCTGTATCCAATCAAAGTCTTTCAAAAAAAAAAGGCATTTATATAATAATCAAATGGTTTATTGCTCAGAAATTTATAAGAACTTCAAACATCCATTAATTACTCTGGCTTGCACTGATTAGCACTACTGTAGGAAGAGTTTTGTTTCTGTTTTAACATTGGATGTGACTGAATCGGCCATGATCAATAGACCTTGAGTTTCATAGTTTATCACTTTATCACTGCACAAAATCGCATAAGGTTGCACTTAAGAGTAAAATAAAGAAATTAGTTGAAAAATTGTAGAATGAAGTGATAATTTTTTTACCGAACAAATTAAAAAATATATACATTTGTAACCGTATTTAATTAAATGTATCTTCCTAATTCTTATTCAAACTCATATTGCTGAAGCTTCCAAATTTTTCTCTTCTTACCTGTTCAAGTATGTGCTTCATATAAAGTCAAATTCGAATTTATAATGTCTGACACACCTTTTTTATATCAATAATTCACATAATATCTTATCTTTATTAAAGACATAATTATTGTAATTTTGTTACCATTTTTTCCTATGATCAATTAAGCTTTCAAGTATTTAAAAGCAATAATTTGTTTTCAAGTAGCACTTATTTTTACTACAAACTTCATACATATATATACTGAAAGACACTAGAAAACAAATTTATTGAATTATATATAGTATCATAAATATATAATTTAAACAACCTTTTGTAATTTTTAACATAATGTTTTATTTTGAATAAAAAAATGGAAAATGTAATTGCATTTAGATAATAATTTATCAAACAGCTTTTACATATCGATTATGTTTGTTTGTTAGGCGATGATGGCAAAATAGGTTAAGGCTCATATCAACAAATCGATATATTGATTGACTAAATTTACATGAGATAAAAACTTACAGCAAAAATATATAAAAAAAATAGAAATGATACGGAGAGGATCTTAACTGCACATATAATAGAAATTTTTTATAAATAATATCTAGTGAACAGCAAGTTAACCGCTGACATTTATCTTGCATTGAACCCGAATAATGAATTATTTATAACTAACATAGACAAAAAAAAAAAAAAATAAAGATGATAATACAATAACAAAAATATGGAAACTATTTCAATTGTTTAATTTCTTTCATATATATGTATATGCAGGCATATATTGATATAAATTATTATTAAATGTTTTTATAATCAAGCATAGTTTTGATTAAATTTACCGTTAGTAAATGGCAAATATCTGTAATAATGTTATAAAGAGCTTATGAAAACTAATGTTGCAGCGTATTAGGAAGGGATATTGTTTAATTACTTCTATCTGCTTTGGCTAGAGAACTTGACATAATATGAGTAACGTAATTTAGTTTTAAATTTTTTCCTGCCTCTGAAATTGGAAAATAAATCTATACTATTAATAATTCAGCCCAAATTACTTTTGTATTTTTTTTATCATTAATATTGTTTATGATGATAAATAATTAATTTAGCCATTTTTAGCTAATTATCAAATCTGCTGGTAAATTATTTATTATGAAAAAAATATGGGGGGGGGGTAAATGCCCATTAAATAGTTCAACTGCTTGCTGTGCAATAACTTTTTTTTTCATATGTCAAACGCGTTGACCGGGAAGCGAACCCGGGCCAGCTGCTTGGAAGTTAGCTATGCTAACCATTAGGCCACCAACGCTTGACTGCAATAACTTCTTTAACAGCTGCTAACACTGGAACTGTAAAGAAAACATTACTTACTCAGCTTACCAATTGTAAAGGTGGTGAAGTTTTAGATATTTTTTATTTTATTTTATTTTTTTAAAACTAAAAATAATTCTAAATATAAATGACATTAATTTAATAAATACATTTCCCGTTACTTATGGATCTAACATTTGGACAGTTATCAGAAGAACAATGAAGACTATAGATTATATAGCAAGTATGGAAATATATACATAGGATTTTTGTTGGGATTAACAAGAAGGAATAAAAATAAAACACATGAACAAGAAAACAAATAAGTATCACTGGCATTATTAAAAAAATTTAATGGAGCCTTAAATTGAATTTTTTCAAAATACTATAAAACATATAGAAACAGGCCGAGACCACATGAGAATATATATAGATTGTGAGATGACAAAATTTACTGGAGTCATGTAGAGAAGTAAAACTATAAGTCAAAAAAAACAACATGGAGTACTTTCATCCATAGAGGATTGATAATGCTTGAAAGTGTTATTTATATAAAATCAATCAAATTATTTCCAGCATTCCCGGCTTATATTCCATAACCTTATAGTGCTTAATCATTATATGTATGTAGTACAAAATCAATTTTCTTCAAGTTTAATTTACAATCTGAAGTAATGACTTCTTGTAACATTGATCTTCTTTATGCAAATTGTTTCTTTTATAATAGTTACTTATTTGTCATATGATAAAGGCCTTTCCAATCACCTCATCACGCCATGAGTGTTCAAAATACAAATTGATAAAATTTTCTAGTCAGTATAGTTATAGTTAATTTCCGGTTTTAAAAAATTAAAAAAATACATTGACTCAATCATAAGCTCCCAAGTGCAGGTTTCTTCATTAGTTACTTTTACTATTAACATTAATTTGCTTTGACTAGTTTATCTGGATATTTTATAATAAATCTAAAAAATTGTTTTATTACATTTAAATATTAGTCATTTTTTTCTTTATGATTTTTTTTATCCTTCACATCTTATAATTAAGTATTGATAACTATTTTCTTTGACTACTAAGTCTGCCAAATTTATTACTAATCTTACTATTACTTTTTATATATTTTTTATTTTACAGTTCTATTTTATTCATTTTTTATTTAACAATCCACCATCTTAATTCAATTTTATTCCATTTCTAATCTTTATAAAATTATTTTTAAAATCTATAATATATCATGATATTAACAAGCATCTTACTAAACTAAAGGACACACTAATACTGTTTTGTACACAGAGAAAATATATTTAAAAATAAATAAATATGACTTTTATCAGTGTCTTTATCAAAAGGCAAACATTATATTCAAAAATAAAAACAGAAATATAAAATTATATATTTATGTTCAAATGTTGCAAAATGTATTCAAAAAGACAGTATTAAATTTTTCAATTTTACCCCCTCCCCCCTCCCCTCCAATATTATCTATGTAATCAAATATCAAGAATAAAGTAAACAGTATACAATCAAAGTAGCATGTATATACATAATAAAACTAAGATGATTCTATAATATCATCAATATTTTTAGAACATAAAAGGATATGTGATCTTGTTTTAAACCTTAAAAAGTACATGTGGATTGCGCTGAACATAGTAATAAGAAATAGAACATTAAAAAGGCGTAATTCATCCATAACATAATGAATAAAACTATTTTGGCATATGCACAATTAAATATAAAATTTCATATTTCCAGTTTTATTTTGAGAAGGATGTCCAACATCAAAAATATGTAGAAGGTTATATTTAATACTTTCAATATTTTCTCCATGTTAAACAAAATTTATTATTAATGAAATCTGTGGGAAAACGGGGTTATTTATATAAATATATTTGACAAAAATACAAAGGAAATGTGAAAATAAAATAAATATAAAAAAAAAAAAAACACAGAAAAATAGATAATTTAAATATTTGTAATTGCACGATCTTTTGACCCTCTTTTTAGCTCAATTACGATTCCGTTTATACCATTGTTTTTTTCCTTTTCAAGACATTATTTAAAGGCCAAACAGAAAATCCATCAGAAGAAGATAAAATAAATTGGGATTGTAAACGTAACAAAAAAAGGCACTCAAATGATAAAATTCCAATAAAAATATTGGTTAAAAGGAATAAGAAGCTTAATGTTTTTTTCCTACCATCAAATGATTTCTTCTTTTTTTAATAACTTAAAATAAAATTCAAATATGTTTAACAATTATAAAATAATAAAGCCACAATTTTCTTTCATTCTTTATAATAAATCAGATGAATTATTACTTGAACGGCAGCGGCTTGAGTTTTGATGAAATGTTTTTTGAAGTTTATATATGTAGTATGTATAATGAATTCTGGCAGAGAAAGAAATGTTAATATCTTTGCAAAAATTCTGGTAAAAACTTAATAGGATAAAAATGAAAAATAACGTTTTTAAAAAATAAAAAGAATAATTGGGAATATGAGATAACAGTTGATATACGATTCTATCTATCCATCCATCTATCTATCTATCTATTTTATGTATATATAGTTTAATAGATGGATGATTCTTTGTTAAGACAATGAAACTTAAAATAAAAATAAATCAATTTCAAGTAACGGATATAAACACAATATAAATTAAGTTTAAACAACTCTAACATATCTTTCAGTTGCTATTTTGATTTTTGATATCTTATTGCCACATAACAGATTAATCAATAGTCTTATAATATTTAATTATATAATTCTCACATGAATAGTGTTTTGTTTTTCATATGCCTGGCTATTATTTTAAAGTATTAATGTTGAATCACACATTAGAGTTGCATATATAATAAAATATATAATATGTTGCATTGGTTTATGTAGAGGGTCTTACAGTTCCACTTAGACATCAAATGTACCAGATGGTTTAACAACTTTAAAAAGACTCCACTTGGGTAACTACATGTAACTGACCACCTATATTTATGCCATGTATATCACTGCAAGATCATTTCCTATGCTTATGCAAACTAACAATATAGTAGCAAACTAGCAATCTCTCCATATAGTAGTGCCACGAGTGCAGGCTTAGTAATCAATGGATGCAAAAAGGTTTGTGCATAAAATCATGTCTATTGCCTACTCATCCAACATCCCCAGAATAGTTTTTGTGACTTTCATCAGTGACAAGCCTTGGATCTGAGATTACTGCACCGAGATCTTAGGCTCTAATGCATTGAGTGGTACTACTGTATGGAGAATTTGCTACTGTATTAACAGCTTGTATAAGAATAGGAAATGGTAATCAAGCAATATTATAGTGATTTTATACCAGTCCTGCCCATAAACTTATAGTGACTGTGATTTTTAAAAAACCAATGTAGCAAAAAGTATAAATACCAAACTGGGTTCTGATTTATATGACTATACAAACAATTGAGCTTGGGTTGAAAATTGTGTTTTTATCCTAGGATCATAACTTTATAGTTAACTAAATAGACAAAAAATGGCTTCTGGAGAGTTGCATTAGATCCTAAGATCTAGGTGCACTGCTCTCAGATCCATGATTCATCACTGATCAAAGCCACAAACTAGAAACTAGTATGGTGATTTTAAATGAGTAAGCATGAGATAGGAATTTTAAATATAAATCTTTTTGCATCCATTGACACTAAGACTTGCACTACGTGGCACTTTATGAAGTTTTCTACTGTACTTCATATATACACTTTTGACAGATAGATTAGCTTTATTTCTCATCATAATTCTTCTGGAAATTAGCCTATGGATTACATAATAATGAAAGATTCATAATTAATGAGTACCAGCCATTTTAAACATTATGGCTTTTTCATTATAAAATATTAAATTAATCCTATTTTTTAGACCAAATGCTAGTTCTATCATTCATTTACCTTAATATAATTAATTTTATAAATCACACACTTGCAATACACTTATATATCAGCTCATAAGATTTTATATCTATTTTGGAATAAATAACAAACATATTTTTAAATCTAAATTAATTACCAAGAAATAAATAGGCATTTTCTTTTACAATAATAAAATATGAGTAATTGTACATGATTAAAAATGAAAAACTTTCTTCTGTGATATATCAACAAAACTTGTATAATTAAGCTGTCAATTAAAATGTCAGGCACAGAATAGGACTAGGCTCTGAATTAAGCATGATCAGTAAGATTGGTTTATATAAGAATAAGCTCTAACACAAGTGATTCATTTGTGTTTTTAAAACTCTTACTGATGGATGAGTGCATATAGATTTATACATTAAAACAAATAGCAGAGGTCTGAAAGTTAATGTCCTTTTACATAATTACATATATATATATATATATATATATATATATATATATATATATATATATATATATATATATATTCAGTGCTAAACTATTAATTTATATCCATTCTATTAGTGACTGAAAAATCTCTATATCAATAAATTACATAAGTTGCTATATGTATTTCTGCTAAAAATTATGACTACAAGCTAGTTGAAAGCATGCTAAGCATACTATGTTAAATGAATTCAACATACTATGTTAAAAGGAATAAATAAGCTTTTCTTAATATACATAATGATAGTGTTTATTTTTGAATAATAATAATTTTTTTAAATGTATATACAAGTGTATCACATAAAGAAAATAAATATCAATCTAAAAAATACATTATTTATGACTACATTTAAATAAAATAAAATAGCGTAATCTTACCTTTTTGATATTTTGAGTTCATTTAACTAAAGTAGTTCAAAGTATATATTTTTATATCACTATTCTACTTATTTATGTATACATTTTTTAAATAATTCAATTTAGTATTCCATATAATTTTCTGGTATAAGATTTGCACAACAGTTCCTATGATTTAGTACCTGGTAATTTATGTTATTAACAAGGACTGTCCATTTTCTATGTTCTTGTACTAATTTATATCTTTAATATTAACTTGTATATGCTTATATGAAATAATAATGCATTTGTTTATAGATCAGGTCACCATAAAAAAGATTTAATATGAGAGTTAAATGTTTCTAATGATCTTTCTTCATTCTCTCTCTCTTCCTCTCCCTCTCCCTCCCTCCCTCCCTCCCTCCCTCTCTCTCTCTCTCTCTCTCTCTCTCTCTCTCTCTCTCTCTCTCTCTCTTTGAGCAGGTTAATTTAACAAAACTTTTAAGCAGGTTAAGATGTTTTCAACATACTGTAGTATTTTTTTACATTCTGGTAGGCCTTCTGCTATGCACTAGTGCAAGTTAATCAAACTATGGAAAAAAAAAATTCATATTTCTAAAAACATAGCTATATTTCCTGATTAACTCAGCCTAATATTATGATTTGTGTTGACAGGAGATTTAGTTTTTATTTATTTAAACAAGGGCATCAGAATCCATATAAGAATTCACTGATATCTGTTATGTCACACATTGTAAATTAAGAAGAAAATAACAAAGTAAGATCAGGATTGTTTCTAATCACTTAATTTTGTATTAATGTTTTTCCAGGGCTTAACTAAACAATAAGCATATTGGGAAAGGTAATTTATGCATAATAAATTATATAAAACTGACAATAATAACATACAATGAAGTTAATATTAAAGGTAAATATTTTATTACAAATTAAAATATTTAATGATAAATTATTAATATAATTGAAAAAGACACAAATGCAGTTAATATTAAATTAAAACATTTCTTAATTCAATATTCTTAGATCATAAATGAAAGTCTCTTGAATAATAAATAGCAAATGTCTATATCAGTAGTATATTATAAGCTTATAGTTTAGGTAAGTTTGCAAACAATTTAATTATAGATCATGAATGAATAATCTCTTAAAATTACCACTAAGTTTTGGAGTATGCATTTTGAAGAGCTCATTGAAGTTAACTAGTTTTACTCTGTTGACCTTTTGTATGTTCTTGGTCCATCCTAAGGCTAGACTCAAAGGTTTTTTTCCGAGTGACCTCTATGATGAAAGCTGTCTGTAAATGCATCAGTTCCACTTTCACCTGACAACCTACTTCAACAGATGAGTACTAGTCCTACATATAAGTAAACTGAGATAGGACATTTTTTCTATCCTGGACTGATTGAAACTGCTAGTTAAGGAAAAGACACAAGACCTAGTTTAAAGTTTTTCTGCCCTTTTTATAGCCTTGGGTCAGTTTTTAGATTTCTACACATAAACATTTATCTTTTATTTTATTAAAAATAATAGCTGATAATCTTGTACATTTGTTATTAGTTTTAAGCCACAAAGTTCTTTTTATATGCATTATTTCCACCATCTTTAATTAGAGTTAAAAATATTTTTCTGATCATAGTCTTTTACATTTGGATTTTCTTTTTGTTTATCTGGATTATTAATCTGCATGTCTTTTTTATTCTTTCCAATTTTAACTTTTTACTTTTAATTAAACAGATAATATTAAACATAAAAATAACTTTCATTGCACATTATCTAAAAAATAAATTATACTAAAAAATCTTTAAATGTTACTTTTTTAAAGCTTTTTTTAAATATTGTCAAATGCCAACATTTGAGCCATATAAATGTAAAATGGTTCAATATCCTTGTGCTAAATAATCAAGAATAAAATATGGGATTGAACTTATTTTATTCTTACTAAGTTTTAAGTCTACATTCTGTGCTTTTTTTTCATATATTGGTATTAACTGATATATTTTTGTAGATTTATTCACAAATGGTGTGCAACTTTAAATCTCACATTTTTAGGGTCTAACATGGTGGGAACAAGAAATATTCCCCCATTCATCTGTATTCTTTCTGCACAAGCATAAGACTAACAATAAGAAGCCCAAGTCACAAGAACATATGAGCATTGCTTATCATTTTGAGGCTTATAGGCTCATGGCAACTTGGTCCATCCCCCATTTCCAGGAACTCTGCTACAAATAGACTAACAGGCATTTAAGGATGTTATTATGTTACATACTGGCATATAAGGGTTCAGGACTATGCTCTTTTCCCTCTTCAGTATCCATATACCCAATGATTACTCGTGATTTAAATCCTACATTAGCTGCAATTATGTTTTTATAGACATAATAAAAAAATATTTTTTTATAATTGTATAATCTGGTTTCAAGGTTTTTTTTAAACTCTTATTCATTCTCTGGCTATGGGTTTTGGGCCAGCATTGTAATATTTTTATACCATTTTGATGTATCTCAGGTTGTAGTTTTTTTTCTGAAGCCCTATGTTGGGAGCCATTATAGCATTTTTTACATTCTGGTAGGCCTATTACACACTAGAAAGTACGAGTTAAGGTATAAAAAAGAAAATATTTCATTCATATTTCTAAAATCTAGCTATATTTTATGATTAACTCAACCTAATATTACGATTTGTATTGCACCAGAATCAGTTTTTATTTATTTAAACAAGAGTGTCAGAATTCATACAAGAATTCATTGATGTCCATCACATCACCCATCGTAAATTAAGAAAATAATAAAGTAAGATCGGGATTGTTTGCATGTTATCTAAAAAATAAATTATACTAACTAAAAAAAATTAAATCATGTCTTTTGAATGATCTTTAAATTTTACTTTTTTTAAGCTTTTTTAAAATATTACCAAATGCCACCATTTGAACCATATATATGTAAAATAGTTCAATACATTACCCATTTTCTGACTATGGATTGCAGCAATTGGTATTTAAATGCTTATCACTCATATTGAAAATTATATTTTTAATTTCTCTATTGGAAAGAAAAGTTAGCTTCTCTTTCGCTCATGGCTATTATCAGCAGTTTTTAAAAGCAGCTTATGGCAGCAAAGGATTTTTTCCTAGTACATAGTTTGGATCATCCACTCTAGGACAGGCAGAAAAATAAATTAAAATGTAGCAACTTATTTTATAACAAAATTTTTAAATTGTCTACCCATAATCATGCAAATAAAACAACAAAAGAAAAAAAAATTCCTTAGATTTTTTTTCTTAGCTATGATTTTTAACTCAAAAACTGTAAAAACAACTTACTCTTCTTTCAGATTAATTAAATCCATTTATCTATTTCACTTAACAAAAGAGATTTAAGACAAAGTTTAAAATACAAAAAAAAAAAAATTAAAAGTGAAATATTTTAATTTTTAAAAAATGTTATGTTTATTTTTTTTTTTCTGTAAGGTTTAAAAGCCTGCATAACCTATTTAATTTTTTGCAGTAATATATAGCCATTTAAACCTTTTAATATAACTTAAAATTATTTTTCTCATTTTTTATTAAAGAAAATGTCCATTTATTTTAATGAGATAGAATTTACAGGATTCAAACACATGTACTATAGTGTACTAGTATAATATATATATATATATATATATATTATCCATCAAAATATTTTTTAAGCAAAAATGAAACTTAATGAAGTCCATTATGCTGTTCTTTTCATATAAATTATAAAAAATAACAAAAATATTATATATAACAGCTACATGTATATATATATATTGATAATTATACTTAATAAGCCTTTTTGTCACTTAGTTTTATGCCCTTACAAAATGTTAACCATCTATTTTAATGTTAACCTATAATTGCACAACAACAACAACTTTAATAATATATTAACATTAAAATGGGTATTTAATAATTATTAAGAGTGTAAAAACCTATACCAAAAAGGATTTTAATATATAAATGTTAATATATATATTATATAGCTGTTATATATAATATTTTTCTTATTTTTTATAATATATTACATTAAACATCTTTGCCATTAAATGAAATTCATCATTTTATTTTATATTTGGTAGTAGGTTGCTAGATAAAGATGCCACTTGATGGCGCCATTATCACATCAAAACTATAATATATGAACATTCCCAGGCCATCTATTGTCATCATTTTGTGGTGTTTTTTGTTATCAAAAAAAAAAAAGAAAATACAAAAATCGTGGTTTTTTTTAATATTTTTTTTTATTAACATAAACAAATTAAATGAAATGAAATCAACAAATGTAAAATAAAATCAACAAATTTCAATTTGATTCCATTTTTTTTTTGTATTACGCTTTTTTAAAAAAAAAAAAAATCATAACAAAAATAAAAGTTTTTATATTTTCATTTTTACATAGAAACAGCAACAAGTAGTAAAATGGTTTTAAAGTTATTCTGCTTTTGTTTTAACATGCTATTTGTTTTAAAAAACAATTTTCAATTTGATTAGTCTTTTTTTGTGTGATGCTGCTTTTTTGTGTGTGTGTTTAAATATCAATAGTTGGAACAAAAAGTAAGAGTTATTAGTCTTTCTTTTACATTTTCATTTTTACAGAGAAACGGCCACAAATACTAAAATGGCTTTAAACTTATTAAGCTTTCTTTTTTAACATTCTTTTTTGGTATTTAAAAAAAAAATTGCAATTTTATTACTTCTTTTTTGTGTTACCCGCTATTTTTTGTTTCAAAAATAATGGAAACAAAAAGTAATATAGATGACCTGGAAATGTTCATATATTATAGTTTTGGCATGATAATGGGTGCCATTGAGCAGCATCTTTGTCTAGCAAACTACAACCCTATATTTTATTCTTTTAACAACACAATTACTTAATTATTTATAAACAAATTTAATAAATAAATAAAAATATTATAATAATCTGCTTATGTAACATTATTATCTCTTTATATATTTTTTGCATAATCTGATTTATAATATTCACATAACTGTTGTGGACATTCATACTGAAAACATAGTCTATATAATTTAAACTTATGTTTTATTAATGCTTAGCATTCTTTCAATGTTTAACATATGATAATCATAATAATCTCACTTCTTTAGTGTTCCAAGCTTTTATATACACTTGATAATTATTTTCATATTTAAAAATATTTAAATTTATTTATTTAATATTTTAAGATATTTAAATCCCTTCAAATGACCCACTTCTTTGACAGGGGAATGCTTATACCTTTTCTGTTCATTGAGTATCAATCTTTTGCTACTGGCCAAGCCTCTTTAATCTTTTGCTTTCAGTTTTTCCTTTCAATGCATACACTTCCAGATCTAGGCAAATCAAACGATTGTCAGAATTATGTTCATGGTCCATAAATATTGAGGAATATTCAATACTCTTATAAGATCATTGTATAGGTATTTATCCCTGGGCTAGTCTCACTGCAAGATTAGCACTTGATTTCCCAGAATATGCAAAATTACACATAGCTTGGTTGCATTGAATTTTGTAGACAATATGATAACCTGACTAGTTTGCCTTTTGAATTGTTAAGCAGTTTGTTTAGTGATGGAGAAATTCAAAAGCTTATATTTTGTTTTTCAGAGCATATTCTTTTTAATTTCTAAAAGATTTTCAGGATGTATGGCTGGCTTATTCATTTTTAGACTCCATAAGTTGAGGCTGTGTAAGTTTGCATATTATAAGAAATCTAGGGCTAATCTTGCAACGAGACTAGCCCAACATAAATACCTATACAATATAGTACATAAGAGCAGTGAATATTCCTCAATATTTGTAGATTATGAACAAAATTCTGGCCATAAATTTGATTTTTCTAGAACTCATATTGCATACATTGAGAGGAAAGACAGAAAATGAAAGATTAAAGAGGCTTGGCAATAGGAAAAAACCAATACTTAATAAACAAAAAGATACAAGCATCCCCCTCTCAAAGTAGTGGATTCTTTGAAAAGATTTAAATATTTTGAATATTAAATAAATAAATTTAAATCTTTTTAAATATTAAAATAATTACCAAGGGTACACAAAAGCCCAGAACACTAAGGAAGTGAAGTTGCTATGATTGTAATATGTTATATGTCAAAAACATTCCTAAGCATTAATAAATGATTGTCCACAACATTTATGTGAATATTACAATTATCGAGAAAAGAAAAAAAATATTTGGTTTTGAATCTATGTAAAAAAATATATGCTTAAAGCTTAGTTGCTATAATACATTATCACCCATCCTCTTTGAATGCTACTATCTACAAAGCATTATGATATGAAAAATATTTTTATAAATCTTATATTATTAACTTAAAAATACATATTATGAAGCATCATATTTCTAGTAGTATGTAAAACAATGGATATCTTGTAATTAAATACATTTTTTTAATAATTTTATTTTTTTTTAAAAATCTGCTAATAAATGAAAAATTATCTCTCTTCATTCTACTCATTTTTTAAAAAAATAATAGATCAAAAAATAAATAAAGAAAAAAACATCTATTTTTCTGTATAGTTAAATTATTATTCAAATTACTTTTTATAAATAAATGCAAGAATAATTATCTACCAAAACTCCTGTGAACTGTGATTTTTTTTTTTTTTTTTTTTGGTAGATTTTTTTTAAAAAAAATTATATTAATAACAAAGTACTGCACATAAAATGAAATCCTAACCTGCTTCTGATATTTGATGAATTAAATATTTTTAGGGTACTTTTTCATTGCACTGGACAAGCCATTAAGTGACTCTGCAGAACCACCAAGAAGCCTGTAAATGATAAATTTCTATCCAAAAATGGCTGAAATTGATTTCAGCCATTTTTGGATAGAAATTTCTCGCCTCAGACATTTTAATTTTCCATCGATTCCAGCGATTCTTGCATTTTAATTTTCCATTGCTTTCAGCCATTTTTGGATAGAAATTTATCACTTATGGGCTTCTTGGTGGTTCTGCAGCATCACCTAGTAGCTTGTCCAGTGTGAAGAAAAAGTACTGTATATACATTATACTTGTATTTTGATATTATAAATTAATATTAGCAAATCGAAAATATTTTAAATAATTGTGTTATTGAATATTTTATAAAATATAATTTAAACCTAGTATTAATCATTATTTTACTGTTTAATATTCTTTAAATATTATTTATAATATCACTATTTAATTCCATATTGTGAGGTATAATTTTGACAATATACTTTTGACCATACTCAAAATAATCTTCATTTTACTAAGATTATTTTTTCATGTTTTGGAAGTTCTTCTAGCAGGTATTGATTTTCCTCATAGTAAAAATTCTATTTCAGTATTTTCTTTCTAAATTTTATTCTTTACAAGTTTAGTTTCTTCATTGCGTCAATTCTGTAATCAATAATTTTGTTGAATTCTGATTTAAGCACAGCTCTTTTATTTGTAGAGCTCTTTTATTTGTAGATGGACAAATGACAAAAAACATTTCATCTTATAGAACATATGATAAGAAAAATATATTCTTAGGCTCTATATCCACTACTCTATTGGTAATTACAATTTAAGATAGCAAGTAATAGCATAATACTTGGCACATATTTTTATAAGATATAAAAATGGTGAATAACTTTGTCATAGAACAACTGAAAACAATAATGATAATTTTTAGTTTATAAATGCTTTTTAGCTTTGGTCCATCAATAAACTTGACATTAACTCTCCTTATTGTGGTTATATCTGCTGGGTTATATAAAAGATAATATATTCATCATGTCACAATACCTCGTTCGCATTCTAGATTTTTCATTAATAACTGTCAGCTCATCTTAATACAGCAGATCAGCAACACCAACTTCAGCTGCCTTCAACTGAGCCTAATGTTAATTTCATTCTTTATAAATCCACAATTCTATATGCAATAATCTATGTTGACCTGAAATTGAAAACAATGTTTTATGTTTTCCTGTTAATTTATTATTGATGTTTTATCTTACCTTCTGATTAGTCTTTCTCTTGTTTATACTTTTTCTTAATAACTAATTTGATTTTACAAATTGGACACACAAAGAAAATTATCTAGTTTATATTTTACTTTGTAAGGTTGAGAGTTTAAATACAAAAGCTATCTATCTTTACATAAATTAATTTTAAAATAAATGTAAAATTGCTTCATAGAATCTAATTTTTATGTATATATTAGTTTGAATAATATTTGAGCATCATAAACTGTGTTCAAAGTATTTATTAGAAATTTAAAAAAACATTGTTTTTTATCAGCTGATGAATTGCTGACTAATTTAAATCTAATGCACCCTTTTAATTTGCTTTATTCCACAATAAATGTTGAATTCGGTTATTGCTACACTGTAATATTTCAATTAGACTCAGATTTTATGCTGAAGCAAATTTGATCCAATCCTTAGGCCTGTCCACACAATACACAGACTTATGAATTAGGTGGATTAGTGGTTTAACATTTTTACAACTTCATGTATTTGATCACCTTCCCATAGACATACATATATGTTTAAATATTATACACATGTAAATATTGCAGTTTTCATTTTATAATACCATGTTTCATAATCTGGATTACTATTCAAAGCCAGTGCCAACAAAGATCAGAACTATTGTCTCCATTGAGTATGTTCATATAATCATTATGATTTTTTACATTTTACTTCAACCCCAAAATGACAAGTTATATGATTGTTAAATGTGCTATTACCATTTTAATAAGGTACTAAAATCTTTCTTCTATGCCACACTCCTAATCTATTACTACACTTTTTATCTCATGATTTTGTGATTCCAATGTCCATGCTCTTTTTTCATTTGATTAAGTTGTTTAACTTTATTTTTTATATATATTTGCCTAAATAATATTTTATATAATATAATCATTATTATATCTATAAAATAGTAAATACTTTTTGTGTAATATCTAATATATATGTATATTTTATTTTATAAAATATGCTGTATTACTTTGAATACAAGCTATTCTCAAATGGTAGAATTTTAAGCTTGGAAAATTTTTAAAAAATACAAAAAAGATTTTAATAGGTATGGTATTGAAAGATAAGAAACAGTTTTATTTACTTAAACAGAAAATTATATAACTTTTCTTTTGAATTCAGAATCATATGTAGACCATTTTTCCATCATTAGTGAGTACGGGTAATAAAAAAATTCAAAATTAAAATGCATCCAGATACCATGCAATTCTATCTACATAACTGCTATCAGTGATCATAATCCTATATGTGTGCATGCATAGAGTGTAAAGCAAAAACACAATTGTTGGGGAGTGTGAGATTGGCAGAAATAAGTTATTAAAATATTAGTTTCAAATTAGTATGAATAATAAAAAAAACTCAAAATTAAAATGTAGTGGATGTGATTCTACACGGCTGCTATTACAGCAACTGGATTAACTCAAAAAAGTGCAAATAGGTATCATAAATAAACTGCTATTAATGATCATAATATTATGCACATGTTCAGAACATAAAGCAAAGAAAGACATGACGGTTAGGGAATGCAAGATCGTCAGAAATAAGATATTAAAATGTTCGCGTCATATTTAAGCCACACCCTAATTTTATGTGTTCAAATCTTGAATTAAAAATGTGGTTTAAATTCAAAATAATACAATATATGCTTATTAAAACATAAAATATATATAAAGAAACATTATTTACTGAAAAAAATACATAAAATGATTGAAATATAAAATAAAACATGAGTAAAAATGAAAAAATAACTAAAATCATGCAAGCAAATGAAGGATTAAAAATTAATTAAAATTTATTTACATTACATATACATACTAATTAATGGTTGCATTACAGAAAGAAATAACCAAACAGAAATGGAGAAAATGTTTTTAATCCCCATATCATACTGCTTTCATATGAGGTGGGAATAGTTACTATCAACCTTATATATGTTATTACTATTATGTATATTATTACTATTCTTCATGTATATCTTCTATAAAAATTTGTGTAAATATCAGTATATACAACAGTTTATGGAAAAAAATTTAAAGAACGTTTTGCTGCACATGTCGATAAAATCTCATTTCACGAATTGATCAGAGAAACTAATTAAGACTATATCAAACATAGCAACTCAGTTTCTATTTAAATAGAGACATACCAATCAATTTGATTTTAAAGTTTGAATGTGAATTTTAGGGATAATTTAATTAATATTGATCAATATATAATTTACTTATCACATAATAAATTTCTCATAATATCAAGCTACATTCTTACACCAAAACAAGTCTTAATAGTTACTCTTTTATTCATGTGCCCAGAAAAAATTTTTTTTTTTAAATTTCATTTCAATTGGAAATTGATTTTAAAAATCATTTATTCATCAATCAGTCACTCTTATACTAAACTTTTTAAAGCACACACACCAATCAATGTTATTAATAAATAGTTTGCTATAATTCATCTGACAATGGAGCATTAAAAACACATTTATATTTAAAGTGAAAAATATAATGTAAAACAGTTTTTTTCTTGTATATCTTTCTGAAGAAATGGCAAAAAAATGCTAAACTAACATGATAAGCAATGAAAAATTGAAGATAATTTTAAAAAACTAATTTCAGATATTTTAATCAAAACTGTCATTTCTTTTTATCATATTCCAGCTCCTGAAAAATTCATTTATAAATATTTAATAGTCACTATTACTTTTTTTTTTAAAAAAAAAAACTCAATTGTAGACTTCAAAAATAAATATTAGTAGTTTAATCAGATAATCAATTTTCAAACATTAGTAATAAATAGGATACTTGTGTACTATTCCTGCAATGAAGAAAAGATAGGTCTTTTCACATTGGTATCAATATACTGGTAACTTTATAATGTTGTTATTTTGGCAACCATTTACAAAGTTATCGAACATTACAAAGTTACCAATGCATTGTTATGAAGATGAAAAATCTTCCTATCTTTTCTTTATTGCAGGAATAGTACAAAAGATCTATATTTTTAAAAAAGTAAAAAAAAATTTATATGAAATATATAAGTATTTCTATAAAATCTAAACATATGCAGATGATGATGCTTTGACACTTAATTCAATCAATTTCAAAAAAATGTGTAGAAATAGTTTTTAGAAACCAAACATTACATACATACATACATACATACATACATACATACAGATGGTACTTCCTGGCTCATAATAGAACATTTCATGTAGTTGAAATAACCAATTTTGAATGATCTTCTTGCAGAAATAAGAAAGAGATTTTTTTTTCATTGAAAATCCCCCCCCCCCCAGTCTCCATCTGAAATGCTTACAGGGCATGTGATTTCACAGTACATGGTGTAAACAGAATTTTGTTATGCAATGTAAGTTTTCAAATCAACAAATGACAATTTTTTTTTTAATTAAAGGGAAAGCGCAATAACAACAACAGCAATGCCAAAAAAAAAAAAAATAAGAACCAAGTCAATGAAGTAATTCAATAAGCAAATCAAAAAAAAAAAGTAAGTGTAAATTGTAGCACTTTGATGAGATGTTTTTTAGACTGGACGAAAAAGCGATCAAGGTATAATCTTGCGATGATAGCAAATTGAAAGAAATATCAACCCTATGATGTATCTTGAAAACTGCCAGTAAATTTATTTTCACTTTCTCTAATATCATTAAAGATGGAGCTTATTTTCAATGCCTAAACTTCAATGTAGATGAGACAAGATTATTTTGGAAAAAGATGTCTGCATATACATATTTAGCAAAAGAAGAATCAGTTGCACCTGGGCATAGACCTTCTTAAAACAAATTAACATTGCTTCTTGGAGATAATTTAGATGGGGATTTTAAATTGAGGCTTTTTTCTAATTTGTCAGACAGAAAATCCTAGAGCACTGAAAGGAAAAGTTAAAATAATGTTTCCAGTCATTTGGAAATCAAATACTAAAACCTGGACTACTGCACAGCTTTTTCAAGATTTGTTCTCACATCATTTTGTGCTTTATGTTAGGCAATATTGTAGCAAGAATAATTTACCATTTAAAACACTATTACTCTTAGACAATTCTCATGGACATCCAAAATCCCTGCAAAATTTATATCCAGAAGTTAATGTTGTATTTACCCCTCTCAATACAACAAGTGAAATACAACTCATGGACAAAACTGGGATAGCTACTTTTAAGCCATATTATATGAGAAGATTATTGACTTAAGCAATCAAGTCAATTGGCAAGGAAGATGGACCTACATTAAAAGATTTTTGGTAAAGTTATAATATATGGAATGCAATAAATATATCCACAAATGTTGAATGCTTCTATGGACATTGAACAAATTCTTGAAGTTATCACAATTAAAATAGTCAATATAATGAGTAAATTAAATTTAGATGTCACTGCTGAAGATATTGATGAGTTAATGCAATCTCATTTAGAACCTCTGACAAATGAAGACTTGATTAAACTACAAGAGATGAATGAAATACAAAATGAAAAAGAATCTAATAATGAACTTATTGTTAAGAGTTTGACAATCAAGAATATGAAAGAAGCCTTTATGCATTTTGACAAATTTTTGACCATCATGGAAAAATGTGATCCCAATGGAGAGTGTATATCTCATGTATGAAGGGCAATAGAAAAAGACACAGAATGTTACAGAATTCTTTATCAAGAGAAGAAAAAGAATACAATTCAGTTAACTCTTAATAAATTTGTAAACAAAATTCCAGATATTAATCAATAAAAAATAAATACTGTATTTTGAAAACCTTTTTACATACCTCTACTTTCAAACAATTTCAACTTCCAAATGCACATCAGGAATCAATTAAGTTCATAACTAGAGGACTGTCTGTAATAACTATACTATTTGTGATTTAAAGTAGTAATATAATAACAGATTTTGGAGCTTAGGTTCATAAATCATCGCTTCAACTCACTCACTTTCAATAATGAATAATATTTCTATAGTGTAAGTTTCACTACCCCACTCTCACACAAAGTAGGGATTGATTTCTATCCACTTTTAATACCTTGTGAAGGGTTGTAATTATAAACACATGACCAAAGTCATGTGAAAAAGACCTATGATCTCCAAGATGCATATTTCATGCTGAACCAGCACTCATCAATTATCCCATGTGCATCTTAAGTCTTTTTCATATGTCTTTGGTCAGGTGTTTATGACTACATCCCTCCATGAGGTGTTAAAATTGGATAGAAAGCAATCCCTACCATGTGTGAGAGTGGGGTAGTGAAACTTACACTACAGAAATATTATTCATTATTGGATAATCTCTACTCTTATGAATGGCTAATAAAAATTATTAACTCACTTTCAGTGCTTGAAATTCTTACAAACTCCCAAGAAATAAACTACTGATGATGGTAATGATTATTATTACTACTACTAAATACAAACAGAAACAATTGGAATCAGATTTAACACAAATCAGATTTTCTTTATCTGAAAGTGTTTACTTTTATCGTCATTAACACTCTGTCAGAAATAAAATATAATCGATTCTGTTTTGTTATATGTATATATATATAATATTTATATATCTCCCAAAACTCCAAAATTAACATAATAGGTATTATAAAATTAAATGCTATTGTAAAAATAATTGTTTTCAGATATTTTAGAAAAAGCTAATGGCATAATGATATATGAAATGATTTATTAATAATTAATATATATTTATTGGTCTACACGTATATTAATTATATGGACAATATTATTTCTAATAAATAAATTTTTATCTTTCCCTGAAATAAATAAAATATTGAGGGATAGAAAATTTTAATTTTGCAAGGGACAAAGAGACATTGTAAATTATTTACTTTTTCTTAAATAAAAATTGATATTGCACTCAAATTTATAGAGAGAATAAGTCCAAATAGTTTCTATAAATATGTAATTATTGATAATGATTGATTAAAATCGAAATAATTTGTGTAACCAGATAATTATTTGTAAAGGTTAGTAAAGTCTAATTATTTTTATGAAAACAGGTAATAAATTATGCAAAGGATTAAAATAATGAAGTAAACAGATAATTATTTAGCATCAGCAAATCTGTAAACATTCTTAGT
Source organism: Epiperipatus broadwayi (assembly GCA_028023455.1). NCBI lineage: Eukaryota > Metazoa > Onychophora > Udeonychophora > Euonychophora > Peripatidae > Epiperipatus > Epiperipatus broadwayi. Next base: position 1,493,340 of record JAQFVV010000053.1, on the reverse strand, counting down.
ATGTTTTTATTTATTAAACAACAAGGCCAGTCGTTATAATAATAATGATGATGTGATTGAAAGATCAACAAACATTTGTTCCAGATATATAAAGTAATGTTTATGTGAGTTAAATTAGTTTCAATTACAAAAATGAAAGAAAGTTGAGAGAGATTAAAACCAAGAGTAGAATAGTTAAAAGAGGTTGTCTAAAAGTGCTGATTTTAAAATAGTTACCAGAAGTTAATGAAGAAGCAATTGTCTGGAAGCTTAAATTATCATTATATTCAAACTAAAATGGGTGACTAGGCAAAAGCCCTCTTGGCTTCTTTGCCTCTCTACTCTCATACAACCAAAGAATCAGCGTATTTCACCCCCTCCAGAAGCCCCAAGGAAAACTACTTGTCTGAAATAAATAGTCTGAAGATAAATTTTGCAGATAAATATTGCAGAAATGAACTTTGCGGAAAGTAAAATTATTTTTCACCCACGTTTAAATGTCAAATTATCAGGAAATTGATTTAAAATATATATAATATTGTAAACTTAAAAAGCTTTTACACTTTAGAAATATTATTCATTATTGTGTAATGACAATCTCAAATCTAATGAATGATTAATAAAAATTACTAATTTTTTTTTTTTCCAAATAATCTTTATTTGCACAAAAAGTAAAATATACATTGTAATATAGAGTTCATGTTTACGATCATGACTGACACATTAAAGACTAACTAGTTATTAAATTAGATGAAGATTACAAGATTAAAAGTAAAATTTTAAGTTACGTTACTTATCAGGGGTGATCTAATTTGGCATATAAATCCCATGGCGTGTAAAGTTTGAGTGTCATAATAAATAATATACATGGCTATTGCTAAATATGTAATTGACTCCATGTTTGCTCAGCAAGGCTAGGCAGGCATGTTCTTAGATCACTTTCTTTAGCTTTATATAATAACTCTAAGAAAATGTCTTCAATAGGATCAGCCAACTCACTATCAAATAATACCTTACATCTAATCTTCCATATCTTTTAAACAATTCACACAATGATTACAAATATATCAATCATTATTTTATATTTGTCTTTGTTTTTGGGATTAATTTATATATCTAATCAATCTGTGTTAAGTAGGCCTATTAAAGTAACTCTTGCAAAGTTTTCACAATTTTTTAATGAATGAATAAATAATATAAATTGAAACCCAGATTGATATATATGTGAAAAAATTATATTTTCTTCAATTATTAATTTTATTTAGTTAATCATTAAATTATTATTATTATTATTATATTTTTATAAAAATCGAATTCTTCATTCTCTCTAAAACATTCTTCTCTGTGCATATATTACACAAGTCTATGATCATTAAAGATTTCTGCTTCATGTTTGAGAATTGAGCTTAGTACACAATGAAATTTAAATGGAGAAAGCTTTATTAGAAGTGCTAAATCTCATTGTTAAACTAGCCAATCTATTATATTATGACCTTCTCAAATTATAATTAGCACAATCCCCGAAATCAAGTAAAACTGCTTTTACTCAATATCACCAGAAAATGCTTCTTTATCATCAAATTGTTGATTCAACATTAAATCTGATTAATATTTCACTTTTAAAGTATCATTACAACATATTTATTATATATGTAACAATAGTAGTTTATCAAACCACACTCAAGCATGCAAATAAATAAATAGTCATCCATATTACAGCATAGAGAAAATCAACAATTATCTTATTACTATATAATATTTTGGCCTGAAATAGGAATCTCATCACATGATCCTGGAGATTAACATTAGTCCTCTCCTATATATCAACATAATGATGTTTTGAATTTAAATAAGAAATACAATTCTATTAGTGGAAGCGGGGAAGGTGGGGAGGATTTTTACATATTTATTTTAAAATGCAAATAATACAAATAATACAAATAGTATTCCATGAAGCTAATAACCAAATATAAATAATTATTATATGCAGTTATTAAAATTAGAAATAATTCTAATCAAGCGAATAAAAAATAATAATAAAATACTTGAAAATATATATATATTATAATTTATAAATAATCTATCATGTGATATGTAAGTAAATATGTATTTTTCAAGTTTCCTCACCACCAATCCCATTCTTGAATGGAATTGCATCTCTAATTTAAATTTTAAATATTATCATATGATAGATAACTGATGTTAATCTCCAGAATCATTTGATGGGATTCCTTTTTTTTTTTTTTTTAATAAAATATAATATAATGATGAAATAGTTGGTGGTTTGATCCGTGTTTTGATGTGGGTACCTAGTTATTTATTTATTTGCGTAACTTGTGGGCTGTTTGATTAATCAACTTTATTTGTATACTTAAGTATATTTTAAAATAACTCATTAATATATTTTTTTATATCGGAAAGTATTAATTATATATATGTGTGTGTGCGTGTGTCTAATGAATATGCTATTTAATTAATTATATTGATAAATATAATTACTCAATTGAAATTACTTTTTTTTTTTCAATTAATAAGTGCATAAGCAAATATATTTTAGTTTAGGTATACTTTATAAGTAGTCTTAATGATTTGTAGAAATTAGAAAAAGAGTAGGGATACTATATTTATTCAAACTTGATTAGAAAAAAGAGAGGTATAGCAAATAAATTATTTAGTCATAAACATAACTTTGATTAGACATAATATTTATTTTTAAACTCAAATATTATATATGTACACGTAGAGACACATTAAATTATTTTCGTGTTCATGAATTATGCATGAACGTCTAAAATTTTCCGACATTAATAAATGTTAATCAAGTTTGTTTCAATTAAATATTTATTTCAAAAACATGGGTAATTAATTAATAAGATTTAAGAATGATGAGTACTTGGAAATAAAGAATAACCTAAATTTGTTTTTCATTTTCATATAAAGTAAAAAAAAAGAGAGAGAGAAAATAATGTAAAGGGTATTGTGTTATAAACGCATTTAAAGAGAGTATCTTTTGTTCAGTTATTCATTCTGTATCATTCTAAGTTAGTCCAATTATCTTTGTGGGACAATTTTAAGAGTAAAATTATTTTTCCTAGATTTCTCTCTGTAAGAAAGTTAACTATTGGAAAAGGAGTCTGTCGCTACCAGAGTTAAGTTATTGTGAAGCATCATAAAAACCTAAATAATAATTGAAATGTTTGATGGGTAAAAAAGATACCATAAGTAAATAAGTAAAAACTTCTAGAATCTCTCTTTGATTATCTGCCCCAAATCTAAAGTAGTATCTTATATTTGTATTTATATTTTGAACTATGTCCATTGTCTAATATTAAATATTGAATGTCTTTAGAAAAATTTAACTTTATTTAAATTTTCCAATTACATTAAACTGTTAGTAATAGCACACAAGTTAGTATATGCACAATCTTTCAAGTAAGATTATTGTCCTCTCTTCTTCAGATGTTGCAGGCTTGACCAGTGACAGTACTAGCATTGTAAATGAACCAGAATCATTAGATTCTTAAATATTGAATTTTAAGGTAATGCTCTAACCAACTGAGCCATCCTGCCAAAGACAACAGTCAGTGAAAATTTCATATACTTTTCTATGAGGTTCATCCTGATTTATCCACTTTTTCCTTAAGAGCAAAGTTGATTATTGGTTTTCATATATTATGTATAGTCACACTAGGTTGAATTATAAGGTTATTCACCATTGTCATGTGAGCAGTTTTTTTTAAAATTTTATTCTTAGTACCTTTTCTTCTCTATATATTTTTGTAGTTTCCCAATTGAACATATATTCATTGGCGCCTATGTGGTCTTCTACCTTAAACATCTGTTTTCTCTCTTTTATGCGTCAGTTTGTGCTTTTTTCAATCACTTTTCAATGGGATGATTTATCACACCAATATACATTCTTCCACATTAACATAGTATGTCATAGATGCAGTCTTTGCTTTTCAGCATTTCAAGTTTAGGCTTTGTAGATGTTAGAATTTCTCATAGTATAGTATGACTCTAAAAAGCTGTTCTGATGTTACACTGATTACAGATTTTCCTTAATTAGTCTGCTATATTTGGTAGGTGTAGATCAACTGCAGTACCAATAATTGTTTTTTTTTACTTTGATGCTTTTTTTTATTGTCTATTTAAGGTTTGCATAATAACAGATGATGGATAATCATTATTGATGGCTGATAGATAATCATTATTCATAAGAGTTTGTTCTGTATAGATCTTTTTTTAAATCACTGGTTTGTGAACAAATTTCTTTAGCTCTGTTCCATAGTGGATATTATAACTCCATGTTTTGTATTTTTTGTCATAAAAACATCTAAAAATGGCAATTTTGTTTTTGTTCTGACTCTATTGTAAATTTAATTGAAGGAGATATGTTGTTGATGTGTTTCCAGAAAGTGTGTAATAGCATCCACCATGTAACCATACAACAAATGTATCATCAATTAGTGAAAACAAACTTTAGTTGGATATGGAGTAGTCTTTATAGCTGTGGTTTCATGTTCTTCTATGTAAATATTGCTAATCAAAAGTGACAGTGATGAACCCATAGCCATTCCTTGTTTTTGTTGAAAGAATTTCATGTTATATTGAAAGTAGGTTCTTGTTATAATGAATGTTAATAATTCCATTATACTATCAATAGGTTCTGGTTTATAAATTATCACCATTCACTCTTTTTCTTACAATAGACAATGCTTTTTTTTCATGATACATTTGTGAATAAACTTTCCACAACAAAGCTTACTAGTAAGTCAATTCTCTCAAATTTCACATTCTTGATTAATTCTACAAAGTGTCTAAAATCCTTGACAAATGGCTGGATCTTGTTCACCAAAGGACTATGAATTTTGATAATGGAACAAGATTCTTATGGATTTTAGATAGACCAAAAAGATGAGGAATTTTGTTGAAATATAATGTTAGTTTACTTTTTGTGAATTATTGAAGTACCGGCACCTGTGATGCTTTATGAGTAGTGCTTGTAACTTTGTTTCTGTACTCAATATCAAATTTTTTGCCATTTTCTGTATTGGCCTGCTGTGAGGAGTTCTTATATTTTGTTGTCATAATCAATTGTATCCATTACAACTGTTTCATTGCATTTGTCTGCAGAGAAGAATGATTAGCTATTTTGAGAGATTTAATTGCTTTCCTCTCATCATAGGATATGTTTGACTTCAATTTTTGTTCCTTCTCAAATGTTTTCATTTTATTCTCCAGCATAATTCTTTTTCTAAAGACAATTTTTGAGTGACTTTCTCAGTGGCTGCCATTATATCTAATAAAAGGGTATAAGATTGGTAAAGGCAAAGTTTAATCCTTTTTGAGAACAGAATTATTGGTAGTGTAGTGTACCCATATGTATCAAATATAGCAGACAAATTCAGGAAAATCTGTAATCACTATAATATCAGAACAGCTTTTCAGAGCCGTAATACACTATGAGAAATTTTAACATCTACAAAGAAAATGCTGAAAAGTAAAAACTTCTTCTATGAAATAACATGTGAATGTGGAAGAATGTATATTGGTGAGACCAGTTGCCTTACTGAAAAATGATTGCAAGAGCACAAACTGATGAGAAGAAAAACCATGTATATACCTACAATCATATGTTCAATTGGAAAAATATAAATATATTGGATAGAGAAGAAGTCAAAGATGCTGCTCATATAACAATGGTGAATAATCTCATAAGTCAACCTAGTGTGACTATAAATAATGTATGAAAACCACTAATCAATTTTACTCTTAGAAAAAAGTGAAGAAATCAGGTAGAATCTCACAAATAAGTAAGTATACAAAATTTCTGTCACTGTTGGAAGATCGTTCAATTGGTTAGAATATTACCTTAAAATTCTTTATTCAAGAATTTAATAGTCCAGATTCAATTCCCATGCTATTATTGGCACTAGTCATGCCAGAAAAAACTGGAGAAGAGATAAGAATAATACCACTCAAAACATTGTGCATATACTAACCTGTGTCTATTACTAACAATTGAATATAATTGGGAAATTTAAATAACGTTAAATGTTTTTTAAAGAGATTCAATACTTAATATTAGATGATGGAAATAGTCTATTATATAAAAGTACAATATCATCATTATAGACCTTTAGGAAATCACTAGTGTCATATATTTCTTTATATGCTTAGCTACAACTCAATATTTCTCCAATCACCGCATAAATGGATTCATGAAAGTTCCAAAAAATTTATTCATATTGCAAATTTTTTATTATATAATACCTTGTCCAAGAAACCCTAAAAGTTGTTGCCAATATTTAAGATATTTCATAATTCAAGATGATTTGTATTACCCTTTAAAAGTCATCTGAAAATCTCTCTTGCATATAATCAGAATCCACGTCATATTTTCAAACAGCCGTATTTAAAATAAGGAGACTATGAATTATTTATTTATTTTTGCATAGACTTTTACTATAACTTTTGTAAGAAAAAAAATTAAAAAATTTAACTATATATTTCACAATTGTAATTTTTTTAACTTTATGATATTAATTTTGGCAAAAAAATATTTAGCGTTTTTTAATAATAATATTTTAATATTTATTTTTATTTTATAATATTTATTTGTGTTATGCTTTCTTTTAAATGAAGTCAAAATACACTTCAAAATATGGGAAAATTTAATGGTAAAAAGGGGGAGGGAATAACTCCAAAGGCATTAGTATTACATAATAAGTCAATTGTGCCTCAGAAAAAATCAGTCATATATTGCTGTTTACAGCCAACTCAAGTATTGCAGTCATGGTAAAAGTGGTCAGACAAGCAGAAATAATTGAAATATTAGAAATGTTTATAACTATAAGTTAACATTTATTGCCAAAGGCATAACAATAAATTAACAACACTTCATATATAACGCTACTTAAACTTAATAATGTTTATAAAGATTAATATTATTATAACACAATGTTTGACCATAGATAAACAAAAACATAATTAAAACACCAGTCACTAAGTCCACTTTTGAACCTTCAATGATGGAGATCATTAGTCATTCATTCCTTCAGATAAACATAAACAGCTCTTTGATACCAGTGCATGTGTGAAAACCTTGATTCTTTTTACAAGTGAACTTTTATTCCTTTCTCAGTCTAATCGCAGATAGCAACACTATGGTCAAGGAATGTTTTAATATACTAACTAATATCCTTGTTTATTATCATTTTAGTTAATCTGCATCCAGATCTATTTTTTTAGTTAAATATTTTCTAATACGGAAATACTTATCAATATATTTTAACTTTAATATTTATAACTTTTTAATTTTTATTTTGTAATACTTTAACATTTAATTTAATTTTAACACAATTATTTATTATATTCTAAATACATCATTTTATTTATGATTTAACTTGGCTTCTTTTTAGTTCTTTGAGATCTATGTAGAAGTATATTTTTCCAACAGAAATATTCTCATCTTCTTTATTCTCTTCATTTACTTCTGGTTTATCTGATTCCTCTACATAATTTGGAATGTCTGGCACTATAGTATTTCCAGTGTGATCAATTCCTCCTGAAATGACACCAGACATGATTTACATGTTTTTGCATGGTTTTTCCTATTTCTGTCTGGATGATTACTATTTGCCTTGTCAGATGTTCTTGTATTATGATTTTCACTCAGTACTTTTTGAGAATGTCTCTTAGGCAGACTTTTCTCTCTCAGTGTACCTCATTTCTGAATTGTTGTTGTCACCATCCTCAAAGTTTTCACTTGGGTGAATTAACAAACTTTGTATGAATTTTTTGTCCAAAAATCATCTCAATTGGAAATTTACCAATACTATACATAATGATGCACTACGCTGATATAATAAAGCAGAATACATAGTTTCTTGTATATTCACAGTATTTTCTTAAGTAACATTTGAACTGCCTTTTCTGCAATGTCATTGGATTCAGGATGATATGGGGGTATGACTCCTTAATAAAATCATCAAATTTAATGATTGTAAAACTAGTACAATTATCTGACACCAACATTTCAGGAAAACCATAGAATGCAAAAATTTTCTTAAGTTTTCCAATTGTTTCTTCACAGCTAGTATTTTAACAATTCTATACTCAGTCCACTTTGAGTATGCATTGGTCACAACCAAAAAAATATATAGTCATGAAACAGATCAGAGTGATCAATGTGAATATGGCTCCAAGCTTTTTTGACAATATACCATGTAATATTATTTCTCTTCAGAACATTTGCATTTGACTTAACCATGACTGTCATCAATGTATCTGCATGTTTAATGCCACTTCCTTTTTAAAATTTACATATTTTATTCCAAGAGTTTGGAATCATTTTCTACCTAGCATTAATATAGGATTTTTACCACTTTCAATAATCTATTCCAATCTTTAGTTATCATCATTGACATACCCACCTGAAATCGATTACCATGGGATTTTTTATTTATTTCACCATTAACATAAATTGATTGCAATTTCTAATCTGAATATTGTAAACCTCATATTTTTGATTTTTTTCCTTGGGAAAAGTTGGTGAGTCACTACATTCTTTTTTCCCCCTAACCCTCATGATTTTTCTAAGTATCCTATTTTCCCACAGGTTCAGTAATGTTCTTTATTAAATTTACACTTCTGTGCCATGTTACCTTTCTTCACACAACAATAGCACACTATTTATTTCATCTTCCTCTTCATGGGCTGATATTTATTTTCATTTTCTTCTCATAAACATATTACTTTTGTTATTATTAGTAAAATTCTGGAATTCCTTTAATTGATCATGGGCTACTACCATTTTGATTCCTCATATATCTAGTCTCTTAGTACCAGCAACTGCTGTGCAAGCCTATCATTGGACATTCTGTGAAGTAATTGTTCAAGCAGAGTGACCATTAAAGCATTGCCATAATTACACCTCTTAGAAAGTTTCCTCAATGCTTGATCATAGTCCCATATATATTCTTTTTTATTTTGCCTTCTATTTCTAAAATGTAGCATCAATACTACATGCTTTGAGGGTTGGGGACTGAAATAATTATTCAGTTTTCTATGATTCTTTGTGATTGCTTAGCCAATTTGTGATTTCAATTAATTGTCATGGGGTCACTAACATTTGTATTAATAAAAAAAGTTTCTCAATCCTTTTGAGATAAATTGGCCAATCAAAAGAACTATTAGTGTTAAACTCATTTACTGTTAACTGTGGTGCAGATGTCATCTTAATACCTAATCCAAATTAATAATTAATCAGTAAAAAAAAGTAAATGATTATCAAACTACTTCCCAATAGGCTGACTTATCCAGCCAGTTTTAAAGTATGGGATTTAACCTTATTATGCCTATAAAATTCTAGCTATTGGTAGAAATCTTATCACTGACTACTATTAAACAAAATTACAATTTGAATTCGATCCTGCCACAAGTACTGTAGTCATAGTAAAAGTGGCCAGACAAGCATGAATATTTATAGCACTAGAAATTTTTATAACTATAATTTGACATTTATTGCGAACAAAATAACAACAATAAAGATTAACTTAACAACATTTCATATATAACACTCTTTAAACATTAAATGCTTACAAAGATTAGTATTATAATAACACATACAATATTTGCCATAGAGGTCTACAAAAACAAAGCTTGTGTGGCCTTCAAAAAGTCCTTAGGTTCACTTTTGAACCTTCAGTGATGGAGATCACTGGGTCATATATAATCTTTTGAACACTTGGCCTTGTAATTCCTTCAGATAAATGCAACCAGCTCTGTCAATTCAAATGTGTGTGAGTTATTGTTCTTACAGGTGAGCTTTTATTCCTTTCTCAGTCAATCTCAGGTAGTAACACTATGGTCATAGAATGTTCTAGAACACTAATTACTATCCTTGTTATTATCATTTTAGCTAATTTGCATCCTGATTTACTGTTTTAATTAAATATTTTCTAATATAGAAATACTTATCAACATGTTTTAACTTTAATATTTACAACTTTTTAATTTTTACTTCGTAATAGTTTAACATTTATTTCAGTTTTAGCACAATTATTTATTATATTCTAAATACATCATTTTATTTACATGCATATATAAATTTAAAATGTGATATGAGAAATAAGATATTTATATGTTAATTTTATAAATTTTAAGATATTTCTAAAATGTTATGGCATTATTTTAATTGAAGATAAAAAGCAATTGAAAAGAGTTCAATTATTTCTAATGAAATCAAAAAGTATAATAGAAAAGCTTGTCTGATAAAGAATAGATAATGCCATAACTGATAAAATGTTTACATTATAAATATTCACATTAAAAAGTCAGTTAAAATTAGAATTAAATTAAATATATTTTTTTAATTATTAAAATAAAAATATTTAATGTTATTGAATAGTATGTGCGTGTGTACACATGTATATTTGTGCAGAAGGATTGAATTTATTAGTGTTTGTTACACATCCTTGGAAATAAATACGATGAATTATTAAAATTTTTGAAAATGCTAGATATTTGAAATATGTAAAATTGCTTACTAATCCTGTTATAACACAGGAGGAGAAAGAGAATATAAAGCAGTGAAAATTTGTTTTGAATTAATGTCAGAGAATGAAAAATAATTTATACTGAGATTAATCATAGTTGAGTGCTAGCATAATAATTTAAGAGGTTAAATACAGAGTAGTAAATAAGTTTATGTTTTAGAATAATATGGATTATAATATAGCCATTTATCATTAGCTGTAATTGAATATATTTATAATTATCCATGTCTGTTCATATGACGTTGCTGCAGATTTATTTACAATTTGTCATGGACTAATGTGAGATATAATGAAAAATATAAAATAATAAATTTGTGACTATTTTAGCATTAAGAAAATTATTTATAAATATTTTGACATATATAGTTAAAATAGTCCTGTTCTACATGTCCATAAATATACTATTGGGATTTTCTTAGTTTATATATTCTGAATGCTGCATGAAGATTATGAAGAATTTTCTTGTGTTTTCGGTTTTATTTAATGAACGCTTTTTAGTGACCTACTCATATTTATTTTTTTTAGTGATTTTGTTAGTCAAATCTATATGAGTAGTATTTTGACACTGGTATATTTAAATTCTGTCATATAGTAAAGACAGCTTAATTAAGATGATTATATTGTTTGATTATCGTGATTAAGAAAATCCAAGCTTGATCACAAAATTAGTTAAGTAATCAGAGAATTTGGAAGAATTGAAAGAAATTCATTTCAAAAGAAAAACCAGTATATCCAAACTTACAAAGATAAGTTTAAAAGTATGATGTGTTCAATCATTAGTGTTACATTACGGTCAGAAAAATAATTATTTAATTATAAGTGGGATGATTATTTATTTAGATATAATTAAGATCTGATAATTAGATTTGGAAGATGCTTTATTTAATAAAAGACAATATATAAATAATATAGCATGAAAAGTTAAATTCATTTAAAACCAGACATCATGAAAAAGTAATGTCTTTGTGAAAACTGATATCTGAATAAAAACATCCCTTGGAAAATTAATAGATTTTTCCATATTAAATAATCAATCAATGTTGGAATTATATCTATTTTATATATAATAAATCTATTGTTGTATTTGCTAAAATAATGTTCTTTCTGTGTGTTTTCTAGTAGTGATTTAAATCAAAATATATATCAGAGCTCCATGATTTCCCACCTATACTGGAAATAACAGATACAGTGTGATTGATGTGGTGGGAAAGAGAAGGTGCATTAAAATAAATTGGGGAAATAAAAAACCTCTCAAGATAAGTCTAGTAATTTCCTTATAGTTTTGATAAATAATAATGTAGCTCTTATTTTATGGAATACACTCTGATACGGACTGCCAAAACACTTTTGGCATAATTACAATAACCCCCAATTTCAGTTAACTTCTAGGTTTGAAGAACTTGGTAACATCCAATCAAACTATAAATAGCTGCTAAAAAGCATTAGAAAAACTTTAAATTATTAGTATCTTTCCTTCCAGCATTTCAAATAAGAAGTCTCTGATCATTACAATGACCATTACAATATATAATACAAATAAAATATATATATATAAAATAATAAATATAACAGTAATTAACTATTATTATACAATCTTTCAATCTTCAGAAGTACTTTCAGTTATTTCCTTAACCCTCCTCAACTGGCATTAAATTCAAAAAACCTTAATGGAAGCAAACATCATCAACTCAAATCGAAGAAATCCCGAATTTTAACATTAGCAACTTGTCTTTTAATTATATTCATTTTATTTATATTTATAAAAATTGCCTTCTTAATTTTTTTTTTGTGATGTCTCTTTTCATGAAGAATCTTAACATTTTCAAATCAAATATAATTTATATTTACATGTCCTTTCATTATTCAAAAAAAAAACTGAAGCAGTCATTAAATCATTATTATTTTACTTTTCACACACTTATATAACAATTCATTCTCCTTTAATCTTTTTTCAATAGTGCACCTCGATTCACCTGTATATGATAATGTATACCTGGATCTCTTTTTATGCGGATTTATTTAACGCGATTTTGAAGTTATGCGATTTATGTTTCTTTGGAAGTCGAACTCCGATAATGGGCTATTACTTTAAATAATAAATTTCATGTATTTATGTCATATTGAAAGTAATAGCATATTATTGGACTTCAACTTTCATCTTAGTAATTTCAATATTTTTAGTGCTTTATAATAGTAAGATTTTATGCAACAATGAAATTAAAATCATGATTTCCACATTTTATGTATACACACATTAAATTTTACAAGATTATGATGTAAATTTGTTCAAACATTGTGTGTGTTAATTTTGCATTTTAAATCACATTCTGTTTTTGCTTTTTAAAAAAGAACGTAATCAATTATTAATCATTTAGTGTCCACAAGTTTATTTTTAAAAGGTGAGTAATAGCAGTGAGCACAATTAAATTTGACAATTAAAAATTAAAATCTGATTTTTAATTGTAATTAACAATTTAAAAATTACAAAGATTAATTACTAATTACGTTGTCACCAGAAAACCATTAACACAACATGAGAGTGAAGTTGGTGCTAGTTGTATTTCCTCTTGTGAAGAATCTGATTTTTTACCAGTTTGCAAACGAACCTGTTTATCGGCTAATAGCGATAATAATTAAAATGTGTATAAAAAATGTAAATTACTGTACTGTAAATTATGCATAAAAATATATGATTTTGAATAAAATTAAATATTATAGTTAAAAAAAGTTTGTCTTGTATCAATTTTTTTCAAATTTGAAATTTTTTATTAGTCATATATTTTTTGCGTGAATTTTAAAGTAATTTTACATTGGTGCTTTGCTTTTATGCAATTTTTGAAAAATCACAGTCCGTATCCCCCCTTTTCCAAGGTAAGTTATGTCTATTTTTGTGCGATTTCGTTTGCGCGTGTTTTCTGAGAAACCTATCTATCGCGTAAAATGAGACCCAGGTATATATTCACAAAAATTTGATACACAGCATTACTATCTTTCTTGACAGGTATGATACTCTTAGAATTATTCACTAACTTATTAATGTTATTTGTAACATAAAATGAAACATTAAACACATCCTTATATATATGCTTAAAAAATTTCATTTGAGCATTTGAAATATATGGAATAGATATCCATTTTTTTATTATCAATCTTCAACTCTTTTACCTCTTTTTAAATTGACTTAAAGTATTATTAATCTGTTTAATCTTACAACCAACATCAAGCAATCCCTTGGCAAATATCTCAATATTTTTTTTAATTATCATTTTGATAATGATTATGAAACAAAAAAGTTCTAGAACTTACCATCTTATTCATAATTGGAAGTTTTGATTTACAATTTATATATCACTTTTTTTGCAATGGTTGATTATTAATTTATAACTTAACATACTAATATGGTACGTATTAAATTAATCCAAATAGTTACTACCTTTGTCCTCTTCTTTTACTGAAATCAATTTCAAGCCATTCAAATTATTTAATTCCTCTATAAGCAAATTTATAGTACTAGTATGTCCACAAACAAAAATATTATCCACATATCTTTAGTGAATTTTAATATCCTTAAAAGAACACATTTAAAATTTCACTCTCATATGTAGACAAAACAAAATTGCAAACTTATGCAATAACCGGCAGACTCATAAGCCAACCTTTTAGACATTCTATAATATCTACTTTCAAAAGAAGGAACAATGTTATTATCAAAAAATGCTAAAGAATCATTAATAAAGTTTATATAGAGTATATAAGCACAGACTTTCACATGGCCCACCACTCTCCACACTATCTCATAACACTGATACCCTTGAACACATATATGTCGAAAGATAAATAATCACCAATATATATATATATATTTCATGCTAAACCAGCAATCATCAGTTGGTCCAGATTATCATCTCTACACATACATGCTATAAGTGCTCAGATATATATTAAGATCACCAATCCTCATACTTCAATGTACAGGCTTCAATCTACTCCACACTCCAACTCTTCAACCATCCATCCAATTGAAAATCTGATGATGGAATGCTCAAAGGTCATCCCTGATGCCAAGATTCTTGTCACACCCATGTTGACCCATGTTGCATAGTAGAGATATCTGCCCATCCCTTGTATATATATTAAATGGATTATGTCTTGTACATGAGGGATCAGATTGACCTTAGATCAACATGGGTGTGACAAGAATCTCGCCCTCAGAGTGGCCTTTGAGCATTTCATTATCAGATTTTCAATTGGATAAATGGTTGAAAAGTTGGAATGTGGAGTAGACTGAAGAATGTCCATTGAAGTATGAGAATGAACCATCTTAATATATATCTGAGCACTTATAGCATATATGTGTAGAGATGGTAATCTGGACCAACTGATGATTGCTGGTTTAGCATGAAATATGAATACTGGTGATTATTTATTTTTTTCAACATATATGTGTTCAAGTGTATCAGTGTTATGAGATAGTGTGGAGAGTAGTGGGTCATGTGAAAGTCTGTGCTCATATACCCTATATATTACATATATAAACATAGGTATATAATAAGCATATGTGTTTTAGTTAATAAAGTTTATAATGTATTTTATAAACACCTTTACTTTTTAATGCATGTTCAATTATTTTTATGGAACCCATTCTATCAATAGAACCATACATTTCTATCACATCTAATGAAGCAACAACATTCTCATCAATTACAATATTTTTAATTCTATCTACAAAATCAAAAGATATAGTAATTGATGAGGGTGTTGTTACCATTCCATTAGATATGATACAAATGTATGGTTCTAGTGATAGAGCAGATTCCATAAAAATAATCGAACATGTGTTAAAAAGTAAAGATGTTTGTAAATATGTTATAAAATTTGTTATTGATTCTTTAAAATTGTTTTGATTATAAAATTGCTGCTTCTTTTAAAGATGAATGTTGTAACATATCTAAAGATTGGTCTATAGGTCTGTCTATTGTTGCACAAGTTTGCAATTTTGTTTTGTCTACATATGAGAATAAAATTTTAGATAAGTGTTATTTTAAAGATAATTAAAATTTACACAAAAGGTATGTGGATATTTTTGTTTGTGGACATACTAGTATTATAAATTTGCTTGTAGAGGAATTAAATAAGTTGAATAATTTGCAATGGACTATTGAAAAAGACCAGGACAGAAGTATTAAATATTTGGATTAATTTAATACATGAGATATTAGTATGTTAAGTTATAAGTTAATAATCAAACCATAGCAAATATATATATATATAAATTGTAAATCAAAAGTACCAATTATGCATAAGATGGTAAGTTTTAGATCTTTTTTTAATCATTACCAAAGTGATAAATTACAAAATATTGAGATATTTACCAAGGAATTGCTTGATGTTGGTTATAAGATTAAACAGATTAATAATACTTCATGTCAATTTAAAAAGAGGTATAATGATTTTAAAAAATTGAAGATTGATAATAAAAAATATATATCTATTCCATATATTTCAAATGCTCAAATGAAATTTTTTAAGGATATATATATATAAGGATGTGTTTAAGTTTTATTTTGTATTACAAATATCATATTTGTCAAGCAAAAAAGTAATGTGAAGCAAATTTTTTGTGGCTGTATGCTATCATATACAGGTGAATCAAGGTGCTTAAAAAAAGATTAAAGGAGAATAAATTGTTATACAAGTGTATGAAAAATAAAAATAATAATGAACTAATGACTGCTTCAGTTTTTTTTTTTAATAATGAAAGGACATAAAAATATAAATTTAAATTTGATTTTGAAAGTGTTAAGATTCTTCATGAAGACAGAAACCATAGTAAAAGAAAAATTAAGGTGACAATTTTCATAAATAAAAATAAAATGAATATAATTAATAGACAAGCTGCTAATATTAAAATTTGGGATTCCTTGGATTTAAGTTGATAACATTTGCTTCCATTATGTTTTTTTGAATTTAACAGTAGTTGAAGAGGGTTAAGAAAATAACCGAAGGTATTTCTGTAGATTGAAAGGATTTATATAATAGTTAATTACTATTATATTTATTAATTTTCTCTCTCTCTCTCTCTCTGTATATATATATATATACTGAACTATAAATAAAGATGGGATTGTTAAAAGGAAGTTATCTTGAAAACAGGTTGAGATTGTTGATTGTTATTGATATTGGAATTGTCTAAATGTTGAAAGATTTTAATGATTACTTATAAACCCATTTAGTCTTGAGCATTATTATACTTATTAATTAAATAATACTTTGAGTGCCAATTGAAAGTTATAATTCCAGTCTATAATGTTATGATTCTATATTATATTATTTTACTTTTCTTAAGAAAATTGTAATAGATGTATTGAAAACATGCTTAGCAAATTAAATTAAAAGGTTTTGCTGTTAAACTTTTCTGACTTTGCATCCCAAGCACTTAATATATCTATTCTAATGTTATAATTGACTATTTATTAATCTGCATTCAGAATAGGTTATATTTACCTATTTAAGATTTATTTAAACTTTTTTATATCAATAATTTCAATCTCTATGGTCAAGTTGCAATCTTAATGTCTATATAAATATATTGGACTGTAAATAAAAGTGTGATTCTCTCTTTATTGTTGAAAGGATATTGTCTTGATAACAAGTTGAGATTGCTGATTGTTATTGATATTGAGATTGTCTAAATATTGATATATATATAGCAAGTTTACGTGATTAAAACTTGTTTTTGTTTTTCATATATATATTAAAACATAAACTATTATAATAAAGAACAATAAATTATGTGACATAAATAATAAGCATATACATTTTAAAAAATAAGATATTTAAAACTGTTATATATTATATTATTAAACTTCTGAACTATACACAATGACAATTTCACTAAAATCCAATAATGGTTGTTTAATAGGTATTTACCTACTCTTGTTAAAGAATAAAAAACAAAAATAAAAATTTATCAAATACTGCTTGAAGCCTTGTGAGAAGTTTCCTCTCTAATTCATGTTTTCTTATAAAACGCTATTGGGAAGTCTTTTACCTTCACTTTCTTATTTTTATTTTTTTGACAAAAAAAAAAAAAAAGATTTATCTAAGATTCTGCCTCTTTTTGTGGCTCAATGAACAGTATTAATGTGAGTCTTAATTTGTCATAGTTTACAATTTAAAAGTTTTTTATTATGTAAAATTTAATAATATCTTACTTTACTATGAAATTGTAGTGGTTAATTTAAATATTTATTATAACAGTTATAATAACGTGAAAGCTAAACACTTTCAAACAGATACGCTTTAAACATGCTTACATGAAAGCCAATCAGATGGAATAATTCAATCATGTGGGACTCTCAATTCTAAAACACAAGCCAGAACTATTAGAAAAAGATGGGAACCCATCTCAATCTATGCCTCAATTTTATTTAAATAAGCCAGACTCAAGCATTTTGAACTAAGAGTGTGAAGCTAAATACCTTCACATTTAATCCACTAAATATTATATATATAAATTAACAACGCGAAATCGTCTGATTTACAACGAAGCAATATTTTTAAATCTAATGAAATGATATTAATAAATGTAAATAAATCAAATTTTAAGCGCAAACAGATAATATTGTAATAACGTGAAAGCTAAACACTTTCAAACAGATACGCTTTAAACATGCTTACATGAAAGCCAATCAGATGGAATAATTCAATCATGTGGGACTCTCAATTCTAAAACACAAGCCAGAACTATTAGAAAAAGATGGGAACCCATCTCAATCTATGCCTCAATTTTATTTAAATAAGCCAGACTCAAGCATTTTGAACTAAGAGTGTGAAGCTAAATACCTTCACATTTAATCCACTAAATATTATATATATAAATTAACAACGCGAAATCGTCTGATTTACAACGAAGCAATATTTTTAAATCTAATGAAATGATATTAATAAATGTAAATAAATCAAATTTTAAGCGCAAACAGATAATATTGTAATAACGTGAAAGCTAAACACTTTCAAACAGATACGCTTTAAACATGCTTACATGAAAGCCAATCAGATGGAATAATTCAATCATGTGGGACTCTCAATTCTAAAACACAAGCCAGAACTATTAGAAAAAGATGGGAACCCATCTCAATCTATGCCTCAATTTTATTTAAATAAGCCAGACTCAAGCATTTTGAACTAAGAGTGTGAAGCTAAATACCTTCACATTTAATCCACTAAATATTATATATATAAATTAACAACGCGAAATCGTCTGATTTACAACGAAGCAATATTTTTAAATCTAATGAAATGATATTAATAAATGTAAATAAATCAAATTTTAAGCGCAAACAGATAATATTGTAATAACGTGAAAGCTAAACACTTTCAAACAGATACGCTTTAAACATGCTTACATGAAAGCCAATCAGATGGAATAATTCAATCATGTGGGACTCTCAATTCTAAAACACAAGCCAGAACTATTAGAAAAAGATGGGAACCCATCTCAATCTATGCCTCAATTTTATTTAAATAAGCCAGACTCAAGCATTTTGAACTAAGAGTGTGAAGCTAAATACCTTCACATTTAATCCACTAAATATTATATATATAAATTAACAACGCGAAATCGTCTGATTTACAATGAAGCAATATTTTTAAATCTAATGAAATGATATTAATAAATGTAAATAAATCAAATTTTAAGCGCAAACAGATAATATTGTAATAACGTGAAAGCTAAACACTTTCAAACAGATACGCTTTAAACATGCTTACATGAAAGCCAATCAGATGGAATAATTCAATCATGTGGGACTCTCAATTCTAAAACACAAGCCAGAACTATTAGAAAAAGATGGGAACCCATCTCAATCTATGCCTCAATTTTATTTAAATAAGCCAGACTCAAGCATTTTGAACTAAGAGTGTGAAGCTAAATACCTTCACATTTAATCCACTAAATATTATATATATAAATTAACAACGCGAAATCGTCTGATTTACAACGAAGCAATATTTTTAAATCTAATGAAATGATATTAATAAATGTAAATAAATCAAATTTTAAGCGCAAACAGATAATATTGTAATAACGTGAAAGCTAAACACTTTCAAACAGATACGCTTTAAACATGCTTACATGAAAGCCAATCAGATGGAATAATTCAATCATGTGGGACTCTCAATTCTAAAACACAAGCCAGAACTATTAGAAAAAGATGGGAACCCATCTCAATCTATGCCTCAATTTTATTTAAATAAGCCAGACTCAAGCATTTTGAACTAAGAGTGTGAAGCTAAATACCTTCACATTTAATCCACTAAATATTATATATATAAATTAACAACGCGAAATCGTCTGATTTACAACGAAGCAATATTTTTAAATCTAATGAAATGATATTAATAAATGTAAATAAATCAAATTTTAAGCGCAAACAGATAATATTGTAATAACGTGAAAGCTAAACACTTTCAAACAGATACGCTTTAAACATGCTTACATGAAAGCCAATCAGATGGAATAATTCAATCATGTGGGACTCTCAATTCTAAAACACAAGCCAGAACTATTAGAAAAAGATGGGAACCCATCTCAATCTATGCCTCAATTTTATTTAAATAAGCCAGACTCAAGCATTTTGAACTAAGAGTGTGAAGCTAAATACCTTCACATTTAATCCACTAAATATTATATATATAAATTAACAACGCGAAATCGTCTGATTTACAATGAAGCAATATTTTTAAATCTAATGAAATGATATTAATAAATGTAAATAAATCAAATTTTAAGCGCAAACAGATAATATTGTAATAACGTGAAAGCTAAACACTTTCAAACAGATACGCTTTAAACATGCTTACATGAAAGCCAATCAGATGGAATAATTCAATCATGTGGGACTCTCAATTCTAAAACACAAGCCAGAACTATTAGAAAAAGATGGGAACCCATCTCAATCTCAATTATAACAGTTATAATTTGATTACACATTTGGTGCATATATATCACATAATAATCAGTTAAAATCTTCTAAAAGTAATTGAGTCGTTAAACAAAAAACATGATCATCTTTTCTTACATTTAACATATAACTACTAGGAGAAAATTTCTATCTAACAAAACCCTGAATGATAAAGATTATATTTCTAATATTACTACATAAATTGCTACAACATTCATATATTTATATTAGTTTCTGGTTTGTAATCTTAATATTAGTGAAGAGTTCAGATCTAATATACATGAACTTCGCAGATTTAATGCCCTTCATATTTATTAATCATTTTTATCTTTACTACCAAGTAAATATTCTAAAAATTTAAAAATATATTAATGTCATCTTGATTGTTAAATTATATAAATCTAACACTAGGTCAGTAACTAAATATTATTTTATCATTTTAGTTAATAATTGTAGTCACCTTTAACTATTTTGGCAATGGTAGTACATTTTCAATGGTATATACCTATTCTGCTTTCATTTAATATAAGTTGTTAGAACAATCATCTTCACTCCACTTATTTCCTTGATAGTAATAATAATGGTTCAAAAGTGATTAGTAGATGCAAAGTGTGTTGGGTCCAGAACTTGCAAAGAACATTAGATTCTCCTCCTTGATAAAGATTAAAAGCCAGAAATCAATCTGGGAAATATAGATATCATAGTAATTAATGGGGATATAATAGCACTACAAATTTGGTATATATTGATTATTCAAGCTTATTATAGATAATCCTGGAGTAAAGAGGATTCCTCCTAATCCCACAAAAAATACATATCCAATATTTTAGGCAGAATTCTTCTTTAGCCAGACTTATAAAGACTTCTTAAAATATTAATAATTTAATGTAAAATTAACAAATTCAATCTCTTCACTATTGTAATTGTTAAATCTTTCAGAAAATGCATAATTTTATTTATAAGAGTTTATGGAGAATTAAAACAAAATAAAAAAGCAACCACATGAGTATGACTCTTTTTCTCAAGAGTAAAGGCTGCACTATATTACAATCTTTCTTTTCTTATGATCAGTGCAACAATACTCATCTGCTCAAGTTAGATTAAACTATGACCTTTTTCTTCTAAGAATTGATAGATACTTATTTACTGATCTAAATAAGGTTGTATTCTAGTAAAACTTCCAATTAACTATTGCCTTAATTCATCATTGTGGCTCTAAATAAAACCATTAAAATAGAAACATAGTTGCCATTATCTTTTTCATTATTTACAGTGTAGATGCTAGAATTACTAAATGATGTCACCAGTGTTGATTGATGAAAAAAAGAAATAAAAATTATATTACTATTTTAATATATTGGACAAGAATCAAATGGCAAAAAACCAAAAAAATCAATCAACTGAAAAAGCTTTGTATGATATCCTAACTGAGGCAGGTGCAAAGGGAAATTTCATAAAATTACAAAATGTATTAAATTGTAAATTATCAAATTCTATTATCTTTTCATTTGAATAATGTTCTTTTATTCTGTTTTTAGAAAGTGTTAATAAGTTGGGTCCTATTAGATAAGAAGGAAAATTTACTTAGAAAAAAATGGAGGAAATTTCAATTAATTTATGTTCTAAAAAATAGAGGAAAATTATTAAACTTTTTCTTGTTTTTACAAATGAATATTATACTTGTAATAAATATAACGTTAAAAATTTTAAAAATCAATGTTTTTGGAATGCCATATTAAAATTCATAAGATTGTTAATGACTTTTGTTATTTTATGGGTTTTAGTTTTAAAGATATTATAAAGCATAAATGAAGTCATATAGAGTAATGAATGTTTATTGTCACTTTTATTCTAAAAGTTTGCTATATAATGGGTATTTATTTGGCATTTGAAATTTAGAAAATCATTTTTTCCAAAATTGGATAAATGTTTGGGTGTAGCATCAACTACTTTCTCTTCCAATTTTGGTTGTAAGGATTTATCATTTAAGAAATATATTACAATCGAAAAATTATTTTGAATCTTAATGTGAAAATAAAAGATGAATTGCAATCTACTGAAACACTTTTAACAGATGATCTTATTAATATAAGGAATATTTCTGAAAACAATGAATTTTAGGAAGATGTGATTATTAGAAAAGTTGATTTATAGGATGATAAGAATATGCTGCTCATGAATGGGGGAGGGAATTTAGAAAAAATGTATCATTGGGTGATTCAGTTATTAGGAGTTATAAAAATGTTAGCTAGAAAGGATAAAGAGAATAATGTAAGAGCTGGAAATCATGTGCTGGTGTTTTGTATATTGTAAATATATTAGGAAAAATGAATAAAAATGATAATGTTGTTATGCTGACAAATAATGCTGTAAATAGGGATACTGAAAAAACAGTAAGGCAATTTGAGAATATGTTTATAAATTTGAAGGAAAAGAATAAATAAATAAGCACTGTGACATTATTACCAAATATTTGATTTTGGAACATATTTAAATATGTTTTATTAAGTTATTTGAAGGCTAAAATGTTTTCATGAAAATAGTAATATTATTTTTTAGATGTGTGAAACATGTTCATTGGAATTAAAGACTTATTAAAAAGGGGAGAGCTATATTTATCAGAGAGAAATAAAATATTAGATGAGCTAAACTTATAATAAATCTTGCCATTCATTAAACTAAAGAAGTTTGGTGATATATATAATAGCAATCAACCTTTAATCCAGGGTTCCCCAACCTTTTTGCATTTAAGAGCACATTCTATAATACCAGCTGGGTGGTGGGCACCATTTATTTTTTCAACCAGGTAGTGGGCACTATTTATTTTTTCAATGTAAATTTATAGTTGGTTATTGTTAATAATACACATAATGTACAAAAAAATATTTATTTCAAAAATAAAATTTTAACATATAATAGTATGCCCTACAATTTGATTACAATATAATACAATAATTTATAAGAATTTTTAAAAATTAAATTTATTTGTATCAGATAAATAATTTTTTATCATGTTCGGATAGTGGCGGGCACATGTAAAATGGTCTGCGGGCATAGGGCTGGAGACCCCTGCCTTAATCTATCAACAATCTGAATCTGTAGTCAAGGAAACCTTTTTAACAATAAAGATGATACTACTTTTGTCTATGGTTTGATATGTTTATATAGACACTAAAGATTGCAATTTAATCAAGAAGTTTGAGATTAATAATGCAAAGAAGTTTAAACAAACCTCATTAATTAGGCAAATATAACCTGTTCTGAAAGCAGACTAGTAAATAGTCAATTATAATTTCCTGATTCTGAAAGCAGATTAATAAAATCATGTATAACTTCCAAATTCCATAAAAAGTATATATCTACATTTATAAACCTACTAAAGCCTTGAATAATTGGCTTTATTGTCTTATTTCCAATTTTTTCTTCACTATTGATAACAATGTAATATTAAATACGCTTAACGTATATAGTGAAATTAAAATCAACGATTATATTAATATTTCTAAAGGCTAAGCGCTTTCAGAGCTTACACTCATATTCATAGCCTTTAAACGTAGTAATTTATGCAAATCTATGCAAGCTTGTTTATATTGTCCATCTCTTTGAAATGGAAAAGCATGTGTCTCTCCTGTTTATTGCTTTCATATCTCTTGATATATACCATGCCCCTTTCACCTTCCTCTTGATGTCACTTCTTTCAGTTGCAATTATCCTAGCATTTGCAGGTTCAAATTCGTGATTAGCCTCTTTTTGGTGGTCCACAAATACTGAGCTGCCTTCGTTTGTTCTTAATACTCTTTTGTATAAGTATTTAGTGGCTCAGCATAAATACTTATACAAAAGAGTATTAAGAACAAACGAAGGCAGCTCAGTATTTGTGGACCACCAAAAAGAGGCTAATCACGAATTTGAACCTGCAAATGCTAGGATAATTGCAACTGAAAGAAGTGACATCAAGAGGAAGGTGAAAGGGGCATGGTATATATCAAGAGATATGAAAGCAATAAACAGGAGAGACACATGCTTTTCCATTTCAAAGAGATGGACAATATAAACAAGTGATAGATTTGCATAAATTACTACGTTTAAAGGCTATGAATATGAGTGTAAGCTCTGAAAGCGCTTAGCCTTTAGAAATATTAATATAATCGTTGATTTTAATTTCACTATATACGTTAAGCGTATTTAATATTACTTTATTGTCTTAGTAAATATATACTTTATATGGAATTTGGAAGTTATAAATGACTATTTATTAGTCTGCTTTCAAAACAGGTTATATTTGCTTGATTAATGAGGTTTGTTTAAACGTCTTTGGTTTATTAATCTCAAACTCCTTGATTAAGTTACAACCTTTAGTGTTTACATGAACATATTGGACCATAAATAAAGATGGTACCACCTTTATTGTTAAAGAAAGTTGTCTTGACTACAGGCTGAGGTTGTTGATAGCTTATGTTGATTGTTATTGTTTACATTTATAAACCTATTAAAACCTTGATTAATTGGTTTTATTGTTTTAGTATATATACAATACTAAAGCAGTACATCATTTGCTTAAACTGAATATGTATATATGTAAGTATAAGCAAATGACATATTGCTTGGGAAATAGATTACATCTCAGTATAAGTTCAGCCTATCCATCTATTATTAATATATATAGATATGTAAAGTCTGATAATATGAAGGGTTAGACTGAAGTAATGTCTACATGAGTATAATTATATATCAAATCCAACAAGAGCTTTGAGAATTCCATCATCAGTTTTTCAATGAAATTGATGGTTGAATACTTGGAAGATTGAGAATATTGAAGCCTCTCCATTAAAGATTGAGGAATTGCTATCTTAATATAAACTATGTACTGACTGTATATATGTGTGGAAGCTGATGAGTGCTGTTTCTGCAGGTAATGTTTATTGGGATCATGCATCTTTTTTATATGTGTATTGGTTTCTTGAGATACAGTGAAGGATGAATAGACTAAAAAATTCTGAGTATATATATATGAGAATAAAGATGAAATATTGAAGGTACGTGTGATAAGTATGAGGAGAGAAAAAAAGTGTAAAAATTAAATTCAGTAAAGAAAAATCTATAGTTTTAGTATTTAATGAGGATAGTAAACTGAATAGTAGAATGTATAAAATGTTTGTCTTGAAAAAGTGAAGAAGTATAAATATTAAAGTATTTTGTTAAATGGAAAAAAATAATTATACAAATAATTGGGAATCAGAGTTGGGAAGAAAGTCAAAAACTATTAATGAGATTGCTTAAAACTCTTGACATTTATCATATAATAAATATGAAATTTGCAGAATGATCTGAAATTATACATTCTGGATGGTCCAGAGAGGTCAAAAATCTTTTTAGATAAAGTGCAAAAAGAAATAGATGGATATACATTTGGGTGGTTAATTGTGGACAACAAATGAGAATATCAAAGTATTTATTTAATAATGGGAATTAAAAGTAAATTTAAAATGTTTGAAAGGTTACATTATATAAATGAAAATGGATTATTAGAATAGGATTTAATTGAATTATGTAGAGGGGATGACAAAACACATGGGGCAAAAAAAGTTTGTGATAGAGAATTTATTTCCACATATAAAATATTTTTAAAATAAATCATTTAAGATACTTTTTCTTTTCAAATCTTGTATTTTTTAATTTTATGAACCATTTTTTTATTTCAGTTTTCCTCCATTTCAACCATATTATGTGGCAATTATCGAGAATTATTCCTATAGTGTATATATATAAGTGGGTGTGTTTACAATGAATTTCTAAAATAACAATATAAAATATTTTATTACAGAAAATATTTTTTTTTTTTACAAAAATTATTTCTTGCTTACTTTCATATGTGTTTATATTCTTTTATTTTTTTTTTTAAATTTACATTTTTATATAAAATATTCTTTAATTATTATAATTGCATTATATTCCTAACACTTTCTAGTCAAAACTGTTTTTTTCATTTTTATATATAAACTTAATAGTAAGTATTTCACCATTTTCTTTACAAATTTGTTCCATTAATTGCAATATATTGGTGTTCAAAAATATATTTATTAATTACTTTGTGTACAAATTAGAAAGAATATATACAAAGTTAAATGAGGTTATGCTAAGTTCTGAGAGTTCTTATGAGTGGTTTAGTAGGCCAGCATGTTTGTTGTTCTGTTGTTATAAGTGGGAAGGGTGAATAGGTTCCAGGTATCCTCAAAGGATCTTTTGGGAGAGATGAGCTCATCTCTTTTCCTGATTTTCTTTATTGTTTCACAAAACAACAGATCTGGGTCCAGGCAGGGCAGTTCCATTATCAACTTGTAACGTACTACCCAATTGCATAGAGAATGAAAATGGATAGTCTAATGATAGCAAATGTTCCAGTGTGGATTGCTTTTATGGGCAAGAGAATTAGGTCCGGTCTGATATTGGAGTTGGTGAAGACTATATCTCTGACTGTTTTAAGGTTTGGACAGCGATATATGAAGTGCTCAATGGTTTCCTCTTCGTGAGAACATAAACTGCAGGTTGGATCAATGTTGGGGTTACCTCTTCGGTAAAATAGGAACCAATTTGTGGGAAGTGTGCTAAGGTTAATTTTGATGATGAAGTCCAGATACTTGGGCTCCAGACACCATCTTTTAAAGTGGGTAATTAATTTTTGGTTTGTGAGGTTGAGGCTACTTTTGGGAGGTTGTGGATGTGGGTTGATTAGGTGGTACGCATCCCACAAGGTGATTTTAACATTGAGATTGGTGTCCATGATTGGTTTATATTGACTTAGAAGATTGATAAGGGATGATATCCATGGCATTTTCCCTGGAGGTGGTCGATCTGTTGGGAAATCTTTTTGGTGATGTTGTTATAGCCAAAGAAATGTATCAAATTATGTAGCATATTGTGTGCTTTTTGGAGGATGGCTGCTTGAATAGAGTGGAAAGACAAGCCATTGAACCTGTGAGGCAGCTGGATTTGTCGGAGGCTGATGGCCACAGTCTTCCCTCTCCAGAAGAGTTTGGTGCATAAGCGATTAATCTTGTTCTGAAACTGTTTGGTTAGTTTGATGAAGGGCAGGTAATATGTAATTTTTGGTAAAATTATCATATTCAGGAGCCCTACCTTTCCATATAGTGATAGACTCTAGAGAGAGATGTGGTGATGTACTGTTGTTTGGAGGATACCATCCTGTATTTCTCTGGCCATAGCCATTGATGATTTGAAGATGGGAAACCCCAAGAATCTTTGTAGTTTGGCAGTATAGGTAGATGGTATTTGTTTTCCTGACTTTATCTGCCAGATAGCTGATTTGTTGTGATTTATTCGTAAATGATATTTTGCAGAATAACGATTTAAAATGGATTGTAGTTGGGGAAGGTATTTTATGGTAGGTAGAACAATCATGATGTCATCTATATAGGCAAATGAGTTGAGGTGTTTATTGATGGATGGAACGAATACGCCTAGTAGATTTTGTTCAATATCCATCAGTAGAGGATTTATGTATGCTGTGAAGCATAGGGCACTGAGGGGGAAACTTGAGGGAGAGATTTAAAAGGTTTGAAGCCTGGTGTGAGCTTGCCATCCAGTGAGACAAAGATTTCTCTGTTGCTTAATAGATTACTGATTATTTGTATAATGGTAACTGGAACATCATACTCAGCCAGCAGATTCAGCAGGATGTCTATGTGCACTGAATCAAAAGCTGCAGCAATATCCAGCTGGACAGCAATGGGTTTAGATTTCTTTTGTATTCTGATATAATCAATGAGAGCCATAACATTAGCCATAGCATGTGAGATGGAGGAGCCTTTTTTCCCATATTGATTAGGAGAAATGTGTTTAAGGACTATAGGTTGAATTTGATCCTTGATGACTGACTCCATTATCTTGATCAGCAATGGGGTCATGGAGATTGGTTGAATACTGGTTAGATCAGTGAGTGGCTTTTGTTTTTTCAAAAAAGGCACTAGTGCCACCGGATACAGATCAGCTATATTTCTGTGCCCAGTAGCTAAGTGTTCAACCATTTTGACCATGATGGAAATTGTAAACTGACTTAGGTGGTTTAAAAGGAACTTAGGGATGCCATGTAGACCTGGATGAATGCTATCTGGGAGAGACATAAGTTTTCTTTTAAGTAGAGCTTCTGTAATGCCATGCTTGCCTGGATTCCCGGCTTCCAGCCTGTCTGGTTCAGAAGGAGGACCATCTGCTTGCATAAGTTGTTGATGATGCTGACTGATGAGTAACATCATAGGATAACCTATGAGTGTGTTGCTGTTACTGGTAATTGATGATGGGGTAGCTTGTTGTCTATTTGTCCCTAGAGCCCATCTGAGGTACCCTCTTGTCCAACAATGTTGTTGAGACAAAAAGAATTTAGACCTCCTGATGGATATATATTCTGCAAGTGATTTTTGTTTAATACGGTAAAGGTTTTTAAGTGATAAGATGACTTCTATATTGGAAGGATTCTGTTGCACAATTTGTAGTTGATTTTCAATGTCTGTGAGGTCTCTGAGTAGGCTATTTGGGCCTTTAATTTTCCTGGTGTGATGGTTTAGAATGGATTGGAGAATATTGATATATGTGAACCAGGCTTCTTCAGCTGGAAGGGAAATGATGTTGATCTTTCAGACCTTTCAGAAATAAATGTAGACCTCAGAAACTATGGCTTCTGTCATTCTGGACTTTGTGACCATATGCATAGTTCTGCCAGGTCCCATAGTAGGCGCTGGAGCCACAATAGCTTCTAGATGGATAACTAGTGCCATATGATCTGAGAAAGAGACAGGAACCAAAGTTGCATCAATATAAAAGTGGAGGTCTGGTGTATAATATATCAGGTCAATCAGGGATCTTCGAGTTCTGGTGTAAAAGGAAAAGGCACCTGGGGGGAAGAAGCCCTCTCCACACATCAGTCTTCAATGTGCTAAATGCCATCATCAGCAACAGAACCAGTCTGACAATCCTCTTGGGAGATTTTAACACCACATATCAAAACTTTAATACTAGATTCATCCAACACTTAATTGCAATATATTTAAAAAAATAATTTAACATACTTTTCCTTTTCAAATCTTGTTTTGTTTTTTATTTTATGAACCATTTTTTTGTTTTTATATAGTCATTGTAGGTTTATAATGAATTTTCAAAAATATTTTAACACGTAAATTACATTTTTTTTAAATTTACTTTTTGTTTATTTGCATGTGTCTACAATCTTTTACATTTAATTTTTTTTTAATTTATATAAAATAGCCTTCAATTATTATAATTGCTCTTCTATAATTACACCAGATTACTAACACTTTCTATTTTGTACACTCATTTAAAAAATAGAGAAAATGTGTAGATAGGATATATTACACATGCATAATTTTGAGGGATGGAAAAAGAAATTTAATTAGAGAGGGAAAAATAGAGCTATGGAAAATTAATGAGTAAAAAAATTAGTACACAGTATGAGAGCTTATTATTTGACACAAAGTAAAAAACTTTAGCCTCAGGGGAATAAACAAAAATGAATGTTAGATGAATGAAATAGTATTTGTGAGATTGAAAAACAATTGTAATAAATTGTATTGAGAGTGAGAAAAAAATTAAACTAAAAGAAATAGTAATTTTATGATTTTTTGTTTAGTCTTTATAATGAAATTAGGGGAATTAAAATAAATCATATTTGGAAAAATATTGTCTAATAAAAAGTAAGATGTAGATGAGTTTAGTGCTAGATAAGGGTTTTGGAGAGAGGAAATGTTTAACCAACAGACTGAGTTTCTGAGCATATAACTTTCACAAAGACATCTGAATTTGTTTAAGGAGAAACCATTTTACATAATATACTAGAGAGAGAAATGTTAAACTTATTATGATAGCTGTAAGCCTGTAAATTACTTAAATATTAGTTTACTAAAATATATTAGGACTAACATAATATCAAATTAATATCATTATAAAGACTGTTTAGATTATATTGAAAATCTATAAATTTTCAATCCACTGATTTTGATTGCAAGATGTCATTAAAGATGACCCTTAAAGATAGCTGTGACTTCCTACCCAAGAAAGACCAACATTGCTCCTTATTGTCAAATAATTTTATTCCTTCCTTATTATGATTTCTGAGAGTAGAAAAGACATCTATTTAGAACTTTTTTTAACAATTGTAATTTAACATTGTGGTAATATACAATCTCAAAAGCTCAAAGTTCACAGGTCTAATTCTCAGATGAGAATGCAATAAAACCTAGTTAATCATTTTCTTAGCCTGCCTTTTGATGTTTGAACATTCCAAACTTATGAAGCTAAAAATTATGTAATTATATATAATATTAAAAAGCATTATCCTATACTGCAAATATCATTACAGGTAACCATTTTTATTGATTAAAAAACACATACTTTATTAATGACTATTTAAAATAGTTTTTTTGTGTGTTGAATGCAAATAATTAGCAAATAGTTACATATTAATTTGTGGATATTTTACATTTTGCTTTATTTCTGATTCTAAATCACATTTAAAATGTTGGAAGAAAGCCAGTTTCATGTAATTTTGGTATAATTTTTTTTTTCATTTTTGTCTGTTACAAATATCATCAATGCTATATACTATTTTGTTTAATCCTATTGTTTAAAAGTACTGCCATATAATCAGCGTCTAACAAATTAGGGTGAAACTTGTATATTTTTCCAATAAAGTTAAGATTTCTCTTTTAGAGAGCCAATCGGTAATCACTCGATTAATTTATTCAATCACTGAGCATAAATAGATATCTAATTGTTTTTAAAGAGCTTCGTGAATGTACTTTTTTCTTTGACATTTCTTTGAGATGGATGTTAGAGAGAGATGTCTGCTTTGTAATGGATTCTTTGGAGACTGCTTTATTTTACCATTGTCACATTTAATATAAAAAAAACGCTTACTCTGCTAATGCACGGATTTCTAAATAATAACTATTTATCATTTCATTTAATAAATAAGATATAATTGGAAATAAAAACAATCTTGTTTTTCATTTCTATTTTTATATATCATCAGTGAGAAAACATTTTAGTTTATAGTTTCGGTAATTCTCCTTTACAATGCAAGCCTTTAAAAAAAAAAAGGAAAGAGCAATGAAGCAACTTGATTTACTTCTGTCGTTCCCCTTTGAAAATCAACAAAACAAATATTAACCTCTTTTTTTTTTAAAAAAAAAATCTATTAATAAATCTTACCCATCTAAAGGCATCTTTTAAATTCAAATTGTTTTCTATTTAAATTTCATTTAAGCAATTACAAATTCCTTCCTTTAAAGCCTATATAAATGCTTGTTGCGTTAGAAATTAAATTAATTGTTGTAAAATGTTCACGCTTATTACATTAGATCTTTTCAAGCAGAAATTGTATTAGTTAAAATAATATACTATTCTTAATTAATTAATAAAAATTTTAAATAACACATTATTAATAAAGATATATGTGTGCGCGCGCTCGTTTGTATAGATATTATACTAATGTCAAAATAAAAAGAGAAAATATATATATATAAATACAGAATTATACGATATTTAATTAAATATTCTAATTATTTTCAACTAAAATAATACTATAAATAAGATACAGCTCTAAAATATTAAGAAGCTAGTATAAATTATGTTGAAAAGATGGAGAGAAATAGAAAACCATCTACTGATGATTATTTAATTTGTTCATTTGGTCACAATACTTCATTTGTAATCAATTAGAGAATTAAGCAACATAATATTTAATCTAGTGCCATCAGCCATGTAAATGTATAATTAAAAAAATAATAATTACATTTATTAGGTGCTGTTCAGATTATGTGAGACCCAAGTGGCAGGTTGAGTACAATAATTCTATTAAACTGACTGAAACCATTAAAACATCATATGATCACCATTTCCTATGTTTACATAAACTACTAAAACAGTAATGTAATGTGATGTGATGTACATGGCTTCTTCTTAAATGAAGTCAAGAATATCTCAGCAAGTATGCCCAGATAAACCTGTTAGCCACTTTATTTTCCATTCCCCACTCTAAGTCTTCCCATATTCTGCCCCACCCATTTCCACAACATAATCTTTGTCAGCTCTATGGTCTTTATATCTAAATCTCCCTTATCTTTTTGCAAACCCAGCATAAAAACTAATAACTCACTTTCTGTATAGTTACTTTGTTCATACTTATTCTCCCATAACTTCATTATCTGTACCCTTTCTGCTTTCAAGCATTTACATTCAATCAACAGATGACTAATATTTTCTATACCTTCCTTACACAATTTGCACACTAAATCAGCCATAGTTTTCCATTTACATGTATATTCTCTTGTTGCTAAAGATCCCATTTGAGCCTTAAACAATAAACTACTTTCCTTACTATTATCATAAATTAACTCGCATCCAATATTATGTTTACTTCTATATATATTTAAACTCTTCTTGACCTCCATACTAGTTCTCCATCTCTCCAACTCCCTATTTTTTATTAATGCTTCTATTCTTTTATCCCATTCCTTACCACTATAACATTCAACAATCCTCCTAACACAATCATCCCACCTTTTATACAAGTATACTGATATAAATTCGTTATCCAAATCTTTTGCATACCGCATTACCTTTCTCACCCATCTTGTTACCTGCCCTTTACTCATAACCCAATTAAACACTATTTTGGTTACTCTTTTACTATCCATAAACTGCAACCTACCAAACATTTTCATTTTACTTTGCATCTCTCATATAAAAACTTAACCATCCCATGTCTCCTTTGAATTGCCTCCTTTGCTGTCCACATCTCTGCATCTAGTGCATATCTTCCTACTTCCCTTTGTACTTTCTCTAAATAATCTAAAACCATTTTACTAACACATAATGCATCATTTCCATATGTTAACCCTTCTACTGAAACTCCCTTCTATACAATTCTA
Source organism: Epiperipatus broadwayi (assembly GCA_028023455.1). Taxonomy (NCBI): domain Eukaryota; kingdom Metazoa; phylum Onychophora; class Udeonychophora; order Euonychophora; family Peripatidae; genus Epiperipatus; species Epiperipatus broadwayi. The sequence goes on along the minus strand of JAQFVV010000053.1, from coordinate 1,459,872 downwards.
GCTACATCATATTTATTATACAAAAATACTATTAGTTTCTTTACCAAACCCTTTCTTTTCTTTGCTTCATTTACCAATTTGTTCTCCCATTCATCCAAGCAATTTTCCTGATTACATAAGATGATTCCCAAATACCTATATCAATTCACCACAGTTATTATATCCCCCAATAAAAATTCTACATCTTCTCTTTCCCCAGTATTAACCATCATTATATTTGATTTTTCTTCACTAAATTTAATCCCCACCTCTTTACCCATCCTTGCACGTTCTCAATATAATTTCCATATCTTCTCTTCTTTCTGCACACAAAAAGATATCCGCAAAAAAAGACCCAACAAAGTATACTCCCTTGCCACCTATTAACGGTATCTCTACCCCTCTTCCTAGTCTTTCTATTGCTTTCTCCATTTCACTCAAAAACAACAAAAACAAAATAGGTGACATGGGGCATTCTTGCCTTAATCCCACCCCATTCTTAACTTTAACTGATTCTATATTCCTTAATTGGTAAGTATAATAATTATTTTCATACAATTTTTTAATATTTACTAAAGCTTCATCCATTCCCAAATTGGCTAACCTTACCCATAATCTATTTCTATTTACTCTATCATATGCTTTCTCTATATCTATAAAACTCATATATAATGATCTGCCTGAATTCATATTCATCTCCATAAGTTGTGTAACTGCAAGCAAACTATCTCCTATACGCCTATCTGACCTGAAACCTCCTTGCATTTCTCCCACTATATTATTCTCTTCCAGCTACCATATATGAGAAAAAATTATATAAAACTGATGTTACCACTATTGGTCTATAATTATTTGACTTTTTATGATCCTTACCCTTTCCTTTAAATAATAATCTTATTCTTGTATTACTCCAACTATACGAAAAAACTCTCTTCTGTGCCATCTTATTAAAACATGATAATAACTTTGCCTTTGCTCTATGCCCTAAATTCATTACCACCTCTGCTGCACATCCATCTAAACCTCTTGCCTTTCCACTTTTCAATCTCTTCCCTGCATCGTTCAGTTCATTTTTTGTGAACCTAATATTCCCATTACTAACTGCTTTCATGTTTTCTATCACTAATTCCTTCACATCTAACATCTTTTCTATATCCATTACATATCTATTTAAGATGCTCTCTACCTCTTCTCTAGAGCTACACTCTATTCCCTCATCATCTATTAATACTATCATTCTTTGCCTTACATTTCTCCTTTTAATGTAATTTTAAAATTTTTTACTCCCATCTCTTCCACTTTTATTAATATCCTCCAAGAATTTACTATTTAACTTCATTCTCTCTCTATAATTATTCATTTTAGCCAACTTCTTCTTTTCTAAGTACTTTCCCCATTTAGCATTAATATTGTTTTCACTTTCGTTGTTCTTAATAGCACACTTATATTCTCTGCATGCTTCTTTCCTCTCTTTTACACTTTTACTAACTCTCATTTTTTATTACCTTTATTCTTCTGCATATTCTCAACTAAAACCCTATTTGCCACTTTTTCTATTTCACCATACCAGTCTTTATACTCATTCCCAACCAACTGCTCCATGGTTTCTTCAACTTTTATTTTATACTCTTCCAACTTATTCTTATCATTCACTCTCCATCCACATCTTTCACTATTGTTTCTACCTTTATTTCTATCTTCCATCACATTACTAATCATTTCTATTACAATAAAGTTATGATCACTATTACATACTTTCTCTTCATTATCAAACACCTAATTTTCCATATTTTATTCATTCCCTCTTTCTCTACCAATACATAATCTATTGTGTAAAATACATTATTCCTAGACCATGTGTATTGTCCCTCATATATATTTGATAAATTCCCAATGCTCAAATTTACTCTTTGATAAAATTCCTTCAAAAACTGACCATTCTTATTATCTACATCACATCAATTTCTTCAATATGTCCATTCATATCCCCTATAACCATTATTCTCTTCCCCTTTTCTTTAAAACTTTGTATATCCTTAATTAGGCATTCATATATACTACTATTCCATTCCATTACAGTTTGACTATCTCCAGTGGCTATATGCACTACAGCTATTATCCATTCTTGTCTACCCAACCTTTTTTCAAACCACAAATGCTCTTGACATTTAACAATATTTAAATATTTTATCGATATAACACCTATACCATCACCCCTTTTTTCTTTTTCTTTTCGATTTATACTCTGCCATACCACCTCTTCCAAAATAGGTTCTTCCTCTCTTAGATGAGTTTCCATTACTGCTAATACCTCAAGCTCTTCATTTTCAATTGCTTTATTTAATTCCAGCCAATTTTCTGGTCTCCTATCACCTTGCATATTCAAAAACCCAATTTTAACAATTTCTTCTTTCCTAACTGCTCTTTTATAAATTCTTTTGCTTCTTTCTTCTCCATTATGTTTATAACAAATTTTCTTACCATTAATCTTACAGAACCCTTCTCTCTCCACATCTACACTTATATCTACATCAACCATCTTTTGCTTATTTCTTATATCCCATTCATTCTTCATCTTTTTGATATTACATTCTTTAAAATCCCATCCCCCCTTTAAACGTTTCCCGAATTATATTCTTTAAATATCAGACTCCCTAAAACTTCACTTTCTTGTTTTCCTAAGTGCAATCCATCTTTACTATATAACTCCCTCTTTCCAATAAACCACTCCCATACATCCACAAACACAACATTATTTCTCTCACACATTTTTTCACTCTCATTTGTAGAACATGCCCTATCTAACAAATGCCTCTTATCAAATCTTGGTAATACTCCAACTATCCCTACTCTTCCTTTAATCTCCCTCAAATTCCTAATCAATTCTACATACTCATCCATTACTCTCTCTCTCTCTCTGATGGCTCTACCAAATTATTAGTCCTTACCATAACATATACATCTCTACTACCTTGCTTTCTTACTTTATCTGTCACATGCATAATTTTTGCTCCAGGAAAACATACTCTAACATACCTGCTTCTATTTTCCCTTGCAATTATATCTCCACATTCTCTTATTAGTGAATCTCCTATCAATACAGTCTCATAATCTACTTTCTCTATTCCATCTGTAACCTTTTCTACCATCTTCTGTACCTTCTTATCCATTTCTTCCTTATCATTTCTACTCAATAATTCATTTGTCTCATCACACTTCATCTCTAACAATTTTAATTTTACTTCTACATCCTTCACTTCTTCCTCTATCTTACTTATTCTCTGGCTAACCATCTCCATTGCATTACTACTTTCTCCACCCATATTTCCTGACACTCCACTAAAACCACACTCTGTCCTATCTTCCTTAACTACATTTTGCTCCCTCTCCTCTGACTTTCTCTCTAGACTACCTACACTTAGAAAGCACTTTCTCACCTCTTTAATCACATTTACACACTGACTACATAACCAGAAACCTGTTACATCCTTCCTATTCTTATTCAAACATTTCAAATGATACACCTCAGCACACACTGTACACTCTACCAGTGCTCACCTAATTCCTCTCTGCCGATCATATATACATTGTGCCATACAAATGCAATTCATATTCTTATTTTTCAAGTCACCTATTCTATATTTGACTTTATAATACCTCTCCTATTCTTCAAACACCCTTATATGGAAAAATACCAATAAAAAACTTTTTTACTTTTTCCCAAACCTTATCAAACTATAACCACATGTTTTCTAATGTTAGGTTTCCCAAACATTGCCTTTTTTCTCAAAATAAATGTCTATTTTAAAATTTAAAAAACCTTCAGTAACAAACTTAACTAAAACGAATTAAACTTACATACAACTTTTTATAAATATCCTTATGCTAACACACATTCAACAAGAACAACTTTTTTTTTAAAACTTCTATACCTAAAATGGCGAACGAAAATCTTTCAAACAGTTAAACCCACAAATTTCTAATCTTTCAAATAACTCACTCTCTCAATCACAATATATACTTTCATACACATTAATTAGTCTTTATAGTGCTGCTCTCAAAAGATCAATCTCACACTTAATTAACAATAGGCTAAAAAAAATTTTTTAAAAATATCAAAATTTAACTTAGCTCTTTGTCTTATTTGTGCATGCTTACATATAGATAGCAAACTCTCCTTACAGTAATGCCACCCAGTGCAAGACATAGTAATCAATGGATGCAAGATTTGTGCATAAAATCTCTGTCTAGGGCCTACTCATCCAATATCTCCATATTAGTTTTAAGCTTGAGACTTTCATCAGTGAGGAGTCTTGGATCTTTAGAGCACTGCACCTAGATCTTAAGATCTAATGAAACCCTCCAACATGCACCTTTTATCTGCTTACTTAACTATAAAACTATGATATGAAGATAAAAACACAGTAATATTTTCAATCCAAACTAATTCACTGTTTGGTGTCTTTGGGTTTTTTTTAAAAAAAATCATAGTCACCATCATTCTATGAACAAAATTGGCATAAAACCATTAAAGCATCACATGATCATTATTTTCTATACTTACATAAACTGTTAAAAAATCTGGAAATATGAGTAGACACTAGAAAGGGATTTTATGCACAAATTTTCTTGCATCCATTGATTACTACGGTTTGCATTGAATTTGCTACTGCTTAACCTAACTAACTGAGTGTTTTACTTTACTTAGCTAAAAAATGAACTAGTAACTTTTATCTTTAATAATGGTCAAACATAAATTTGTCCATAATGTTGTTTTCAATAATTAATAATGGTTCCAACACAACTGAAATAAAATAACTATATAAAAATAATAAATATTTTCTTTATTGAACCGGTTTTCACCCTATATTAGGGCCTTTTTAAAATACATTTTTCTAATATAATCACATGACCCTTATATTTACCAACGCTCTCTCTAATGTTCATTTTACATAATCATTTTATATAATCACATAATCTATTTACACATATTCTACTTCCCCTCTCCCCCCATTTTTTTATATACATATTATTTTTATACAATAAATAAAATTACATTAAGTACAATTCAATAATTATATACATATATTATACACCATAAATTATATATTACTTTACATTAACTTCATTAAATTAATTATATACACATACTTTATACACTAAACTAAATTATATATCATTTCTCATATATTTCTACTAACCATATCTTCAAATACAAACTTATTTATTTATATTTAACTAATTATTTACATATATCATATATATTAATTTAAAAGACAACAACAAAACAAAACAAAAAAACACAAAGCAATCATATATTAAATTTTCCAGTTATCCTTTAATTCCCATTTATTACTCAAGTTTACAGGTCCTTTAACTAAATTAACACATCTACTCATATTCTCTTGAATATATTAGTGACTCATAATATTTCCTTCTATTATAATCTTTAACATATTTTATAAATTCCATATCTTTAATACATATCATTCTATGATTAGTATTCAAATAATGAACATATGGTCCTGAATTCATATCCTTCCTATCAATAGCCCTATTATGCTCCCTCCCTCTTTCTATTGCTGTTTTCCCTATTTGATCTATATATATTTTACTGCAACTCCTACAAATTAGTTTGCATAACAATCCTATTTTACTTTCTTTATTATTCTCTCTCTTCACATTTGATATCTATTTTTCCAATGATTTACTATTCTTCTAAACAATTCTTATATTCTCATTCAACTTCCCTTTTCCTAAAATATTATATACATTTTTATAATAAGGTATTGATATTCATTTATTATTGATCCATCCATCTTTATTTTTATTTTTTATTTTCCCATATTTTACTTTATCTTTACTTTTACTATTCAAAACTTTTATAATATCTTTTTTATTATATCCCATCTTTACATAATCCTTTTCTATAATCATTTTTTTCCAATAGATTCCTTTTTATTTATTATAAATCTATCATTCTTTATTTTAAAACCCTTTAAAACTGACATCTTCTGAGACTAAGGTTGGTATGAACTAGGATCAATTATTCCTCTAATTTCAACATCTTTAATATACTGCTTCACCTCTATTTCATTTTTCTTATTTCTATTTAAATAAATAACCAAATATTTTAAACCTTTTTCTTCCTTTTCCATTGTAAACTTAATATTATATATAATATCATTCAATTCATTAAATATTTTTAATATACTCCTATTTCCGACAACAATTATTTCATCCACATATCTATAATATTTAATTATTTCTTTATTTTTTATATATATTCCTATTTTTTCTTCCAAATTATTTATAAATATCGATGATAATAACCCACTTATTGAATAACCCATTCTTTTTTATATTACAAAATCTATTCTTATATTTAAAATTCAAACTATCACTTATTATCATCAATGCTTCCTTAATAATATATATCCATTCTTTAAATATTCTTCCACTTTTATCTAACATACTTATAACTAACTCTATAGTTTCATTTCTTGTAACACTTTGATACATTTTTTCTTCATCGAATGAAGCAATCAAACTATTCCTATTTAATTTAATATTATTTTATTTCATAACAATTTCTTCTGAATTTTTAATTCTATACATACCGTATCCAATTACATCTGCTATTTCTTTATATATTATTGTACATAAATTCTTAAGAATATGATTGTCAAAATTTACAATTACTCTTGCAGCCATATCTTCTTTATGTGTTTTTATTTTTCCAAATATATATGGATGCATAAAAGCTGTTGGATATAACCATCTATACTCTTTACTATTAATCAATTTCTTCTCTTTCATATAATTCAATATCACTTTATACTTTGTTTTTATTTTGTTTCCAGGATCTTTATACATGGCTTCATATCCTTGTTTTATTATATCTTCATTCATCTTCAAAGGCTGCCACTCTTTATCTGTGCATGACTATATAGTCACTTAAAGCAAAAATAATGTTTTAGTAAATATAACTAATAGCATAGAGCAAATTTTAAAAAATACATTAAAAAACTATACATGATTTTTTTTAAAAATAATAATAATAATACTTAATATGAATGATAATAATCATTAAATAAATAAATAATTGAATGGCTTTATTGCTTGAGAATTCAGATAAATTTGAGCAATGATAGCTGCTTTACAAGCAGTTGTCCCGGGTTAGCGGGTTCACTTCCCGGCTGATGCTATGACACATGAAAAAAAAAGTCCCAGAATTGGAATTTATCAAAGAATCTTACATTCCAGAGACTGACACATTATCACTATAATAAATGATTAATTATTGAGAGTCAATGAGAAAAATTGTAAACTAATTGATCAAACTGAAAATTTTTTTCGAATTTCCTCAGTTGAGAATTGATCCAGAAATCTTTATTTTTTCTATTGCTGTCCACCATTCCACAGGTACTCTTTCCTACTAGCAAATTAAGATGCATAAGAATAGTGATTTTTAATACAATATATCTATAAAAAAGCAAATCAAGTTGGCAATTTACCAACAGAAATTATTAAGAAATCATTACATGACTGTTAATGAAAACATTCACAGAAAAGATAGTTTTTTAAAAAAAATATTCTGCATACTTTTGATTCAAGGCTTATAGTAATACAACTTAAGAGTTCTTGGTATTAATGTTACTACTTATACATTAATACCAAGTACTCTCAAAACTTATACATTAAAACCAAATATAGTCATATTACTATAAGCCATGAAAATGATATCAATGTTAAATCAAAAACATACTGTATAGGAATAAAGCTGATTTTTTTTTTTAAAACTACCTTTTCTGTGGATGTTTTCATTAACAGTCGTGTATTACATTAGCTGAGAAAAGAAGAAAATGATTTATAGTTGAATTACTAAGAAATCAAAAAAAATATTTCTTTAATAAAAATAACAATAATTGAATGGCTTATTGTTTGGAAGTTCATAAGAAGTTTGACTACTGAAAGCAACTAAACTGGAGCTGTGACCCATGGTCCTCCACCACTGTAATAAATTATGCAGGACATTTCTGTAAGACGAATAATCAACAAAAAAACAGACCATCATTTTATTATAACAAATAATTCATCTTATATTTAATATAGCTGGAAACAATGTGAAATATTGTACGTTTTGATTTTATAAACAAAAAAATTACAAAATTGAAAAAAAAAAAAACGTAGATAAATATAAATATTTGAAAACCAGGCACTCTTCACAAACCTAGGAACTTAATTGTAAGTATAGAGGATTTAAACTCAGATTTTCAAGCACCTTCAACTATCCACACTATCTCATACACTGAAACACAAGACCACACACATGTAGAAAAGATTAACAATCACCAACATGTGTGTGGTTATGTGTTTCAGTTGTATGAGATAGTGTGGATAGTTGAAGGTGCTTGAAAATCTGAGTTCAAATCCTCTATACTTACAATTAAGTAGATAAATATAAGTAGATTTTGATCAATAAATTTTAATATTTAACACCGATTTAAAAAAATTTCGAGAAAAATTGTAAATCATAATAAGGAAGGCTTTGTTTTAAGTTTCGTTTTAGTTTTAATTTTAAAAATATAAAACGCTTGAGCAAAGATCAAAAAAGTTTTTTTAAAAAAACTTTTATTAATAGAAAGTATTAACAAAAAGCAATCAATTATTTTATTAAGCCAAATAATTCATTTCAGCCTTAAGCAAATAAACTTAGATGGAAATAATAAAAAGATCTATTTTGCTTTCTTATTATGGCAAGATTATTTACTGGAATAAAATTCACGAGTTGTTATTGCTTTAATTTTTAAGAAGAAATCCATAAATACAATTACACTACTTAAAAATAATACAGCTGTATAAAGAATAGAATGAACAACATTAAAAATGTAATCCACTGCTTTTATTATGAAATCAAACAAAGATAATATCAAGTTATTGTATGTTATAAAAGAATATGCTTGGGTTCAAAATCTTAGTTCATTGATTTTGAAACTATTAATTCTAAATAGCAGTGTAAGAATACAAAGCGACTGCTACATAGAGATAGTGTAAATCAAATGTTATCTTTCATAAATTCAATTAGTGAATCTGTCTACAATTCTCTTTAGTTTCTATTGATTTTACTCACAGATTCCATGATGGTTTCAACAATTAGAAGATGTATTATTAATCACTAATGTGTGATAGTTACATTTATGACAGTATCCTTTCGATTTTTCATTGACTTTATATTTTCTATAATAATTTTAGTACCAATATCTTTTTTTATTTATTAAAAAAATTAAATTAAATATTTACAGAAATTCATAATTTACATTGGCAAATTAAAATCCTGAAGTGGATAATAGCCAGAATATAAGCAAATGCAGACATAAGTAAATAAACAAAAAACATTATACAATTGCATAGACAATTAAAAAAAGAAAACATTATAATATATATATAACTTAAAGACATATTTATTTTAAATATAAAATCAAGAATATTAACTACAAAAACATTGTCCGAATTAAAACTTTTTAATACAATTACATATAATCACGTTAAAACTGATTAGTTATTTATGCATTGCCAGTAGCTTAAATTGTATATTTCTGGTTAAATGAAACTTCTCTTCTAGACAATTTTTGCAAAAGATAAATATAAAATCAAAATGAGCTTTTTAATGAGATATCTTGAATAAAAATACTTTTTTTGATTTAGATAAAGTTTTAACAATAATAAATAATGTTGAGGGATTAGTATATAAGGGACGCCTGCCAGTGAACTAATATTTACCTGAATAGCATGAAATCGGTAAAAAAGTCTTCTTTTAAAAAAAGTTAACTAATATAAGGATTAATTGGAACTGGTATAATCTTTTCGTTAAAGGGAATTTTAGATAATATATATATAAAATGAATATGAATTGAGACAATTTGAATCCAAATTATGATTACAAATGGGATTAAAAGTTATATTATTTGATAACAAATAAGATGAGAATTCCACATATATAATTTGAATCTCAAACAACTAATACTTTAATTTTTCAATTAAAGTAATAATAAAGATAAATATTTTTATTATTTTTTAGAATTTTCTATAGAAATTTTATTTAAATGTTAATAAATAATTATTTGGCATAAAACTGTCTAATATTAAGTGGGACATTGTTGGACTTTGTGAAGATAAAAGAAAAGATGAAGAGACAATTAATTTAAAAAGTGTACAAGTTCTCTAACATAAACAACACAATTCATTATAAATAAAAAGTAAAAAGGAACTTTATGGAGATTATAGGTATGTTAGATAGAATTAGAAAAATTAATTATTCAAATTAATGATACCAAATGGAGATAATTCAGGTTTATTCCCAACAAGTTTTCATTGTGATGAAGAAGTAGAGAATTTTTTATATGAATATACAAAATTCTTTTGATCAGACCAAATATTTTAAAATTATCATGGGAGACTTTAATGCTATTTGACAAATGAAAGTGCTATAAATTTGGTTATAGTCTTAGAAATGAAACACAACATGGACTTGTGGAATTCATAGAAAAATTGTATATTACAAATTATTTCTATAAACAAAATGTTAAATGGATGTGGAAGCATAATAAATGAAAGTATCACAGAATTATATTATATTTTGACTAACAGAAAATATTTATTCAAGATTGCAATGTTCTTAATAGACTCAACAGAGCAAGTAGAGAAATATATGTACTAATGCAAAACTAAAAGGACAAATACTACTAAAAAAAATCTTTATTAACAATTGATATTTCTAAACTTCAGAAGTACATCAATATTTAATTTAGAACTTACAAATCATTTTAAAATAGTAACAGATTTGAATAACTGAGACTTTATTTAGAACTATAAGAAAGATAGCTGATAAAAAAAAAAGAAAAATTTATCAATAAATTTTCTATTAAAACAAGAAATGTATAGAGAAAAGGAAAAATATGAAAAATTTTTCAAATGATCCATTATGGAAAATTGAATATGCCTAATATTTTGTAAAATCATATAAAAAATATTTAATAATGGTATAGTAATATATATTGAAATTAACTATTATTCATTTAAAAGGGGGGGAGTCTTCTAAGTAATCAAAGTGATATGAATTTTTTTTTTTTTTAAAGAACCTGAAATGAGGTTCAAGAAGAAACTAAGTTTTATATAAATTAAAACTTTATTTTCTTAATTAAATAAAGATATTACTTCATTCAAATCCCATTGAATCTCCACTGTTTTGTGACTAAAATGAAAAATACTACTAATGGCTAATCTAATCTAGATTTTGAACACTTGACATATTACTTCAAATATCTCCAGTAAAATGCAGAACAATTCTTGCTTCAAATAGCAGAGATGAAACTCATAAAAGAATAATCCCAGATGAACTGTTCAATATTTGTCAGAAAGAAGAAATAAATGACAGCTACTTTCTTTGGTAACTTTTATATTTAAAAGACTATTTGAATTTTATCCTAATTATTTTGAGTTTATATTTGATGTTTGTATCCATATATTATGTAAAGAAATTATCACTTTTTTTAAAAAAAAAGAAAAAAAATTGCTCTGTTATTATATATGTTTTTGAAGTGAATAATATTGTAACGACTTTTTTTAATACCTATTAAATACACTAAAATGAACTTTGTAATAATCAATGGATTTTACTAGCAGAGTGTCAGATTGTAATTCAGTTTAGAAAGTAATGAATTTTCCTCACTAGTGTCATACATAATATTAAATCAACAATTTTAAATTTGAGAATACTCTCATTCCAGCCACAAGATAAAGATTATGAAAAAATAAGAATGAGGGTATTCTCAAATTTAGCAGCATTGATTTAATATTATATATGGTGCTAATGAGAAAGTTTATAACCTTCTAAATTGATTTACAATCTGACACTGCACTAGTAAAATTCATTGATTATTACATAGCTTAACACCTTCTAATTAAACATGAAGTAAATTATAATATTTCAGAAATGTTAATAAGATTATCAAAAAAATGAATGTAAAGTGAATGATTTAATATATTCACATTCTCATTTCAAGGCACTTAATAATGACTTATATAGGTGCAATTAGATCTGAAAATAAGATGATCATTCTTAGTTTTTCAAAGTCTTTATCTTGTGGCTGGAATGAGAATATTCTCAAATTTACCATTTTGATTTAATATTATGTAATGTAATAGTGAGGAAAGTTTATTACATTCTAAATTAAATTTAAATGAATTTTGGACAAATTATTATTTAAAAAGGAAAAAATAAAGAAATAATTATAATATAAAATTCAGTGTTTGCACATAAATTGTCCAAGTCTTAAATAACCATAGTTAATAATGTAGTTATATCATTAGTTTCATTCATTCACAATTAACCCTATATTTAATTATTAAGAATCAGATTTTATGTACATGAATTTATATTAATATATATATATAAAATTGTTTGTTCACTGTTTGCATCCATAAGGGAGAATAAATTCCTATCTAGTTTTTATAAATTAGGGATCAGTAGTGGAGCAAGCCATCCCTGTATATATTGTAGTTATATTGAATTAGAATTAAGGCCAAAAGGCCTCTCCATATAGTTGTTGTCATATAAAGATGTACTTTATTCAATGAGGATTAGGAACTAAAAAAGATCGTTCCTAGTAGTTATTGTTATAAAGATAGCTTTGATGTCTATCTACTAAGAGACATAAAAGTCAAAAAAATGTTTTATATTTATGAGCTCATATGTAGAGTTTCAACATATGATGAATGTCCTCTATTATCTATAAATATATTAATACTATAATGTAAATGAAGATTAAAATTAAACTTGGTAATGAAATCTTGGACATTTATGTGTAATAATTATCCTTCTTCCTGCATATGGAATAAGACAATAATGTATAAAGATTACAAGAACTTTGTTAAAAGAAAATTAAATTGTATATTATTTAATAATTATATTTGTAATCAAACTTTGATAACTTCTTTATATGTAAGTTTATATCGTCTACATGCATCCATTGGAAGTAACTTTTGTTTTCTTTGATTTAGCCTTATATTGCAAATAGAGCTGTGTAATGATCATCATTATAATATTAAATAAAATATTGTTATAAATATATGTGTTGATTTATTTCTGGTGTTTAAAGCCAGATGGTATCTGCATAACTTATGTATATAGGCATTTAATTTTATAAGCATTTCTACAGTGATTAAATTATTAGACCATCAAAATATAGAACCAGGATACTGTCATATTCTGAAAAATACTGTATTTATCAAAATGCAACAGCAATTAGATGACATAGTGATACTAAGAAGATTATATATTGTGAATGAGTGTGGCAGAATGCCTCCATACCTCCTAAAGTTTTTACAGCAGTTTTACAAGAAGTATTTTGTGATTAAAATGAGAAACTAAGAAAGGAAAAGGAAATGGAGATAATTTAAGTCATCTACATTCTGCAGGTGATGTAGTTGTTTTGCAAATGTTGCAAAAATTATCAGATTAAAAGTAATAAAATAGAATTAAAGATAAATACTAATAAGATTAAAGTAATGTTCAATGAATTTTCTCAGAAAAAAAAAATAGATTGATAATTATGAAATAGAAAAGATTAATAATTACAAATATCTTGGTTAAATTATTAATACATATGCAAATATAATGGATAAAATTAATCATAGAATTTGATAAAAATAATTTAATATTAAAAGGAAATGTGTCAATGTGTTTGAAAAAGATTTTCAATAGAAGTATTGTACAATTCTCAACTTTATTTCAAAAGGGAATGGGGAATTTATTTAACTGGAAAGCTAAGTTCGTTGAAATAATAAAATTACTTGATTAATAAAGCTAAAAATAAATTAATAACAAATATTTAAATATGTTAAATTTCCTAGTCGATTTTGCGCAGTGAAAGAGAACAGAGATAAGGCTAAAAGTTTTAGAATGGATTCTTAGCAGAGTAATAAAAAATAGATTCGGATTAATGCTCAATCAGTCATTAGAGTGTTCAATATATAATCTCCTGAGCAAACAGTCATCTTATTAATCATTTGTTTAATGATCATAAGATGGAATTATTAAATTAAACACAATTTTTATAAAGTAATATTTTTTACTTATTACCCCCTTAATGATAGATTACATAGCTTTATTTGAAAACTATTTTAAAAAAGATAAAATCTATCAACTATCAATAAAACTGGCATAAGACTGACAAGCAATAGTATTTAGAATTAAAAATACGAAATTCTTAAGTAATTTCTCTAATCGTAACAATTCTAACAATTTTATTAGTAAATAGAAAACATTTATGAAAAACTGCATGTTTGCATGACTTATGTATGTTACCACACCTTTTCTAAATCAAAAACAAAAAAATCCGGGAGCATTTAAAATTATTTAAAAGATTACAATAGTGTATTTTAATCTGGTAATTAATGAGTTCATATATAAGGTACAGTATTCAAATTCAACAAGTTTCAGGAAAGACGGTTATGACCAATATAATTCTTTATAAAACCTTAAGATTCAATTCAGAAATTTAATAAATTTACGTCACTTTGTTATTAATTTTTAAAACTGCTATAAAAAAATGAGAGAAGTAAAAATACAGATAATAGCTCAAATTAATTAACACCTTGGCATAAATTATCATTATTAAAGTACATAATAGAAAAATTATACAATTAATTGAAATAATTTGCATTTTAAAAGCTTAATAAATATATATCAATAATATGAATAATACGATAAGCGATCTTAAATCGATGACATTTAAGACAGGCATAAACGAAAAAAAACCTATCAGACAACTAACTATTTAATAAAACAAAATCGGACTTCTTCCTTTATAAGCTACATAATAAAATAAATCCATCATCATGTGCATTTATTTTACTTGAAAAGGAGCCATGATTATTTCTGAAAAAAATTGCGGACTTTTAGTGATTATGCATAACTTCGAAGATATTAAACAGAAACACTAAAATGCATGTTTAAACACGAGTTGATAGAGATTTAGTACTCCGGCTGATGTCGCAGTACCCATAATGCATCAATTTGAGCCTACTTTCAATCTTTAATAGAAAAAGATCGAGCGTATTTTTAAATAACCTCTCCCCACCTCTCTTGTCACAAGTATTAAATAACACGTTCTAAATAAATTAATAAAAATCTTACCTACAGACAAAAATAGAAATGGCATAAGCGTAAACCAGGATGAACAGTTTTGTCCAGAAAATCTATTAAAGTCTAAGAAGCGATATGGAAGAGTCTATTTTTATATAGGTAATAACAAAGATTATTCCACATGGTTTATTAGTTTATCGGTTAATTACTTCGGAAAAATATTATCAATTATTCAAGATTATACGAGCTATTTTCTACTGATCAATTTTTATTCGGTAACTCCTAAGAAGAATGGATAAAGAAAGAAAAAAGATGGTACTAATCGAGAGAGGTTCATTAAAAAAAATAAAGGGATGACAGTTTCTCTATCTCTTTTTTAAGATTTATAAACAATGATAATTTTATTCCTAATAATTTAACAGAAAGTAGATCAGTCATTTGTAAAAGAAAGACTTCCAAGTAAATCAATAGCATTTTTTCCAAAATATAAAATTTGATTTTCACTATCTACAATAAAGTACATTTTATTTTTTCAAATGTTAAAATTATACTATGGGAGGTGATATTAAGTTCAAATCATTAAGTTTGATAAATGAGTTTCTCTTTTTAATTATTATTTTATATACTATGCTTTTCAATAATATTATTTTTTAGGTATTTCATGATAGCTGAAAAAAGTTTCTATTATTAAAACTCATAATTCACTGTTATACTTCATAGATTATATATTATATGAGAAGATATTCTCTTAGGTCTTAATTCTAATTGTCCGTTCCGTCACCTTTTTTTATTATTACAACTGTTTTTGCTATGTGATTGATTATTCATATTATACACAAATATAAATGGGCTACTAAGTAAATAGGAGAGAATTAGCTTTACATATGAATAAAACCAAGAGATATCATGGTCTATCTTTTCATATACTTGGTATTTTTAACTGAGACATGTGTAGCTCTATGGATGACTGCTAAAATAAATTTTGACCTTCACATCTCAGATACTGAAATTTATTAGCCAAATTAATGGTTAGCAATTAAAGACTGAGGATGCTAACAATCTCTGGGTTACTGATTTAGGCTGCCATTTGTTGAATTTTTTATTTAACTATCTACAACTATATAACAGTCTTAAGCAAAAGAAGATTGCACTGGAAGAATGATTTAATATAAAATGGCTCATTATAAAATTTTATTAAGTTAGAAGATGAAAAGTCAATTGATTTAAAAAGTGGTTATTTAATTTACTATAAAGATAATAATATTAAAAGCAAGGGGAGTTGTATTCATTATTAATAATAATAATAATAAAAGAAAACCCAACATTGTAAAGATATTGGTGGTATATCAGATAAAATGATAATATTGGATATCCATTTTAATTAACAATACCAAGTGCAGTTAGTTCAGGTTGATGCCTCAATACATTTTCATTCTGATAAAGAAATAGAAAATTTTAAATAAATGCATAAAATGTTTTTGAAGTTGTAATGAAAAATTGTATTACTAGAATTAGAAAATAATCAAAATATGAATGTGTTATAGATAAATTTGTATATGGAGTAAGAAATAAAGTTAGCTGTAATCTTATGGAATTTGCAAAAAAATAAAATCTATATAGGATGATTTTAAAAAAAAATCCAAAATGGAAACGAATATAGATTTTTCTAACAGAAATTATATATTCAAGAATGTAATGAACATAATTAGTTCAATACAGTAAGTAATAATGGATTACTAAGCTCTGTTATTACAAAGCTACAAAGATAAAAGATATTAACAGGTATCCCTAGTCAACAGAAATCTTTAGAGAATTTAAGACATCTTTTGTGAGTCATTTTAAAATACTACAGAACTTCAATGATAACTGAGATCTGAATGAGTTTAATTATACTATATTAAAAAGTGCTGCCTAATAAATTTTCAATTGGAACAAGGCAATAATATAAAATAAAATAAGATAAAAACACTTCTAGATGATCCATTTTTAAAAAAATGAATATCTTGATATTTATAAAAGATTACAAAAAAAGAGTTAACATTGATGAAAAATATATTATTATGAATTCAAAAAAATAAATAATGAATAAATTATTGGAAAAGTTATATACAAAATGCTTTTATGATACACATCTACTAAATGATTAAAATATAAACATAAAGATAAAAAAAATACTAACTTTCCAGTCTCTTTTCAATTCTGTACAAGATCTTTACTAAGATCAATAGACTGGAACTCTTCTCAAGATAACCTCAAACTCAAATCAACTATAAAAAAATAAGCTGTATTTAAAATTGATTGTAATGTAATAGACCTCAAAAAGATCAATGTGTTTGAGTTGTTTGTAGATTATGAAAAAGCATTTGACATTATAAAGATTTCCGCAGTTGACCAAAGATATTATCATATTCAAATAATGTTTTGTAAAATGTAATAGCAGTGACTAGACTACATCACTAGAAAGATTAACATTGATAAAATGGATTCACCATGGCAAATCTGTATCTCCCAAACATTTTACAGCAATTTTAAGAAATTTTTCTTATAAAAGTTAAGCTAATAAATATAAATGAAGATTATTTTAATCATCTAGATTTTGCAAGATATATGTTGTTATGTATTTTTATATTGGACTATTTCCATCATCTAATATGTGTATTGAATGTCTTTAGAAAAATTTAGATTTTATTTAAATATTCCAAATACATTCAACTTTTAGTAACAGCACATAACCTGTTTGATGTGCTATTACTAGCAGTTGAATGTATTTGGAATATTAAACAAGGCTAAACTCTCCATACAGTAGTGCCACCCTGTGCCAAACAGAGTAATCAATGGATGCCAGAAGGCTTGTGCATAAAATCCCTAAATTTTTTTAAAGACATTCAATACACATACTGGATGATGGAAATAGTCCAATATAAAAATACAACAACACCATTATCACAAACCTTCAGGGAAACATGTTATTATTGTTGTTTTTGCAAATAATGCTTCAAAAAAAGTTAGAGCTATCCGATGAAAGCAAAAGAATGGGAAGGTTGATAAATATTTAAAAAGACTAAAATCATGTTCAAAGATTTTTCAAGAAAGGAGAAAATAAAGATTGATAGTAATGAATTAGAACTTAACAAATACAATTATATTGGTCAGCTAAATAATATAGATGGTAAAATAATGGATAAAATTAATCATAGAATTAAACTTGGATAGAATATTTTTGGTGTAAATAATATTTAAAAAAGTAAGGCTATGAATTTGAAATGTACTTGCCAGTAAAAAGATTGTAATAGATTGAAAAAGAGTTTTAAAAAACCTAGAAAGAAATTACATGTATAGTGATCAATAAATTTTAAAAAAAGTTTGTTGGAGGAATGTGAAAACGAAAAGCTATGATTGTAGAAACTGGATTAAACTTGAAAAGATCTTTATCTTGCAGAGGGTTGATAAAGATTGGAATAATGTATATAATGAGTAATTTAGGTTTAATGTCGTATTGATAATAATACAAACACGCACACATACATGTAAGAGTTGTGCTATCAATAACCTTTTATTAAATATTTTTATTATATATTCCTGAATTTTAATTAAGTAAATAACAAATCTACTTAATTTATAATTTTATATCTTTGAAATAAAATATGATTTACTTTTATCAGATCATTTAATTAAAAACTGCAATTTCTATTTGAGTTAGAATGATTGATATATATATATTGTTGTTGTTTATTCCTATACAAAAATAATTCAAAAATTAAAGTGTTTACTGTAACGAAAAGGAATCCCTGTTATAATCATGCTGATAAACCATAAGGAATCTTATATAAAGCATATAAAATTTCCACTTATTATTGCCTTTGACAGAATAACATTCTTGGCTAAAACATCACATTAAATTTAGTATTCATGAATCTAAGAGTCGACAATTCAATTTCTGTGCTAGCTGCCATTAGTCAAGCTGGCAATACCTGTAAAGAAGAATATTACTCCTTGAAACATTATGTTTCATATTCAACTGTATCTTATTAATAACAATTGAAAAGCATATGAAAAGATAAATAAAGTTTAATTTTTTTAAAAAGCATTTAATTCAATTATATGATGGAAATAGACCAAAATATAATTACAAGTAAAATGCTACCATTGCAAATTTTTTGACAATCATTTACTGAACTTGGTTTTTTTAAATGTGTAGTATTAATTTATTTACTATTAAAATTGTATCGTGTATATGCATAACACATATACAGTAAGGCTGCAAATCATGCTTTATCAATATATAAGATTTCAATTATACATTATCCAAGAAAAATGTAAAAAACAAACAAAAAGTACATTATTTTGTGATCACCCATTTTTGTCTCTGAATGCTGCACATCATCACATTAAAAAAATATATATAAATAAATTTTACAATAATCCAGCAGCCATTTTTCCCTCTTAAGAGTGCTGTGCATGATCATGTTTAAGACTAAAAAAATTTCAGTTTATGTTGAAAGCATATACATTTTATTTTTTCTTTACTATCCTTTATGAATTTGATGTGCAGTATTTTACACAATAAAATGTTTCTTAGCATAATGCTAAAAGTTTTACAAAATTTAGAAACCATACTTAAGATTGTAGTGAAATTAAAAATATTAAAACAATTACAAAGTTCATAATTTCTCAATAACAAAACTACTATTATGGTTCTATAAAAGAAAAAAGATTATTGGAAAAAAATCAAGCATCTGTATTATATGTGTGTGTTGTAAATGATTCTTCACTCACAGTTCAATAAACAATGCATAAATTCTATTTTAATCAAAGTTTATCAACAAAATCTATATTCTATGATAGATAAAAGGGCTTGGAAAAAATATAGCAAATATAATGGCTCCACTACATTTAAACTATATATGTATATAAAAATTTATGTTATATATAATATATTACATTCATGAAATTTGGTCCCTATGCCAAAACTTGGTACCAAAGATCATGGATTTGGGGTATTATTGTATCAAAAATATTGTTTGTTTTTGTAAAGTCACCTTAACAATTACTCTATTTAAAATAATTTGATTTCTTTTATTCTCACCATTAATTTCAAAAATAAAATATTGCAAAAATTGTTCTTTTTTTATTTCCTCCTCCTCTCCTCGTCATCATATTATCAACATTATTATCATCATCATCATTATTATTATTATTATTCAACAATAAATTTACATATGTACAAATGATTACATGTGTACAAATGATTGCATAGGTTACATTGGCATATTAATTTTTCAGAAATAGGATAGTCCAGATTCATTTTGGATCATTTCCCATGGTGCTTTATACATAAATTGTATAGTGCCATTATTTTTCTTTAGAAACATTTTTTGTTTAATGTAATCCCTATGTCTAAATAAGTATCAAACATAATCAATTGTAATGCACATAAATTGTTTCCATAGGCTATTAGTAAATCGATTTTATAAAAAAAATGTGTATGCAAATATATGTGAGAGTTTTTAATATGTATATTGTTTAACTCTTGAAGAGTAAGGAATATTGTGAAGACAGAGTTCATGTTCTTTCAATATTATTTTTTAGTTTTGTTCAGTTGATAAGTTGACCTGCATATTTTTTCTTAATATTAAAACCATTGTGTTCATGAACATGAAGATTATTTCATGTCCATTGAAAGTATTATAGCAATACAATCTACTAGGGCAAACCACTTCTGTTACTATTTATAAACTGTTCATTGCCATTTAGCTTCATGAATGTGAGCTTGGATTAAGTTTTCATAGGTTGGTAGTCTGTTTTAAGAAAAATCAGGTAGCAGCATAGATGTTGAGTGCACAATTTTGTTGTCCTGTTCCCTTAGTTGTTTTAGCTTCTTAATGAATGTGGGGGTGTGTGTCCTGGTGTTGTTCCCAAGAGTAAATGTGCAACAAGTGGACCTGCATATAATGTAAATGTATCAGTACTGAATGGGAGAGGAGTTGTGGGCTTTTGGCAGAATTGAATAAGGTGTGCAGTGTGATGGGTATTATTATTATTATTATTATTATTATTATTATTATTATTGTTGTTGTTGTTGTTGTTGTTATATTATGATGATGATGATGATGTTTCAACAATATACTTTATTAATTAAAGATGTGTTACATAGGTTTTTACAAATGGTTTTCTGGGTGGCATTTCAAAAATAATGATTGTTGGGTAAAAAAGAATGTATCATTTGAATTAAAATTTATTTGCCTGGAGCTTGACTGGTCCAGTTAAATAGCCCTATGTGGTATTGAACTATTATAATAAAAATGTCTGGAACATAGTTTTTCATGTAGTTAGTTGTATTATGAAACAGATGAAATGTCTGAGAAAGTTGTTAATACTGCATACTGTAGTTGTGGTAGCTTATAGGTTGAACTGCCTTCTGATTAGATAGTTATGAAAATATTCAGAGCAGAGGCTACATTGTTATCCTGTGCTTTTAGCTGGTACAATTTATTAGTAAATATGGATGGATGCCTCCTGACATTGATGCCTAGCCAGAAGGCACAATAGATGTACCAGAAGGCAAACAAGGTAAATGTGACTACATGTGCTGCAGAAATGTTTAACTTTGGAAGGACTGAGTTATGTGGTATATGGAAGTAGTGGGCCATCTGTATGCATTTAACATCATTTCTGTGTGGAATTTAGTACTTGACAATCATTAAAAAGGTGTTGTTGAGTCCCCTTAGCTTCATGGCATAACCCACAGAATGGGTCAATATTTTTGAAGAGATGACAATAACATAGATGTTGGAAGTGTGTGCAGGTTGAGTCTAATTGGGAAGTCAAAAAACTTCAGATCTAGGGCCCATTTTTTAAATTGACAGAGAAGATGATGATTATTACTGCCAAACATGGGAAGAGGGTAATCATTTCCAGGGTCTGGTATTTGGAATTATGGGAGAAGTTGATCTGGTTGGTAACATCTAGGATTGAGCAACTAAGATCTCTAAAATATGGTGTTGAAGGGAGAGGTTTATCAGTATGAGTTGCATTCAGCTGTCATAAAAGTTTTTGGAACTGATTGGCAATAACTGCTATTAAGTTGATAGCTTTTTGTAATCAGAACACCCAAATGCTATGCAGACCTAGACTATTGTATAAGAGTTGGTGGCTGAGCCATTTTATGGAGATTGATACCTTCTTGCAACCCCAGACCAATTTATTGCACATGGAATTGATGAAAGAAATGAATGACTTTGAAAAATTGCTAATAGGTGCATTGTATGTATTTTTGTCATAACAAGGGTATTGAACAGGTAGATTCTGGTGTAAATGGATACATATGTTTTAAAAAGTGTGTTGGTAATTTGGAATACAGACTCTTGTAACTTTGTTTGTATTGTGAGTCTCATACCAAGGGAGTCTTTGTAAAAACGAATGCCTAAGAATGGAAGCCGTTTTTTCTTGGAAAATTTGGGAACATGATTTCTTTGTGAATAGAGTTTATACAGCAGTTTTGGGGGGATTAAAGTGCAGTTTGTAGGCTGCTGCATAGACATTAAGAATGCTTTGCAATGTGTGGAGTAGTTTCAGAAGTTATGATTGTCATCCATATGGGCTATGCAGGGAATATATTGCTGGATGAGTGGAGTTGGATTCTGATAATTTTATTCTGTATTTGTTGTAAAAGTGGATTTATGTAAAGAAGAAGTGACCCTTGTGACAGTGACTGAGTGGGGTTGAAGGATGAAAATTTTCTATCATTAAGAGTAATGTGCAACTCATGATTCAGAAGGAGGTTGGAGATTAGGTATGACAGAGTGGGTGGGATGATGGTGTTAGCAAGCATTTGAATGAGATATAATCAAAAACTGCTTGTATGTCAAGCTGGACTACAATGGGACCAATTTTTTTATTTTTTTTGAGCTGAGCTTAAAATTGTCATAAATACAAGTGCTGTTTGGCTGGTGGAGCCTTTTTGACAAACTGTAGATTCAACAATAATGAAAGGTTGGGTGTCTCAATTTCATCCCTGATTATTTTCTCAAGTATTTTAATGGCTAGTGGGCCCATGGAGATAGGTGAAGGTTGGTTAAACCAGATATAGACTCAGGTTTTTGAATGAAAGTCGATATTGCAATTGGGTACAAGCCTTTTACACAATATATATCTGGAATAGGAAATTGTCCAGATCATGAACATACTGGATAGTGAAATAATTAAGATAACTCAAGGAGAATGCAGGAATTCCATGAGGCTTGTTTTAATAGTGGCAAATTATTGGAAAATTGGCTAGTTTGGAAAGGCATAGTTGTTTTCAGTGGTGTGAATGAGGTGAATAGTTTATTATTATCATCATCATTCTTGTCATTGTCATCATCACCATTATTATTATTATTATTATTATTATTATTATTATTATTATTATTATTATTATTATTATTATTATTATTATTATTAATTATTATTATTATTATTATTATTATTAGTGAGGTTGTGCTTTACGCAAAAAAGTGAAGATTATTATTATTATTATGTTTTGAATACTTAATAGTTACAAAGATAATTGAGCATACAGGGAATTTTACACTTACACTATTATGTTACAGATACATAGGATGTGCAAGGTTACATAGATTATGGATGTGTATGTTTTCATAAATCATATTACAATTCTTGGATTAATATCACATTATTAGAATAATATATTGGATATGTACAGAGTATAGATTGCTCTAAATAGTAAAATAAATATTAGACTGCCATTACATTATAGATTAATAGATTT
The DNA here is from genome assembly GCA_028023455.1 of Epiperipatus broadwayi. Classification (NCBI taxonomy): domain Eukaryota; kingdom Metazoa; phylum Onychophora; class Udeonychophora; order Euonychophora; family Peripatidae; genus Epiperipatus; species Epiperipatus broadwayi. Next base: position 1,435,975 of record JAQFVV010000053.1, on the reverse strand, counting down.
CATAAGATGCTCATTGAGAGCATATGAGCAAAACATTCATTTATTTATTTGCATATAAAGATTACGTACTTTTTGGGCAATCAAATGGTTTATATGTATAGATTACATAGAATATATAGTTAGATGTAATTATAAATACTTACAGAGAATAGGATCTGCATAGTATAAGATAATTCTTAGCTTATTATTTTATAATAAATTCAATATATTTGACAAGTTTTTATGTGAGATATATGAGAAGAGTTTTACATAAATTTATTCATACACACAGGGCTATATGGGTTTCCAATTATAATCAAAATATTATTAGTTTATAGATAGTGTAATAGATTCCCACAAAACTAAAATATATAGTTAAATATAAGAGTGTTATGAGATATAACGAATAGTTTATAGTAGGTATACTTGATTGTAAATGATAGTGCAGGCTGCTCTATTGTGAAAAATGCTGTTTAATCTTTACCCAGGGGATAAATATTTAATTGACAGTTCTTGTATGAGGTTGAAGCAGAGTTCAATTGAGATTTTTCAACACTATCTGGGGGTTTGTAGGTAGTTATGTCTGTTATATTCAACTAGGTACTATATAAGACTTTCAGTGTGTGATAGCTTTAATGTCTGGGGATGGATGCCTATGGCTGGAAAAAACTTGTTTTGGTGATGCTCAATTAATGTTGGTGCATATTTTGATTTTTATTTTGAATGCTGATGGTTTCAATCTTTAACTTGGTTCATTTTGTGAATTGTATTCTGATGAGTGCATATAGCTTGATGACATGAAGAATATCTGGTGTCATCTGCAGAAACATGAACTGCTTCATTGGTTCACATTCAAGCTCAGGTGTCTTGGGTGTTTTGGCTCATGTTTTTTTTCTGGGACATCCAGACTTACATTTGCCTTTTGATGGGGTAGGGACTGCCATTGGTGTAAGACATAGAATGATTTGTATAGAGGTTTTATTTATTATTAGGGTAGCTGTGTTGTTGGGTGAAGATGGCTGTTGTTTTTCTGTATTATTGGCTGAATCTGTCTAAGTTGATTTCTTACATGTTGTATTGCATGGAAGGTTTATGCTTGGGTCTGCATGTGGTTGGAGCTGAGTTTCTAGCAATATCTTGAGCATTATTAGTTTTTATGGTCAAATCAATTAGTTCTTCATTGGGTTGATTTTTATCATTTGTTTATGTGTTGTAACTGATTGGATTGGTGTTTTATCATGATTGTATTGACTGATTTGAATATTAGCATGAATAGACTGTAGGACTTGTGTAATGAACATTAAATAGCAAGATGACCATGTTGACCACAACAATAACATTGGGACTATGTTTTTAGTATATACAGAAACTGGAGTGTCTTTAAGGGATACAGGATGGAGTAAGATGCTTCTTGCAAGGGGCTGCATCAGCTTTTGGAACTCCTGGATGATATGACCAAAGTATGTACTTTTAAGTGCTCCAGTTATAAAGCTATGATCATTTTTGCTGACAATAACTAAGGCAAAATGTTCTACAGTTTTAATATTTGTTTGAAAACTATTTGTTTGGAATATTGCCAAATATCTTGGGTTGGGATAATCAGCAAGCCAAAGAATCACATCCTACAGACATGCTCATGCAAGGTGAGAGCTTCATACAGTAGTGTTTTGGGAAATCAGTAGAGAGAGAAGATTATGTCTATGATGGCTAAAATAATTTTATTTTAGAGAAAAAGCACTTGAAAGTGGTAAAGACTCCTTTGGTATGGTCCTGTTGAAATTGTTAACAATGCTCTGCAATATATTGATTATCCTTATCATGGAAGAGAGGTTTGGTTATCATGTATTTTTATATCTAGATTAATATCATTTGTTTAATTTTAATGAAATAATAATAATAATTCTTTACAACAGCTATATAATCAAATAATAATTTTATACATAAAAAGCTTTTTTCAGCACCTTCTTTGGTGCCCTTTTCAAATGTTACAAATCTATTTAACATTAATGAATCATCCAACATAAAACCACCCAGTGTCCAATAATGGAATTAAAACAAACAATAATAATATAATTAAAACAAATCAAAACCCTCATATATTATATTAAAAATAATTTGTCTAATTGTATGAATATTTATAAGACTTCTACAAATTTGATTAATAATTGGTTGATTAAAAATGAATGGAAAATTATATAGATTGATATATATATAAATGTATTTTTAAAAAATGCTGTTATGATATAATCAATTGTTTTGTAATTATTGAATTTATATATGAGGGTTTTGATTTGTTTTAATTATTTATATTATTGTTGTTTGTTTTAATTCCATTATTGGACACTGGGTGGTTTTATGTCGGGTGATTCGTTAATGTTAAATAGATTTGTAACATTTGAAAAGGACACCAAAGCAGGTGCTGAAAAAAGCTTTTTATGTATAAAATTATTATTTGAATATATAGCTGTTGCAAAAAATTATTATTATTTTTATTATTATTTTGTGGAAGAGCAGCATAAGGATTTTTATTTCTTTCCAATTTTGTTTAATTTTCTAAATATGGAAGTTGTTTTGGTGGGGGAGCAACACAGCTTATTTTTGGTGATATTAGTATATGCATTCTTGTTGGTCAATTCTGGATAAAATGCTAAGTTTGAATTGGCACCAATCACTTGGTCACATACTTGGTTGGCAGCCATCTTATCTTAATTTTTAGCATTAGTAAGAATTGTTTTATAAAAAAAATTTGAATAAAAAATACACACAAATCTTTAAAAATTATATTATATGACTGAGTTTTGTTAATGCTTAAATGAGGTATAAGTTTTACTTTGTCAAATGAACGTTTTGAGAGATTTCTGAGTGTTCAAAGTAGGGAGACTCATGACTGTGTTTTGAGCAGCTGACTATTATTACAATTGTTATGGAAAAGAACTATATGCAAAAACATTTTCCATATTACATTTCCTTGAGATATTGAATACCAAAATTTTCAACATATTATTATCATAATTATTACTATTATTAATACTATTTTGCAGTAAAATAATTTTTCTTTCCAAATATTACTAAAACTTTTTGTATTTTTAAAAACTTTTATCTCGTATTACTTTTTTTTTTCAAACCCACAATTCATTTAATTTCTATATTCATATTCAACTTGATTAACTTTTAATTACATTATATTAAGTTTTATAAATATTTACTAGAATTATAACTTAAAAATAATGCTATTATTAAATGATAGATAGTTGCTTACTGATATTATAAACAATTATTTTAATATTTGAATTTAAAACTACATCAGATACAATCCTAATTTCTATTCATTTTATCATATTCTTTTACTAATAAATTATACAGTAATTTTCATTCTTATTTTTGATATGAATGTGGGTTAAGTTCTCTGTCCAAAATTCAAATAGAATAATTAAGTTAACAAACTGTTGTGCCAGCACTTGCTCATCATCATCATATTGATCTAATTTCTCCTACCATCTTACTTTTAAAGTTTCATTTTAATTTAATATTTGCTTTTTAAATATTTTTAGTAGCAACAACAAATTAACAAATGAATCTTTACTTCTTTGAAATTTTTCTGCAATCAAACTACACTTTCTATTAAAATTCATCTGAATTGATATCAATTTTTCTGACAAAATTTAGTTAAAAGACAAAGTTTTTATCAAGAGTAATAATAAGACATTATCTGTGTAATAAAAATACAGTAGATTTTATTTCACCAATCATAAGAGCTAAAACACTCACAGTAACTCTTTATCAAAGACTGAAAGACCAAATTCTTCCAAGATTTATATGTTTCATTAACTAAACCATCAATTCCATAATTTTATCATACATTTCTTTATACAAAAATATTTATTTTATCTATATATAAAAAAACATTTTAGGATGAGACTAATCAATAAGGGTCATGTGATTGTTCATGTTTTTGAAAATATATTTATTTTTACATTATTGCCATTTTGCTACAGCACTATGATTCTGGCAGTGCTTCAATTTTCACCATTTCATGATTCTTGATTAAAATGAGTTTATCAGGATTAAATAAAAGTATATATCACTTTGCCTTGTATGCTGGAAGAGCAGCAGATTAAATCCCAAGGTCAGTGAATCATGGCACTGCTTTGTAATTCTGATGCTTGAATTTTTTATGAACTCTTGGAAAATAATCAATTCAGTTATACTGTAGATAATATTGGTGCATATTTCTTTTCTGTAAAAGATGTGTTCATTATCCTAGACCAATTAATGCATTAACAGTTTTAGTCAATGAAACATATATGTATTAGAAGAGGTTTTAAGGAAGTTATTGCAGAACTGCTGTGAAACTTTTTTTTTATTGCCGAGATCTGTAAAAAAATATCCCATATTTCTTTCATATATTTTTAGTGAAAACTAAAAAAAACCTTTTATTTCATATTGAAATGGTCACTTCATGACATATATTGGTGATTATTTATCTTTTCGACATATATGTGTTCAGGTGTGTCAGTGTTATGAGATAGAGTGGAGAGTGGTGGGTCATGTGAAAGTCTGTGTTCGTATACCTTATATATGATATATGATTGTTTACTGGACACAAAAAGTAGATATAGCAGTTGGTAGAATAAGTACAATTATTTAGAAAGAAAATAAAAAGATTATTTATTTGGCCATATCAAAACATTATTTTGTGAATTAATACATTTAAGTATTAGTTATATATATATATAGTAAAATATTTATGCGTGTGTATGAGAATGAGGGGATTTTATAAACATTGATAATTTTATATGTGAAATCTGTTTTTCATTTAAGTCATTTTGGTACAGGTAGTTTCTTTTAAATATTTTTTTACATGCAAATAAGTTAAATTAATTTTTTTGATTTTGGTTAATAAAATTACAAATAATGCAAAGGGATATTTAACCATTTTCATTGATTTTATTTTAATTAAATAATATCTGAAGAATATTTTAGAAGTACAAATTTAGAAAGTTAAAACTGACTTTTAAAACGCCTTTTGTTTAAAGAGAAAACTAATATGTTACAGATCGATAAAATTATAAGCCTTATATTAAGGCTTAAAATAGTTTTAAATGTAGATTTTTTTTCTTTTTGTGCAGGTGTTTAAATCTGTTAAAAAGATTTGCATGATATTTAAAGTAAACTAATTAAGACAGAATCTCAACTACAAACTATTTAAGAGAGAAAATTATTTTGTTTAGTTATTGGTATGAGTTAATGTATATATCTGAATTATCATGTGATTAAATCATTTAAGAGGGTATAAAAAAGAAAAAAAGTTATCCCATTTACATATACTAATCAAAAAGTGAAATACTGAATTTGTAATAGCCAATGCCAATCAAAATTTATTTGCTTAAAAACAGTTACCATAATTGAAGATTTTTATTCCAATTAAATTTTTTAAAAATATATTTAAACCTAAAATGTATTTTCAATAGAAAAATTTTAATCTGTAGAAATAAAGTATTTTTTATTAATTTTATTTAAATAATAAACTAGAGATTAACAAGAATAATTTTTTATTCATCGTGAAAGTTTCTGGGAACAGATAAATTATTTGAGAGTCAAATTACAATTTATCTTGTCCAAGAATTAAAGTATTATCAATAAACTACAAAATTATTCTCCACAATCAGATACCATTGCTTGTATTATTATTTTAAAAATTATTTAAAGCTACATCTTAAAGATATGGTATTATATACATTATATAAACAAAATCTTCTTGTTTTATGGCTAATAAAAAATTATAAATGGTAAATATATTTCTCATTAATTTTCTTAAAACTTTGAGAGAAAAAAAATACATATAATTATTCAAATATTTAATTTCTAATCTTATCTAATTTATATCTTCTTTATAGAAAATGTTTGTAATAGCAAAATTATATTTTATAATAAATTTATGACAGTTTATCGTTCTGGTATTTATATATTAGTCCTGCAATGTAGAGGAGATAGTACATCTTTTCACATCCGTGATAAATAAATAACCTTGCGATCACATCAAATAAACCCTGATATCTGATCTGATCTCGTCCAATAATGTGTTTTTTTGTGATAATTTTATACTCTCCATTAATGTCCAGATTTCATTCTGACTAAATTTTTAGTACTGTCAATTGCATTTTTTAACTATTTTTTACTTCATTTGTATTATATGCGGGATTCAAACTCAGACTTTCAAACGACCCACTACTCTCAGTGCCATCTCATATTGCTGACCCACCTTATCACATACATGTTGAAAAGATAAAATATGAGATGGCACTGAGAGTAGTGGGTCATGTGAAAGTCTGAGTTTGAATCCTGCATATATTACATATATAAATGCAGATTTAAGCCTGTACAATGTATTCATTTGTATTAGTAATTTTGATTCAATGATTTTTACTTTCATTTGTATTCAACGATTTTTACTGCTATTGGAATGAATGCTGTTTTATATTTTCAAAAAAAGAAAATTGGAGGCTGTAAAAAAATCATCTAAATTGACAAGAGCTTTTCCAAAACCAAGCTGGATGAATTCTTTCCGAACAGTGGATGTTTTGGTGGCTTGTGTTTTAACATAACAATTAATGATAGAACAGCAGCAACTCTTATGGAAACTGTGAAACAAAATGTGGAAGATTTTACTTTAATTTGTAGTCGTAGTTTTGATTCAATGACTTTTACCTACTACTGAAATGAATGCTGTTTTATATTTTCAAGAAAACATAAAATTGGAGGTCCTAACAAAGTCACTGAAAATTTCAAAATCAAGCTGAATGAATTATTCCTGAACAATCGATGTTTGGTGACTTGTGCAGGGAGACTGACGAGTTTTTTATCATACCAATTAATGATAGAACAGTGACATATGGATATAGTGAAAAAAAATGTGAAAGAGGGATCAATGATTTATTCCAACTGTTGGAAAGCCCAGAAAAGTGCAGAATTATGAAATACCATTGTGATCATTTTCATGTGAATCATAAATGCAATCATGTATTAAGTGTACATTTTTGGAAAAATAATCTTACTTTTAGTCTCCATTTTGGGAAAAAAAATTATCCACTTAAAATAAAGTAGAACCATCAAATTGATTATTTCATTGCAATAATTCCTGTTATATATTACATGATAAGTATCATATATGTATATTTTATGTTTTTGTTTTTTTAATATTTCAGGGTATTTTGTAATTTTAATTATTATTTGGTCTGTATTTAAAGCTACAATTGGGAATTGTGTAATGGTGTGTCCTATTTTACATTTTTTATATCAAATCAATATTTTTATTATTGCTAAAAATGTACTTTTTAAAATTGACGTTTTGGTTGAAATTCATATTTTTAGTATTGTTAGAAATTAATTTTCCATATCTTGTTAAAACTGTACATTTTAAGATTCATTTTTGGATGAAATATTGTTAGCATGTCATATTTTAGATTTTTTAATTATCAAATCAATATTTTCATTATTGTTAAAAAGGTACTTTTTAAGGATTGATTTTTGGGTGAAATTCATATTACATATTATTCTTGCAACACATATCAAAACAGCTATGTCTTTTCACATACATATTCAGACCACTGATAACTTTGTAATCTTGCATAAATATATCATGTACATGTATGTGTACACATGATTTGATCAGATCACAAGATTAGAAAGTTATCAGCAGATTGATACGAATGTGAAATGGCATAGCACTTCTGATCCATGTTGCAGGATTAATACATAAGTACCAAAGTATCTTATTCCAGTAATCTATAATTAGCCTTGATAATTGAAAGCTTACCAAAAATTAGAAATAAGTCACTTAATTTAATTATATAATTTAAAATGTTTTTATTAGTTAGGTAGGTAAACTTAATGTATGATTTAGAGATTTAAAAAGTTGCAGCTGAGTATTTTAAGAAAATGTAAAGTATTTAACTAATTTAAAATAAATTGCTTTATTAAATAACATTCATTTTATGAATAAGAAATAACTATATAAATAATTTAAAATAAGTTGCTTTTATTGGAATAATGTTTGCATCATAAAAAATTACAAGTCATAACTATAGATTAGAACCCATTTATTAAATCTTGATAATAAAATATATTAAATGCATATGTATAGATCATTCATAAAAATCTACAGATGTGTGTATGTTGTGTGGAAGAATTTGAATTAATCACTGTGTAAATATTTGGGAATGATTAATATAGTTAATTAGGTAATAAATTATTGCATGATTTATTTATCATTGAAAATATTAGTGAAATATTAAAATATATGAAGATAGACTTTAAATTAAATGTAACTCAATGAATATGTAAACAAAGAGAGTGAATTCTTGTGATCTCTGCTGTTTATAAGCATACCTTCATCAAAATTGTTGGTAATTCAAAGTGAAATTAATTTATTAGCCAGGTGGAACTAATAATGTTGACAAAGGTATGCTTATAAACATCAGAACTTCCAAGAATATGCGGATTCATTCTATTTTTGATCTTTTTGTTCAACATTTAGAATACTTATAAGTCATAGCCTGGGGAAATGTGATTTACTTCCTTTGTTTACATATACATTGACCTATGTTTCATTTAAAATTAACAAATTAAATCTTATTCAGTTTTTATAATCAATGTGTTAAAAGTGAGATGCTGTTTCCAGTCTTGTATAATTAATTGAATTTACTAACTTTTAAGTGCCATCTTCCATCTGGCTGATAAATTAATTTCACTCTGAATCACAATATTGGCAAAGATATGCTTATAAACATCAAAACACCCAAGAATAAGTGGATTCATTTCATTTGATTAGCATTTAGTGCTTCCAAGTCATAGCTTATAAAGGTAGCTATATATGAGACTGGTTTATATATGTATAGAATCATAGATAAAAGAAATGTACAATTGATAGAACTGATTGATATACATTAAACTACAATACCTATGAAAAAATCTACTTCTGAGAAAAAATACAGTAATATAAATATATACTAAATATCACAACATACCCTGCAGATTATAATCCTGGTCTTGGCAGTCCAAAGCATGCTCAGCAAGTTTTTAAAAATTCTAATACTGAATAATCTTTTCTTCTTTGAATATTCAAAACGTTGATATATATACACACTATATGTATTATTTAAAAATTAATTTCATCCAAAGAGTATACTTATTCTAACTTGTGTTAAATGAAAAGTTATTAATGAAATAACAAGTTTATCGTGGAGAACAAAGAGACTCACCAGTTTAAAATTTCAAGGTAAGTTTGAAATCCTAAAAGGAAAAAATAGATTCAGCATATTGTTTCTTAAATTGTATTATGCAAGTTTTTATAAACGCTTTTGATTGGGTTTATATTTATAAAAATACAAAACATGGCTCAATGTTTTTACTGCAGGGTTATCAATGTCTTCTAATATGGCAGAATTATTTATACATTGTAAAAAAAAATTAGCCTATTGGTAAATTAATGATTAAAATATTTTTATATACTGTATCTAGATTCAGGATGTGCCTACATTTTTATAAATGATGTTGTTCTATTTGTAATTATTTATATTTATATGTCTGTAAAAAAAAATTAAATAATATTACTATATTTATTGTTTTATTTTCAATATTTCCTTTTCTTATTATAACTAATTGACAAAATTATTAATTACTATTTTAAATTATTCGATGAAGTTATTTAAACACTGAATTAAATATTTTGTCAATTTTACTCTTATACATACTTATTCTGCAGAGTCTTTTACAGGTAGCTATTACTGGTCAATAATGGAATTTGATATTATATATGGATTTTGTATAATTATCCTTATTTCTAAGCATATAAATACAACCTGTGCATATGTGCTTATAAAATAAAACGGTATAAAATATCGGTTATTCTCTTTTTGTATTTTTTGTACGTAATCTAATTTAATTGATATTCTAAATAGAATATCTTTGTTTTAATTTTATTCTTGGAATTTTACTTTTTCATGCATGCATATATTGAAATAACATGCATGTTTCAAAAAATCAAATTCACATAATGAATAAATTATACAAGAGTATATTTTTTACTTTAAGAATACAATTAAAATTTTATTTAATAAATATTACTATTGATAATAATATAACACGAATTTGTCTAATTTAGTTTTGTATAACTTTCAGCATTTTGTCTGGCCAATAAAAAATAAAAAAAGACAAGAAAATAAAATCTAGGTCAGTATCAGTTTTGAAATTTTGAAATTCTTGTTTACAAATCTGTCCTGAAAATTTAATTCAATTATTTTAATTGTGTTATAAGTTAAAAAGAAAAATATGAAGAAAGATGTTAAATCATTACTATAATTATTAAAAAAATTCAAATTATTATATTCTAAAATAATTTTATATTTAAAAAAAATCGTTTTTATTTTCTGAAATTGAGTGGAAGAAATAAAAAGAATAGCCTTATTCATGCCAACGCCATGATGTTCAACTTCTTTACACAATTTTTTTACTATATATATATATATTTAATTCAGCATTGAGACAAACAGTTTTCAAATTGCATAGATTCATAAATAGGAGAATTAAGCCACTGAATTGTGAAAAAAGAAAAGAAATGAATATAATTTTCAATACAAAAAAAAATCTCAAAAAACAAGAAATTTTAAATAGAAACATATTTTTATCATGTATATGAAATAAAAATATGAAATAAATTCTTATGACATCATTTAAGAAAAATAAAGTACAAAAGAAAATTCAGAGAAAATTAATACAATAGTCCATATGTATCCACATTATTTAATTTCAATTCTTAGCATTAATAATGAAGTTTGCAAATAATAATGAACCAAACATAATATGCATTTTAACACACACAGATATAATAAATAAAGTCCCATATACACTTCACATAAACACTTTTCAATGCAATTTAATATAATAGAATTTATTTTTTCCTTGCTTAGTTTCAACTATCCAGCAGTCATCATCAGAGCTACAATATTCAAAATATATATAACCATACAATTAATACTTATCTACCAAACATAATACTTATTTATGCATACATAATTATAGTTAATATAAATACTATAAACAATATCCTGTATTATGAATTTTAAAATAATATAATTTTTCAATGATCCCTATAATAACACATCCTTATTTATTTTTAATAAATATTACTTTTTATCTTATTCTTAATTGATTTTCTTTTTCATAATTTGTTTTAGTTTTAATATATACTTTTTGTATTACTTTTAAACTTTATAATAATTTATTTCTATCACTTTAATAATAATAATTACACAATATTTTTTATATAATTTTAGTTTTTTTAATTTATAATTTTTCTTAAAAAACTTTACTTCTTTTAAACTCTTACCAATTTCTAAACAAATTATGAAAAAAGAAATCAATTAAGATTAAGAATAAAATAAAAATAATGTTAATTTAAAATGAATGATCATTAAAAAATTATATTATTTTAAAATTCACAACATAGGATATTGTTTATAGTGTTTATAAGTATATGTGGATATATAAGAATGAATTGTATTGTTATATATATTTGAATATTGTAGCTCTGATGATGAATTTTGGACAGTTGAAGCTATAAGCAAGGAGAAATAAAATCTATTATATTAAATTGCATTGAAAAGTGTTTATGTAAGATGTATATGGTATTTTATGTACATAAATCAGTGCAGAATAGGATAACAAGAGGAAAGAAAGTTTATAGATATAATACATGTTATCAAAATGTTTATAAATTTTGTACATATAAAGAAAATACCATATACATCTTACATAAACACTTTTCAGTGTGGATTTAGAGTATGCTTACTACCGTTTTGAATTCTAAGGACCACTCAAAAACACCACTGGCACATCCAAATGATAAATGACATCAAATAATCTACATGGAGTTGCTTGGATGTGTCATTGGAGTTTTGGGCAGTTCTTAGAATTCAAAATGGTGGTCAGTCCTGTCTAAATACTGAGGTTATAATTTCTAAAATGTGAATTTTAGTACAACAATGATGCTGCAAAGTACTAAAATATACAGGAGGAGGAATTGTCCAAAAAATACAGAAGTCTGATCAAACCAAGTTTATAATATTAAAATACTAAAAGCTTATAACTTCTAAAATACAAATTTTATTACAATATATTTCTATAACCACATGTTAAAATAATGAAAAATTGAACTAATCAAGCTTATAATTTCAAAATACTAAAAGCTTACAACTTCTAAAATATGAATTATATTACAATAATGACAATACAAAGCACTAAAGTATGTAGGGAGAGGGAAGGATCTTTTCAACAATATGAAGTAACATCCAAAAAATGCAGGAGTCTGATCAAATCAAGTTTATAATTTCAAAATACTAAAAGCTTATAACTTCTAAAGTATGAATTTTATTACAATATATGCCCATAAATGCATGTTGAAATCATGTAAAATTGATTATACCAAGCTTATAATTTCAAAAAACTAAAAGCTTATAAGTTCTAAAATATGGATTTTATTACAATATATACTCATAATGATATGAAATAAAGCATATTAATTTTAGAATTAATCAGGTTTTTTTACCAGAAACTTTGATGTTGCATGCTTCCATTGTTTCATGTAGTTAAAAAAAGGAGATAAAAATAGTATTGTTCACATTTGATCTCCTAACATGAATATTGGATCTACACTGATCATGTGAGGTCCTTACAACCCATAAGAAATGATGTATACAACTGTGCTTGCTTTGATAAGATAAAAATATGATTTATTAATTTTTTATTAATTGTAAAATTAATATTCTTTAAACTATTATTCTTTGGACTAATGTTAAAATAAAATGTAATTTATTATTAATTGTAGAATTAATATGCTTCAGCAATTCTTTCTACATGTATTCAATATTTGCATTATTTCAACATGTGGTTATAGACCTATATTTGAATAAAATTCATATTTTAAAAGTCATAAGTTTTTAGTATTTCAAAATTATAAGCTTGGTTTGATCAATTTTACATTTATTGAACATATGGTTTTTTAATTAATATATGTGTCCATTATCTTTTTTCCTTTACTTTTTTTGCGTATTTTAAATTCATATTTTAGAAATTATAAGCTTGTAGTATTTTGAAATTTATTCATTTCTCCCATTTTTAATATTTTGTATATTTTAGTCACATGATTTGATCAAGCATAGTTGTATGAAATTTTCACTTTAATTTTTTAGTTATTGATGTAAATTGTGATTTTGTAATGAATGGTCATATCATGACCACATGTGAATTATTTACTGGCATTTATTTCTCGGATGTGTCAGTGGGGATGTTGGGTGGTCCTTATAATTCAAAATGGCTATGAGTGCAATCTAAATCAGTACCCATTTTCACTACAATTTAATATAATAGAATTTATTTATCCTTGTTTATAGTTTCAACTGTCCAACAATCCAGTGTATATGGTAATTTTATTTATATATATCAATGCAAAATATGATAACAAATGGAAAGAAATTATAATATTTCCAGAATTTGTATACACATCTAATAGTAAATAAATTAGCATTATAGACAAATAAAATCAAAACTTATAAATAATAGATCTAATTTTAATGAGCTTTTTGTTTTATTTCTTCTTAGTCCAATATCCAATTAAATACATAATTAATGTTATAATTAATCCAACTATTAAAACATAAAGAAGTCACTGACTTTTTAGTTATATTTTTAAATATTACATTAAATTGCTAAGTGGAAAAAAAACCTTTTAAATTAAAAGTAAAAAAGGAAAGTTAATTATGAAAAGTAAATTATGGTTTTGATTGTTTTAATTACTGCTGTACAAAAAATTGCATACCTATATATTTCTTCTGACACTATTTGACAATTTTTTATTGCTATCAATAATATAAATTTGTACAGTATATATAAAGTATTTATATATACACAGACCAAAAAAACATATACTAAAATTAATATTCATTTAAATTATAACAGAATATTAATGCTTTAATCAATCAGCTTTCTGTAATCTTAAGATTAAAAATAAAAAAAAAAACAGAAAGACACTTAGAGATAATTTAAATGTTATTTCGATCAGTAAAGAATAGATATATATATAAATACAAAACAAACAATAAACAAAAAATAGATAGTTATTGAATTATTGTCATTAATAATAAAATCAATAATGTTTTACCCCAAAAGGTAAAAAATTACAAAAAAAACAAACAATTGAAATATTAAAAGTTATGAAATTGTAATATTAAAAACAATTAAACCAAAAGTGAAAATGATAACAAAAAGTATAAGATTGGAGTAATAGCATCTTATCATTTTTGCAGTCACTGACTCAAGAACTCAAAAAAATCACACATGAATATGATTTATAAGAAGAATTCAAACAATTTTATGAAAACCATAAAAAAATTGTTTTTAATATGAATTAATAAAATTCAAAATAAAATAAGCAAAAAAAAAAAATGACTAAAGCAACTTAATAATATAACAAACAAAAACTACAAAAAATAGAAATATTAGAGATAAAATAAATAATAAGAGGGAAGATTGAAGAATTTTAAAAAATACAAATTTTCAGAAATACAAAAATGACAATTAAAAAAATAATAATATAAAAAATATATGCCAATGTAATATATTATTGAATCAACTTCAACATGAAATGGAACAAAAAAAAAAAAAGAAATTATAGTGCAGGTTAGTAACTGAGTGCATTTTATCATTAATAATTTGAGTATCCATAGCAACAATTATCATAACCATCGAGACCAATTAAGATATGTGCATCAAATAATAGATAGATGATCTATTTAATAACAAAAAATAATTTTGAGAATATGAAAGAAATATAAAATACACCTGGGTCTCGTTTTACGCGATAAATAGGTTCCTCAGAAAACACGCGCAAACGAAATCACGCAAAAATAGACCTAACTTACATTGAAAAAGGGGGGGATGTGGTCTGTACTTTTTCAAAATTCGTGTAAAAGCAAAGCATCAACGTAAAATTACTTTAAAATTCGTGCAAAAAAAAAAATAAGGAAATAAAATATGACTAATAAAAAATTTCAAATTTGAAAAAAATTGATACAAGACAAACTTTTTTTAACTACAATATTTAATTTTATTCAAAATAATATATTTTTATGCATAATTTACAGTACAGTAATTTACATTTTTTATACACGTTTTAATTATTATCGCTATTTGCCCAAAAACACGTTCATTTGCAAACTAGTAAAAAATCAGATTCTCATGTGATGTGATGTGATGTATTTGGCTTTTCCTTAAACGAAGTCAAGAATATCTCGGCAATTATTCTCACAAGAGGAAATACAATTAGTGCCAAGTTCACTCTCATATTGTGTTAATGGTTTTCTGTTGACAACGACGATGATGATTTTATTAATTGTTTATGAACTTAGATTTATGATAATAAAAAGACATTTATTCACCACTGCTGGGAAAAATTTAATTAAAACTAACAACTAAAAATTAAATTCTTATTTTTGTCTTTAATTTTCAATTCCGTTTAAAAATCAAATTTCGTTTTACATCACATTAATTTCAAGTCACCCGTAAGTAATTTTTAAATTGTTAATTACAATTAAAAATCAGATTTTAATTGTGCCCACTGCTATTACTGACCTTTCAAAAATAAACTTGTGGACACTAAATGATTAATAATTGATTACATTCTTTTTTAAAAAGCAAAAACAGAATGTGATTTAAAATGCAAAATTAACATGCACAATGTTTGAACAAATTTACATTATAATCTTGTAAAATTTAATGTGTGTATATATAAAATGTGGAAATCATGATTTTATATTCATTATTGCATAAAATCTTACTATTATAAAGCACTGAAAATATTGAAATTACTAAGATGAAAGTAGAATTCCAATAATGTGCTATTACTTTTAATATAACGCAAGTGTGCAAAATTTATTATTTAAAGTTTTAGCACATTATCGGAGGTCGACTTCTGGTGAAATACGAATCGCGTAACTTCAAAATCGTGTTAAATAAGTCCGCATAAAAAGAGACCCAGATGTATATATAAAACATGGGGGGAAAGGGGCAATATATATATATAAAGTATGATAAAAGAATTCTTGTATATATATATGAAAAACATTGGAGGAAATTTTAAAAAATGACAAAGCAAGAAAACAATTTTGTCAAATAGAATTGAAGAACTTATTTCAAAACAGAGTAAATTGGATGCAAATTTAAATAAAGCAAATATGTCTCTTAGAAAAAATAAAAAGAATGATGTAATAACATCCGCATCAATCAAACTCCAGTAATTTTACTATCAGTAGAAAACTCTACTAAAAATAACATGGTTGCAATTGTATACATACCTAGTTTCACTTCTAAAAAAAGTTTATACAATTTAAAACGTTTACCTATAGAATAAGTGAAGAGCTGATGAAATATGTAATTCTAGAAAGAACTCTTTTTGAAATAAGCTAAGAAAAAAAAGTCCAGATAAGATTGATAAAATTCTATACTCTATAATCAAATAGATATGGAGACTCATCCACTTATTTTTAATAAAGTCATGAAAAAAAGTTTGGTTAAATATTATTTGGAACTGCAAATTCAGTTTTTCCATTGTCAAATTTTATTTTTATGGTAATAAATGCTATTTTCTCTTTCAGAATCAGATGATAAAAATATATGTATATAACTGGCTAGAGGATTTGATATATTTATCCAATTTTTTATTGAATATAATTTTAAAGCTACAAATGAATTCTATCTACTGTCACAATAATCTATTCTATTTCAGTCACTAACTTTTATTTGAAAATATCACTGAAATATTCTCTTTTTCTGATTTTTAACTACAGCTTTAATATAATTAATTATTTAAATACCTGAAGATCAGAATTGGACAAATGAAAATGACTGACTTAATGAATATTAAAGACAATGTTTATATTTATATTAAATCAACTGACCGCATATCTGATGTCATCTGCAAACATTATCTCTACAATCTATTAAATACTTTAAGTGCTCGTTTAGTCAAAATTAATCACAATTAAACATAACAATTACCTTACTTTTAAATAACATGTATTTAATTAGCATAAAATCAAATATTTGCTCACTTAAATTATAAATTTAACTTTTATATTGCCATAAATTTGCATTTATTTACATTATACATTTTTGACAGCATAAAGATTGACACTGCTATTAATAATTACAAAGTACTTCATTTGGAGATCTTCAGTTAGAGAGGACACTAATCAGCATACAAAGTACTTCATCAAAAGATCTTCTGAGAGAGCACTAATCAACCTTTAACTTTCTTCTGTCTGCCTGTAGTACTAATTCAAAAAACAATCTGAGAAGCAGAAGACTACAGCCAAAATCAACTTCAAAAGAGCCAAACGATGTCTATTAAGGCATTGATTAATTCTGTAAGGATAATTATACATTCAATTTTTTTGTTGTTAGTTATCAATAAAATTGACTTGTTTTCAGAGCTTATTTAAATATTTATAATTATTTTCATACAATATTTGTATAATTAATTTAAAACAAAAGTATACATTGTTATAATTTGATTTTATTCAAGTGTTTTATTTTTAAAATATAAATCAATAAATTTAATAGTAATAATAGAAAAGAACAACAAGATTGTTATTGACTTTTTAATATGGCCTTCTGTAATGGTAGTAATATTTTAAAAATTATAAATGCAATTTTATATTTTAGAACAGAATTAACATGTTTACAATAGTTTTACATATTGTAACAGGCTGGTGGATTCCACAAGAGATAGGAGGAGAGCATCTTATTATGGTCAGACTTTGGGTCTTCTGATAGGATGCAAGCGATTACATGATGAAATACATAGCCTATGATTGTATCTACTTCCAATAGACTAGCTCTACTTATTTTTATTAACCTAGATACAATTTGGATCAGTTCATCCAATTCTCACCCCTTTCTAGCCCCATTATACCACAGTATTCGAACTCAGGGAGTAATTGCTTGGACTCTCTTATCAGGGAAGGGAATCACACTAATAGTAGTTATTGCACCTCTATATAGGTGATAATTAATTACCAAACATCAATTAAGCATAAGATATATAAAAAAATATGTATGTGCAGTATAAGTATATATGTATTAAAAGTTATAATGACTTAAATATGTATATGTATTTCCTCTATCATAATAATAATATTGATAGGTGTAAAACTAAATAAGATAATAATGTTTATGATGGGTATGTGAATAATGAAGAACTATAAAGCTGATGGTGGATATGGAAATAATGATGAGCTAGAAACCAGATTAAAATAACGAATTATATAAACATTTATTGATTAATGAAAATATGAATACGGATAATAATTCAATCTGATACATGTAATTTGTTTTGTCAAGGATGAATTTCTACCATATTGATATCTATAATGATATTAATAAAAATAAAATCCTTACCCTCAACCCAATGGCAGAAGTTCATGCACTTGACCAATTATTTACAACAACGAATATGTAACATTATTATATATATATGAACGTGATTTTATCTGGCTAATTTAAAATATATATACAAACATTAAAAAAAAATCTTTGTTGTCCAGATAGATCAATGGTTATAAATCATTTATATAAAAGCAATATAAAAGTAAGCTTAATTAATAATAAGTAAATTAATATAAACTCTATCATTATCTAGTGTGATGTTTACTGTGAGATAATATTAAAATCTCTTACTTCTTATTTCCCTTTAAGTTGTTAAAATTAGTCAGATGGGGAGGTCAAAACTAGTATAATTTTTCTATTTTTATACAAATGAAGATGATAAAAAAAAAGTTAAATCTAATATTTCCCCCCTCCTTACTCTCATAATGAATTTTCCTAAAATTATAACACATTGGCTTCCAATTGTAGAAAACGAAAAATATACAGAAAATTTACAATAGACAAAAAATAATAAAAAATAATAAAACAAAATTCACAACTTTTATCTTATTATATTAATTAAAGTTCGATGAGTCTGCTGGAAACTGTTTATTTGCCTAATAAGTTCCTATGAATGGAGATGAAGTTCTGCTCCTGCGAAGAATAGAAATTTCTTGTCTGGATCTTGGATTTGGTTAAAATTCTCCAAATTCTGGATCTTGGATTTGGTTAGGCATTTTATTCAAAGCAAAAGATGGTTTTCAGGTTTCTTCTGAATGGGTAGGTAAAATCTTTAAACTTTCATGGCTTTATTGATGACGTATTATTCCCTATGGTATGAACTGTTCAGCAATCAATCATGGTATAAAGATAATATTATATATCTATTGATTTATTTGCTTTTTAAGACTTTAGTGGTGATATTTCTATATATCAAAACAGTTAATTATTGAATATTATTGTAACTATGTGAATAATTAAAATTGCCTAATTAACAAATAATTGAATCTTCTCTTTTAAATTATTCCTTCCAATTCATATGGTTGCTTTAAAAGTTCAGCTTTTGATCATTTTGAATAATATTTAAATATATACATATATATAAATTTGAACATATATATTCATCTTTGCATTTGAATTTCTTTTTAAGCAAAAAAAAAAGTTTTATCGTCGAATGCAGAAGACAATATAACAATTAATAACACTTTGTAGATCATGCGTGTAGTTTTTTTAAGTATATCAACCTTGACATTTCCCATTCTTTCACAGACATAATATATATAAGTGGGATTAAAACAATAATTTATGAATATTTTAAATTTCATTTCCACAACTGGTTGCTATGTGATTAGATTTTAATTCACTAATTGTTTTTTAAGGTTTATGTGCAAGTTTTTAGTATAGTTCTCCCCAGTTAGTAACACATAACACCTGTTTTATTCCAGTATTAGTTTACCTATCTGTTTTCCCTAGTGGTTTAATACTTTTTATTATTTCTTTAAAAATAAAAAGATGATTATGTAAATGCATATATTGGAAAGAAAAAATGTTAATATGATAATTTGCTTGGCAATTTATTGGTTAAGCAAATATGGTTTATGCGGCTCCATTTGGCAGAGTGTTCTAAATAATTGGATGGTGTGTCAGGTTGTAACTCATCACTACAACACCCCTTCACTTACAGCGTTAAAATTCTGACTTATGGATAGAATTTTATCACTTACATATAAGTACGTGTTTGTTTAATGCTGGATTGAGTTGGGTTTCAATGAAGGGTTTTAAAAACTTACTCCAATGTTGCTTAATTTTATCAGCTAGTCTTTCAAATTACTTTACACTTTCTTTTTATGGCTGTCATATCATTTAAAGTGTGATTTGGACTTAGGGTTTTTTTATGTTTATGTGGATGAAACAATTAACCGGTAATCTGTCTCTATTTAGACAGCACATAAATTTATTTGTTAGCCTTCATCCTGCTCCTTTTTTGAGTCTTACTGATTTTTTTTGAAGGTCTAACTAAATATTAGAGCATCCATTACTCTGTATGGATTGACTCTTCTATCTCAGTTAATGTCAAGATAACCCAATGTTTTTAAAGCATTAACCTGGGTATACCCTCATCAAAAAAAAAATACAAAATTAATATCTCTAGTTATGTACATTTTTTTTACATAAATCACATAGATATATATGTACTTTTTTTGATATTGACTTATTATGCTTTAATCATCACTTCTAGTTATTATTCCAGCTGGGTTGTGCATTCTATAAGGCAACTGCATGTTCATGAGGAGAGTCCAAAATATGGTTTTAAGATATGGGCATTATATGTTTCACGTATCTCTCCTCCAATATCAATCCAGTATGCATTATGACCAGATTGTTTTACTATTGTAAATGGTTCATCATATTGATTGAAAAACTTATGGTACATATTATCTTGTGGTTTGCTGACATGTGGGTTTTTTATAAAGACTTTGTCCCCTACTTTAAAATTATAATACACCTTTCCTTTTTTATCTTTATTTTTTTGGTTAGCCATTTTCTTGAGCTTTTCATATGCTTGTAATCTTTCCCTTTTCCATATTTATTTCTGTGGAATAAACTAGTATAGGTATGAGTTGATACACTCATTGATTGTTTTACATATGTATTTTTTTTTAAAAAAATATTATATTGGGGTATTGCACTCTAATGCTACTAAATTAGCTTATACCATATATTTGCTTTTATTGACCATAAATAGTGGTTTAGTGTTAAAAAATTGTAGGTGCATCTATTCATGCCATAATTGTTTTTGAACATTCTAAAAACAATTTTATATGTTCTTAAAAATAATATTTATATAAAAATGTATCTAGATTAGCATTAGCTTTCTAGTATTAAGTTTTTTTGCATAGAGTATATTAGCTCAAAATAAGAATTTATGTTCATAAACTTTTGGTTGTCTGGTGTACAAGTTCCAAGTTGCAATCTTTGAGGTCCATCTCTTTATTGGCTTTTTTAAGCAATAACATTTCTGTGCCTAATAAATGTAAAAGAACCTTCATATGTATTGCATAGTTTATGAAACCGGCAATCTCTTTGTTTAGTGGTTTCTGGTGTGGAATTCTCCACCATGTTCCAATTGTCTTGCCTATCAAGGTCATCATATTGATAGTAGAGAGTATTTAAATGCCACAGCAAACATCTAAAATGGTCATATACTTTGTCATTATCACAATTTCCTAAAGTAGTGTGGTGATCGTGATAACTTATCGTGGTAGCAGTCTTTTGTTTTAATAATGTTATATTCTGATGGCTATTATATAGTTCATCAGTATCTTGTCTGGAGAATACTTTAATTCTGCTTTGATGGAAAAGATGAGTACGATGGAATGTTTTTAAATATATATCCAATTCATTTTCCATCTCATCTTCTTTCATGTATTTTTCCATGACACCTTTAAAATACGAGATTGTCTCACTTATTGTGAATTTTTCAAGGCAGTTAGACTTGAGGATTTGAGAGCTTAGTTTTACTTCAGATGTGGAAGTATCATCCAACTGTTTTTGTCTCAACTTATGAGATTCATGACCCATTTCATACTTTATATTATCTAGGGATAGGTTTGTCGAGTGGTCTGAGCTCTTTATCTGACTTTGTGGATGTAGATGACTACTTGTCAATGTCGATATTGTGTTCATAAGGTTAATTAGTTGGGTAGGCACTTGTGTAATTGATACTGGAATAATTTTGAGAGGATCGTCCCTTATCTTAGATATTACCTGTTGTGAGAAAATGGATTCTGGGTTGTGGTCATTTATTCCACTTAGCAATAATCTCCAGGTCATTCTCTATTTCATTTTCTAATTTTTGACTATCCTGAGTCTCGCGCCTTATTTCTGTTTCCCAACTGTTGTATATTTTTTTTACATCTTCCTTGATAGCCATATTACTATTTATTTTTACCATTTCTTCTTTTAAACTACAGCTATTATTTTTCATTTTTGCTACTTCTTCCCTTAAGCTACTGAAACTACTATCTATCTTTGCTTCTAAACTACTATCTTTGATTCCATCTTTTCCATCATAATCTGGAACATTAGTTGCATGGTCATCATATTCTCCATAGTTTGTGTTATTTCATCTCTGGGTATTTGAGTAACTTCATTGGTATGAGTCTCTTGAGTTTGAAAAACTATCTGGTTTTCTTCCTGCACCTGTGGGAAATATTCAGTTTCGGTTATAGACCCCCCAGATGCTTGGCCATACAAAGCTTTTTTCTCAACAATAGTGGTAGTCTTTTCCATTTCACTATCACTACTACTCTCTGATTCTGGTAAATGCTTAAGATCCATATTCATTAAGTTCTTTTTACTTCTAGTTAACATTAAAATTTATTTATAAAGTTAAAATTATAAATATTCAACTTTTTTCGCATGCATTAATGAAGCTATAATTATACTATAATGTGTAATAGGTCTGCTTAGCGCTTTCGAGATTTAATGTTTGAATCTCATACTCATAGCTTTGTGAATGAAGACTGTTGTGATTTATTGTACACATATGCAAATGAGTTTGAATTTTTAATTAGTTAGTTCATTGTTTGGAGAGAACATTAAATCTCGAAAATGCTAAGCAGACCTATTACACATTATAGTATAATAATAGCTTCACTAACGCATATTTAGAATTATAATTTTTACTAGTGAAGAGAAAAACAATTTATTATAAAGTTAAAATATATCATTTGGTTTTATTAATACAAGTGAATATATATATATCATAGGGTTTTATACGCCACCTTTTTGCCATTTGCATTTAGTTTAGATTTCCCTTATGTATGTAACTTTTATTTCCCATTTTAAAACCTGATCGTTTATTTTCCCCCTGACTCATCTATTTTAACTACAATTTAATCAATAATTATTTATTTAATTATCGGTCTCGGCTCATTTAATTATTTATATCACTTAAATTTCACTTACCATTCTAGACATAATTTTCATTTAATATAATTATTTATAGTAAAAAAAATGTTATATACACTTATCAAAACTGTAATTATATGAATCAACAATTATGGGTTACATGTGTAAGCTTATAGAGGTTATATATATGCAAAAACGATTTAAGATAAAGAAAATTTCAAACAAAAACAATATATATATATATTAAATTATGAGTTCAATAGCTGGATCTCGACTTGATATTCATGCCTAAATGTTGAGTGCCAGATGCAACAGGCTGGTGGATTCCACAAGAGATAGGGGGAGAGCATCTTACTATGGTCAGTCTTTGGGTCTTCATATAGGATGCAAGTGATTATGCAATGAAATACATAACCTATGATTGTATCTACTTCCAATAGACTAGCTCTACCTATTTTTATTAACCTATATACAATTTGGGTCAGTTCATCTAATTCTCACTCCTTTCTAGGCACATTATACCACAGTATTTTGAACTCAGGGAATAATTGCTTGGACTCTCTTATCAGGGAAGGAAATCACACTAATAGTAGTTATTGCACCTCTATATAGGTGATAATTAATTACCAAACATCAATTAAGCATAAGATATATAAAAAAATATGTATGTGCAGTATAAGTATATATGTATTAAAAGTTATAATGACTTAAATATGTATATGTATTTCCTCTATCATAATAATAATATTGATAGGTGTAAAACTAAATAAGATAATAATGTTTATCTTGGGTATATAAATAATAAAGAACTATAAAGCTGATGGTGGATATGAAAATAATGATGAGCTACAGACCAGATTAAAATAACAAATTATATAAACATTTATTGATTAACAAAAATATAAAATATGAATAATAATTTAATCTGACACATGTAATTTGTTTTGTCAAGGATGAATTTATACCATATTGATATCTATAATGATATTAATAAAATAAAATCCCTACCCTCAACCCAATGGTAGAAGTTCATGCACTTGACCAATTATTTACAACAATGAATATGTAACATTATTATATATATATATGAATGCGATTTTATCTGGCTAATTTAAAATATATATACAAACATAAAAAAAATCTTTGTTGTCCAGATAGATCAATGGTTATAAATCATTTATATAAAAGCAATATAAAAGTAAGCTTAATTAATAATAAATAAATTAATATAAACTCTATCATTATCTAATGTGTTGCTTACTGTTAGATAATATTAAAATCTCTTATTTCCCTTTAAGTTGTCAAAAGTTAGTCAGATGGGGAGGTCAAAACTAGTATAATTTTTCTATTTTTATACAAATGAAGATGATAAAAAAAAAAGTTAAATCTAATATTTTCCAATTGTAGAAAACGAAAAATATACAGAAAATTTACAATAGACAAAAAATAATAAAACAAAAATCACAACTTTTATCCCATTGTATTAATCAAAGTTCGATGAGTCTGCTGGAAACTGTTTATTTGCCTAATAAGTTCCCATGAATGGAGATGAAGTTCTGCTCCCACGAAGAATAGAAATTTCTTGTCTGGATCAAAAAAGCAGTAATCTTCTCCAATTACTCTATCTTGGATTTGGTTAGGCATTTTATTCAAAGCAAATGATGGTTTTCAGGTTTCTTCTAAATGGGTAGGTAAAATCTTTAAACTTTCATGGCTTTATTGATGATGTATTATTCCCTATGGTATGAACTGTTCAGCAAGCAATCATGGTATAAAGATAATATTATATATCTATTGATTTATTTGCTTCTCAAGACTTTAGTGGTGATATTTCTATACATCAACACAGTTAATTATTGAATATTATTGTAACTATGTGAATAATTAAAATTGCCTAATTAACAAATAATTGAATCTTCTCTTTTAAATTATTCCTTCCAATTCATATGGTTGCTTTAAAAGTTCAGCTTTTGATCATTTTGAATAATATTTAAAAATATATATATATATTTAAATTTGAACATATATATCCATTTTTATATTCGAATTTCTTTTTAAGCAGAAAAAAAAAGAATATTCTATCTTCAAATGTAGAAGACAATATAACAATTAATAACACATTGTAGATCACGTGTAGTTTTTTTAAGTATATCAACCTTGACATTTCCCATTGTTTAGCAGACATAATATATATAAATGGGATTAAAACAATAATTTATGCATATTTTAAATTTTGTTTCCACAACTGTTTGCTATGTGATTAGATTTTAATTCAGTCATTGTTTTTTTTAGGTTTATGTGCAAGTTTTTAGTATAGTTCTCCCCAGTTAGTAACACATAACACCTGTTTATTCTAGTGTTAATATACCTATCTGTTTTCCCTAGTGGTTTAATACTTTTTATTATTTCAGTTGTCGTAGAACAGCTACTATATCCCACTCAATGGCACAGTTTTCACGCTTAAACTATAAAATATCATTCCCGGGCCGTTAATTATAATTATTTTGATGTGTTTTTTGTAATGCGAAAATAAAAACAAAAGAAAATCGTCTTTTTTAAATATTATTTAATTTTAAATATTATTTTTTATTAACATATACAAATTAAATGATAATAATAAATGTAAAAGAAAATAAACAAATTACAATTTTATTCGTCTTTATTAGTTTGCTTTTTATTAAAAAAATCAATTTTCTATCAGAAATTTTTTTACTGGGGTTATGGCTTTTTTTTTTGTTGTTATTTACCACTATTTTTTTATTTCAAATACAATGACAACTAGAAGTAAAAGTTGTTATGGTTAGGTTTAGTTTTAGAGTTAGGTTTAGGGTTATTTTTCTGTTGTTTGTAATGCTAAAATAAAAAATATCAAAATCGTATTTTTGTAAATATTTTTTTTTTACTAACATCTATAAAATAAATGATAACAATAAATGTAAACTATATTCAACAAAGTATAATAGCAATTGGAGAAGAGAAAGAAACTAAAACTTTTTTAAACAACAACAAATATATATATAAAATGCTTATAATATGTTTTTTATGACGTTTAAAAAAAACCGTGTACAATTGTACTTTTCTTATGGGATTTTTTGTGTTAACGCTTTTTTATTTCAAAAATATACACACGTTACAACTTCTTTGTCTCATGGAATATTACAAACAGTATGTAATTCCAACTCACTTTATACATATATCTTGTCAACATTTACTACTTAAAACTTCAATACACTACGGTGTAAAAAAGTCTGTTAATTATTACTTTATAAAATCTGAACATTTCAATACTTTAAAATAAAAAAAAATCCAATGAATACAACATTTCCATCCAATTCAAAAAAACACACCCTCTCCCCAAGCCGTAACCATTTTATAAACTGTGCGAATTCGGAAAATGTATTTGCTGCGTAAAACATATATGCTGTACTGCGACACGACATAGCAGCCTGCAATCTGTAGCACAACAAGAAAAGTTGTATTATAGAAAATGCGGATTCAAATGTGTCGGCCGCGGAAACGACATTTTTATGTGTTTTAGCGCGAAAACGGCACCATCCAGTGGGATATGGGGACTCTTCGATGACTACCATTATTTCTTTAAAAATAAAAAGATGTTTATGTAAATGTATATGTTGGAAAGAAAAAATGTTAATATGATAATTTGCTTGGCAATTTACTGGTTAAGTAAATATGGTTTATGTGGCTCCAATTGGCAGAGTGTCCTAAATAATTGGATGGTGTATCAGGTTGTAACTCATCACTACAATATATTCATTTACATTTTTACTTGTAATGGTAAATGAAAGCTACAATTATAAGATTGTTAATGATTTTTTAACACAGTACTTTACAATGGTTGTAATATTTTAAAAGTTATAAATACAATTTTAAATTTTAGAATAGAATATGATAGACTTCTAAGGTCTTCCTGTTTTTTTTTTTATTTAAAAAAACCAACTTAATCAACAAAGATTTCATGAATTTTTTTTTTCAGTGCCTGAGCTAACTTTCCTGTTCACTATCCAATCAGAAAAAAAGTTTATTAGTCTAATTATCTTTATATTTTTTCTGTATTTGCAAAGTTCAAATGATTCTTATGTAATCTTATATTTCTAACACATCAAGTCAATGTATTAAATTCTAATATAAAGATTTAATGCTAAGATCAAATGTTGAATGATTACAGAAATTAGCACCAGTGAGAACAATGGCAACGTTTTCACCAATTTTTTAGAATTTAAAAATAATGAGCAGAATAGTTTTTTTCTCACTTTTTCTTTTGAGTTTAATAAACTAGTATTCTCAATCAAAATAAATATTATTTTAATTAGTTTAGCTTTACATAATTATTTTAAATACATCCCAAACAATTGTTGCAAATAAGAATCAAGAGGAACTCATGTTTTTGGCGCTTGGCTTCCATTACAAGATAGCAATAATACGCACTTCATTTTATGATTTTTCATTGATAATTTTTTTTTAATACTTTAATCTTTTTCTCTGTATTTTGTCATATCATTAAACAGATATTATATGCTTCGTGCAAATACCACATGGCTAATATTGTATTACTTATACTATAATAATTTTTTTTATCTCAGTATATTTATTAATAGTGTATCAAGAAAAGATGCAGGTGTTATATAACTAATTATAATTTTTCCAAAAGATGATATGCAATTTATAGACTTGGAAAATTGTGAAATACTATTAAGGATTTGAAAATGTTTATTTATGTCTTTTACGGATTTAAAATTAGGGAATAAATATAGCCATCTTATTAAATTTAGACTCTAATCTTGTTTGGTGTTCTTTCTTAAATGTCTACTTAATTTTTCTTTATTAAAAGTGCTATAACCAAGAGTATATTTTAAACTGATGGTTTCTGTTTTACAATTACTACTTTAAAGATATCTTAATTTATGATTAAGCTTAAAATGAGCTTTTTCATCCATTAACATATGTTTTGTGCTGTTTATTGTATAAAAAGTTCATAAAACAATTTTTTAGTTTTATTATACTTCATTTTTGTATTAAAGTTCAATTTTAAAACAACATACATATATGTTTTGTAACAGTAGTTCAAATTCTGACTACTCCTAAACTAATAGTAATTTTCTTTTAACTTTTTACAGATGAAAGAAAAAAACATTAGAGGAGAATTACATGCATCTGAAAAAACAAATCATTTCCTTCTTTTTATGTTTCACTTAAATAACAATGGCTGTATTTTTTGCTTTGTAATATTATTTAAAATAAGATCTACAATTGTTCTTTTGCCAATTTCTTTATTTTGAAGAGTAAGTTTTTTTCTCCCGTTTGTTTGCAGATTTAGATTAGTGAGAAAAATATCAAAACAACGAAATTAATTCACAAAATTCTGTTAATTATTGCAGTTTACATTGTATTTTGAGACCATTAGGAGTACAGAACTTGCATTTGAAATAAAAGAACTTTAATTAAAATTAGGTAACGAGACACAATTTGACATTGGACATGGTTACTAAATCCCTTGAGAAGTGTGAAGAGATTAAAATTTTCCATGTTTGAACAAAATACCTAAGGAAATTGATTTGAAATTGTCTAGATGCAGCTATAATAATTACATTGTAATTTAACAATTTTTTTCATCTTGTTAATTTTACAATATTAACAAAAATCTGGCTAATATTGCAAATTTAAAATACCATATACTTTCATGATATACATGTACATTTTTAATCAGTTAAAAATACTATTATAAACAATGGATTTTCTTTAATTAAAATCTTATTTGCAGCAAATATAATATACTGAGAGTATGAAAAAGTTTAATTTCTGATTATAATTGAACTATAGAATGTGTCCGTAATTGCTAATATCTTTATCACTTTTTAAATATTAATACTGCATTCTTCCAATCATCTGGCACACCTTTATCATTTAGACATTTGGTATATAACTTTCCCCAATTTTTTTATTTCTTCATCTACTTTTCTTAATATATTGCTTATAATTCCATCATTACCTGGAGCTTTTCCCTTCATTATAAATTTAATTGCATGCCTCATTTCATTTAAAATCCTGGGAAATTCAGAAAATATAATAGATGTAGGAGGTACTTATTTTTTATTACTATATAATTCTTGATAAAACTCTTCCACCCATTTCATATCTCTTTTTAGTAATTGTTCCATCTTTTTTTCTTATTGCAGATGTTTTCTACCAATACAAACATGTTGTTTTACACCCTTTAGACTTTTATTCTCTTCTACAGTATTATTAACTTTTTTTTCACACTATTTTATAAAATTTAAAATATTCAATCCTTCTTAATGCATCATTTTTATATATCTTTGTATTCCTTCTTTTGGTCAATTGCTGATTTTTTTCTGCCAGCTGTATTTATTGCAATTTTTAAGTGTATCAGTTATTTTCCTATTAGTTTCATTCCAATCTGAATCATGTTCAAAATCCACTAATACTTGAAACCTATTTGGAAATTCTAATTTAAATTTGTTAGGCTTCTGAAGATTAGGAATATCACATTGTTTTTAATAATGTAGGCTTCTCTAATTTTGCATTAACATGTATCTTACTGATTGTGCTACATTGAATTTATTAAGCACATTATGATCTGGAAATATGTATTTTCTATTAGTCAAAATATAATTCAATTGTTGTACCTTTAATTGCATGCTTCCTTTTAACATTTTTCTCAAAAAAAAAAAAAAAGATTCATAATATAAAGTTTTTCTTTTTCTGCAAACTCCACAAGTCTATGTCCTCTCTCATTTCTATTACCATAACCATAGTGCTTTCATCTTTCACTTATTTATCAATTCCAGCATTAAAGTCCTATAACAATCTTAAAATGTTTAGTCTGATCAAAAACCTTTTGTATATCCATATAAAAAATCATCTACTTCATCACCAAGAGAACTTGCTGGGGCATAAACCTGAATTATCTACATTTGGTATCTGCTATCAAGTGGAATAACTAATTTTGTCACTGTCTGATATACTATCAATCTCCACAATATTGTTCTTCCACTTTTTATTTATAATGAATTTTTACCAAGATAATTAAGTCATCTACAGAGATTGGATTACAACCAACCAAAAGAATAAGCTGGATTTAAAAGTGGTTTTAGTACAGTAATCTTATCCAAGTATTGAAAGAAGTTATAGAAAGGATCAATGAATATGAGTTGCCACTATGCTTTGGATTTGTAATTATAAAAAGCCATTTGATTCTTTAAACATTTCTTCAGTGATTAAAGCATTGGATCATCAAGGTATAGACCCAAGATATTGTCAAGAATGTTTATAAAAATGCAACAGCAACAATTAGGTTACATAATGATACTAGGAAGGTTAAGTCAGGATGACTCCACATCTCCAAAATTTTTTACATCAGTGCTGCAAATAGTATTTTGTGGATTAAAATGGAATGCTAAAATAATACAAGTAAATGGAGATTATTTAAGTCATTTAGATTTTACAGATGTAGTTGTTTTTTCAAATAATGCTTTAGAGCTTCATGAAATGTTGCAAGAGTTATGAGATGAAAGTAAGATTAAAGGTAAATGTTAAAAATAATGGATTTTCTCAAAAGATGAAAATAGATTATGAGTTAGAAGTTAACTACAAATACATTGGTCTGATTATTACTATAGATGTTTTGATAGAAATAGCTTAATATTAAAACGAAATGTCTGAAAAGGTTTTTAATAATTGTTTTACCAGTTCTTACTTATGGATCAGAGACTTGGACATTCAATAGAAGAGCCATGCAGACCACTTATACATGGGTAAAAGAACAGAAGTGTTACTGGCATCATTAAAAGACTGAAGTGGAGTTGGACTGGACATATTGTTAGAAGAGATAACAGATGGACAATTGAAATCTTAAAACTGGATTCAAAGAGATCGTAAAAAAAAACCAGCAAGTCACGTTAGCTGGATGAAATAGTGTGCACAGATGTGAACTTGGAGATTTTCATCCTGCAGTTGATTGATAATTGTTGATGAAAGAATGTGAAAATTTTTCAAGTTTTAATATACAATTACTAGATGCTATCAACTTTAAGCAATCATACAAATGATATTCATATGGAGTATCTATCATTTGTATAATTTTACAAGGCTACTCATAGATGCATTTTCTATTGCAATAATGCATAGCAGGCAACTTTTATCATCTTTTTATAAATTCTATTGATTTTTTCTTAAATGTCATAGCATCGGCCGGGACGCGAACCCACAACTGCCTGCAAGTGCAAGGCAGTCGCACTGACTTCTCGACCACCAATGCACCTTGTTTTTCATAATTTTTGTTATCCAGTAATAATCAAACAATGTTTATTAGTTTTTTTTCCCCATCTGATTTATTTTTTCATTTTTACCACATAAAATTCAGTCAATGGCAGTCTTGTTTTTAAAAAAGTGTTCGTTATGTCTTGCTATTTTCTAGATATGTGACCAATGATCTAAGATTTAAAAACATAACATTCATGGCCAACAAATTATTAAATTTATATGTATTTCTTGAATTGTGATTTTTAAAAAATGTTTATATATTCTAAAGCAGGGACAGGCAACCTTTAGTGGTGTCATGCGAATCTGTTACGTTAATCTGTATGTCGATGATTCTACCAATTTTATTATTATATAGTATAAAAATTGGTCGTTATAATGGGATTCAAAATTGTTCTTTTAAAGCCAGTTAAATATTTTAAAATACCTAAGATCATATGTAAAAAGTATGTTTTGTTAAATGATTTGCATTCGAAAGACATGCTAAAAATTTTATTTGGAACGAGAAA
This sequence comes from Epiperipatus broadwayi, assembly GCA_028023455.1. Classification (NCBI taxonomy): domain Eukaryota; kingdom Metazoa; phylum Onychophora; class Udeonychophora; order Euonychophora; family Peripatidae; genus Epiperipatus; species Epiperipatus broadwayi. Next base: position 1,403,798 of record JAQFVV010000053.1, on the reverse strand, counting down.
AATTCAACCTGTTGGTGCTTTAAAAAAATGTAGTTTATAATATTGCCGATTAAGGTAGAGAAATTCAGAATAGCCAAATCGCCTTTAACTTTCAATTGTTTAATTTTAAAAGCTGATTAATGAACTCTTATCTAAATAAAAGTATTTTTGTGTGTGTGTTCAAAAATGTTTTTTTAAAAAAATTCATTTTTGCTATATAAAAAATCAATTCGAAATTGGAAGTTTTTTTTAAATATATTTTCTTTACTATGGATATTTGAAAGCAAAAAGTGATTTTTAATTTCGAGATTCAAACAATATTATGGTCTCATACATTTGCGTAATTCTTCACACATTAACCCATCACTAACTATAAACTTTTTCCCAGTAAACGTGCTCAAACCTTAAATGTATTATATAATTAAGAATATAGAGGGTGTTGCATGACACTCAACTATCCATGCGATCTCATACTGCTGACACACTTGATCACAGTCGAAAAGATAAATAATTACCAATACTGTATATCGTGCTAAACCAGCAGTCGTCAGTTGGTCCAGATTATCATCCACATATATACAATCAATGCTCAGCTTATATTAAGATAGCAAATCTTCATAATTTAATGGATAGGCTTCAATCCACCCCACAACTCTTCAGCCGTCCATTTTCATTGAAAATCTGATGAAAAGCTCAAAGCCCACAATCTTCTCATCCTACCCATGTTTACCATAAGTCACTCTAACCCCTCATGTACAGAATATAATCCATTTACAAACATGAGGGATGGGCAGACCTTACAGCACTAAATTTTAATATATGAACTTTTTCTACAGTACAGGCTTTTTCATACCTGCACTCCAATATGTAATATATAGGGGGTTTGAACTCAGACTTTCACATGACACTCAGCTATCCACACTATCTCATACTGCTGACACCCTTGATAGCACATTGAAATTATAAATAATCACCATTTCGTGCTAAAACAGCACTCGTCAGTTGGTCCAGATTATAAGCTGAGCATTGATTGTATGTGATGATAATATGGACCAACTGAGGAGTGCTGGTTTAGCATGAAACACGTATATTGGTGATTACCTTTTCAAAATGTGTCAGCAAAATGATAGCGTGACAAGTAGAGGGTCAGGTGAAAGTCCGGGTTCAAACCCTATATATTACATATTGGAGTGTAGATATGAAAACGCCTGTACTGTAAAAAAAATTCATATTATAATTAGGAATAAAAGTTTTGCAAATACTTTTATTCTGGCCAAATATAAATTTATTCTAAACATACAGATTTATACAAAAGTATCAAAGATCAATTGACCATCAAAAAAAAAAAAAAATGCAGTCAAGATTATTCCTTAAAAAATATATCCATAACACTTATCTTTAAAAATATGAGGTAGAGCGTATTTATTGTACAATATAATTAGTAAATTAAACTGAATCAGTTTACATTTACATGCCAGTGGCATATGCAAAGATGTGCACTGTAATTAAAATACTTCAATTCACCCAGTGCCATTGATAATCGTTCTGTGTGCTACCCATGACATAGGTTGCCAACCCCCATTTTAAAATGTTTGTTGTATTAGACAAATTAGATAGGGTGTTGACAAAGTTGAAAATATTTAAATGGATCATAACCCATACCAAAATGATTAACATTTAAAGATCCCCTTTATAATTGTAGATAGTAAAAAACTCTAAATTGTAAAAACCATACTAATAGCATTTCACCTGCATAAAAATAATTAATTGTATGCTTAGTTCCAGTTGAAATTTGATTGAATCCATCCCTTTTATAAATGGTTGTAATCTACACAGTACATATTTTGGATGTTTAGAAAGTGTAAATTTAAGTATTTATTGATAAGCAACTGAAAAATCATTTGCATAACATCATGTAAAGATCTCTCATTGCTTCTTTTTTCGAATATAGATAAGCCATATTTCAGGAGTTAATCTGAAATAAAGGTGAAATTATAGATGCTTTTGCCCATATTGTCGTCTTTTAAAAAAATAGTATTATTATGGCAGTATCGTGCTTATATAGAATTTCTGAGAGCACTTCATTGTCTTGAATATTTAACTAGAAAAGTATGCTTTGTTGTATCTTAATCATCCATATAAAAGAATTACGAATGGTTATAAAATTGCTCCAAGTAGAAATGATTAAATCATTTACGTGCATATATTTTACTGATATTGATAGTTTTTGCTTGGTTGAAAATATAGCTTATTGCTACAATTTCAAACACATATACATTTTACTTGTCTTATGTAAGACTACTCAAGCCAGTTATTTTTCTTAATGCTAACTACTAGTTCCTTTTTTTCTATTTGTGATCTTTTTATTAGAAAATATTAAACAAAGATTCATTTGACTATTCTAATGCACGTTTAACATAGCTTCCTTCTATAGAAGCAGTTAATTTGTTTTATCCACTCTACTCCAGGGCTATGTTGCAAAAGAAATATTCAGTGGCAACACCTCTGTATCTATGAGTATAAATGAATTACTTCTGCTAATATAATTTCCACAAATTTGATTAGATAGATGGGAAAATCTAAAAATAAATGATTCATTGAATATAGAAACAAATTGAAGTCATTTATCATAAAGACAATGCAATTTTTATCTGACCAGATTGTGGGACAATATTTTAAGTACCTGATCGAAATTTTGAATTACATGGGGAAAAAATTCTTATATCAACATGTAGTTTTATGATCATAAATAATGATTGCAAAAACAGAATTAACTACTTGGATAATTTCATGCAGAGCAACTTCAAAATTTTGTCTAATTTTTGCCTACCATAAGTTAACTTTTATCTCGAGTGATTTATAGAAATTACATCGTGGAGATCCAATTTTAGTTTTTATACATTATTGCAATAATTGATCTTACAAGCTGCTTTTAATTTGTGTAAGAATTGAATCGTATGCAGATATTTGAGGGAAAAGTTTTACATATTTCACATTTCTGGTTTCATAAATCCCTTAGAACTGTTTAGTGCTTATAGTCTTTAATAACCCATTTAAGTGATTGTCCTCTTATGGATTAATAAAAGATTGAGAAAAAAGTTGGGTAACATAGAATAAAACATTACTTTCTAGCCTTTATAAATTTGTTTTAAGATTAAATATATCCAATATTTTTACAATTTAGGATTTAATTTGGATCAAAGTCAGATTTTGTGCGAATGTTTATATAAAAATTTTATTCTATTTTTGGGTAGTTATATAAACAGGTTTCAGTTATGTACAGCTGATTAACAGTCCGAGTATTTAAAACATGGATTTGTGTGCTTTTTAGCTTTCATTGATTAGAATTTTAAAAATGCTAATAATTAAATGTATTTTATATTTGGCTCTATAAATAATATTTCTTCTTAGAAGAGGCTTAAAAGTTATTTTTAATTCTTAAATGTCAAGATTAATAGTTTATCTCAAAAAAATATAAATAAGTTGTCCATATCCTGGTGACAATATTTCCTACTTTTTCATAATTGAGTTTAATAAAAGTATATTGCTATATATAGCAGCAATATTGACAGCAACTAGCCGTATACACTTCAGTACTTTATTATGAAACAAATTACAGGAATCAAAGAATATGGTTGTTTTACATAAGTAGATGAAGTTAGAGAATCTTGCATTCTTTCATCGCTGTATTAAACTGTACACTTCATTGCACTATTCTTTCCAAGCAATGTTCTTAACTTTACTGCACTTTACAGTAAGGTGTTGCTATTGCCATATATACACACAGCTAATTTCAGTATTTATGTTAGCTTCACTTAATTTGCATACTTTTGCAAATTAACATGCTTTTTTTAAATCTGCCTATTGGCATAACTTAATTTTCTAGTATAATTTACTTCCTGTCCAACCAACACACACACACACTTAAAAGATTTTAACAACTTTACAAATATAAGCATAAATTTTATCAGACATAACACAAACTGCCTCACTCTAGACAATAATGGCAGTTTAACTGCATATGTAAACTTTTAATTTCTCTTGCCTTTTCTGCACACAGCTCATCTAGGAAATACTGGCCATTTTTCCTTAATCTGTCAGTCACTGCTTGATTCTGCAGGTACTTCAAAAAGATTTAGTCTCAAAAGAATCATTTAATTCAGTTCTAGATTTCCCTTCTGCTTGAATTTCAGAAGTGAACATCATCTTTATTTTCCTAACAAAATCAGAAATAATAGAAGCAGTAGTCACTTTTTCATGTTTTATCAAATCAAATGAATCACCTAAACAGCTTCTAGTATGGTCCATGTGTCTTTTAACATCTTTGCCATTGGTTAATTGTACTGAACATAATTGTTTTGATAACAATTTTAATACAATTCCTGCTTGCTTTTTCTTTCTTAGTCTCTCTTCTCATTTTTTTTTTCAGATTAAAAGAGATTAGAGTTCTAAATTTTCAGTTCAATATTTCCATTGGTGTTTTTTTGCAATGATTATACTCTGGGTCAAATGCTGATAAAAGGTGGGCAGTGTCAGCACTTGATGAATATCTGTATATTTCAACTTATTCAATGAAAGCTTCAATTGTTGCATGACCTTTTCAGATAATTTATTAGATTTCAGGTTGTATAAGGGTGTTAGTTACAATGCTGTACCTCTTAATTAACCAATAAGTCTTTCAATTGCAATATAAATCCTGCTCCGTAAACAGAAATGAATAATTTAGGATATCTGTGTATAGCAAATAGTTCACATAACAATTTTGTCCACATTTGTATTATTCACCCCTCAGAATTGTCCATTTGCAATGAATTGATGAACACTAGCAATATATATCAGTATAATAGTCCAGCATAATCTATATGAATTTTCTATCAAGACTTGATAGCTTCTGATCAAAATTCCACTCTTTTATGACTAGTCTCACCAATAATTGACATGCTTTGCATCTCTTTAAAGCTTGCCCTAAATCTCAATTCATATTAGTCCACCATGCAAAAGATTTTGCCGAATCTTTGGTTCTCACTCCAGGATGTCCTTTGTATAATAGATCCAACACATTTCCTCCTGTCAGAAAATACATATAATTAATACACATCCATTCCACATGGACCAACTCTTATGCGCATTCCAGATGTGCTGGTCCACATAGCTTGGTCAGGTTTAACAATAGTTATCCAGAATCATTCTTAGTTCATTTACCATAACTGTACTATCAATACTTCATTTTATTTAATCTATATAGCTTATTTCAGTGCTTCTTGGTTCATGTTTATATGCATTTGATATTTTTGATAAAGCTTTAGCACAAGTAATTTACTTTCCTAACATAATTCAAAGTCATAGGAAGTTAGGATTCTTATTTATCTTGACATTTATTGACTTGCATGGTCTGGAATCCTTGTTTAAATTTCGCAATATTCTGATTAAAAGTTTATGGTCTGTATAGATTTTGAATGTATGTTCATAATATTGATGCAATTTCTTCATGGTGAACATGATTAGAACTTTTTTTATCAAGCTGGCTATAATTTTTCTCAATGATAATTAAGGTCCTGGATGTGTATACGATATAGTGCTTGCCTTCATAAACTTTATGAAAAATCACAGCATCAATACCATACTCAATGCATCAGGCCTACTTCTTGATCATTACGATATTGTACTAACAGTTGATTAGATGTTAGCAAATCTTTTACTATTTTAAAAGCTATGCCTTGTTCGACTCCATCTTCTTCAACAATTCAGTTAGTAGAGTTGAAACAAGAGATCTTGTCCCTCAAGAAACTCTCGAAGAAATTTAGTAGTTCCAAGATAGCTTTCAAGTAATCTTATATAATTTGGCTTCGGAACAATTTTTACATATCTTTCTCCGGATTTGGATACTTTTCTTTATCTGTAATGATATGTCCTAAAAATTTTATTTCTCTGGTAAACCATATGCACTTATCTGCATTAAGTCTAAATCTTTCTAACTTTCTGCAAACTATGCTAAATGCAATTTCCGAACTCACCATCTTGGTAGTTATCAAAACGTTTTCAAGGTATGGTATAACTTCTATTCCCTTCAAAAGATAATCTTTGCTTGAAACAGATTCAGGGTTATTCCATAAAGTAGTTTGTTACAACTGTTCTAACAATAACTAGAATCTGGTGGAACACAGACCACAAATCTATTTTAGCAAAGTAATTTGCCTTTTGTAACTAAACCAAAACCTCCTGAATACTAGGTATTAGGTAAACTCCATTTAATTTACAGCTATATGAGTCGCCATGTAATCGAATCATTTCATTTTACAATCACAACAATGGGTGTTGCCTAAGCTGATTCTTCAATAGATGAAATTGTGCCTCTTAACTAAATAATTGTGTCTCTTTTACCTCGGGTTTTAGAGAAAATGAAACTTTTTTTCATGTACAAAAAAAAAAAGGCTGATCAATTTTAATTAACTTTATATCAGCTGGTCATCTCTGCTAGACTCAACTTGAACTGAAGACTTTTCCTGGAATTCGGATTGTCTCCGCACTCTTATAATTATTTTTGATTCTAATTCCAAGAAGTTTAAATCAGTTACAGACTAGGATTAGGCTCAAATCCCTTATAATTATATACAGATGTAAATTTATTTTCCTGTTGACTTCTACTGATGTTGTCACAATCCCTTTTATATCAATCCATTTTCCATTCATATCTCTTGCCACTAGGTCTGTTATATTCATTGCTACATGCTTTTTATATTTTCTTGTGATAGTTATCCAATCACTTTTCTGAAATAAAAAAAAATTTGAACAAAAAATAATCACAGCTTCAATTTAGGAACCTTCAGCTCTCAATTCACTAATTTTTGTACTAAACTGCATAGGGCAGAAATATAAAAATTGAAGATAAGCATGATAGAATAGATGCTTATCTCTGAGCAGGATATGACTATAAAGAAATACTTTGTATACTTACCAACACATCCATTAATATAATTTTCTGGAATTAAATAATAGATGGTGATTAAAGCTTTACCTTGATGGTTCAAAAATTTTTGCCAAGTTCTGCTTAATGATTTCATACTATTAAACATATTATATAATAAAAATAAAAACGAACAAAAGCTCAACAGATAAGCAAGATGTAAATTCAGCTTTCAAAACTGGGAAATGCAGTTTGAATTTCTGGATCTAAACAAATTTAATGGTAAATAAACAAAAAACTGTACACAGATATGTATGATAATTTTACATTACTATTTCCGTAGAATGAAAAACCTACTCGCCCATTTAAATTTTGTCCTACATTCAGCAAAATTAATTCTATATATTTATTTTAATGGCATTATTTTAATTTAGTAATAACCCATCCATTTACGAACTCTTTTGAAATAATAGTTAAATAAAAATATATTTAGCAAATTTTTTATTTTACAATTTATGCAACTGAAATTGATTAATCTTTTCTTCTAAAAAAATGAGAGAAAAAAATGCATCAAAATGTATTATTTAACACAGTTCAATCACTGTATGTTTTTTTTTTTAATTATTATATGACATCCCTCTCATATGTATACACAAAACTTAGTTGAAGTTGTATAAATAAAAATTAAAGGAACTTTATAAAATGCCAATCATATACTAAATTTCTTTGATAGGTTGGTTTCAAATTTAAATATTTACATAATCGCATGTTACTATATTAAAATATAAAATACAACTTTCATTTATTTTTAAGTTACATTACAGACTTACTGTCATGATGGCAAACACATTCTCTCAATATAAGCCATTAAAATAATAATCATTACATAAGGACTGTATGAATATTTCTAAATATCCTAATTAATCTTAATATTTTATTGCAAATATTAACTTGAAGCTCTATATAATTATTTTATAGTTGCCAAAAATGAATTTATTTTTATGCAGAAATGCAATTTACCAGACATTATATACGGAATTTTTATGGGTGCAATTCAAAAAATAATATAAAATTGAAATGTTTATTTCTAGAAAATTATTAAAATGTTTTTCATAACCTACACAGAGAACAACCATTATTTACAACAAATAGTACAGTAATTTAAATGTTAAATCAATTACAAGTTGATATAAATTAAAGATCAAAGTTAAAACAGTAATTATATTTCACCAAAAAAAGAGAAATATTTCAATTAATTACTAAAGATATTCAAACATCACATTCTAAGCTAATTTGATATAAATAACTAGAAGAAAAAAATCATACCAAACTTATAAATGAAGTTAATATAACAAGTTCATGAATAAGATCATCCAAGCAATAAATACTGACATCAGTAAAAACTTGAAAAATAATTCTACAAACATTACTAAAGGCATAAGACACTAAATATAAATATGTGATCAAGTAGAATGTTCTTGTTAATAAATGTATTCAGATAGATTTCATAAAATAATAGAACGTAAATATATTTTCTATCAAGCATATTTATATTTGAAGATAAATACAAAACCAAGAGATGTATAATAAAAGTATTAGAGTTACAGATATGTCATAATCTATTAAAAAATCGATTTTTTTCTCCATGGCACTTGACACAAATTGCATTTAAACGGTTAAAACTAAATACTTCACAAAACTTTTCTAATCATATATATACACAATCACAAAAATATACTAATTACAATACCAGTGACATTATTCCCCAAACATTTCGCTATTATGTAATCGCTTTTGGATTAGATCTTTATCCATGCACATATTTTCATGTATATACTGTAGAAATGGGTATTCAAAATTGTACAGTATTTTAGTACTTTAATAATTAAAAAATTCCTTTTAGTAATTAACGCTACAAATTTACAGTATCTGATAAAAATAACTATTTACTACATACATTCGTAATTGAATTTTTGTAAAGAAAGAGAAACTTTGGAATTTAGAAAATAATTAAAGGTATATTTTAGAAAACAATAAGATCTTATATAAAATGCAGTAAATCTTTCCATCTCTCTGATATTAGTTGCTTTTATTTTTAACATCATCACAGACTCTCTTGAATAGGGTCTTGATTAGCGCTTGTTTTTAAAAGTAGTTTGTATATATTTCTGTTTTGGTGAATCTTTTTCATTCTTATTAATTAAAAACATGAGTGAGAAACAAAAAAACAGCAGTCTTGATACAACCAAAAATGAATCAAGATCTCATAACTCCCGAACAATGGAGACAAAAATAGATATAATTAGAGGTTTCGAAAATGATGAACGTTTTGCTTCAATCGCATGTTCATGTAATTTAAAATGATCAACAATATATTGTGAAAAACAAAATTAAGAAATATGTTAAAAATTGTGGAAATATTTCTCCAGATTGTTTCAAAAAGACATGGCAGAGTAATGGATGAAATGGAGAAATCTTTGGCTTTATGTATAGAAGATCAACATTAAAAAGGCATCCCAGTGAGTTTATCAATTATTCAAGCTAATGCTCTTAGTTTGCATGAAGATTGAACTTGTAGGAAGCAATGGCTGGTTTCACAAATTTTCATAATATTAAATATACTGGGGAAGGTCACAGTGAATTTATTTCCACTTTCTCTAACATCATTAAAGATGGAGCCTATTTTCCATGCCAAGTCTTCAATGTAGATGAGACAGGATTATTTTGTATAAAGATGCCTGCATGTACACATTTAGCAAAGGAAGAATCAGTTGCACCTGGGATAAACCTTCTTAAAACAGATTAACATTGCTTCTTGGAAGTAATTTAGCTGGTGATTTTAAATTGAAGCCAATGCTAATTTATCAGACAGAAAATGCTAGAGCATTAACAGGAAAAGATAAAAGAATGCTTCCAGTCATTTGGAAATCAAATACTAAAGCCTGGGCTACTGCACAACTTTTTCAAGATTGGTTCTCACATCATTTTGTGCCTTCTGTTAGGTAATATTATAGTGAAAATAATTTACCATTTAAAACACTATTGCTCTTAGACAATTCTTCTGGACATCCAAAATCTCTAAAAAATTTATATCCAGAAGTTAATGTTGTGCTTATCCCTCCCAACACCACAAGTGAAATACAACCTATGGATCAGACTATGATAGCTACTTTTAAGCGATATTATATAAGATTAATGACTCAAGCAATCAAGGCAATTGACAAGGAAGGTGGACCTACATTAAAAGATTTTTACTTTCAAAAATTAAAACTTTATTTACACATTAGAGTGGATACAAAGGAAATCAATGATAGATAAAATTATGTCAATACGAAGGTTTCAATGTATACATATAAATGTGGTATGCAAGCCATGTATATAGAAAAATCAAAAGTTGTATTAGATCAATAACATAGTCTCAAGAGCAGAATAAGAAAATCATAATATGGAATGCAATAAATATTATTGGGGATGTGTGGGCTCAAATAAGAGAATCAACAATGAAAGGTTATTGGAAAAAAATATATCCACAAATGATGAATGCTTCGATGGACATTGAAGAAACTCCTGAAGATATCACAACTGAAATAGTCAATATAATAAATGAATCAAATTTAGATGTCACTGATGAAGATATTGATGAGTTAATGCAATCTCACTCAGAACCTGTAAAATGAAGATTTGATTAAACTATAAGATGAATAAAATATAAAATAAAGTAGAACCTGATAATGAACTTATTGTTAAGAGTTTGACAATCAAGAATATGAAAGAAGCCTTTATGCATTTTGACAAATTTTTGACATTCATGGAATGTAATCTCGATGGAGAGCGTATATCTCATGTATGAAGGGCAATAGAAAAAGACACAGAATATTACAGAATTCTTTATCAAGAGAAGAAAAAGAATACAATACAATTAGCTCTTGATAAATTTGCAAACAAAACTTCAGATACTAATCAATACAAAATAAATACTGTATTTTGAAAACCCTTTTTTTTTTTTTTACATACCTCTACTTTCTAACAATTTCAACTTCCAAACATACGTCAGACACCAAATAAGCTCATAACTAGGGGACTGCCTGTATATCTATTTTTTTCTTTCTAATCTTTGAGAGCTTCAACTTGCATTATTTTTATTTACAATGCGATTGAAAATTCAGTACTATTATGATACTTAACTATCCAAAATATTATTTCCCCTAATATCAGGTAGAACAATTACTTTGACTTCTGTATTTAGGGATTTTTATATTTTGTAAAAATTATCAATTTCCCAAATAAATTATTACGGACATAAAAAATTTGCACAATTGCAAAATACTGTACATTAAGATTACTGATAAATTTCATATTAGTCAAATTCATGTTTAAAGCAATATCATATTTGATAAATTTTTCAACAAATTTTGTCATAATGTTATGTTTTACATGTATAATAAAAAAAATTTTTCTTCTAAATTTAAATAAATAATTTACTTAAGAACTTCTGAGACAAGATTGTCTAATTTTACATTACTATCTACTGAATATAAATTTTGGCATCAAGTATTGCAAACTAGGGATGTCATTAGAGAAAAAAAATCCTTATACAAATTTGATGACACTGACTTCTCATTTAAATATCATTAACATTTGTATTTCTATATGATGACTTATATCCATTTTATCAAAGAAACATTTATAAAAATATCTAAACATAAAAAAAATTACATTTGATATCCAATACATCAACTAATAAAAAAATATTTTATAAACTTCACTAAAATTAACCCATCAAGATCATTTTCTAAAACTCAATATGAAATACTAATAAACTGCCCCCCCATGCAAAACAATGACTACCAAACAATACATATAAGAACAGATTTTATAAGATAATCTTAAGTTCATTTCAATTACATTTTAATTTTAACCAAAATTTTCAATATAACACATTAATAAAAGTGTGGAGGGAAAATTATAAACGGTCATGATAATAATTTATAGAAAAAAGTTATTTAGTTCCATTCTAAAAAGATTGCTGATGCCTCACAACACCTTAAGAAGATACATATATATCAACATTAAAAGTTATTACATATATTTCCCAGTGCTGTTTTAAAATTGATTTAATAGATTGAAATGATACTGAGTGAATATATTTTAAAATATGAATGTTTACTAAAACTATTTTAGACAAAATTTTCTAACAATGCGTTCTAATGAATACCAAAAAAATGTATTCTGGTATTCTACTATTGTGAACTAAATATTACTTCATAAATAGCCACATCATAGTATTTTCTTAGTACAATGATTACAAGCTAGTATTATGCAGACTATTTAACATTTTGATATGCTGCAATTTAAATCACTTGCAATACAAAATTATTTGCACGATTTTAAATCAAGAAATTATATTTATTTTGAATTAATAATTGAAGTCCTAGAAATTATTCTAAAGAATTTTAATTGCTATAATAAATATATTTGTATAATAGTGTTCCAATATCAGCAACACAACTATTACTGCACTATTTTAAAAGAGAACTTCATAATATACACTAAATCAATAAAAAAAAATATTTGCAATTTTTTTTTACTTCATAGTACAACCAGAGGAACATTGAGATCATAAAACACAAGCAAATACCAACATGATACTTCTTATCCCTCATAATAAATTTGCTCCTTTTAAAGCGTCAAATTTTGAGAGAAAAACCTACATTAATTTGCTACCCAGTTAAAATAATCAATTTAACCCATTTCAGAATTCTCTGAAAGCTCAATAGAGTTCTAATAACATTTTTTTTTCAATGATTTCAGTTGAATTACAGCATTGACTATGAATTAGAGCAATAGCTCTAAATTTTTTATAAAATAGGCAGTTTATTGTAATCGTCTTCTAATTTATGAATATTTAACATTTAAAAAACTTTTTCCAATTTTATATTTAAATGTGTATATACACATTTTAACATTCGTATATACTAAAAATGTTTTTTTGCAGTTCACTATCCCTGATAAAATCTGAAACCAAATGTTACACATACAAAGGGACTATAATATTTCAGATAATTAATTATTGGTGAAGATTGGTTTAGAACATTTTTCAGCAAATTGGTTTTTTTGGTTCTGGTTTTAAGATGTTTCTTATCTATCACTTTTCATAATTTCCGCAATAGAAGCAGAAATTTATTTAAATTAGAGCCATCTATAGAATGCATGTGCAATATGAGCACTAGAATATATTCACTCCTCCAGACATTTCACCTTTTTAAAGTAGTGTCAAATGGATTGTTGTTTTTTTTTTAATTCTCAACATTAGAATTCTTAAACTTTCCTCTGCCAATTAACTCCAAATCTGCATTGTTAATTGCTCAGTTTCCCAAATATAACTTTGATGACCAAACTGAATATTCTTAGTTTTAAAAAAAAATCTTGTCATAAAAATTCACTTAAAATATTTTAGTGACAAGACAAGGCATATATCTTAAATATTTTTATTTATAGTTCAAAATGAGTGAATAATAAAACACAGGCTTTGATGGATAATTTAAAAAAATATTTTTCAGTAGATAAAATGATTGATTATATTACTATCTTGCAAAAAATAAATGAAAAGTCAGCAATTTATGTAATTAACCATAAATATGTATTCATGTATATATAAAATTACATATAGATACAGTTAATATACATTTGCACTTTCAAAATTTATAAAGATCTGGATGAATTATTCTTTAATAGTTATTACATTATTATTTTGTAAAAAATTAGTTAGCAATTTGCAAAAATAATTATACATTAAAATATAAACAAGTCTACATAAGATAAATACAATTAATGATACACATATCTGCTTTTAAATATTTATCAATATTTTTAATAAACAGTTGAGAAATTATCAAGTTTAATATTTTAAAATTTGATTTATTAAAGAAATGATACTCTAAAACTCAAACTACGTAAGGGGCTAAGTAGAAAAATAGAATATATAATTATTTTCCTTTTTTTGATTATCAGCAACATTAATCATCAGAAGACTATTATTATATAGCACTTTAATGATAATTTTATAAGAAACGTATTAATGTTACAAAAATATTATTTGATAATATATCTATTAAAATCCACAAGTTATGAATATAAATGGAATATTAAACTTTTTTGATTTATTTGTATTTTATAATAATTATTATTTTTCAGCTTTATTATCTATTAGTATGCCTCAACAGTAATATATTTTATCTTTGCATTACATAAACTAATTATTGTGAAAATTACATTTTCAACAGTGATAAACTAGTCAAAAATATTAACCTGATCTATTACTACTTGACTCATCACTTTTACTAATAATCACTGCTTTAGATTAATTATTTTCATTCTGAACACTATAAATAATTCATTAATCTTATTTTTCATTTTGTTAAAACTAATCTTACCAGTCATATCAACAATAGAATAAGCCATGAGCATTTTTACAACAAATTCTAATTCTATCTTCATTAAAACAAGATTTAGAAATTCAAATAAATAAACAAACATATATATTTTCTTTTAAAAATAATCAATTTAAAACAAAATTGAAATAGACAACTCATCAATATGGCTTTCATTCCTTAATGGGACCTTTTCAAGATGTTTATTTTTTATACAATCACACGACCAATTACCCTACAACTTCCCCAGTAGACATTATTTACATTACAATAAATATAATTATTAAAATATATACATTAATTAGAAAAATGCATATATTTATTTTTTGGATACTGGTCATAAAATTGTGAAAAAAATATTCAAGTAATAAAGTATGTTAAACTTATTACAGTCTTTCCCCCACTCTCTCCAAATAATATATATACATACAAATAATCTTAAAAAAAAAAAACAATCCCTTCTATTTTTAAAATTATAACTTTGAAGTTTCCAATAATCTAACAATGCCCCCCAATTGTGCTGGATCTTTAACCATGTTTATACAAAGTCTTATAATATTTTCTTGTAATTTTTAAACATTTTTACATAAATTATATTTAATGTAATTTAATACTTATATTTATTGTAATGTAATGTAAATAATGTCAATTTAGGATAAATAATCATGATTGTGTAAAAAAAAAAAAAAATCTTGAAAAGATTCTATTAAGAAATAAAAGCCAGATTGATGTATTAAATATTTTTATTTATAGGAGTTGTCTATTTCAATTTTGTTTTAAATTGGTTCTTTTAATTTTATACATAGAAGGCAACATTATGGATTAATTTTAACATTGAACTTTGATCATTTAAAATATATTTTCTTTTATCTCCTCTTTAAAACTTCTATTAAATCTTAAAAAAATTTTTTCATTTATGGAAATACTATTTAATACTTCTTCAAAATATCATTAATATATTCTATCAAATGCTTTTTCCAAGATAAAATAGGTATTAAATTTGCTTTTCTCTTTCTATATAATTCTCAACATCATTTCCATTACATCTTTAATACATTTTAATTTCCAAAATCTAGTGCTTTTCAGATATCTGTCCATTTTTTATAAATATATTTGTGTAATATTCTTAACAATTCTGAGAGTTTAGAGATTAAACATATTGTTCTAAAATCTTTCTCATTTTGTACACAGATGCAAGGAAACATAATATGAAAGAAAATACATTGGCTACTTTCTTTAAGTAATAAAATTAAGCTACAGAGATCGGTTCTCTAAAACTTTCCCATAACTTTAAAAAATTTCATGGTATTTATTCACTATTATAATACAATGACATTTTTATTCATTATTATTATTATTATGCAATCCTATATCTACTGCCCTTTTCTTTGTTAAAAAGGCTTATTAAATCTTCAATCAGAAAAATTACATATTTAATTTTTTTAACATACATTTCTTTCTTTAATAATAGCTTGCCTATCATTTATTCTAGTGGTTTGATTTATTCTACTATAAATTACATATTAACTTTTTTCTTTGAAATTCTTTTTATTCATTTTCTATTCCAACTTCTCATACTCAGATTTTCTTTAAAATTATTCTATTTCAGTACAATTTTGCTTCTATTAAATTGTGATCTGAATCTATCATTTCCAAGATATGGACATATATTCTTAACACTTTCTCTTATTCTAAATTAAAATACAATCCAAATCAAATTTTGGGATTATTTCTACACACAATTTTATTAATCTTTAAATTCTTAGCTATATTCCTATTCCCTCAAAGTTTATTTTCTTTTCTCAGGTCAATCAGCACTCCAATTCTTCATTATTAAACAACTATTTTTGTAATCATTTTCAATTTCTTCATATGTGGTCTCACAAGATGGCATCTACATCTATATAATCACCAAATTCTTTAAAACAATTTTTAACTATTGATTCTCAAACAATATCTATTTTATTATAACTGCTTTTATCTACACAATTATATTATTACAATTCAGCCATTTATATTACAGAACTTTACAATATCTAACATTTTCCTTATTCATTTCTTATAAAATGGTTGTATTATTCTGTATCCCAATTCTAATATTTTTTAAAAATTAAAAGCTGTCAAATAAAAATATTAAAACTAAAAAAATAAATTACATGCTACATTAATTACAACAGTCTGAAACACAACTTTAAATTTTCAATGTTATCATATTGACAATTACTTAAAAAATTGACATCTAAGCACCAAAATGCCAGACAAAATTGTATACAACTAAAAAAAAATCTAACATTTGAGAGGTCTCTCATATTACTGTGCTCAATTAAAATGGCACTCATTCTTTTTGATTAAAGATCTGATTAAAAAGTCTGAAATATAATAACTATTATATCAAATCTAAATTATTATTATACTGTAAAATACCCATGTTAACATTTATTTACAACTACTTACATTCAAAGTTAATGTTTAAGAATAAAAAAAATCTAAACAACTAGATAGACAGCTTACAGAATAAAACCTCAAGTTATAAGTTATCTCATAAGAAACAGAAAACTAAATTATTCAATGTAATTCCTCGTTTTTATTTTATTTTCACAATACTGCATTTTTTCCCACTCTCTAATCATATCCATGAAATACTGTATTACTAGCAAAACAAATGGATGTATTGAACCTCTTTCTTATGCAATATTCATTTCATCCAATCCAAATAAAAATGATATACCTAAAATCTTTCCTCATTCAAAATCCAAGTCAATCACATCAACTAATCTACATGTACAATTCTGGATGTAAAAATTTCTTATTAAATTTCACTTAATCCAATTAAATTTTTTTCTTTGTAAAATAATAATCAATTTTTAGCCCTCCCAATGCCTATTTGAAATACTAAAAATTAGCGTTTTATAAATCTTTCCCTAGGTGAGCAAACCTTAGTTACCTTTGTCTTACAAATCTAGTAAAAAAAAAACTATTCAAAAGCTCAACCAATTTGATTAGCATAAAATCTAATGGACATCTAGTACTAGTAGTTCACCATATGTTAGCATGTACATTTGTATGAGAAGGATCATACGAGTATAATTTACATAGATGAACATATCGATTGCTTATATCATATGCATATATTTAAATAAGTTATGTTAATATCTGTAAATTTATTTAAATTAAAAATGTAAAATTTATTCCTCCAAAAATAAAATTAAGAACAATTATCAAAAAATTTAAATAGCATACAAAATAAACAATTATTGATTTTTGCTCCCCGCCCCCAAAATTAATATTAAATTGACTCGACTTACAATAAAAAATATTTATTTTAAATTGAAATCATTATGGCAGTTTTATACAAGTGTTTATGTTCCTCCAATAAAAATTAAAAAATGACAGATTATCAAGAAATAAAAAAAGATAAAAATTGACAAATCATTATAAGTTCACTTCCTCTCTCCCCATCAGATAGTTATATAATTAGTCATTATTTTATTTTTGGAAAATTGAAAAACTTCAAATCAGATAATTTTTCTCTCTCCCCATCAGATAGGTATATAATTAGTCATTATTTTATTTTTGGAAAATTGAAAAACTTCAAATCAGATTTTTGCTATACATTACTTTCATAAATTGGTAAAGGTATGGACATATCTGTAAAAAATTGTACTTGTGACAAGTAGTCTCAATAATATTTACTTTGAATTAATTACACTATATAAAATTGAATATCTATTTTGAAAAAAAAAACCCATAAAACATTAAGCTTGAAACTGCAAATCAAATCTTCAAAGTAACTTATTATCTTGGCTGTTGATATAACTACTGTTTAATATAACCATAGTATACCCTATACTATGACCAAGCCATAATTCTCAATTTGGTAATAATTTGTCATCTTCTTAAACACAATTTATTAAGTAGCTCAATTTTAGAGTTACACAAAATTTAATGAGCCTTATATTATGAAGATCCATAATTTTACTACAATTATTTTTCATCAATGAAATTTAATTAAAATTCAGATTTAATAAGCTAAAATCAATTTTTCATATATTTTAAAATCTTCATATTAATTATATCTATGTACAGCTTTTATAACATTAGTGTTTAAAATTTTATTATTTTCTCTTTATCAATTGTATTTAAAAACATTTCTTTTATATATTTTATTTTTAAAAATAGTAAAATTTCCTTAGATCCAGCTTTCGCAACTATAAATTTTGAAAAGCTTGCATAACTGTTTAGAAAATCTTTCAACGTGAAAGACATTAAAATGTAACTAATACTTAATTAAACTATGTACAAAAATAAATAAAAACATTAACAAATAACCTCTAATATGTATATATATTTTTTATAAAAAAAATTATTTTAATGTCAAATGTTAACTGGAAAAAAAATTGTGGGTGACTGAAAGATGGGAGTGAAAAAAAAAAACAAAACAATCCAACAACAACATTCTTTTCAGAAGCCATTTGGTTCTTCAAGTTTACTCAGTTTTCTTTCATATGTTAGCAGAGCATTTAAATATGTACAAGATTTGAGTTTATTTAACCCACAAGTCTGGAAAGAGCATGGCCATGTTACGACAACATTTGCCATGATAAAGGCTAACATTGGCGGCAATTAAATCATTTGAATACAAAGAAATTAAATCATTATTTTTTTTTTTTTTCAAGATTTTTGCAAAATGCTTATTACAAATGCCATTTTTATATAAAGAAATTACAATTATTTTTTATATTATTGTCTAAATTCAATTTCATAATTTACATTTTTTTTTTTTATTTTTTTAAATAACATCTTTTACACTAATTCAAAAATTACGTTTTTTTGTTTTTTCTTTACTTTTTTCTATTTTTTTTTACATTTTTATTTTTTTTACTTTTTTTTTTCTGGTGGTTTCCTTTTAAAACACATTCAGATATTTATTCATTAATCTAAAAAATGTAAACAAATTTCTACAACAATATCATAAACATGTTTTAGCAAGAACCTTTTTTTTTTACTCGTTTTTTTTTCTTGTGTGTGTAAAGAGATTAATATTGAAGACTATAACATTTTCATGGTTTTACATTTTTAGAAAAATTAATCATAGAATTTCTATGATAGAACTCAGCATGTGTTTATAAAAAAATATTAATAATAATGAAATAAACACCAGCAAATAATATTTATTACCCAAGAACTCCACACATCTCCCCCCCCATCCCACAAAAAAAAAAAAAAAATGGGGGAAATATCAGCTAATATTTTTCATATAGTAAAACACATTTTTATACCCCCCTCCCTTTCAGAGATAGAGTTCTGAATAAAATTATGATATTTCTTTTGCAAGTCTTTATTTGCCCTCCCCCCAATCCCAAATCGTAACCCTAAGAAATAGGGTTTAACAAACAAATAAGCAATAATAAACTGCATATAATTTATGCAATATAATAAGTCCCAAAGTGGCAGGAGTGGTCAAACATCATCACTCTCATCCACAGCTGTTCGCAGCCATGTATAAAACTGAACTAGTGATTTAAGAGCAACACCTCTGCCTTCTAGCTCATCAGGATCGGTGCTTTTCTCCCAAGAATTAAATGCCTCCTCAGAAATAACTTCCTCATCATATAATGTATCGAATATTAGTCTCAACATTCCTAAAACAAAAAGATATACATTAATATAAATATATGCATATGTAAAATACAAGTTTAAATATACAAAATTCAAGATATTACAACCTATACAGAAAACATAGCTTATATACACAATAATACAACTGAAGCATAATAAAACTGAAATTACTTAGAAATGTCAATTCTAAATATATATATACACACACCCTCAATTTGATTATTGGGGGGGTGGGGGTGACATTAAGAAATAAAATTCAATTATATTTTTTCATTAAAATATTTTTAAACCTATTGAAATGCCCCAAGATAATTTTATTCAATCTTGTTTTGACTGTATTTATTGCTTCTGCAGTGTTCAAGATCAAGCAAGGAATATATATGTATCTGCAACAATAAATGTATAATTATAGAATAAAAATAGTAACTTTGTACAATAATTATGTATAATGATTGTGTGAAATTATATATATATATAATGAATATATAAATAACTGTAACAATGTTTTTAGTTCATAGAATTGATACCTGGTCTTATAAGATCTGAGAACTGTAATAAATGTCATATATGGTGAGGTGTGTAAAAAATACCATGTGTATGGTAAAGTTTATAAAAACTCAACAAGTCTTGAAGAGTATATAAATTCCCAGAACCTGGTCTATATGTTCTGATATTAATGTAAGAGAAATCCTGTTTCTGTAAGTCCAAAAGCAGAACTAGGATTTATTATGTGCAAGGTCACCACGATTGTTTATTATTTTAATACGGTTAAATAGCTATGTGCATTTGTAAATATGCTTATATGTTATTTAAATTAAACTATTAGTTTACTATCTCAATTCTGTCTTTGTCAATTATTTACTTGCTGCTCACAGGTCACAGCAGCTTCTTTGCTTATCTTCACACACACAATTTGTATGTCTTTATTATATTTAAACTGACACATATGAATATGTCAACCACAATTTCAAGACAAATGAAAACAGTATTTGCAAAATTTGGGGTGGGGGTGGGCTATGAGCAATACTTTTCAAATATGACAAGTTTTCTGTCAATGTAGCTGTAAAGTAAATGAAGTTGAATTTTTAAATGTTTTGTTAGAATAAAAACATTTACTAAGAAACTATATAATTTTTTATTAATATGAAAAATCAAAAATGTTGACATTTCTTAATAAGTCATCTATTTTAAATTTTATTAGCATAATATGGATAAAAAGCAAAGCTCTTATAAAAACAAATATTGACCAATTAAAAAAAGTGTATTGAATTTCTGCTTGTAAATATTAAAATAAAGTTTCAATGTGATAAAAAGTAGAAGTTTATTGTGTTAAAGACAATAATTACAAAGGGAAATTACTTAAAGAAAATAACAATATATGCTGTGTGTACATTAATGTTGAATATGTAAATAATTAAGAGGATCAACTTAATCCATTAGAGAATGTGAATTACAAAACTTGCATGAAGCAGCACTGAAACTACATGTAAGTCAGGAGTTTTGCTTAGCGATTGCATGCCAGGATAATCTTAATGAGGAATCTTCCAATTCCATTAAATACTGCACCCAGCTAATTGATGAGTTAAGTAATAGAAATAAACACCTTGTGGAGGAAAACGAGGGGGAATCAATTTTCCAAAATATTTATATGCAACTTGCAAACTCTGATCCAGATGGCTCATAACAACTTGAATGTAATGGTTGCAGCTAATAAATTGTCAACAAATAACATAATTGTTCTTAGAGAAAAAAAAAAAAGTTTAAATTTTTTTAGAAACATACAATTCATCAAGTTAAATAAAAAAATTCTAAGATGTTGGATTCATTGAGAGATCTAATTTGGTATCAATGAAAAGTAAATATTAACAACTGGTTTGTAAAATAAATAGCTGAGTCCACTTTGTCAGTTGTTGAATTCTAATTTCTAATATCAGATTAAGAAAGAAAGCTTTTACTTCCTATTGAACAGTATATAAAAAAAGTGATTTTATTTTCAGAAAACTTTAAAACAAATGTTGATATGAACAATATGGCCCAAAGGTATTGAAAATAAAATATTGTCTTTGAATAGTTTATGAATGACTTTTTGTACAATACAAATATTTACTATTATAAACAGATCACTGAGAAAAAAATATATAAACTTGGGTACATTTTCATCAAATATTAGTTTTTTATATATTATAGTTAAAAGATGAACTGTAAAATATTACACAAGCACTTCCAGACTTGGATTATCAGATAGATCATAGAGTAGTATACATTCCAAATTTAAAATTACAATAACAATAATAACAGATGCTACCCAAAACATATTGATAGAAGATATGATATAAATCCATTGAAAAACTGCTATTCATGCTTAGTTTTAACAAATACTTAAACATTAAAACTTCCACTTTGCATTTTCAAGTTGAGAATGATTGTTATTATTAATAAGTTGTTTTTTTTTTGTTTTTTTAAAGTACATTCTCTACTGGGCTAAATAATAAAATGAATGTAAAGTTTGGTAAGTAATCCAGAGATTTAAAAGCAGATGTTCAATGACTGATAAGATTTCAAAATGATTGATGGACAAAAGTTGCAAAAGATAAATCATTCTCTAATCATGGTCAATTTAGATGTTTTTCAAAAAAGCTTATAATATAGTGTCTTCCTTAGGAACATAGAAAAAAAAATCTGTTGTCAAAAATGATTAATTAACATTTATTTATATTTTTCAAAAATTAAGTAATATATTTTCAGATTCAAATTAAAAGTGTCTCTTTTTATGTTAAGACATTTAACATTTTCTACTTTTTCCCTGGATGTAAAATGGCACTATCTATTTTATTTTATTTTATTTATAACGGTTCTGTCCAGACTGATGTTACTTTGTATTAAACTGTTATATGATTTTGTGCCATTTAATATTAATAAAATTATAATTTAATTTGTTTCTGGAGAGAAATTATAATCAAATGAATAAGAATTACTACAAATTCATCACTTTTTATACAATTTTTTATATTACATTGGTCAATATGGAAGACATTTTTTATTTATTTTGAATTAATTTCAAATATATTTTTATTTATTTAAATATAAAATATAATTGTTTTCTTTTTTACTTTAATATAATATCAGAACAATTTCAATGCTTAGTTACTTTTTAATTAATAAGACTAAAAAATATTTTAAATAATTATTATGTAAGGAAAATAATTTAATTTTCTATAAATTCTATTCAAACTGAAGGATATATATTTTCAGCAACTTAATTATGTTTAATCCGCTGCGATAAGGTCAACTATCTTAAATTAACGTGCGACAATTTTTGGTGTAGAAAAATCCTGGATTAAATATGTGTCAACCAAATATTGTATTAGGTCATCAAAACTCACTAAACTTGTTCTTTTAAACTGAAGCAAATATCAGCATAAATTTGTTTTTTTATTTAAAAAAAAAAAAGCAAGATTGTTGCAAAAAAAAAAAAAACCCTTCTGTTTTGGCAACTTCTTGCAATCAATGAGTGTCATTTTAACTACTTTGATTTCATCATTAATTATAACAAAGATGCCCATTATCAACACTATCACCGATTAATATTTTCTACAATAGCCTGGCAATAATTTCTGTATCTCTTTATGACGCTATTTTCATTATTACAGTTATTGACTGCTGATCTTTTCTGAAACTTTTTCCAGACATGTTCAACTGCTCTCATATTCCAGTACTTGCAGGCAGTAATTTATTAAGTAGATACCAACAACTGTACAATCACACTTATCAAGTAAATCCAACTGCTGAAAAGAGTTGGTGGCATTGTCTATCGATTCGTTTAACAAAGAAATGCAAATGATAATATAAGAAATGCACAATTTAAATTACTTAGATGTATTTTTTAAATTTTTTAGGAAAAAAAAAATACTTACCAGGTGGATGATCTAACCTATTATTGACAGCTTGTAATTCATAAAGAGCTTGTAACTCTAGGCTTTCTTTATGATCAAGATAGCGTTGAAATAAATTACACCTACGCCTAAACTGTTCAATATCAATTTCAGCAGCAGATTGTGTTCCTATTGACAAAAATAAAAATCAAAAGAAAATATTAAATTGTTTCACTGTTTTCTCAAAAATATAATTTTATTTATATATGCATACACAGATAGCAAGCTAGTGAATAGTAAGTACACTAATAAAAATAAAAAAGCATACAACAAAGATAAATATAAATTTTGAATTATTAAAATAATTATTAATGATTAACATTATCATTAGAATATATAGTTTATAATTTTAAAAAAAAACACAAAAAACAAGAAAATCTCTAATAAGAACGTTAAAAAGTAACAAAAACAATCCAAACTATTTTTAGCTATATAAAACAATAAATAAATCAATGAGTTTTTGTGTAATGTGCTACATTCCTTAATATATTATATGTTAAAAAAATATGAATTCAATATATATATATATATTTAGTTATAATATGCATGTGTATGCTCTAAAAAAATTTATTATAGAAAGTGAATTACCAATGCGAATTATCTGCCATTTGATTTTTATCTCTCTTGGATCTCAAATGCAAAAAAGCATAGGTTTATTTAGTTTTTAGATTATTTACAGAATTTTTTCCAATTTAATCTTCAAATTAAGTAATTTTAAACATCATTTTATAATTTTATTTTTTTTTTTTTTCAATTGCTCATAGTAAATTTAAAAAACATTAAATATTGTATGGCAATAATAATCTTAAAATATTGATGTTACTTGAATAAACTTATGTGTGTACGTGTATATATTATATCAAACTATTGTTGTATCAAAATAAAGATAATTTATACATTAAGTTCATTCTAATATAATTTCAGAAATCCATTCATAAACACCTACAACCAATGCAACTGTTCTGATAAAATCACCAACTGTAATTTATCAGAAGCAATTATATTATACTGAAACCAAGATTATAAAGTATTGCTTTTATATTTATAAATAACTGCATATTACTGAAAATCTAAATTTAAATATGTTACATGGTTGCACACATGGCAGCAAATATTTCTCACATAACATAGCAAATAATGATAAAATTAGTAAAAGTAATGAGAAATTGAAGTAATATACACCTGGGTCTCGTTTTATGCGGTAGATAGGTTCCTCAGAAAACGCGCACAAAAGAAATCGCACAAAAATACTTAACTTACTTTGAAAAATGAGGGATACGTACTGTAATTTTCCAAAAATCGCATAAAAGCAAAGCAACAACGTAAAATTACGTTAAAATTCGCATAAAAAAAATAATAAAATAAAATATGACTAATAAAAAATTTCAAATTTGAAAAAAATTGATACAAGACAAACTTTTTTTTATTAACTACAGTATTTAATTTTATTCAAAACAATATATTTTTATGCATAATTTACATTTTTTTCATACATGTATGGTATTTTAATTATTATCACTATTTGAGACATCAGATTCGTCATGATGTGATGTGATGTACTGTAGCTTCTCCTTAAACGAAGTCAAGAGAAAATACTGTTGATCCTTCCATTTCGCTAAGCGATCTAAAATTGAAATTTTTGTTTACAAAAAAATTCATTTTCTTGGGTGTTTTTTTTTCTCTCCGTTAGAGTAAACTAAAAGTTTAAAATAAAAATAAGAACTTAGACTTACGATAATAAAAAGACACTGACTCATCACTGTTGGGCAAAATTTAATTAGAACTATTTTTGTCTTTAATTTTTTAATTTTCAATTCGTTTAAAAATCAAATTTCATCGTTTCACATCACCTTAATTTCAGATCACGTACGTAATTTTTAAATTGTTAATTACAATTAAAAATCAGACTTTAATTGTGCCCACCGCTGTTACTCACATTTTAAAAATAACCTTGCGGACACTAAATGATGAATTGATTACGTACTCTTTTTATAAAAAGCAAAAAAAAAAACATGATTTAAAATGCAAAAACAACAAAATACAAAGTATTTTTCATCTATAACGTTTGAACAGATTTACCTTATAGTCTTGTAAAATTTAATGTGTGTATATAAAATGGGAAAATCCTGATTTTAAGTGAATTATGAACTTTTTTATTGCATAAAATCTATTACACCTATTATTATAAAGCGCTGAAAATATTGATATTATTAGAGAGAAGTTGAACTCCAATAATGCGCTATTACTTTAAATATGACATGAGTGCGCAAAATTTATAATATTTAAAGTAATAGCGCATTATCGGAGCTCGACTTCTGATCTAATAATTTTTATTGCATAAAAGAAAACCGCATACAAAGATATTAAGAAGAAACATGAACAGCATAACTTCAAAATCGCATTAAATAAATCCGCATAAAACGAGACCCGGATGTATTTATTTCTATTTTAAGACTTAAGATTAATGCCATATCTGTATTGTCAATTCAAGTATCTTTCATTATGCAAATGTTCCAAATAAAAATCAACTACATTTTTTATTTAAGTTTATAAAATATTAAAATAAACCATTTTTTTTTAAAAGCCTTTATACCTCCTTGCTAAAAAAAAGTCTACTATTTTATGATAACAGAACAATTACACACATTAGATTTCATTTCAACATAAAAGTAAATTATTTTAATACTTACAGAAAAAATCATACGCAGTTGTCAAGACATACCCAAATCTCATTTTTTTAGTAATGCAATGAAGCTTTGTATAAATAATGTGCATTATATTTTATTCATATTTTAACATTTGTTATATAAATAAAAAATATTTCAAAATTAAAATTAGATGATAAATTTTTAAAAAATCAATTTTGTGCATAGCTATATTATTATGCAATGCCCTGCATGGTTTGACGCAATTGATAAAATATCCAATTTGGGACTGGCACTCGCAGTTCTGGTGCTTGAACTTCTTATAAATTCCCAAGCAATAAAGCCATTAACCTTTGGCCCTGCACTATTTGTCATGGTTGATAGAGCATCTGACTGGGATAGGAAGGTCCAGGATCAATTCAAGCACCCGAATTTCTTATGAACTCCCAAGCAATAAACCATAAGCTTTTTCTTTTTAAATACAATTATTTATTATAGGAAATATATATTTAATATTTTGAGTAATAATATATCTGTTGCTTTTTATATAGTTATCATTGATTAAAATGATCCGTGTAGTTGTTGAAAAATACCTTAGTCTATTTCTATTAAAGTTGTATTTGTGTTAAATCATGGCAATACACATTCAATTGTAAACATATTGCATGTGTTACAAATATATGATAAAATTATTCAGTAAATATGAATTTAAAAATATGCAGCATTACAAACAGATATTGTATATACTTCTTAATGCAATCACTGTTACTGATTTAATCATTACTTATATTAAGATTCTAGCTTTAAAAAAAGAACAGACGAAAACATATTCCACCCTCAAATTTTTTTTCTTCTTTAAGTTATTCTAAAGAATTAACTAAAACTATTGGCAGACTTTTTTAAAAAAAAAAAAAAAATTTCAATTATATATATTGTAACCGGACCACCAACACACAACCCTTTTATTACTTCAGTTGTATTTATTTCCTGATGAGCATGTTGCAGGAAGGAACCATCAATTGGCATTACCCAATGCGGATGTTAATCCTACCCCCCACAACAATATTTCCTGCTCATCAGAGGATGTAGCACCATAGAGGCTGGAATCATCTAGTTATTTATATGTTTGGTTTTCCAAACAGCGCCACTAGAGCTCCATCTCACTACAACTTTACGTACCTAGGTCTAGTTATGCCAGACGTAGCTCAGGAGGCATGAGATTCTTGTGAATCAGTGCAATGAATGATGAGTGATGCAATAAAAAACAAAATAGATTTGAACAACTGGAACCAGAATTAATTTTAAGTAACAATTTTATTTAATAACAATTAATAAGTAAGTCCCTCTAATATATTTCCTGTAGAGAAGAAGAGTAAAGGAATACATTTCCAATAGATTGTCCAAGCAAAACTCATTTTTCAGTTCAAGTGATGAGAAGATTATAGATGCATTTCCAATAGATTGTCCAAGCAAAACTCATTTTTCAGTTCAAGTGATGAGAAGATTATAGATGCATTTCCAATAGATTGTCCAAGCAAAACTCATTCTACAGTTCAAGTGATGAGAAGATTATAGATGCATTTCCAATAGATTGTCCAAGCAAAACTCATTTTCAGTTCAAGTGATGAGAAGTGTTTTAAGCAGTACGCATATATAATTCATACGCACATACTTATTGACTAGTAATTTTAAGTCCATAGAATCATTAAAATAGATATACGTATGATATTACTAAGTAAATGTTTTAACCATTTATTCCAGGGCTTTTAGAAGTATTTTTAAATAGTACACATATATAATTTATAAAATAATTAGCATTTAACTAGCGAAATATACGTGTTTTAATTAAATAACACGATTTTCGTTTCTTGTGTGTTTTCAATTAAGGGAAAGCAAAGAAACAAAAAACATCGTCAACTTTTGACTAAGTTAATATCTTTTGCAAAGTAATTTTTCTTGTTTTCTTATAAATACATATACGTATCGAATATTTATGAAATTGTTACCTTATCTTATCCATTTCTTCTTTAACTTCAAGTGGCATGCTAAAGCCTACACAAAACAAAAGAAAAGGGCGTTGTATTTAAGCTGAACAGCGTTGGTATTTTTCATGATGTTAAAACAGGCAAAAATGGAGGTTCACGGTGCAGAGAAAGAGAGAATGTCAAGGGATTATTCTTGCATTGGTATGATTTCCATACTAATTCTTTCCTTTTTCATCATTAATGGTGACTGTAAATATTATCTTCTAAGGTTATGACTCTCAGCTGTTAGTTAAATAGTGAAATAACCGATAAAAAACTGAATTTTTCACTATTCACTTTTCTTACAACAAATAGCTGAACGAAAGAACAAACCTTCTCCACTTCACTACTATGCACTAATCTTCAGATTGATTAGACAGCTCAGCCCCCTATATTTTATTTGTTGCAGCTTTTTTTTTAAGGTGGTAGGGCAAAGTAGTTTTTTTTTCTAAAATACATGCACATGTGAAACAAGCATGCTCGTTTCAATATATATATATATAAAAAACAATATAAAACAAAAGTAAATTATTATAAATAAATATACTAATGTCTACTACAACAAATATTATTTCTCATTAAACTGTTATTTATAAAAAGACAGTAAACGTATAGTTAAAAAGTTTCAAAGTCTTTTTAGCTTTGTCTAGAATATGTTTTGTGCTTAATGCAGTTTCTGTATATTTTTAATTACCTTGCTATGTTATCATACTATGTTATGTTGTTATACTAATTACAAAAAAAAAAATTAATTAACAAAGACATTAAGAAAATAAATAATTTCCAATTTCTATATGACTTTTTAGGTAACTTTTTCAATAGGAAAGATTATTTATATTTTAAAAGTTAATTCTTTTAAACAGTTACGTATTTTTTCAAACATAGGATTGGAATTCTGCATTTTTATTATTTTTGTATTTTTTTGTGTGTATATGTCAAAGAAGAAATAAACCTTTTTTTTTTTTAAAACAATATTAATTGCTTTTTCAAACATGTATCTATATATAAAAGATCATGTTTTCAAAATGTATTAAGGAAAAAGTTATTTATTTATTTATAACTTATTGACGTGTTATTATCTAAATCACAAATTTTGAATCATATGTGTATACATTAGAATTTGTAAAATATTATATAAAAATATAAGAACTAAACATGTGAATTCTAATATTTTCCAATAACTTAGATATCACCTGTCTTTGAAGATCTACAATAGAAAATGTCTATTTATTTTTTCCAAAATCTACAAATATATATAAAAAGAAATTTTTATTGAAATATTTAAAAAAAAAAAATGCTGATAAAAAATGGATAAAACTGTTTCCATGTGTTCTCTTTGAATGTATAAACGGATGGCAGAGAAGGCCCAGGAAAAATTAAATATCTCATTACGTAAAACTGTCACCTACATCAAATTCTACAAACTAATAGATGAACACTATATGCATGTGCTGAAATAAAAAATCACAAGTTTACATAGAATACTGCTGAATATTGTCAATGCAAACCATCAAAACATAAGAATATGTTGCGTAAAAAATGGTCTAGGTGACGCCACAACTGATGACAATGACTGGTCAGGATTTGGAATTAATTCAAATACTATGATACTATGTAACCTAAATAGAAATAGGCACAACATAAGGGTCATATAATTTTCTAATCATGTATGCAATATAAAATTTAGCTATTTATTATTCTGGATTGGGCTATAAAAACTCAAAATATCATTAGTCATTTTCGTTTTAATATACTGAAACATTAAAAAGAATATTCCAAAAAATTTTCTTTCAACTGCATTTTTTTATTGATAAAGCACAAATTTAGTTACGATGATAGTTTTTGATTTTATTAATAATGATGTGAATCTTAAGTTTCACCTGAGATGACCAAAAAAACTTTTTTTGTGTATTTAGAGATCTCTCCCTTAGTTTCACATTCATTTGGACAGGATTATTGATAAAGAATCATATCTTAATTGAAAGAAACTGATTCTAAGAAGTTGGGATTTCTTCCTCCTATGAAGAAAGGAAGAGATAGATTGTAGCCCTTACTAATTTCACTCTTTATATAAAAACAGTAGGAGAAAAAACTGACTAGGTGACTTCTTTTTATTAATATGTTTACAGAAGAGTTATAAAAAATTGGAGTAATTTTTTTTTTTCATTAGCTAAAGTTAACACAAAATATGTTATAATTTAACAACTTTGGAACATAATTCCATTAAACAGATTATATCAGTACGTCAATTTGTAAAGATTTTGTGTGCAACATATACATTTTTAAATTTACTATCAATGATATGAACATCTGACATTAGAAGAGCTTAATCTGGAGCAAGCATGGTTTCATCAATCAGAATAATATTTTCTCTTTGATTAATCAATAAGATATTCCCTCAATGTTTGCTGATATAAATACTTTTTTCAATAATTGAATCATTAATGAAAATGAACAGCTTTTGTAGAATTAAATAATAAATTATAAAATAGAGAACTTTAATTTAATTTTCTAAAGCAGAAGTCAATACAAAGACTGAAGATCAAACATAAAACAATTTCCCAAAGACATCTAATGGCAATCAACAGGTATTACACATCTCATGATATGAATTCAAAATGAAGTGATCAACATCAAGTTTTCCCATTATAGCTATTTAATTATAATAATTTTGTAGCACTAATCATGCATACACTTTATTTCTCTTCCATCAATGTTGCTCATATGATACAAAAAAAAAAACCCTTAAGAGAAATTAAATATTAAGCAATAAAATTTTGTAGATACAATTGAGTTTTAAGAAATCACAAAAGTTTTTTTTATAACTTTATAAAAATCTATTTTCAGCTTCCAAACGAATTCCTTAAATCTAATTCATATTGCTTCATAGTTAAATTTATTGTTCTTGCTGTGAAATTAACATTTTTTCATAATTGTAATGTATAATTCTGCTTCAATTATCAAAACAAAGTTTCATTTTCCACATTTTTTCTTACTACTAAAATTTATCTACACATTTATTACATTCTTTGGCAATGTTTGATTAAAAAATTATTAATGACATCATCCTAATTTTGTTTTGATATTTTGAAAAACAAACCATATTAAATTTTATCTATGAAATTACTTCTCCCTATTGAAACAGTAAGATTTGCTTTACAAATCTTAGTTTCACCTTCTCTCACTTCTTTCCTAACCTCATACCCTAGTTTAAACCCCAAATTATTTCATTGTGTCTGTATTGCCGCTTATATGCCGAAATCTTGCCTAAATTAGATCATGAATGTATTAATGCTCGTGATATATATATATAATTTTAAAACCCTAACATTAATAATTTATAAATTGCGAGTATGTGCATGTATACATATTAATTTTAAAAAGTAGGTTATATAAGTACATTTACACACAGACTGCAATAATATATTTAAAAACTTAAATAAAATAACAGTTCCATTATTTAAAGTTAGTTTGTTTAAATCTGTTTATTTTAGAAATATTACACTCATAATATTTATTTTCATTTAGTAAAATAATATTTAATCATAAACACATTTAAACATTTACAATTTAAAAGTAAAATCATTTTTTTTTTTTTTTAGATTTATAAAAATCATGCCACAAATTTTATGTAAAAAGTAAATGAGGGTTGGGAAGATGCCACAAATTTTATGTAAAAAGTAAATGAGGGTTGGGAAGATAACAATAGACTTAATTAGTTAAATTTTGTAAAATTTATTAATTAGTGACTTAAATATTTTGCCATCAGATAAACAACAGATATCCACTCAGGTATTTTTTTAATTAAAATATTGTTAAAACCAAGTTCTAATCCGAATATCTTAAAAGTAAAACTAATTATAAAATCCCTGTTTCAGATATTCGGATAAGATAAGTTGGCAGCTTTTATTTTGCATCTATTTTTGGCTCTACAGTGACTGCCGCGGAGTAGTTCCATTGTATGCTAGTTTGGTATATATAGGGCCGATTTTATTAATTGTTATTGTTGTGCTATGATATTATTCTATGCTTACGCTTATGATATGTTATGCTTCTCTAGTATACATGTCATATGCTTTTCTAGTTATTATAATATATTGTGAGTTCCTTTGCATTAAATATTTTACGTACTTAATATTTTGCCTTCAACCTGTCAGCTGAGATATTATTTAAAAATATTGAATTTAATACAGCTGAATTTAATGAAGCAATACCATTAATAAATTCGTAATATAAGAACGGAGAATGCCTGAGTAAAAGACCGGCGGGAAGGCTCTCTTCCTGCTCGGGAAAAATGGCCAACCTGCGGCATCAGACCATCAGATGCTTCGGATCTATTGGAAACTGTCACAGCTGCTGAACATGTGTCGGATTTGATCATGAACCAAGAAGCTGCCACATCAAGAACATGCTGCCTAAGTTCCATTAGAGCATCAAATGAAAACCGGAGAACACCAAAAAGTGCACGAACTGCCCAAATTGATATGAGGTAACCTCCATTAACCCAAGAGCTCTTGTGTTGTCTATTTCCCCTTTTAAAGCTAGCTAAATTTAAATGTTTTTTTTATTATAAAACTGTCTCTTTCTGTAAAATATTTTGTAACCTAACTTGTGTGCTTTTCTTTCTATCCTTGGGTTGATATTTTCTATTTTATATATTTGCTAATTTATTTCTTTTATTATAGTAGTGTGCTTAAATAGTCATCGAACGAGCGAATTATTTCCTTCCCTTTTATTAGTGTGCAGCCATATTATTGCGGATTAATTTTATAACTGACCCCTTAGTAAATGTCTTCTAAAATCGCTTGTTCAAGGGCTACTTTATTTTATTAATCTCCTAAATAATTGTTTTCAAGAAAGGTATATTTCGCATTTTTTTTATATAACGCGAGGATATGCGCGAAATTGATAAGTGGACTTTATAATATAGAGAAATGCATGACTACGTATAACCTTATGAATCCCCTTTTAATCATGCATTCCCCTCCATTTTTCTTATTTTAAAATAACATTTTATTGAATTTATAACACCATTGATAAACTGTAAAAATTGAGGTCGAGAATGTGCGGATCATCTTTAAATTATATAGGAATTGGTTAAGCACTTTTACTTATTTAGTTACCCTTTCTATATATTTGCTTATGTTTTATATTGTGTGTTACTGGTGTAGGCATATGGGATGTGGAGACCTGCTTTGTTTCTATATGGATTTATGGCTCAGACCTTTCCTTTTCTTTCTCGCGGTTTCCAGATAGTGTATGCGCTAGAAGCCATATCTGGGAATTTTACGCTTGTCACCCAGCCACAGCGTTCATGGTACAATGCCATACTCAGACTGTTTGTGACAAAACCTTCCACGGGGTCCATGGCGAGATGCCATTCCGTCTGCTTTAATTTTATTGTTTATTATTTTATTTTATTTCACAAAGCCGCAGTTTTAATGTATCGCACTCCATCCTATATAGTGATCCTCCACTAGTATCACCATTCTCTTTAAAATATTTTATTCAATTGCCCGCGTCTTAACCACTTCCATGCCTCTAGCTTAACGAGCTTTCGTCCGCACTATTCTTGAATTCAATACAAGTTCATTTCTCAAATCTTAAATGTATAAATTAAGCAAACAGTTGTTATATTCGCCATAGGCCTCGCATATCTTGAAATCAACCTTTCTTTATGTAACTGTATTTTGCTTAAGCACATTATTATGATTATTTTGCATTGACTCGAGGTATAGATAGCATGTATAAATTAACAAGCCATTAATGTAAATGGCACTTTATTAAATTTATTCCAAATATATATATTTATCTTTTAATGAGTTGATGGCACAGTCTGGCTTATTCAGACAATGCTATTTTATAATGTTTAATTAATAAACCGTATTTAAATTTTAGTCAGTTTGAATATATTTATTTATTTTCTGCGATCCACACCATTACTACGGTCTATTTCACCTTTTGTATATATATTTTGTACCATCCATAGTCTTTAGTTAGCGAACCTAATGATGTATTGTAATATAGTCTCTTGCTTCTCCCTGACCACCGGCAAGAAAATATGCTATTAGTAGTGTCAGATGCGTTATCATGTAGGTGGCGCTGTGGAGTATAGACTTTAGATTTGAACTTAGGATTTCTAGAAGGCAACCCCTCCTAGAGTGTTGAGTTTCGTGTCTGGGGTTTGAATTCTGCAGTGTTAACGAGATAGATGATTCTGATCGTTACACCATATAATTTTGTACACTATCTATAAATTCTTTATGAAATAAAACAGAGCACTGAATTATTTAGTATGCATTCTATTTTAAAATTATCATCTTTATTAAATGAAGTAAATTCAGAGTATAAAACTAATTAATATATTTTTAAAAAATTTGTTAAAAAAGACAAGTCAAATTTTAGTTTTTATATTGCAATAAAAAAAAAAAAAAATTAACCTTTAATGGCACTTTCACAAACAGCAGCCATAACGGCCCGAATAAATTCTGGTTCTTTTGTTCGTCCTTCTCCTACATGAGTCTAAATAAAAAAAATAAATAAAAATATAATAAATATTATTGTAAACTTAATTCTATTAAAAGTATATTGATAAGTATCATGTTTTATTTACTACATTATAAAAATAAAAGATTAACATAATTTTAGTATGAATATTAAATGTTAATAATGATCAACAACAAGAACTTTAATAACTAAAAAATGTTATAATAAAAATTATAAACTTATGAATATCATCAGCAGCAGTATATTCCAACTTTATCAATTCATTGCTGGATGAATGTCTCTCTGAGCTTAACACCCAGTATCTTTGGTCCGTAGCTTCTCCATATTATTTCATATATTCATTCACATTTCTCTTTAGATATTTGAATTTCATAGGATCCAGTTTAAGACTACAATTGCACATTCATGGCCATGTCATCTACTTAAATACAATATGTTTTTTCACCTTTGATTTTTGTTTTTGACACCAACATGTAAATCTTAACATATGTCTCCATACTTTATTATAGCCAACAATCTCTATAATTCCATTCTATTAATTGTTGAGATTCGTAAATAAGCAATGATAAAGTCATTTCTTAAAAACTAATTTTCAAAAAGATAAACATACTTCATTTTGGTTCTATCAAGGATTTTCCATATAAGTTTAAATCTGATTAATTCTATCAATTATATTTTTGGTTAATTTCTTCCAATCCATTATTATTAATCATAATTTTTATATTACCATTTTTGCAAAAAATTAGTCAAATATACAAAAACATTATTAAAAAATTTATTTTTATAAATATAGGCATATTTCATTTTAGTTCTATCATAAACTTTCCACCAAACTTTAATTTTATGATTAATTTCATCAATTATGTTTCTATTTAACTTCTTACAATTCACTACTATATTTTATTAACGACCATCGTGCGAAAACCTAAATTAAATAGTTCTTTTGATATTTATCTTAAGATACAAGTAGATGACATTTTACAAATTGTACAGTCCAATTGTGACACTCCCATTATTTGGTTCCAAGCTTTTATGGTGTTTGTTAATTAGTGACTGCAAGTTTAGCATTTAGATTTCTGTCATTTTTATACATGTTCACATCAATTTTTTTCATTACTACCTTTAATTCATTACTACAATACAACCATTTAGAATATTATGATAAAAACAATTTTTTTATAACCCATACTTTTATTTATTTTGCACTAAAAGAAGAAAAAAACAATTTTTTTTTTTGAGGGGGAAAGTAAATAAAAATGTTGATTATATTTTTTATTTCTATAATTATTTAGTTTCTAAGCATTAACATTGTAACCAAAGATTTATTTTTATTTCAATTTTTAATGATACTAAAATGCTTTGAAAGTTCAAAGTAAAATTATAAGTATTAAATCAACCTTGTTTACTAATATAATTTTGTTCACCTGTCCATTGCTCTAAATTTAAAAAATTAAGTAAGCTATTTAAAATATTTGTTTCATATTGCATTGCCAGTGATTTATAAGAAATGTACCCAATTTGAGCAAAATATTAAATTTTAATTTAAAATTTTATTCTAATTTCAATAAAAGCATTTAATTGAAACATACCACTGAACAAAAAATATATATACTACTACGCTCTCACACGCATTACAGAATTTTTAAAAAAAATTTTTTTAACTTACTTTAAATTTCTTATCAAAATATTTCAAATTTCATCTACTCACTGCTGTTATATTGCATTGGAATAATTTATATTAATGTATCAAATTTCAATAAACTCTGAAGTACATAAATATAACAAATCTTGATTTTAAATTTTTATTATAACTTAAATAAGTGTTTAAAAAAAAATATGTATAATACTTTCACTACTATATAAATGAACTAAATTGATAACTGTGCTTTGGCAAAAAACTAATGATTCCCTCTATGAGACTTCATTGTACATAAAATATTTATTGTTAGAGCACAGAACTTAAATATGAAAAGGTTATAAATCCAAATAACTACAATATAGCAACGTTAAAAAAAGGCACATAAAAAAAAGTACTTAAAACGTCAAGCGAACACATTTCTAATGCAATATATTTTCCTTAATTAATTTGCTTATAGCAGATATTAAACAAGTCATGTGGAGATATATAAAACAAGAAAACAAAACATAAAATGATTCAGATGCCTTTATCTGGAATAATTAATTTTCATATTTTTTGAAATAAATGTCACTATAATGCATAAAAGTTAGATTAGAAATTAATTGTCTTAAAGAAAGAAAAAGATATACAATGTTGCAATATGCATATGCAAAAAAAAAAATCAAATATCTGATTTAAAAAAATTGCAGAAGAAATTACGAAAATTTGAAATGAAACAAATTAATTAGAAATGATAATGAGAGTAAGTACGAAAAATATTTTTAAGATTTGATTGAATATGTAGAATTACAAGAGGGTTGAAATGCAAACAAAAAATAAAGTGATTTATTTAATAAAGAAAACATAAAAGATATGTTAAATGCTATAGAAAAAAATGACTTGAGAAGTAGATGGTAAAACTGGTGGGTTTACAGAACTTACATTTCTATCAAAATGTATAATAAAGGTATGGAATCTATTCGCATTTTTAAGAAGTTATAAATCCTGCAATATCAACTTTTATTAACTCATTCAGTGATTATGACATATACATCCTGAATGGCCTTATATGTTTGTTGTTTTTCACAGACATGCAACTAATAGTACCTAAATCAGTTACTTCCCAGACTTCCTTATGAAATTCAGTTTTCTGCCATTTAACAATTGAATCTAATATATGACATTCTACATTTTAATTATAGTGGATGTAATCAATAATAAAGAAATAGTGTATATTTTTATTCTTGAATAAATGTAGATTTTTATACGATAAATTAAGACATCTCCTGAAAATAAGGATTATAATGTCTTTTGGAGCAAAAATTAATATAAAACATAGTCTTATTTTCAGTGAAACACAGTATTATTATAAACATATTTTCAGTAAAAAATAAAAAAGGGAAATGATTTCATACATTATGCATTTAGTAATAATTTTTGTATGATGAAAATGCAATATAAATGGCCTATATTTCTGCCATTATAAAGTTATTCAAAATATTGCTACACCATCCCATGCCCAACAGATACAATTTTTCTTTTTAATAAGTCAGAATTTTTTTTTTTTTGAAGTTAACTATGTGATTAGATTTCAGTAATATACAGTTCTATAATTTGGCTAAACCTTACACTGTTGACAAAGTATAGATCTTTATGATTACAACAGTACAGTTAACTGAGATATTATTAAAAATTATTTGTTTAATTCAAAATAATTTTACATAAATAATATAGAATTTTAAAAAAATTAATACTTTTTCAGAGCAATGACTAACAATTTTGCAGATCACAAAAAATGATCAATTGCGTGCTTATTCTCTCAATCCATTTTTCTGTACAGTGAAAACACACTATCATAAAAGCAACTAATATGTCTGAAGACATCATTTCTTCAACCTATTAATAAAAGAATCATTGCAACTTACAAGATATACTAACAATTAATGCAGCATTTTGTTGTCACTTGGATAAAGACACAAATAAGAAATTGATGACAACATCGAATAACTTTTACAATCACACATGGAAGCATTAACCCATGAGGAATTAATGCAATCAGATGAAGAAAGACAATGAAGGAAAAAAAATCAATAAGTCTGTAGAGAAGAACCTGAACATCAAAAAACTGAACGCACTGATTTCGTATCATGAGTCCATGAACAGCATATGTTCAAAGAATTTAGCTCAGACTTAGAATGCTACATCAGATCTAAAAATGCTTTAAGTCAATGAATAAGACCTTATAATATGTTATATGAAAAGAAAATCAAAAAAGGATTCATAACTTTTTCTTTAGAGATCCTCGGCCATCAACACCTGGTGTATCTTCTCAAAAAAAAAAAAAAACCAACCCAAAATCACTAACTGATAACTTGAAAACTGGATGATGATGAGTGACAAATGGATGGATCATAAGAGAGAACAACAGCTAAGTTGTTGTTTTTTTTATAGAGATTTAAGTTGCATTATCTTACATACATATTTCAAGTGCATACCTGCATAATAAGTAAGATATATAGTACAGTTTACACATACATATATTTACATTACTTTTTTAAAATTACTGTACTACACATACTAAATTATTTGTTAATACAATATTCGCAATTTATGGTATAATTTTTATCTGCAATAACAAGCTAAATTTTTTCCCATAGAAACCAAATGCCCTTGCAAAGCAGGATAAAGATGTATATTTTTAATAAAAATTTGCTAAAAAATATATATTTGATAAGAAATAACTTTTTTTTTTTCATTAGACAATACTAAAATAATAAATTCTAATCTATAGTTTTTAATGCAATGATTAAAAGATAATTTACAAATCCAGATAAATTTTGTTTTGATGATTTTCAAGAAGTAGTAACTGCTGTGAGATTTGCAAAATATCTGATAATGAAAGCACATCTGCCACTGAAAATATTATTAGCTCTTTTATAAATTACATCCAATGCACAACCTCTTAAAGAGTAATTTCTTAATAGTTTCTACTTATGATATATCTTGGCCTATTAAAATTTTGTTATAATATATTAATAAATTTTCCCTACTTTTTATTCTTATCAAAGGATATAATTAATGAAAGTTTATTGAAATAGATAATGTTTCACTTTTATATAATAATTTTAACCCAAATTAGTTAAATCACAATGAGAAAATATTTTACCTAAATTTGGTAAAAACAGGACTGTGTTGGATCCTATTACTGAATTTATCACCATTTTACTTAAAAAACTATCTAAGATATTTAACATAAAGGCTCTAAAAAAATCTCACTATATTTTAATAATACAATAAGAGTGAAAGACAAATTGTATCCTCTTCAGTTGAATGGATTAGGCATGTGAAAAATATATAGTAATACATTTTCTAAAAATAAATATCTTTTATAATGAACGAGAATGGTTTTCCTGATAAAGGCAAATCCTGTTTACATTATAAACATTATTACAGATATGATAGTAAATGGTTTTAATGGAAAAACAAGATATAATTAGGCAAAATGTTGAGGTTTTCAGAAAAAAATTTCTGCAAAAGAGGTTAAACATCACAAGACAGCACACAAAATTGGAATCAGTATATAATGTATGCATTTGCGTTTCACTGATAAAGTTTGTATAGACATAGCAACTTACCTTTAAATTTTTTTTTTTGCTTTAAAATGGTGACATTTATTTATTGATAAGATTTAAATAAATAACCTAGTAATGTTACCTTAAGCGTCCTGCATGATTTGGTATAGTGGTAGGTTAATGCATAAGATCTTTAGACTGTTTATCTGTCACTTCCAGAGATCGAACATCTTATAAACTCTTGAGCAATAAAGCTACTCAATTATTTAAATTTGTATTATCATAGATTTTTCGATTACTTTTGTAGATGATATGTATACTTTTTTCTTATTTATAATGATTTAGTACTGTCAAAAAATTCCATTCATTTTTATAGGTAGGATTAATTTTGAAAGTTTGAAAAGAACTTGAATCATTTTTGAATACCATATAACATTGTAAAATATATTTTAAACAATATATTCTGAGCAATAAAGCTCTTTTTAACACTATTGTCCTGTTTTTATGTTCCAGTTTTATTTTACTACAAATAGCTCCAAAATTAATCAACATTTAAATTATTCAAAATAAAAATGTCTTTAGAAAAAAATATAAAAAATTCTCTAAAAAGTTTTACTTAAATCAAATCCATATTTACTTTTATTATGTGATATAGAGTCAATGCAGATTCCTGTTTATTATACATATATATATAGCATTTTTAAAAATCTTTGGTTTTTCAGATTTCTCAAAACACATTTTGTTTTCATGATACCCAAATAAAACTAATCATTTAAATTATTACATGATGTAAATACTTATTCAAACATACCTCAACCCAATCAAAGACCCCTTCATTGTCTTCATTTTTCTGTGACATTAAATATGTTAGATGATTACGAATTGCTTCTATTGATAAAGAAGAATCGACACACCTTTCACTTTCACACCCAGTAAATTCCAATTTCTGCAATACAAAAAAAAAAAATTAAGAGACAGAAATGTCTATTGTAAAAACAATATATACAATATGTATAATTTTTTAATGAGATTTCACAATTTATACAGGCGGCGCTTATCCAAAGCAAAATTCTTTTTAAATAAATCTACAGTATTTTTTATAATGATGATCGGTTGTCATCTGATCCTTCGTGTTAGCCGCTAGAGGCGCGATTTCTAGCTAAATTTTTAAAAATATGCCGTTTCCGTGGCCACACCCAAGCCTTTAAGCATTCTTTCTAAAATAAATCCTAGAAAGATTGTTAACTCGGAGTTAAGTCTTCTTTCTATGCTAAAAGGTAGACTGTTAACTCGGAGTTAAGTCTTCTTTCTACGATAAAATCTAGAAAGAATGTTAACTCGGCTTAGCGGCTAACGGTGTGGCTTTTTCCGATGCTAAAAGCAGAGGAAAATACCGTAGTTGTTTGTGTCACGCACTATATCGTAATGCTGTGTTATGTATTTGATGTAACAATATCGTACGAGGGTGTATTAATTTGATCGTGTCAAAATTATTTAAATTTTCATTGGTACTTTTTTTTTTTAAGATGAATTGAACAGTATCGTGACTGTTCCTCATAAATTTATATTCCTCCTAAATTTTCGATTACGGTGGGTTAGGGTAATATTTTAAAGATCACGCTTTGAGTCACGCTTCAGCAAGAAATTTTCCAAGACAAAAAGTATGGCAAATTCGAAAACAGAAAATATGGGAATTACCAGACACGGAAGCCAGCGCTGTAACATTTCTACAGCAGAAAAACATCCTGCTGAAAGAAAAGAGATGTTTGTGCGGCGAATGTATGAGACTTGAGGTCCATAAAGATCTTTGGACTTTCATTTGTAAGTCTCGTTCTTGCCGAAAGAAATGTGCACTTCGAAAAGGCAGCTGGTTTGAGGGATTTCAAATGCCGTTCGTCAAGTCTTTACGTTTGCTGCATTACTGGAGCCGTGACGAGTTGACCGTACAGCATGCCATTAATGACATTGAAATGTCTCGAGATTCATTAGCCAGATGGAAAGAAGCTCTCCGTGAATTATGTCGCGAAAGCCTTGCTTCAAGACCTTCCAGTCAAGTTGGAGGATCAGGTTTGATAGTAGAGGTGGACGAAACACTGTTCAGTCGATGTAAGAACCACCAGGGAAGAGTGCTTCCTCAGCAATGGATATTTGGTGGCTTTTGCAGAGACTGGAGAATGTTTTGCCACGCCCGTTCCATCACGATCTGCAGCCACACTTCTGCAAGTCATACAGGAAAATATCAAGCCCGGATCCACAATTTACTCTGACTGCTGGAAAGGATATAAAACATCCGATTTGAAAGCAGCAGGGTTCCAACACTTCACCGTGAACCATCGCTATAATTTTATTGATCCTAAAACAGGAGTTCACACACAAAACATCAAATGTCTTTGGGGCTGTCTGAAATCACAAAATAAAAAACAGCGTGGAACATCTAGAAGTTCAATAAACAATTACCTGTGTGAATTCCTTTGGCGACGTCTTCATAAAGACGGAGATGTTTTTAATAGAATATTATTTGAGATGCAGATAAAACAGAAATAGTTTTATGCTGTTTTTTAAATTATTTCGTTTCTGTTATACTGTTTCTCGTTTCATGGGCATGTTACGGTTCATGTGTTGATTTCTTGTTTTGAGGTTGAGTTTTGTTTGTTAAGAAGTTTAATAGACACAATAATTGTTGTTAAAACTGTTGAAATCATTTTATCAACAAAGAAGAAAGATATGTGGAGGTAAGTTAATTTTTTAAAAACACTTTTTTTTTTAGCTGTTATTAAAGAGATTTTATTTCTGTTACATTTTTTTTTTTTTTTGCATTCCACAGACAGTTTCAGTTTCATTGATTGGTTTCTCCGCATTGAGTTACGTTTTTGACATAAATAAACCTAAATTTGTTTAAACCATATCTTCAAAATTTGTTAAAATAATTTTTTCAACAAAGAAAAGAAAAACAAAAGAATCTGTAGGTGAGTGACATTATCCATTTATTATTTAGGGGTAAATATATATGATGCAAACCTTATTGTAAAAGTAAATTTAATTTGTCTACCAGTAAATATTATTAACCAAATTGATAAATAAAGTAACATAACATACACACACAATAATTGTTGTTAACCAAAAAATGTAAATTATTATTTAAAAATACACAAAAACACCCCTCCCACTAATTGTTGTCAATCAAATGTAAACAAATTAAAGTAACGAAAATTATTATTTAAAGATCCATAACCCCCCCCCCCCCCGTTGTTTCTTTAATTTTGTCACTTAAATTTTTAAAAACAGTATTACTATTTAAACACAACCCAAATTACTATTTAAACGTACACCAAAAAAGATCCTTTCTTGTCAATAATAATCAAATTAAGAACTATTATTGTCCCATTGTCAAAAATATTAGGTTTTTGGGAAACCAAAACAATAATTTATAAACGAAAAAAAAGTCAATCGGTTGTCAATCAAATGTAATAAATAAAAGTAACTTCAATTTTGATTTAAACATACACACACAAAAAAAAACCCCTTTCTCCAAATAATTGCTGTCGGCAATCAAATGTAAAATAAAAAGGAAGGTAAATTAGTATTTAATCATCATCCAAAAACACCCACCCCTCTCACTAATTATTGTCAGCAATCAAATGTACACCACCACTAAAAGTAACGTAAACTACTATTCTTTAAACGGTTACACCCTTTCCCCCAATAATTGTTGTCTACAATCGTACATACAAAAAAACACCCCTCCCAATAATTAGTATCGGCAATCAAATGTAAACCAACCAATCAAAGTAAGACCGTAACTTAAAACTACTATTGTTTAAATGGTTAACCCACCCCTTCACCCAATAATTGTTGTCTACAACCGTACACACAAAAAACACCCCTCCCAATAATTAGTGTCAAACAAATGTAAACCAATCAAAGTAAGACGGTAACTTATTATTTAAACGTAACCCAAATTACTATTTGAAACTACACCGAAAAACAACCTTTTGTCAATAAAAATTAAACAAACAACAACTATTATTGTCCCATTGTCAAAAATATTTATTCGTAGAAACAAAAATCATAATTTATAAATGAAAGGAAGTCATATCGGTCGTTAATCAAATGTAAACTGATAAAAGTAACGGTTTTAATTTTTATTTAAACATACACACACACACGCGAAAAAAAAAAACAACACTTCTCCCGATAATTGTTGTCGGCAATCAAACGTAAACCTATCAAAGTAACGTAAATTATTATTTAATCGTACACAAAAACACCCCTCCCACTAATTGTTCTCGGCAATCAAATGGAAACCTATCAAAGTAACGTCAATTATTATTTAAAGATCCATCCAAAAAAACCCGTTCTCTCTTAAATTTCGGCAATCCAATTTTACAAAAACAGTAATACTATTTTTAAAAAAAAAACACAAATTACTATTTGAACACACACCAAAAAAGACCCGTTCTCTCTTAAATTTCGGCAATCCA
Organism: Epiperipatus broadwayi; assembly: GCA_028023455.1. Taxonomy (NCBI): domain Eukaryota; kingdom Metazoa; phylum Onychophora; class Udeonychophora; order Euonychophora; family Peripatidae; genus Epiperipatus; species Epiperipatus broadwayi. The sequence continues at coordinate 1,359,087 of JAQFVV010000053.1, read as the reverse complement.
AAAAAAAACAACTATTATTATACCATTGTCAAAAATATTATTTGGGAAAAATAATTCAGAAACGAAAGAAAGTAAACTTTGTAAACAAACAAAAAAAAAAAACAATATTAATAGAGAATCGCTGGCCCGGAAACGTTATATTAATGTGTTTTTGATTAGAAATCGCGCCTCTAGTGACTGACATGAAGGATCAGATGACAACCTGATGATCTTATCTAGAGTGCATTGATATCATTAATTTATCATTGTAATCATTGTTGGTAAAAATAAGTATGACTTTCCATAATAGATTAAATAGCTGTTCTACAGCATTTTTCAGAATTTATATACAAATATGAAATTCCATTACTAAATACATTTTCTGCACAAAATACTACCTTCAATTATAGATAAATTCCATAAAAAAAAAAAAAATCATTTATTCGGTTTGTTTTGTTTTTTAACAGAAAACTAAATATTTCCAGAGCATTAGGAGGAAAATAAATGTTTCACAAAACATCTTAAATAATGCCCAAAAACACAAGTGAATTTCCACAAAATTTTAAATGAGAATACAAGTATTGAAGTTCTTGTTACAAATATATGCTTAAAAAGACTTTTCTAATAGATAATGTAAGTTTTCAAAAAATATATGTAGTTATATTTCATAATCTATAAGCATTATTTAAATATAGTTATCTTAACTCTTGTCAACATGTTAAGATTTTAGATGCTTATCAAATGATTTTTAGATCAATATATAATATAAATGGAAATAATTGTACTTTATTTATTGATTGGGTTAATCAGTTATTGCAAACACTTTAACTTTTGTTCTTTATATGTTTCAATTTTTTGAGTGAATTAGAATATCTACATTCATTTAAAAATGTATGCTAATGTGATAAAAATATAGTCTTTCTAATGTTTGGTAAACTAAATCTAAGATGATTTGCATAATCTAATACTTTATGGAATCTTTCACTGTTCTTTTTCTTCAGGATTTAGGTCCTTTATAAATAAATCATTAGATTCTTGATTTTTTTCTGGACAGCATTTGGTATATTTAATACTGATTCCTCCTCAAATTACTATTTGTTGATGATTATAGAAATTGCATGACTTTTCTATATTGACCTTGAATTACAATGTCTATTGAGTCGCAATCTTCATTAAAACCAGATCCCTATTCCTGTTACAATATATTATTGCACAGTTTCTTTTCTTAAAATATCACAGCCTCTGTGGAGTAAAGCTCCACCATTAAAGATAATGAAAGTCAATATAAATTATATGATGACTTCCTTTCTGTTAGGACTGAATCTTTATAATTATTTAACAAAAAAAATTGTTTAGGATCAAATTCAAAATACCACACAAACTCAAACTTACTCTAATAATCACAATACCTTCATAGACTTTTGCAACACAATATATCCAAATGAACACACAAAATATTTTGATGTTTAATTTAGTCATAGAAAATATACATATTTTCCAAGGTTTTCCACATGAGATTCAGCTGAATTGCCTAAGAATTTAATGAAGTTATATCTGCCTGAATTAGGCGTCATCTAAATAAGAAAATATTTATCAAAAAAGAAATCCAACAAAAGCTAACATAACATATATGAATAAATATATACAAAAAGAAAAAAAAGGTTGATTAGATGTGAATTACAATTCTTTCATTTCCTTAAAAATATAAAATTATTTTAATAATTATTGTGCATTTGTTTTGTATTATCTCAAAAAAAAAAAAAAGTGGATGGATTTAAGTTTTTTTATAAAAATGAAAAGAGAAAAAAAAAAAAAAGATAAAAATCATATAAATTTTTACTTTTATTTAAAAAAAACTTACATTCTTTTCTATAAACTGCTGTACATTTTCAGATGAAGGCAAAAAATCTGACCACTGTAATCCTGAAGCTTTCCAAAATTCTCCTATTTTCTGAGAACTCTTAAATAAAAATAAAAGCATCTACATGTTGACATAGTAAAATATTATAAATATAGTCTTGGTAATATTGCAAATATAAAAGGTAGCACAATATTTTACTATTATGAGATTGTGTATTACATACACACACACATTCAGTTCATTATCTTTGACTTTTTCATATGATAAATGTCGAGATTACCAATGATTTACATTATAACTTTTAAGTATATAAGATATATTATTGGAAAGTGAGTGATAAAGCTATCATAGCAAATTTAGACAACAAAAATGAAAAAGTGACAACATGAATATGGATTTCATTTGCTAATGGAAATAGCAGAGAAAAATCTAGCACAAGATAAAAATGAAAATTTATTATGACATAGCTGGGACAATCCTTAATAAATGGCAAACAAAGCAAATTTCTTAAAATAAAAATAAAATGAAACTTGGTATAAACTTGAATAATTTTTATGTTAATGCAAGCCTCCACAAAAATGCCAAATTTATAAAAACTAAAATTATAAAAAACAATAAGTATGAAATACTTAACTATGTCTATTAACATAGTCCAAGATTAGTTAAAAATAATACTTTGTGAACAAGGCAATAATAAATAAAAAAATTCATATAAAGCAAAAGTCAGCAATCATGAAAGAAACCTTTAATGAAAAACTAAAAAAAATATAATACAATCGACCATTAATGAGCACACAAATCATTTATTACAAATAAATAAATAGCAATTTAATACTTATGCTAAGTAATATAATACCTTAATTCCATACAAATTCATAACACTTTTTTTTTCTTGTTTTATTAAAAATAATTTTACTTCTAAATTGATTGCTGAATATATTTTAGTTCATGTACATATTTTAAAATTGATTTTTAAAGCACTACTTTCTGTATATGGTTCAACATCATCATTTTCAACCAAGATAACAATCTCTGCAAATTCAATCCATCTTCGATCTCTAGCCTCTCTTCTCCATATCACCTCTTCTTTAATTCATCAATCCATCTCACATGCATCTTTCTAGGTCTTTTACAATCTTGGTATTCTGTTTAAGATATCAACTGTCTGTCTATTATCATCTTTTCCAGAAATATGCAACAGTAAAAAAAATATTTTGTACCTGCAGAATTATTTTTAATCAGCATTTAGTAGATTCTTTTTTTATTTTATTTCTAATTTAATCTACTAGTTAACAATGTTTATGTTTTACATTATTTCATAACTTATGGATTCATGATATTAGAAGAGATAGAATTGAAGCAAAACTGTTTTCAATCTTAAGAGAGATTTTAAACTAAAATGTAAAATCATTAAAATGAATCTGAAATAACTTGAATATAAAAATATATTGTATTAATTTAAGACTCCATTCCATTTAAAATATATTTATAATATATTCTATTAAAGTATACTATTGATTATGTATTACACTGAAAAAAAATAACTTGTATTTTTTTGTTTTTTTGCCTTTATAGCCATTAACAATGAAAATTTTCTTCATTTTGGATGTTTCATAAATGAGAGAACAAATTAACTTGCAAAAGCACTGGATGGCAATTAAGTACATACAGCTTTCACACCTTAACTCTATAATCGAAACCATAATCATAGTGAAGCCATGAACTAAGTTGTATTAATATACATAACTTTAATTATATGTTATCAAAAAAAAAAAAAATGTAAATAAGCAAACAAAAAAAAAAAAAAGCATTAAGGTCCAGTCACATAATACATTTTTTTCTAAGCATAATTCTGAAAGTTTTATAAAATTTAAAAATAAATTAAAAGTCTAACTTAACAATATCAAAAACAATTAAGATATCATAGTTTTTTGATAATGAAACTAACTTTCCGTTTCTATAAGAGACAAAACAGTTATTGGAAAAAAAATATATAAGAACATATTTAATGAAGATGAAAGTCAGACAAACATTTTGCTAATCATTTTATTTAAAAAATAAAAATACATTACAATAAAATATATGTAAGACAAAAATAAGAATTTAATTTTTAATTTTCATTAAATTTTGTCCAACAGTGGTGAGTCGGTGTCTTTTTATTATCGTAAGTCTAAGTTCTTACTTTTATTTTAAACTTTTAGTTTACTCTATCGGGAAGAAAAAAAAACACCCAAGAAAATGAATTTCTTTGGAAACAAAAATTTCAATTTTAGATCGCTTAGCGAAATCGAAAGGACCAACAGCAATAGGAAAACAATTAGTTTGAGCGAGTCCACGATAAGAGCAATTAAAAAAATGAAGTTGGCGCTAGTTGTATTTCCTCTTGTGAAGTAGCTAACAGGTTTCTCTGGGCATAATTGCTGAGAGATTCTTAACTTCGTTTAAGGAGAAGTGACAGTACATCACATCATATTACATCACGACGAATCTGATGTCTTACTAGTTTACAAACGAACTTATTTATCGTCAATACTGTACATGTATGAAAAAATAAAAAATACTGTAAATTACGCATAAAAATATATTGTTTTGAATAAAATTAAATGCCGTAGTTAATAAATAAGTAAAAAAAAGTTTGTCTTGTATCAATTTTTTTCACATTTGAAATTTTTTATTAATCATATTTTATTTCCTTATTTTTTTTTTTGTGCGAATTTTAAAGTAATTTTACGTTGTTTCTTTGCTTTTATGCGATTTTTGAAAATTACAGTAACCTATCCCCCATTTTTCAAGGTGAGTTAAGTCTATTTTTGTGCGCGTTTTCTGAGGAACCTATCTACCACATAAAACGAGACCCAGATGTATAGTCAACTAAAATGTAAAATCATTAAAAGAAATCTGAAATAACTTGTACATAAAAGAATACAGTGGAGACATGAATTACACTGTATCTAACTATGCAATTTCAATTATCCTCTATTCAAAGTAAAATGTATACAAATAAAAATATAAATAAATGAACAAAAACCCATTAAAATTCACAAATTTCAATATTTTAAAGCCATTTTTCCTTCTCTGAGCCAAGTGTGTATAAATTATTATACATAAAATATCTAATGTTTTTAATTTATGTTGAAAGCACGAATATTTTAATCTTTTTTTATTACCCTTTTTCCTTAATAAAATATTTTTCTAAAAGTAAGTTTTATAAGATTTCAGAATATTCATTAAACATTAACAAAAGCAGAAATGTACCCAGCCTATGGAGAGGTCATCGTTTTTTTTTTAAAATTGGTATTGCTTTAGCAAATTCCAATCATGCATGGTGTTACTATGGAGTCGTGAACTACACAATATCAAACTACATGACTTCAATTATATGCTAAACAAAACTAAACATAAATACAGTAAAACATCTGCCTCCCTCATTAAATATAATATTTCAAATCTGTAATCACTTTTTTTTGTGATTAAATACTATACCTATTCAGTTCTATACTGCAATTAAAAGCACATGTACTGATTTTTTTCAGAGCATTTTTTCCTTCAAAATTTTTTATTCCATATGTCTTTTGTGAAATGCCAAATTTTTTTAAAATCCACAAATGTATCCGGCCTATAGAAAGGCTGTCATTTTTGGAATAGTTACTTTTAATTGGTTGCTTTAAAATTTTTTTTTTTTGCTTTGCAGAATTACTTGGTGGCAAATATATCCAGCTTATGGAAGGAATTACTACCTTTGCATAAAACGTTTCGTAAAAAAATTAATATTAATGGTGGAACAAATAATTATTCTTTACCTTGAAAAATATGCCCACTAATAAAAAAAATGTTTAACTTGAATATCACGTGACAGGGTTATAAACAAATATTTAGAAATTTTATTAACATAATTGGAGAAATAGTAGTATCTTGAAAATAGGAAAGTCTATTGTTCTATAAGAAAAAAGTTACTGAAATAAAAAAAAAAAAAGAATATTGCCCAGAATGAATTTTGCTAATTACTTCATATTAAAGATAAAAATACAGTAGTAGGAGTTAAGTTGTTTTTATTATTCTTATTGCTTTAATAGGTGCAAGAGTGAACACATTCTGTAAAATAAAATAAATGTCCTCTTGAATTATTATTAATAATGATACTATTTTTTTAAAACTTTGTTAATACTTTAATTTTGATTTATATATACTGTAACGAGCACATATACCGTTACATTAATTTTTTTTTAAAAATTAGACATTGAAAAGCTTGCAAATAAAAACTTTTGTAAGAAATAAAAATTGAAAGTTAAAAGTCATGTAAACGTTATATATATAAAATCGCACAGATGAAAAATTATTAGAAAACTTTATTTAAAAAAAGAAAAAGTTTTAAAACTAAATTTTCAACAAAAGCTTAAAAAGATTTAGAGATAAAAATATATCTTTAAGTTTGTACAATAAATTAATTAATGCTATTGTAAAATGGAAATGATTATTTTAATTAGTTAAAAGCTAGCCCTTGGGCATTTCAAAATGTATATGTAAAGGTCAGATAGGAGAGGAAAAAACAATAGAAACTAATGGCCAATAAAAGAAATCCCTCAGGACACGGACCTCAACGAAAAGACCATCACCATCGTCATGAGGTAATGTCCACTAAATCCAAAATTCTAATATAAAAGAAAAAGTTTGGAAATAAATTTTAGTGAGGGAAGAAAGAGCTGGGAAGAGGACAGAGATGTGAAAGCAGAGGTGTAGTAGAGTTGAAGGAGAAGGGATTGGAAAGACACACTCTTCAATCCCTTCAGTTTTGCTATAAAAAAAAAAAAGAAAGAAAGAGAAATGACCAATCGTTTTCTTATACTGCAGACCACAGGCCATCAGGGAATTAACGCTGGCTCCAAATTGCAAGCAACTGTTAAGCATGGATTTTAAAAACAGTAACAACTCTAACTAATGAACTGTAATTCCAAAAAAAAAAAAGAAACTTTTTCCAGTATGTTAAAACCATAAGAACATTAGTTAATTAATGAACACTAAGTATAAACTTTCCCAGTATTTAAATTATTGCAATAGAAATTCCTATCTGATAAAACTTAATCAGTTATTAATAATTATTCTATTGAATGTATTATTATTTTTTGTAAATCATTTCCATTAATTTTTTTTGTTCTCTTAAGTTTTATTATGATTTTTGTTTCTTCGTTAAACTAAACTTAATAAATGTTAAATTTAAGTCAGGCGTGAATGGCTGCATAGATTTGCAAAGTTATATTAGTTTAATTAAGGGAGGGTAAATCTTAGGTTATTTGTTTCATAGTTAAATTGGGTCAATGGATTGGATATATTGGTGTAATTAGTAAATGTAGTATGAGGTCCGTTACGTGCAGGATCACCTTATACGCCGCACTCGGGCAAAATAAGCCTTTCTTATTGACCAATGGAGACAGACGGTATTCCCTGCTCCTTGGATCACCCCTTTTTAGCCTATGGAATGGGATAGTAAGACGGAAAACGCAGTCCCTTCCTATGGAGTTTTTTTTTTTTTTATTGCTCTTCTCATCAGACAGATGTCTGGATGAGAGTCAATGTCTTCTATAGCCATGCTGTTCAGATGTACATTCCTGACAGTATGGTATTTGTGCTGCTGTATTCATGCTGCATTGAATACATCGATGTATCAAATAGATTGACGTTGGTTTAACTGCGAACTTTTGGCCTAAGGTTAAATAAGGGATAAAAAATTTTTTTTCCAAATGCAATCTATGTAGTCTATTCATACTCGACACTTTAATAAAATATTAAATTCATCTGTGCGAACTTCAAAAACAAAAGTTAAAAATGTAAATTAAATGTTAAAGTAAAAGTTAGACTAAAATAATAATTCTAAATTACATATATGTTAAATAAATGTTTGTGTGTTATTACAGGGAGTGGCTTTTATTTTTATGTTGCAAATATATTTTCAGTAAAACTTATATTTTATAAATCTCTGCGTCTCACTGAGCTAGTGGCATGGGCTGACGGTCGGAATAAAATATATACGTAAAGTGAGATCTTAACAGCGCGTATCTGCCTACTCTATAAATTTTCTAGGTCCAAATGGCCTAATGGCGCCTTGTATGGCAGATACGGTAAGACTCCAACTTCTAATTGATCATCCCACCATTATAATACATACCAAAAATGTTATATACGTGTCTTGAAAAGTACTATACATTTACAGTTCAATAAATAATACCTATTCTATTATAATCATTGTTTATACCTTGAATGCAAAGAGGGTATAGAACGAAATATAGCATAGTTCAGAGCTCCACTGTACATTGTATTGGTTTAGAAAGTTTCATTTAAAATAAACTTACTTTAATCTTTCAAGTTTTTCACCCACATACTAAAACAAGCATATAAAAGAAAGAAGTTATTTCCTGTTATACAAAGATTAAATAGTATCAACAAAGTTATAGAGAGTATTAATATATGATCCTCATTGCACTTGGGGAAAAGATAGAATTATATAATTAAAATTGTTTTAAAATGAGATTGGCTGAAAAATACATTTATTCTATTCATAACAATAAAGACTTTTTAAGTGTTCAAATTATAAGCAAAAATATCTCGGTTGAAATTAATTTTTTTTTGTAAATGTCACAAGTGATTTATTTTTTTCATTTATACTAGCAAGATACATTTTTTTAAGATTATAAAAAAATAGATAATCTATTTAATTAGTTAAGTTAATAATTTATTGTTAATCTAGTATTGATTAAGAATTTGTCTTAACGAGTAGTTCTGTGCATAAAGACAAAAGAGAAAGTTAAATTTGGAGAAATTACTAATAAAATGAATGTAAATTAGAAAAGTGTAAAGACAAGGAAAAAAAAAGTAATTAATTAAAACTAATTTGCACCAATAAATAAAGGTATTCAGATTTGTTGCAAATAATCTTGGTTAGCATTGGTAAAAAAAGTTGGGACAGGCATCAGTTTTTAATTCTTTTTTTAAGAACAGAGAAAGTTTTTTCTTGTTTTAAGAAAGCATTGTCCAGTCAAAGACTTTTGGCTCATCTCAACCAGCGAAAACTCTGTTTAACAGCATTCCAGAAGTTAAGCTAGTTAGAATGGCATTTCCAGTTATTTAAGAAGTAGCTAACTTATGAACTATTAACCTCAGCTAATATAGAAACCACGCAATAGATGAAAAGCTCATTATGCTGGATGAAAAACTTTGTAAATATACTGGTCATGTAAATATGTAGCATCGATGCCAATTTTGAAATTTCCAGCATGTACTAACCACTTATAAATTAGAACAATCAGTATTTGTCATCCTTCACCCCATTTTTATTAGGCTATCCATGATGAACACATAATAATCCGGCCATACTATCATTCTATCCAAAGAAGTACCCAAGAAAGATACATCAATCGAATCTTAAACTTTCCCGATAGAGACCATCTTATAAAACAATTTTCAAAAGGGTTCAAAGCTACTTTTTGAACAACCAAAGGATAAAATCAGAATTCTGATGTAGTAAGATTGATTTTTATTTAGAATATAAGGCCTTTACAATAATAATAATAATAATAATAATAGCAAAATTCAAATTAATATTTTCTCTGAATAATTTTTAACATTTTTTAAAAAAAATATACATTAAAATTTTTCTTGATTTATTTTTTTGAAAGTTAGACCAAATAGAATTTATAATTGTATTTCTTATTCAATGATCAGTATTTCTTATTTATTATAATTTGCATACTTTCGTTTATTGATTTATATTTTATGCCAATCTTTATACTATTAAGTTTATAGATTGTTATTAGTTAAATAATAATAATTATATGATAGTTCTATATTGAATGTAAGAATACATGAGTTCCTAAATTGAATTCAATCTAGATAAATGAATTTTCTCCGACACCTGTCTAAATATATATGCTTTTTTTTTTTTTTCATATGTCATAGCATCGGCCGGGACGCGAACCCACAACCGTCTGCAACCAACTACTTGCTTGCATGGCGGCTGCGATACCTCTCGGCTAACAACCCAAGACTATATATGCTTTTTATATGTTCGATTCATTCTGAAGTATAAAATAGTGTAAAATATATTGTAAATGTATAATTTTTTTTTTATTAGATTCATATTATTTTAAATCTAGTTGTCCATTTCTCTCTCATCCAAACACAGTTAAGTATAGCTAATACACATGATGCATTTGTCGTATTTTCTGAGATGGATGTGGGTGAATGGAGGGGCTAACATCTAAAAAGTAGATGATTCTCTTTTTTGGAGATGGCATTCTAATTTCAAGTATGGTAGATATGTTATAAATAACCAGTTTATAGCGGCAAGGAGTAGACCCTTACTGTACTTGTACATGTTTGAGGAAAATGGTGTCAGATAATATCGTGTTGCTATTTCGAACACCCATTCACATCTAGGTTTAAATACTCATACATTTGCATTAAAAGATAAATATAAATAGGGGATATAAAAAATTACAAGCTGTCTCATTTAGCATGTCAATGTACAGCTTGATAAAGCAATCCTGTATATGCTATATATGATAACCCACTAAACTGAATCTGTATATATTTTGGTGCATAAATGTGTGTACCAGAGACATATATAAATTTTAAAAGACGAGAAATAATAATTAGGGTCTAGTTAATGAAATGTGAAAAATTCGGCACTAAATGAAACAAAAAAAAAAACTTTACGGATAAAACAGATAGGCAAAAAGGTAAATAAGGTAATGGTGAGGACAGAGACATTAAGTTAGGGGTAGTGAGTGCTATATACAGTATAGTCTGGTTTACTTATTATATGAGATTAATTGAAATCAATAAATAAGAATAAATAATTCTGTATAATAATTCTAATAGATAAAAAAAATAATTCTGCACTAATTTTATTAATAGAATAAGATAGGATTAAACAAATGTAATTTCCAAGAACATAATGATTACCAGATCAAAATTTAAAAAATGGAAAGCAATTTGCTGGCCATCGAAGAAATGGATAAATCTGAAATGCAACAAAATATATCGCCAGCTAGATCAAGCTCAGACATCCATGGTGGAGATGGTGCAGCAGCTGTTGCAAGTTATGCAAGAAAGCCAACAGAAAATGAAAGAAAACCAACAGAGAAATTGAGACAAAATATGCAGGAAAACCAACAGAAAATGGAGGTCAAACCGAAAGATATGCAGGAAAAACAATAAAAATGTGTGACAGAATTAAGAGAAATGATGAATGTAATAAAAAATAAAACGAAAATATGATAATTAAGTTAAATAAAGTGAGAGAGGAGATCAAAGTAGAGATTCAACATATGATAGAATCTGTTTGCAGAGACTGGAAATAGGATTTGAATGAGTTGAAAGAAAAGCAAGAAGAAAAGATGGGAAAGATAATATTCCAGGTAGGAAAGTATAACATGGAAAATAGCAAATATATACTAGATATTAGCGAAGGTATAAATGAACTATAAGAGTTAAGGATTTAAAAATGAATGTGAAAGAATGTAGTAATGAGAAAATATTAAAAGATTTCTATACGGAAACAATGGAATCCATCAATTAGAGAAAATAGAAACAATATAAAAAGACTTACAAAAAATGCCAGCAGGATGGATTATACAGGAAAAAATCCTAGAAAAGTTGGGTATAGTAAAAGCAATGGGAAATGAATGTTTGAAATTTATTATTGAGATGCATAGAGAAGTTCACAATAGTGTGAATAAATTTTTAAATTACTACTTAAAGGCCTGATTGGTGAACCAGTAGGTCAAGTAAACTCTCTAAAACGATATTGTAATCTTAATTTAATGGTGGGAGAGTAAGTTGGCTACAGCTTGCAGCTAATTACAAGATAATGCTCTCATGTTTGGTGCATTTATTATTTGATACAACTAATACTTTTCAAAATTATGGAAAAAGTTTTAGTAAGATAATGCTCTTATGTTTGGTGACATTTATTTAGTACAAATAATACTTTTCAAAATCATAAAAAAAAACTTTAATCACCAGTTTCTTTATAGAACACCAAGCACTTGATAGGAAGATTTTCAGGTCATTCCAAATAAAGATACCAATCAAGAAATATCTGGAGAGAGGGAAGGTTTGGTCCCTGTGTTGATGATCAGGAAGGCCAACTCTCAGTGACTACCCAGGATTTGTTAAAAAGAACTAGCAATTTTAGGGAAATAAATTTATTTTTATTACATTTTAATATATATATATATTTTAATTATTATTGCTATTAGTATTTAATATTTTTCGGATGAGAAGATAGCTTTGTACTGCGAGAGTTTGTTCAGTTGTACTTTTTTCTAATGATGGGATGAAGATTCTAGCATTGATTTGAGAACTTGTGTTGCCATGGTTCTCCATGTTGAGTTCTATCTTTAACTTTGTACCAATACTTTACATTTGTTTTTACTATTATTAATTTGCCTATAAATCTCTAATCATAAGATCCAAATAAATCACAAATGTAATCTAGCCACTAAGACTTAATAAAGCATGGCTCAAGTGGGCTGTGAATTATCAACTTCAGTGCTCTAATAGTGTAGATCATCCTCTAAGTAACTGAGATTGATCATTGGGCAAGAACGTTATACTGATCTGTATTTCCTTAGTCATTTGACTTGTCGTTGTTGTTCGTATTAAAATTGAGGTAACTCTTGGTGTCCATGACTGCATTATCTTAAGACTGGTGGTTGGTTCTTATATATCTAAAATTATGAAGATTCATTCACTTGATGGACAAATGTTGGCCCAATCCACCAAGGAAAAAGATTATGTAGAAAAATTTTATTTTATTTTGATATATATAAAAACAAAACGTTAAAAGTATCAATGAGAAATGGATATGCGTACCCATATTTTCCATTTAAAATAAAACTAGTCTGACCTTACAAGCTTTTCACCCACACATTAAAAAGATATATAAAAGAGAAAGAAAGAAATAATAAATTAATTCCTGTCATACAATGGTTAATTTAAATAAACTAAATGGGATCAACACACCTAGAGAGCATATTAATAGATAATCACCAATGCATTTGATTGCGTCACTATAAACCATTTTAAGGATTTAAAATATGAGCACAAGTATCCATGACGGAATTAATTTTTTTTATAAAAGTTGCAAGTCATTAATTTCTTTCATTTTCACTTCATACTAACAAGATATTCATTTTTTTTAAGGAAAAAAAAAAGGAAATTTTACTAATCAAAAAAAGGGGGGAAAAAAATATTTAATTAGATAATTTAATAAGAATTTATTGAGTATCTAATATAAATTATGAATTTTATTTTATACATTATATTATAGCTCTGAAGAAGACTGCAGGACAATCAAAAACGTAAGACTTTGTATGCATATATGAACAATAAAAGGTTTTTGCTAAAAAGTGTTTAAAAGTACAGTGGATAAATTGCATAAAAACCATATTGAAGTGCATTTAAATAAGAAATCAAATATTTAGATACTTAAAGAAAAATTTAAGCATAAAAATTTTGATAGAAATGTATTACAAAATATTAAATCATACAAGAAAAAACTATTAAAACGAAGTTTGTATATTAATAAAGAAAAACCAGTTTTAAATAGAACAAATTGTTAAATAATGCTTTTAATTAAAAGTAATTATATAAAGAATAATATATAAAGATTTCATACATTTGTATAAGATGGAATAAAGAGTTTTCAAGTGGTGTATGTGGTGATAACCACAATGGTTATGTATACCAAATGGAATTGTATGCAGCAAAAAATCAAATCCTGATTTCTCGCCTATGCCTTGATACTCATGCTATAGAATCAGTAGTGTTTCCACATTTTGCATCACATTATTTTCAAATCTATAGCTAGCAAACAAGTTATATGCAAATAAATTATATCTTTGTAGGATAATAAATAGAACAAGATAGCATCACTGGTGTGTACAAAAAATATAAACATCATTGATGTACACAAGAAATATAATGATGTAACTTATTTTATCTCATTGATACAGAAAGTAGCCTTGAGATTTGTTAACTTTTGGGTTACAAGATAAAAATGAAGAATTCTTATGTGACTATTTTTGTAGATTCTGAAGCTATGGATTATTTCAGATAAGAAGTATTATATGTGGTTTGAATGAGAATTTTGTGAGGAATACAAAGAAATTATCAATGAAGATATAATTTAACTTAATTAATAATAAATTAGAAACTATGAACAAACAATAAAGTAATAATTATTTCGAATGTTGAAATTTCTTTTCTTACTTTTTTTAATGGTAATCACTATTTGTCTTAGCCTTATTGTTTTCCTTAGTTTTTCTATTTTTTTTATCAATATAAGCATTTTACTCTAATATTATTAAAACTGAAGTTATTGTGAAAATTGTGACACAAGTCAATTTTTTTAAAAATTCATATGCTACCTAGGACTCTGATATAGTTAATATAAACAGAATACTGATTATATATATATGGGTGGGAGATGATAATATGAATCATTTGATGAACACTGGTTCAACAAAAAATACATATACTGGAGATTATTTATCATTTTCACATGTGTATTGGCTATATAAGATGTAGTGATAGCTAAAAAGAGCTTGAAAGTCTGTGTTCAAATCCTCTCTAATAATAAAAAAAATATATATGTAGAGATGGTAAAGAAATATTATATTAAGGGTTAAAAATTATATACTGTGCCAGTCAAAACATGCTTATCCATCTAACACGAGCTGGAACTCACAAAATGTACTTCAAACCCAGTCAAACCCGAGATTTAGGTCAGGGACCAGCCTGGATTCGAACCCACTCTCCAAGCACCAGATCTAACACCCAATGGATAACATAACAATGGTAGCACACGAGATTTAATTCTTCATCCGGCCCACTAGCAAATCGGAGAAAACAATAAGACTCATGGACTCAAACATATATATAAACAACGTAAATACTAGACATTCCACGGATAAAATCTAACATATTTAAATAATAGGTGCTTTACTAATGAATACTTATGGGCAATTAGTGAATTGGATTGATTTAATAATGAGACAGAAACTGATATATGATGAATTAAAATATATTTATTGACAATTGTTGTTGGCAAATGCACGCAGGCATTTTATTTATAAAGTAACATTACTCTAGGCCAATAATTGATACTTTGGCTATTATTTAATTGCTCCAATATTATTTAATGGAAACAAATACCCTACTATATAACTAATCACTACATTAACTTTTACCAGTTATGCCCTTTCATCATCAGTTCGTGTGGCTATTGTACGTGAAATCAAACCAAGTCTGGAGTGAAGCTTAATAATCCGTCTTAATTATAATAAATTTATATTAACTATGGGCTTTTAAAGCGTCCCAGATAGCTTTAGATCGAACGGGTTTTCAAGATTGCTTCGGATCAACGCCGAAGACTGCATATTAGGGAGGAGAGAGTTGGCTATAACGATTTTACTAATACGCTAGGCACAAGTAAAGTATAATAATAAAGTGGCTCTGCGGATGGAAGAATAGTTTTAGGGTTTTTGTGACAAACAACGATTTACCCAAGAACCGGTCGTCATGCTGCTAATGGGGAACCCTTATTTGGTTCAGAGGCGGGGGACTTACGTGCTAATCTGGCCCGTAGCTCAGACTTCGCTACTGCACTACCCATAAGAGAAGATGTGCTGGCAACGCCGTGGCTCCATCTTATATATGTATAAAAAAAACAGCACAACGAGGAAATCTAAATAAGTTTCACATCCGCCAAGCTGAAGGATATTATAAATTAAATATCATATATTAAATGAACACCAGTTCATCAGCTTGATCAAAAGAGCCAACTCTTCTGTAGCATGAGAAATACGATAGGCTACTGACAGGAATATATAGCTACAAACTTTACTTTATCCCGTTCGATCTCTTTAGTTATCTATAACTACTCAACTTTTAAAAAGGAGGAAAAGTATATTTAATAAGGGACTTACGAATACTTTACCAAAAAATATACTTATGATTGCACTCCAGGCTAGTTTAATCTTTAGTAATATAATAATTAAAGGTTGAAAAGCCACATTTTATATTTATATTAATTAATTTATTAAATGAAAAAATATGAATTTGGGTTTCGAAACAGCGCACGAAATGACGCTATATAAATAATTTAACTTTGTATGTTTAAAAACATATTCTATAATTAAATGCACGCCGTTTCGAAACATAGGCATAATTAACAATAATTAAAAATAAGCAAAAGAAAAGCAAAATATAACTGCAGTGATTTAATTATATAGCAAAATATTAATTAACAAAAAAATGTAGCAAAAATATTTCATTTATAGATTTCAAATACGATTTAGAGAATTTACAATATTATTTGGAAAATAATTTAGAAAGAAATTACAATAATATGGTTAGCTAACCTGATTTTGAAGAAATAATGATGTTGTTGAAATTCACACAGAGCTCTGCGATTTTAAATAATATTAAAACAGTTCTCCTATAGCTGAACTGGAGATATTCGAGCTGGAACGAAGGTGAGTTCTTTGGCGGCTTATGGCATGTTCTTATTCAGTCGCGAAACGATTTAAAATGGTGTTGGAACGAAGGCAAGTTCTTTTAGCGGCTTATGACATCTTTTATTTGGTGTGGTTGTTGCTTCGGCATTTTGATGGATTGAACCAGGCGTTCCATCACGGGAAAGCAGCAAAATTTTGCCTGACTTTAGCCAGACATGTTAAGGTTGAACAAATATAAAGCTTCTCCTGTTGACTCTCTTCAAAAGTAAGATGGATTCTCCTTCCCGCTTAAAATAAGGCCTATTTATATCCTTCTACTAAACTTTAACACCTTTCTGGAATTTCGTAAGCCTCGGGACCAATTGACTTTTAATTAAAGCAAAATAATATAATTCAATTTCTACAACAACTGATAAAATCTCCGAGGTGTTATATTTAATTTACTTTAAAAAATTATTAAAACATATAAATTATATAATTTGATTCAGTTTCATTAATTAAATTCCTTTTTAGGTGTTATAGAATGTTAAGGCTTAGCAGAAAGAATGGTATTCTGATTTAATGAAAAAGTCTTTTGTTGCAAACAAAAATCAATCAGAAAACAGATTTTACTTTTTACCCGGGGTGCAGTCACTAATTGATCTCTTGTTTACACAAAATTCTCATTTTTAATTACAAATGGATGATTTTTATTTTACTAAAATAAATAACTTTTAACATATTTGTTCTTACAATATTATTTGTTTATTAAAAAAAAAAGCAAATTTAAAGAAAATACTTTAGTTTCAATTATATATGTAAAACATTAAATCAGAAAACCGTTAAATATAATTTAAAGAAAATGTTTTACAGTATCTTTATTTAAACTTAAATATATATATATATCATTCCAATGTTTAACTTATCCATCCACATGCGAATATAATTAAGAATTGACTGAAAATTAATAAAACATTTTATAATAAATTATGAGCATTTCTCTGCTATAATTTTATCAAACCTGTCTAATTATAGCGTGTCTTCGTATGTAAATGGATAATGCCATTTAAGCGGCAATTATAGCAAAGTTTTCCTGCTCGACTTATATATAACATTTTTACACTTAAGATAGGTTCGAAACTAGTTCAGACGAGTAGGTCATTAGATTGATGGTGAAACGGAAAGGGATTGGAGGTTTCCGTTTCAATACTTATAATAATAATATATATATATTTGTAGATCTAGATCTTGAAAATGACTACAAGGAAGTAGTCAAAACCTCAGAAAGGTATATATATTGGAATATATACGGATCATAAAAATTAAAGTTTTTAAAAAGAAAAAGAAGAACAATTTTATTGAATTTTTTAATGTAAGAAAGATTTCCATAATTCTTAAAAGAAATTACTCTCAATGTTTTTACTAATCAATAACAGCTCATGCTGAAGATGGTTATACATATGGATGTGTATATTAAGACATGGTTTCTTTTGATACTGAATTCAAGTTACAACTTCAAATAGTCTTACAACAATAAATATTTATAATATGAAGAATGAAAAAATAACTACTTACTGAAATTTTTACTGCAGCATTTAAAATCTCAGCTATAAATATTCCAGCTTTGCCTGTGCCCATCACTGGCTGAGCAATTTGTTTCAGGAAGTTTAATGGAAGACTGCGGTCCTGCATCATAGGTCCAATCAGTTCTCCAAGATATGACCATATTAATGGTATATCAATAGACATGTCATCAACTAAATCTAATACTGATTTCAATCTAGAAAATTAAAAATATTAAATATACTTAGTTTTATCATCACATAAATAAGACTAAATTTAAGTAATGTGACCAATAGACTAAAATCTAGTTCAGCATCATTAGTAGTAGTTATTCGCAAACAGATATGATCTGTCTAATTACAGAAAAATAAAAAAACAGCACATCCACATATATCACATTGCTAATCATTTTACTCTCTTACCTTATTAATTATCCTATCCTTTAATTTGTACAATAAAATTAATTTCCCCATTTTAGCCATTTCTTCTTGACAAAAAAAAAAAAAAATCTATATTGTGCTTATTTAAAATGTCTTTGGTAGAATTTTTGAATCTAAATGGGTTGTTTCTCCCACAATCAAATGAGGTTTTCTAT
Organism: Epiperipatus broadwayi; assembly: GCA_028023455.1. Classification (NCBI taxonomy): domain Eukaryota; kingdom Metazoa; phylum Onychophora; class Udeonychophora; order Euonychophora; family Peripatidae; genus Epiperipatus; species Epiperipatus broadwayi. The sequence continues at coordinate 1,340,594 of JAQFVV010000053.1, read as the reverse complement.
CAGAACAAACCATATTCTAAAATCCTCAGATTGTTCAAATACAAAATTGCTATATAACTGCACCTATATATGAAAAATGTTCTTTTAAATTCCTAGGTTTATTAAAAGCATGACTTTATACTTGAAAAATAATGTAAATTTTGCATCACATTAATTTATACTAATCTGATATCAATAAAATCATATTTATAGATATGAAAAATTAGTAGTCAGTATACTATAATAATAATCTATCTATTATTTATTGAGATAGATTTTATAGTTTTTTTTTTTTTTTTGCTTTTATCATAAAAATAATAATTACTCCACAATGATAACTACTTTTTTTCTTCAAAGACTTTTCATTTCATTTCAAATTAACTACTGTGATTTATTCATTAGCATAAAATTTTATAAGCTATCCTTAAAATACTCTACACAATTAATGGCGTTGAATATCTAAAAATGTTATATATTAAACCTTGATATTTGTGTAAAAATTTCAGAAATATCTATATTATATTTATTGAGTAGATTAAAACATAGCAACCATATAGATAGTTTTCAAATATATACAATTGAAATTATGAATACCAGTTTTTAATTTCCACAAATGATTATTATGCAAAATACAAGTATATCACATGTTTATATTACCTTTTCAAAACTATGTACAATAATTATTTTAAAAAAAAATAACTTACCCATTAACATATACATCGAAGGAAAGAATGTTTCCTTTCACAAGTTCATATAATAAATTTCCTATGACATGTCTAGCTTGGGCAGATCGTTCAAGAACATGATCAATAGCTGTTGATACGAAAACATGCATTGTTCCTGGCGAATTTAATTCGTTTACACATTGGATAGCTTCTACAATATCATTTATATGAAGAAATTCATCCAAGATAGTTTTAGTTTTCTTTTCCATATCATCAACAGTTAGATCACGAGTCTCTCGAGAAAGAGTCACTTTTTCTGAAAATAAAATTTAAATTTGAGTGAATATGATTAATATTTTCAATAAATATGCATTATTTTGTATAGTTTATATATATAATGATATTCTTATTCGATGTCTGTATTTCTTCAAAGTTATATACATAATCTTGTAATTTAATATTAATAAATTCAGTAACCAGATATATGTAAAGTACAACTTTAAAAAACTTTTAACCACTTAGGAGTGCTTTCAACTATCTTTGTAGTCTTTGTCAATTAACACTTTCAAAGGCTAATCTTCCCACAATTCCATATATATATAAAGTCAAAATTATTTAATTGACTAAACTAACATTATTTAGCATAATTACCAATTAGTTTCATTGTATTACACAAATTTATCAAGTTGACAAATACTCTTCATACTATATGTATATTAAAATATTACCCATATATTCATAAGGAAATAAGAATTCATTAAATATTGATCTCACTTTTAATATTTCAATTTTATACTTCTTGGGGGATATTAAATTAGACAAATAAACATAAATGTAGAATGTGTAGTTAATAATTTAATTGACAATTAGATATAGTTGTGTAATATAATAATACCAATTTATTTCTTTTATTTCAAATTATGATTTGAGTAGATAATTTTTAAAATAAGTAGATGATTCATACACACCATGATATATTACATGAGTGCTTAAAACATTCAAAAAAGATAAAGTGATATAGAAACTAAATGCTTCAAGAGTATTAAAATACTTAACTCTTTAAATATACAATAACATTACTGAAAAATTTAACACCCTATATAATACATCTCTGATAAAATCAAAAAACTTTTTACTTTTATATTTTTGTTATATATGAGAATTAAATTGGACAAGTTAATCAATTTCAAATGGCTGTTATTTTGGAATCATAAGGTCTTATTAATTGGATGATTCATAATTATTAAATACAATTATTCCAAAACCCATGATTTGTAATATTAAAGCACATTCAGGTCAGCCATAACAGAATAGCAATATATATATACAAAGACTGCAATTTTTTCTAGTACTCATTTTTTTAAACAAATGTGTTAAGAATTTCAGGTCAAAGCATGTTTATATTGCTGCTATGTGAATACCTGCAATATATAATAATTCTCAAATGATTTTGAAATATAAAATATTTGAATACAACACTAAACATTATCTTTAAAGAAAATGACAATAGAAAAATAAATACAGTAATCTAATATCTTGTTATTTTTATGTCTGTCATCATGACATCTGAAAGATGTGCAGACTACAATTCACATAAGAGTTATTTGTAGAATTATTAAAAAATCACATCAGTTTATCGGTGTAAAAAATATAAAAGTAAAATATTTGCAGTTCCACATTAAACACTTATTTTCATAAAACAAATGATAGTGAATTATCAATTATCCAATCACTTTTACATCAGTATGACCAGAAATGAAATGAAAGTCACAATGAGTGAATGTATAGAAAATTTAAACCTTTATTTAAACTTCCCAAATACAAACAACTTGTTAGTAATAACATGCAAATAGACAACACAAATTAGTAAATTACACAACATTTTGGGTAGTATTATTAAACCCTCTTCTTCAAGTATTGCTGGCCTGATATGCTTAGTGACAATATTTGCATAGAAGTTGAAACTCGCACCTTTAAATTCTTGAATAATCGAATTTAAGGCAAACGTTATTCAAGAATCTAAAAGTAAGAGTTCGACTTCTATGAGAATACTGTCACTGTGCATATCAAGCCAGCAACACCTTGAGAAGAGTGGAGAATAATACCACTCGAAACGTTGTGTAATTACTAATCTGTGTTGTCGATTACTAACAAGTTGTTTGTATTTGGAAAGTTGGAATAAATTTTAAAAAGTAACAACTTTCATTGTTATATTTTGTGCAGCATATGCAATGCAAATAATTTATTCTCAATCAAGCAAATGTAAAATTATAATAAAAAAAATTTTTAAGCAATAGTTGTTAAATTATTTTTATTAAACATCAGTAACAATTTTTATTTAAATAATTATTAAATTATTACTATTTAAATTTAGTCTTTCTTTAATTAGTAATCTTATAAATGTGTAAATATAGAAATATTTTTTTACTATTTGTCAATTCCGTTTGTTTTGTAAGCATAAATCAAATCCAACTCCTTTGTCAAAGTTTGTCATTAGAGAAAAAATCCTTTTTGATACTATCTGTTCCAAGTTATGCATGCTTTAGAATGCTTAATGTAAATAATTCCAATTCTAGTTCATGTATTTTAAAACAGATGTCAGAATTACAGGAAATTATAAACTTTCCTGTTTTAAAAGAAATTACATTGACAGATCCTTGATCTAATCTCAATTTCCTATTAAGCTTTCAGTGAAAAAAGATATGGTTTTACTGTTTTTTAAAACATTTGTTTTTAATTAATTTTTCACTTGCAATAAAACAATAATGCTAAGTTATTATTTTTTGATAATGTATTTTATATTGTAGTAATCGGATTTGAATTTAAACTTGATATTGTTTAAGTAAAATTTTATTAGCTTAATTTTAACTTTAGAATTAACTAAATTAATTTAAAAGTAATTAAAATAATTTATCTTATTAATAAATAAATGCTGATTTTAAAATGTTATAAAGTAAAATGGCAGTATATATATATTTAACAAGAAATGTATCAAAATTTTTTTTTAAATTTTGCGTAAATTTAAGGTTAATGTTGGCTATTTTATTTTAGATATTATAGAACCAATAATATATATTATGGCTTCATGGGAATAGTGGTAATAAGACAAACTATATATCAATAAATTCAATTTCATATATTTTATTTACTGCATACATGCCAAAAATAATCTTTAAAAACAAGTTAACAGGATATTAAATAGAAAGGGATGTCTATTTTATTTTAAAATATGATTTTAAATCTAATATATTAAAACTTTCATAGAATGGATAGACAGATGGATTTGATTCTAAATAAGAACAAACCATGGAAATAAGTAAAATTGGAGATGACAGGATAATATACCATAGAAACAATATCAGTGATAAATGACATCATTGTGAAAAAACTATTTAAGCTCCTGATTTTAGATTAGATTCTCAATTTTGTCTCAATAGTTAAAATAGCACAAAAGTTAGTGCACATACAAAAAAATTTTATTTGAAAATCAAGATGAATACAATGAGGGAAATTCACAAATCTGCTCAGAAGACTAGTCTTTTGGGAATCTAAATACGACAACATAGAGTAATAGCATCTCACAGTGATGAATAATGCTAAACCAAGGTCAACTATTGCAATATAATTTCATAAAATATTTTTTTAAAAAAAGTTAATTACCATTGCTGATATGTAAACAAAACTAAGATTAAACATTATAAATGCTGAATACGAAATTCTTTCTTAAAATTAAAATCAGATTGTAAAATAGATAATTTTACTGGGACATTGGTAACTTGGAATAATGATAACTTGCATATAATGTCAATATACCTAGGAACACATCATGGGAATTTTTTAGATTTTGAACTCTTTAATATATACATATTTTTGAAAATGTATAAATGGATTATAAATTTTTGTTTATAAATAATAAATACTGTTTCTGATAGCAAGTCATGCTTAAAGTTGGCATTCCTTATGAATAAAAAAGTTTAGCAGTTAATTTTTATATAAATTTTTATGTTAACATATACATGTTTGATAAGCGGAATTTTTTAATGCGATTTTGAAGTTATGCGATTCATATTTCTTCTTAATATCTTTTTATGCGATAAAGAAGTTCATATTTTACTATATTTATTAAATATCAAGAAATTTAAAATATTAATAACTGACTTGAAATACTTTTTTTTTTTCTTCAAAAATATAATATTATATTAGCAGCTAATGTGAATATGGCCTGAAGCTGTACTTAGAATCTTAGCTTCTACATAAATAACCTAATTATAGTTATGAGTAAATAATAATAGATTTATACTTACAAATATAAAAATATCTCGATAAATATTCAAAAATTTTAAACTTTTAAAACATATTTTGTTAGATATAACAGAAATATTTTTTTAGATTTTTAAAATAAATAACGAAGTTTTTGTAAACTGAAAATAATCTTTCTAATGATAATCTTTTTGTTTTGATTGCGATCTCATTTTTTTAATATAGAAACAAAATGTGAACATTTAAAATTTATTTCAGTAGTAAACAAAAATATCTATCAAATAAAGACAAACTTATTATTTTCTGATAATTGAAATACAGGCTTATTATATACCTGTATCAATCATCATTTAATCATAGATTTTATGTTGAAAGAAAAACATCAGAAAATGCTGAAATATGAGTTTGCTGTAATGAACAATCTCTTAAATTCCCACGAGAGCTAAATAGTTATATGTCTGGATATAGCGAGTTTTATAAACAATTAGTAAAATCATCATCTCAAAGTTTAATCGCAGATTACATTGTCGACAGAAAACCATTAACATAGTGCAGGACTAAAAGTGGTGCTAGTTGTACTTCCTCTTGTGATAAATCTGATTTCTTACAGTTCACAAATGAACGCATATTGTCAAATAGTGATAATGATTAAAATATGTATGAAAAAATGTAAAATTAATAAAAAAAGTTTGCCTTATATCAATTTTTTTCAAATATTTGAAATTTTTTTATTATTCATACTTTATTTTATTTTTTTAATGCAAATTTTAAAGTAATTTTTCCTTATTGCTTTACCTTTATGCGATTTCTGAAAATTACAGAACCTATCCCCCATTTTTCAAAGTTAAGTCTAGTTTTGTGCGATTTTTTTAATGTGGGTTTTCTGCAGAACCTATGTACCGCATAAAACGAGACCCAGGTGTACTACATACATATCTTTTGTTATGAAAAGATGTTGAATTAAATCATAAATAATTATTATTATTTTATCTCAAGAAAGTATGTTTTTGTTTATTATATATTATAATTGCAAAAATAAGTTTTCATATGTAAATAGTTTAGGTACTAAAAATATAAACAAAAAATATATTTAAATATACAGATTATATTCAATAAATTTGAATATTTTAATGTGTAATACAAATATTTATAGAATAAATAAGGAATTGATGTTTAATGTCATAATGGCTAACATAAGGTATTTATGAAATACATTTTAATAAATTTATGTTTATTTCATGATCAAAATAAGAAACAAATTAAACATATTAATTAAAGTTTGCAAATTATAACTGTATATACTTATTTCAGCAATATTATGCTATAATGAAGTCCATAAAATGTCTTTATAAACAAAATAAATACAGAGCTCTATTAAAGGAATATTTTATTGCTTACTTAGTATTTATATATATATTAATAAATTTTCATTTTTATTTAATTAAACCATTTTTCCATGAATATTCGTAATTACGCTAGCACACTCGTTTATTTCATCATTCATTCCCCTCTTAATATATCGTAACTGGTAACGAATTTTGTAAGGAACTTCGTGAGACATCAAATAGCATGATAAATTAGTACTGTATTTGTGGAGTAAATAATTTCAATGAAGGACAAAGATTTAAATATTTAATATATGTTTAAAAGATATAGTTTGGGTTCAATAAAATTACCTTTGTAATTAAAAGTATATTTTAATAATTTTATTTTATTTTCGTATATTCCACTTCACTATAATCTAAGATATGGCAGTCTTTATTTTGTGTTTGTGTACTATTATATTTAGCTAACCTGGATGTTCGATAAGCATTGTACATGTCTCATTTATTTATCATTATATTTAACGTTTCTTGTGTTAGGTAATTTTAAAAAAAGTCTATTTCCATTTGTATGATCTCCTTACATACAGAGATTATGATTACAATATATTAAATATCTCAATATAACAGGCTTTATAATATACATCTATTTTTCTTATGTTTAAAGAATTTAGGCTTTTGATATTATTATTTATAAATTTCTATATTTTTGGTTTTGCAAAATATAATTTACATATATATTTTTTAAATTTGATATTTCACTTGAAAAATTTAAGAAGTTAGGCTTTCAATTTTATTGTATATATTTTCATGTAGGCTCTTAATATTTTTATTCTAAACTAGCCACTATGCGTTGCTTGTGGCTCAGTCTGGTTAAATGGAAAAGAGAAAGTGCATGTTTGTAATATGTTTAATTTCACAATGCTTGTGGGTATACAATATTTTTTGTTGTTCCATTGTTTGTACAGATATAGAGATTATCTGGTTTGCCGACTCTAGAACATGCAACATATAATTGTCCATGTGAGAAGCAATCCATGTCTAGATCTAAACTGCACAATTCTAAAGATTGGCCCAGAGCTTTAATGATGGTGATTGCAAACGCCAATCGAATTGGGAATTACAATCTCTCACACGAAATAATTAAATCAAAATGAAAATAAATTGAAATCTACGAAAATTCAATATAACAATGCAATTGGAAACATTGAAATGGAGTCTTAAAATATTTAGTATAGCATGTGTTGCTTTTACACCCAACAGATAGCGCTGTTTTAAAAAAAAAAGCATGTTTTTACCTGTCACAGGTGTGACATCTATATAATAGTAGGTATATAAAAACACGCACGTATTTGAATGCAATGTTGTGTCAAAATTTCAAAGCAATCGGTGAAGAACTTTCGGAGATTTAAGATTTTGAACAAACGAACATTTACATTTTTATTTATATAAATAATTCCTACCTATGTTATATGATTTTACATTTCATATGTTGAAAGATTTTAGTTTTTCAAATTTAGATATGGTACATATGTTTCTGTTAAAAAAATTTTTTTAGTTCAATACTCATACAAAAGGCATTTCTAATTTTCTCACACTAAAAAAATTTAGGCTTTTACAATATAAAATTCTATATTTTTAGTTTTGCAAAATATAATTTACATGTGTATTTTAAATTTTATATTTCACTTGAAAAATTTCAAAAAGTTAGGTTTTTACAAATTTCACAAAGGCTTTTGATATTTTTATTATAAATATTTCATACCATCTTTTACGATTTTACATTTCACATGTTGAAAAACATCAGATTTTCAACTTTTTGTACATTACATATATGTTTCTGTTAAAAAAAAAAAATTGTTTTAGTTTAATATTCATCATCAAAATGGGCAATGTAAAATAGAGGATTAAGCATTTCATCTTTTTACTATTAAAAACATGTTTGAATAAACAAAATTTCTTAATCCAAAAATCCAAATAGAATAACCTTTGTCACCAGCAAACAACAATTAATCTAGCCTCATGTTTTAGGGCACCAAAAATCTAAATAGAATATCCTTTGTAACCTTCACTTCACGACTAAGGAAGAATAAATGCATAAAAGTATATTTGAAAATAATTATACAAATATTACTTTCTTAAAATCAATTAAGCTAGCATGAAACAATAAATCTAAAGGTCACAAAGTTTCCATGAAGATAATAACTTCTAGTTATTATTTATTTAGGCCACTATATTAAATAGTACAAAATTTTAAAGATAGATCTGGCACTAATAGTCTAATAAATAATGGTAATAGTATGTATACTGAACCCCACTGCTTGATGGCATTGTTTTTTACACAACGCACATCAATATACTGTTTTAGTGGTCTTAACTTATGGATGACACTACAATAGGTGTTGTTATGAGCCGTAACAGGCCGCCTGAGGGGCAATGTATTCTACGATTATGTAATGAAATACTATGCCTGTTGGATTGCGAGAGAATTCCTCAAGTGAGCGCTACTGAACTCTCGCTATGGTCTTATTCGATGGTGGCCATATTTAAAAGAGGCGAAACTCTCCAAAAATTCATTGTTGGAAATTTTTTAGAAAACGTAGTGGAATTAGTATTACATATTAAGAAATGTCATAACGTCACACTTCCCAACGTTTTTGAACCGCACACAACTTCAAAAAGTTATTCTTTTCTGGAGAGTTTTTCCCGATTTCACGCGCAAATGCAAGTTTACGCATGAATCATTGCGATAACAGTAAAATGTCGTCTGCAAATTGTCAAAATTGGTTGCAGCTGAGTGAATTGCCAGCCAAAGAAGTTAACAAAGTGACTGTTTTTTTTTTTTGTTTTGGTTCCCTGTTATTTTATTTGCGTGTTACTTTTGGCTGCTGTATTTTTATGCCCCCAGAAATTGCGTTTTTTACTTGTTTCGGTCACAACCTGTCCAAAGTTTCGTTTATTTTTGATTCAATAAATTATTTCATGGGAAACTTATTATTGTTTTTGTTGTTCACATGATTCTAAAGTAGGTAGGTAATATTTTATTTAAAAAGAAAGAAGTGTTTTGAGTTTCTTCAAAAGGCTAAAAAATAATAATAAACAACTGTGCAGTAACATAAATGTTCAAAAAGAAAAATCAAAAAAAAAAAAGTTGATAATTAAAAATCAAAACAAACCTTCCCTGCCACCCCCTCACCCCTTTAAAAAAAGTGTTCTATAAAAACAAACTGTCTTTTTTAAAAAGGCCAAAAAATTAAGGAATAACTTTTCGCTATCATATAAAGGTTTCTGTAGCTTAAATAAATATTTGAAAAAAAAAAAGCCTCGTAATAAATTAAAAAAAAAAAAAAGACGACAATTACAAATCAAAACAACCCTCCCCTCCACCCTCTATAAAGCAAGTGTTGGTTTATTCAAAAGTACCGAATTGCTTAATTCTTTCAAATAAAAACATCCAAAAAAAAAGAAGGTAATTTAAAAGCAAACCAAAAAATTAAGGAAGAACTTTTCGCTATCATATAAATGTTTCTGTAGCGTAAATAAATATTTATAAATAAAAAGCCTCGTATTAAATTTAAAAAAACCCCTCCCCTCCACACTCTGAAAAGCAAGTGTTGGTTTATTCAAAAGTACCGAATTGTTTAAGTCTTTCAAATAAAAACATAAAAAAAAAAAAAGATAATTTAAAAGCAAACCAACCCCCCTCCACCATCTAAGAATAAAGTGTTTGTTAATAAAAAAACTAGACGCCTTTTAGGTAAAGAAAGTTAAAAAAAAAAAAAAGGTTACAGTAGTATTATGTAAAGAAACCGACAGATAGTTAGTTGATAATTTAAAACCAAACCAACACCCCTACATCATCTAAAAACAAAGTGTTAATTTATTAAAAAAATGAAACCAAAAAAAAATCTTTGGTTTAATGTAATATTATGTAAGGAAACCGACTGATCGTTAGTCAATAATTTAAAAGCAAACCAACACCCCTACACCATCTAAAAACAAAACCAGGTGAAAAAAACAAAATAAATCTTTGGTGGTTCACCGTAATATTATGTAAACAAACAGACGGCCCGTGAATCGGTATATTGATGTGCACTGGGCGAAAAACAGCGCCATCAAAAATGAAAGTAGATGGAGTAATATTAATTATATGCACACTGTCATGTTATTGGCTTATTTTAATTGTACCACAATCCAATGTAATACAAGGTATAAATAATTTAACAGTTTGTAGAGGGGGGTCTATCAAGAAAGAAAAATCAAAGTGATGACTTCAAGATCTAACACCTAAAAAAAAATTAAAGAAAGAAAGAAAAAGTAACAACCTTGGAGATTGAATTGAACAAGATTACAAGCTAGTGTATGTTTAAAAACATGGATTAAGAAATTTTACTCCTTATATACATTTTTCTATGCCTTTTTCATTGATTTATAGTTCCTTGGATTCATACTGGAAAAAATGAGAGCCATATTGAAAACCAATTGCCTGACAAAATACGAATTCAAACTCAAGACCAAACAAGAAAGTGTAAACATGAACTTTTATTTTATTTATGTTAATCAGTTTTTTTTTGTATATTTAAAAATGATGTGTGAATTATTTAGAGTGGCAAAGAAAAGAAAAAAATGTTTTCTGTGCGCTCTTTATAAATAAAGAAGAAAATACGTTCGCTAGTAAATTATAATCTTAATAAAAATATAATCAAAAATAATTTTGGATAAAACTTTTAAGATGTAAATCTAAACAACTAAAAGTCATTTCAAATAATATAAAGTTTGATCAATTTTAAAAAGAAAAAAATGTGTGAATTTATTTCCTATTCTTATTAAAGAAAAAAAATCATCTGATAATTTTGAGCGCAATTTTGCTTAGTTACTGAAAATGGAAATGTTACAGTGTTATAAATGCCTAAGGATATTGTATTTATAATTGCTAATGATTGAATAAATTCTTCCTAGTATTATTAAAGAACATTAAAATTTACTGATAGAGATAAATAACTACTTCTTGATCTATATTGTAGAACGTGGTAATTAACAATAGCTTTAAATGTTTTAAAATTGTAGAACGTGGGAATTAACAATAGCTTTAAATGTTTTAAAAATGCCAAGATCCTTTTAAAATTATTCCAGATATTACCGTGGATGGAAAAATCAATAAATGATTTTAAAAAAGTTTTATCTTGTTGACCTTAATAAACCTATAGCTTCATGTTAAAGAAACTTGTCTGCAGAAAGTGTGAATAAAAACGGTATTCTTATTTTATACTTGATTTTGTTTCACTGTACCAGGATCAAATATAATAATAAAAATATATGGATGTGTTACTCATAAAATGTTTTGCCTATGATGTCAGTCAACTCATAAGAATAGAACAAACTTTGAACTTAAGGGGGCTGAAATAAAATGGGATAATTTTTTTTTTTTTATTACTCATGTTTAGTATTATAATATACTGTTCGTAATATGTTATTGAGGAATATATATATATTTTATATTTGTGGTATGAATATATAATTACTTTAAGGACAGATAAATGTATAAAGTTATATACATTTATTATATTATATAATTTTTTATTATTTGCCCAATTGGTTGAAAATATAATATTAAATCTCGTTTATCTAGACAGGGAGAGATGTATTTATCTCTCGTATTTTAAAAATAGCTTATGATATTCTATTGATGGGTAAACAGACAGAATAATTTGTCAGAGGGATAGTATAATGATACAATCGTTTTATTATATAGAATATTTTATATAAGCATTTTACATTTATTAAATTTTGCCTATGAATTAGCATATTCACTTTAATTATAGAATGTGGGTTATTCTTCATTGTCTACATGTTTCTTGTTATAACAAAACATTATCATTATTTTTAAAATAATAATTGTTGGTTAACTTACAATGTTGGTTTGTTTAATACACTATTAGTTTATGCATTGGAAAATGGGATAATTATATTTTAACTTTTATTGTTAGACTTAATTTTATCTTGCTATTGTATTAACAAGAATTTGTGATTATTTTTTATCTGCTGTACATTCATTTAGATACTTCTATATTCTTTTCCATTTAACAATTTTCTCAAAAGAAATTTGAATTATACAGTCCTTTTTTACCTGCAAAATCCACAAGTCCATATCATCTCATTTCTGCTACCATAAACAAATTTACTTTATTATATAAAAGTTAATTTATATTGAAATTGCTATTTAAAAAATTATATTGTTTTAATGGTTAATTTATGGATGTGAATGTATATAGTTCAATATGTGTTTATATATACATTGTAATGGAAAGTATATTCCATCGAATTTATCTCAGGTCTTCGCTTATTTGTACTGAAGTCCTGAGTTGGGAAGCCAATTGTAATGGACTAGGGATATCATTTTAGATTTTAAATAAATTTATTGGAGCTTAATTAATCATAGTGCCACATTGTGGAGCCAATTGTAATGGAAAATTTACAACCACTAACCAATCAATCAATCGAGCTCACGTGTTGTAATAGTATATCTTGCAACCACCAATCTTAATCAAGTTGCACATTGCAAGGCGTCAATTGTAGTGGAAATTGTACGTATAAAAGAAAATAAACTAGCCCAATCATTGGATGGTTTAATCATTGATTGCGATTGCAATATTGCCTATCCAACTAAGCTATACATAAAATATGCCTGGACACTAAAGACAAATAAGAAGAGATATTAAATAATTTATTCTCAAGGTTAACATGATCAGTGATTTAATTATTCACCAAAATATAAATTGGAAACAAAGGGAATTTTATTGGATTCAACCAATATTTGCAGGTAGGGATTATATGTAAAACAATATAATTAGTGATGGCTTAGATAAATAATTATAAAATTGAATATTAGCAAAACACAAAAATTATCATTTAAGTAATTTTAAGTCTCAAGAATTACCTATTGACCTTTGTAATGAAAATAAATTTCAAATAAATCAGTCATTTCATATAAAACAAATGGTATATACTTTATTTTAATTGTGGTTTGATTTTCTTTTCAATTGGCAATAATTATATTAAACACATACAATATTTGTTAACCTTTCAAGTTTTCATTTAATTGAATATTATTTAAATTAACGATATTTGCTAGCAATAGGCATGGGTTGACGTTTGTATATACATAAGAACCATCTATTATTATTTAACACACAGAACAATAAAAGAGAAATAATGAAAATCATAATAGCTTCTTAAAATAATAATTTAGAGTCATCAATACGTTCCTCAAGGTTAGACCATTTAAATAAATAAAAAAATTATAATATTCTTTTCCTACTATGTTGGATATTTATTTGCTTCATTTCTGATTAAAACTATACTCCTCTTCTGGACTGCAAGTATGAACACTTTAGATTTATTATTTATAATAGGGCATCTATTATGGCCCCTAAATTCAATATCTTCCTTTATATCTTCATTAATTCTGAGACTTCAATAAACATTTATCATGGACTTTAGCCTTAGTGTTTTATAAATAAAATATAGAAACAACTATCTCAAATGTGAAGAAATATGCATATATAACACAAACATAAAATATCTACAGCGTGGTCTATCTTTTTAAACATATCTCATGATGAAATTATGAATTAAATTCTGACGAGAAATAGTAAATAATGATAAAATTGTAAACACAAATATAATACATCATGTGTATATTTATCAATGATTCCTACGAAAAGAAATGACAATCAATTAATTTCCAGCCTACATTGTGTACAACATATATATACAATGTATTTAAATTAAAGCAACAACAAGTGTTTTAATGACAAATAACATTTAATATAGAATCATTTAATAAATTGAAATTTGAAGCCAATTTATTTATATATCATACATATATAAGGTGTAATAATTAAAGGATAATAGAAAATTTTTAACAAGTGACCTCTAGCATCTTTACTATTAATATTGATAAATTAAAGATTTAAAACAATTTACTTATATTATGTATGAATATATATTGCATGTGAATCAAAATAAAATTCAAAATTTTAATACTCAAAGAAACTTAATATGTGGTTAACTATAATGATTGATTAGAACTTAAAATTAGTTTACATATATAAATAGTTAACTTAAAAATCAATCTTAAGATCATGCGCTTGAAAAACGAGAGTAGGGATCTCTACAAATCTTAACACAAGATTTATTTAAAAGACAAGAGCTCTTGCCTTTTAAATAAATCTTGTGTTAAGATTTGTAGAGGTCCCTACTGTTGTTTTTCAGGCATATGGTCTTAAGGTTATAGCCTTAATATGTATTACTCTATGTAACGAGTATGCACGTTACAAATTTAATTATTTAAAATCAATCGTACAAAAAAGAAAATTTAAAAAAATGACCAAATTATATACTATTTAATCTTCCTTATTATCTCACTTTAAAGTGTAATAACTATTTAATGCATTTTTGTCCATTCTGGCGTGGGTTAAGATAACATGTGAAATCGTTTAAAATGACAAACGCGTCATTTTTTGTTTTATAAACGAGTGACTCATAGTTTTTTATTATTATTATTCGTGTTAGATCATGATGTATCAGTTAAAATAATGAACCGATTTTGAATATGTAGCTAATGCTTATACTGGCTTGCTGTATACAAATAGCTATTCATTCCATTTGTTTTCTACTACAAATGTTTGCTCATCAATAGTTAGCTTATTTTTCACTACATCCTGATCACGAAATAGGGCAAGACGAAGGGTTCGAACCTGAACCATAAATTTATCGTTTAGCCTGCCATTTCTAATCATATATCAAGTCCAATAAATATTGTATACAAAGAAAATGGTAGACGAGACAACAGCAAAGTTTTGCTTTCTTTTTTTTTTTTTAATGGTGATTATCAATCCTTGTTGCTATAATATATTTTTTTTGTCTATTGTTTAGCTCATCCTTTCACGCGCTGCTGATATCAATATCTTTATTACAACAATCGTCGATTTTTAAATATTGAAATTAAAAAAAAAATTACATATAAAATTAGTTTTAAAGTTTACAAAAACAAAATAGATAAACAAATAATACAATTACACCGCAAACAATTTCTAAAAATAAAAATAAGATCTAAATACATTTAGTAATTTTATATGCCAATATTTTACTCATTGATATTGCAAAAAGACAAGTGCTTTAAACACAAACCAATATCTTGGTAAAATCTATATACACATACATATATTTTTTTTTTGTATCACCACTGCCATTTAAATCCCACAATCATAAATAAATGCATATACCAACAACAACAACAAAAAATTGAAATAAATAATGATAACAACTAATAACAACAACAACATAAACTCCCATATCAAAGCCAATTCAAAGATTTATTTATTTTTAAACAATAATGACACATTGATGGAAAGGGTGGACCTTTAAAATCTTTACAATATATATATATATACAGTGATTAATAAATAGACTTAAATACGTTGACTATTAAAAATAGTAAAATTCTGAATTTATAAAATTGTTTTTATCATCTTCATCTTCAATTTCTCAATCTTTATCTCATAAGCACATACTCATGTGACTTTGGTAAACTTTACTTACTTTTAATCAATAGACAGAACATCTTATATTTTTAAAAACTTTATAAAAGGTGACCAGTTATATGAGAACAATAAGTTCCAGAATAAAAGCCATTATTGAATGACAAGCAGAATCTAATTAATTTTTCTTTTTTTAATTAAAATATTTAATAATTATACTATTAGATTTTTTTGTAATTTAAGATTATGCAGCCAATAAGTTTTAATTATAGTGAAGATGCGATATGCACTGAATCAACATATCTTCTTTAACAATGTTATCTAAAAAAATATAAACAAACAAGAAAGAAAAACAAGAAAATTTGCAAATCTTCTAAATTATACAAATTGTATCACAAACAATGTAGCAGCAGTCATTTTTTCATCTTGAAGCATTCTTGCTTTGTTAGAAAAGAAATGCATCTGATATATCATTTTAGAAAAAGTAGGCTGGGATACAAAAAATTAAAAACAAAAAGACAGTAATTTATATTAAATTATACAAGTTGTATAATAAAATAATAACACTACAATACTAGCAAAACAATAAAACTACTAAAATTCTTACACAACTATTTGTTAATAGATGAAATCATAGTTGTGTAAGAATTTTACTAAAATACTGTTTTAGCTAGTACTGTAGTGTTATACAAATTTCTATTTTATTTTTAATTGCTAATATAGCATTCTGCAGTAATTAATTTTTAAGTTGTATAATGTATATGGTATTTATTATGCATATTATGTTATATAGTCAATTCTTTGATATTATATTGAATCACAATATTGTACCGGTTGTCCTAACGCTGTTAAGATTGACATGCGCACATACTGAACATGAAAAATATGGTGACACACCAGGATAAGGAGTAATGCTAATTCAATGACAGAATATGTCCGTAATTCAATAATTGCATTGTTATGAAAAAGGAAATCAACCCGGGCAGATCAATTTTAAGCCCTTTATGATCAAAATCGCACGGTCATAGGGACGGATATTAATGAACCAGCTCCCACATACCTTTGAAAGATTGAATTTAAATACAACCCTTTACGCCACTCCCAGAAAAAAAAGACAAAAAAAAAGAATCTCCCTCCGAAAGGATATGTAAGACCAATGACTACGTAAAATGGAAAATCTAATCAGGATAAATTTCTGAATGACCAGAAATTTATATACTGATAAATTGGTATCCCACATGCTTAGCTTAGCATTCTCTTTATCTTGGTTAAATAAGGGTGGATCAAAAACTCGCTTAATTACATGACTCATTATTTGTTAGAGAAATAAAACAAACAAAATATCAAAAGTTATTAAATAAATATTTATTTAATCCAATAACCCCTCACCATTTGCAATTAAATGTAAAACAAAAACAATAATAACCCCAAATGCATGAATACTATAATGTAGTAGAGACCTTTACATAAAAAAAATATTGTTCTAAAAATAGAAAATGTAACAATTAGGGAGAGTGGTCCGAGTGAATTATGAACCCGCTCACTAATACTTTAGGCTTACCACCTATTATATAATACAAATAATAAATAATACCTTAAATATGATTCATATTTTTAAAATATATATGCGAAAACTACATACAACAAAACAATATCAGTATTAAATTAATGAAATAAATGATACCCTATAAAATCTTTAGGCTTCATCCGGCTCTAGGCTCTTGAAGTAGGCTATTTTCATTAGGACGGCGAGGACTTCACTCGAACACAGCATTCATTTGGCGGTCTTCATCATCGCCTTACGATTAGATATAAAAAACTACATCTTGACGGTAGGAGCAGAGCTGGACGGACACGGTGAGTGGGGTTCCTACCCCATAACCACTTCACTGAGGGATACATAAGTCTGCTCCATCTTCAAGTTTAATCCAATTTATTCTCAGCTACAACAGTATTAATAAATTGCTTATTTCCACGGACCACTATGATAACTAGAGCCGAATGCTCTACTCGGCAGTATAGGTATACTTCCTTCCTTTCTTGTTACCGGGAATTAGATCTTCATCGACTTCTTGTTTGATACTAGCTTACATAAACTATATCTCAAGGGGTTGGCGATCATCCATTATTCGATGCAAGTTTGTTATGGCATCGCTATATTTCACCCATGCAATTTCTTCCATCCCAGTCACTACGATGGCATGTTTTTTTTTAGACTCCACGGACTCTCAGGTAAGACACAATTGAACACAGCACTAGTAATAGTTTTCTAGTCAATAATTACTTAAAAACTTGGCTCACCAAATAGTCAAAACAAAAAAAGAAACTTACTAACTGCCCCAAGCACCTGATGAATAGCTTACATAGTCCACTCATTACATACCCAGTCTAGGTATCCCTCTAAGAATCATTCAATTAGCTAATTTCACATTTCTTTCTCAATGGATTTAGATAATGCATATAACATTCCTGTGCTATCGCTTAATTGATCTATCAGGAATTTTACTTCTAATTAAATTTCTGAATTCACTCAGACCACTATCTGATAAGTATTGATTCAAAATTTCAACATATAACAAAACATTTTCTTACAATCTGATTACATAAATTTTAAATTAAAATACATTTCGTTAAGTAATCTAGATGTCTCTCTCCACAAGCATTAGCATAATGTTTCCCCAAATTCTTCTGTTTATCAAAAATAAATTTAAAAAAAAAAAAAAAAATTGCTTAACAAGAACAAACAAACAAAAAAAAAGCCTTTAGGCTTTTCTTAAATCCGGTAGGACAATGGCTTCTCCCCTTTGTTTAATGCATTTGCAGAGAAAAATAACTAATAAAACTACAATTTCATTCTATAAACATGTTGGAATATTTAATCATTTCCTTTTTTTTTTTTTTTTTACAATCTGTCTCATTAAATAACCACTTTAAAAAACAACAACATACAATTACAAATAAACACTTTTGCATTTATTTCCAAAAAGAAAATGAAACAAGAAAATAAAACAAAATTATTATACGCATATAGCTAATACGCTTATATATGTCGATTCATAATTCCTAACCGTAATTATTTGGCTTTATTCTTGTGTGTGCTGGTATAATACATACACAAACCCCTCTCACTTATTTTACACATTCAATTTTATAATTATCTAGATAGTATATACATTCCCTTAATGATTTCATAATGTACTTTAAGCTATTGTCTATCTAACACCACCTTGTGCTTGGCCACTCAAAGTGTGCCCGGCACAATAAGGTTTATTTTATTTAACTGATGTTTATTTTATTATTATTTTATTTCCATTATGGAACACTAGATGGTGTTCTATCTGCAATAATTAGTTAACATTAAAATAGATAATTAACATTTGAAAAGGGTATGAAACTATGGGCCGAAAAAGGCTATTTATGTATAATTATTATTAATATATTTATTTAGCTGTTGTATAGGATTTTTATTATAATTTATATGAAATAACAGCATAATGAATTTCATTAATTTCCATTTTTGATGACAGTAATAATTAATTCCTTGATTACTCTATTAGTACAAACTAGTGTTATATTTAAATAAATATTATATTTTCAAAGTACCTAACAATAGTATTTTCTATATATGATGTTTGTATTGTTAAATAAATTAATATTTTGTGTAAGAATACATAATATTGGTTGTTCATTTGATTAAGCTTTATAATTTTATTAATAATATATTATTTTTTTAATTAGTAAATGAAAAAATAATATTTTATTGTTAAAATTATTGACTTTACATTTTTATTATGAAATTATTATGTTAATTTAATGTTTATAAATTAATGCTAAGCTGTTTCATTTTGATTTCCTAAGATTTTGGAGGATATAACTTAGGGATGGGCCAAACTTTTAGACATTGGGGGCGACTTTTTTGGTGAAAGTGTACCTGAGGGCAACTACGTTTCAGGGCTTGTAACAGAAAACCAGAAAAAAAAACATTTTTGCTGTAATGAAAAGATGCCAACGGTTTGAAGCCCTGGTTTTTTTAGAATGTACTTATGAATTATTCTTTTGTTTATAAGCGCTTTTTAAGTACTCAAAAATATTAGTAACATTTTTAGAAAATACTTACAAACTGATGAATTTTTTTTCTATAAGATACAAACTATCGAAGACATTTTACTATGACTATTAAATTACAATTATTGAATTACCTATAAATAATTATTTTCTAGAGCTGGTCCTGAATTTTTAAAAAAAATCAAGAAAATATAGAGGAAAAAATAAATAAATTGTTTTAGAATTGCATTAAAATAAATTAGATGCAAATTTAAAAAAAAAAAAAATTACAAAGTAAAACGACATTGGCATTGCATAGTTTCGGCAAATTTGTCAAAAATTGGCTTGCATAAACTTAAACTAATTCTTAAACACGATTCCAAATGTAGATTCAATAATTGTGAACTATGTTTAGTTTTTATCGTATTCATGCAGGTAAATGCTCATTGGTACAAATATGTTGAACCAAAAAAATGCATTGAAATATGCAGCAACTCTCCAAATATTTGGATATTTATCCCTGCTCATTAATGTCCAGAAGCTCTCATTTGAAGCCATTGATTTTAAATGTAAATCAAATTTAATATTTACTATTTATTCTTCAAGGCCCTCTGAATCTCTATATAGAAATTCATTTAATTTCACAGTGATATCTTCGATATTGATGTTAACATTAAATGGATAAGACAAAAAATTATATCTATAAGTTTGTCAAATTCCACAAACCTTCCTTCAAATTCCTTTGAGGAATATTATATTTTCAACATATTTGTTGAAGATTAGATTCGTTGCTTTTTGCATTATAAACATACTTAATTTTTCCTTGAATGATTTCAAAGTGCTTATCTTAACTATTACTGTTTTATCTATCCTTGTAGTTCTACATTTAAGTTATTTAGTTTTTCTGTAATAAAAGGCGAGGTCAAGAAGCCATTCTTTGTCATTCAGTTCTTGATATGAATCACCTTTAGTTTCCAAAAATGATATTTGTGGTGGAAGTTCTCTGAATCTGATTAAAAATTTTGTTTGACTTAACCACCTTACATTAACAATTCACTATGTTCATTCTCGCATCTCTTTAGCAAATCCCGGAAATGACAATGTAAAAAGCTTTTTAATCTTATTCTATTAACAATTTTTAAGGCAACACTCATAACATGATTAAATTTCAACACTTTTGAACACAAGGCATGCTGATGTATAATACAATGATAGTCCATAAAACTAAGTATATCATTATCGTTTTTACAAAGTAACAAAACCAATTTTACTGCCGATCATTGAAGGAGCTCTATCAGTAATTACTGATACTAAATTGTGAATTGGAAAATTAGTTTATACAATGTAATTCTTGACTAAATCAGATATCTTGACCTGTTGTCCTTCCTTGAACTGGAATAATTCTTCTGTGGCTGACATATCACCAAAAACCATGCGAATAAGAATACATAATTAGCAGTACCTGTATAATCAGTAGATTCTTCAAACTGTAGTGATAAAAAGTTACAATTGTTAATGTTTTTATGTAAAATCTCTTCAAGATTTCGATTAATTTCTTCTGTTCTAGGAATGATTGTGTTTCAAATAATGATATATTGTTGATAGAAGTCATTATTTCAAATTTATCCTTAAAATATTCAAGTAATACTTCAACCAGCTTTGATGAAGGCTTCTTTCCATATTTGTCATCTTGAAAGAACTTGTGTTTAATTAAAGTTTCTGCAACTTTGAATGATGCAATCTTAAGTTTTTGTACTTGACAAAAAAAAATTTTGTTGCGTAATGAGTTATATCTTTTGCTGTTGCACTTTAGCTTTTCTTAATGCAATGCCTCGTGGAAGTCATCATAATTTTTATGAACAGTGTGAAAATGTCTTTCAACTTTGGCTTTCTTCGTTAAAGCCACATGCATGCTGCAAATAATACAAACACATTTCTTTTTCATCATAATAGAAAAATAATCCCATTTTTTATGATAGTGATAAGTTTTTATTTGTTTCACACTTGTACTTGGTTTAGTCATTGTAATCCTGTTGTGTATTCACTTACCAACAAATAACAAAAAAATATAATAATACAAGACTAAAGAAAAAAATATATATAACCATAGACTTCATATAACAGAGAAATAAAATTGACTTCATTTATACCACTCCAATGCGATAATTACTCTCTTTTAGTACAATTACACACTTATAAAATATACCATATAATACTCAATTGTCCAAGCACTTTACTACTTTTACAATGCTTTATTTTCCACCCTTTTCTACAATTTACGGTTTCAATTGCCCCAGCAATCTTCTTCAGAACTACATCATAATACAAACATATGAATATAAATATAAACATACATGAACATATAATTTACATTCTATATATACATCTTATAATATCTTTTATTTTACATTATTATTTTTCATTTCTTACCCTTTTTACCCTTCTATATTTATCAATCAAAATATTTCATATATATATATATACTACACATATATATATAAACACGTACATACATATATATTATGTATTCTATTTTTATTCTTTAGTTTATCTTATTCTCATAATATATAACTCTAAATTAATATCTTTCATATTTTACATTATTATTATTATTCACTTTACTAACAATCATTCAATAACTTACAATCTATTTTAATTTATAATATAATTCTAAGTACCTTTAATATCTCCTAACCTTAATGCTAAATTTTAAAAATTTTTAGTTATACTTTGAGTACCCCCCTCTTTAAATTTACACATATTAATAGTACCTCCCTCTTCTTATTTTATAACTAAATTTAAAAAAAAAAAAAAAAAAATTATTCTTTATTTTATTCTTATTACTCTTTAAATACTCCACTTTAATTTAATATCTTATATTTTTATTATTATTATCCATTTTACCAACTATCAATATTCATAATTTATTCATTCAATAATTTATTATCTATTTTAACCAGTAATATTATTATTTTATTTTAAAAACACTATTAAACCATTTTTTAAAACTATTTTTAAACTCACCATTATATCTCCTAATCTCAACTGTTACATTCAAATTTTAAAAATAATAATAAAAATTTAGATAATGAAATAAATGGCATATATGAGATTAGACCAGGTTTTCCAGCTTCTCAATCAATTCACATCTACTTTACAAAATCCATATAATACAAAAATCACCATATGGGAAGCCCATCGTAGAATCAACCCTGAAATCAACTCATTTTTGCCAAGGCTTGGCATCACTAATCGTAGAATTACTTCAATTTTCAAGTTCTTAGCCTTAGAGCCTAAATTTTTAAACTACCTAGTAAAAGTAAATCTGGGAGCCATGCATACCAACTGGTTCCTCCAGAGGTTTCTTAACAACATTGACCCTACCTGCCCAATCTGCAAGAGGCATGATGATACATTTGACCCTATAATTCGCTCATGTACCGGACTTGGAAGTATCAAACTTTTAATTTTCCAAAATACAAAAATTGATATTTACAGAATCCTCTCGCTAAAAGAATCTCTACAAAGTAAACCGTTTCCAATTATAAGAATGACAGTATTTCTCACCCACTCTATCTGGAATGTAAGATGCAAATTAGTCTTCACAACTCCTCCACCAGACCCAGACAGTCTATTCATTTCTCTTTTAAACAAAATCAAGCATAAAGACATGACCCTTTCCTCCAAGTTTCTATTTGAAGAAACCTGGAATCTATTCCAAATTCCAAAGCCCAATACATTTCCAGATAGCTGATGACAACAATCTATAAAACACAGGATTTATTCCATATCCAGGATTAATATCTCCATAAATCATCCACTATAACTCAGTAGTGACATTATAAACTCCTGTTTAGTCAATGTACTGTAAGAAGTTAATGTATTAAAAAAACAATATTCTCCCTAAATAAAATTCTTTTAAAACTAAAAATAAATTATATTGGAGAAACGAAGAATTCAATATATAAGAGACTATTACAACATAAATATGACAAAAATTCACAGATATATTTACATAAATTAGAGACAGGGCATGAGTTTAAAAAGAATTCTATAAGGATGGTACTCTTTACAGATAATAAAAGGGATAGAAAAATAAAAGAGGCTAATTTATTAGGCCAGTTATGAATATAGATTTCGGATGGGAAAAAATTTTGATCTAAAAGATTATAAAAAATTAGGTATATAAAAAATCAGAAGAGGGAGCTGCTAATAATTTAAAGAGGGGGATACTAAAAGTTTAACGGTAGTTTTTAAAATTTGATTCTAACAATTGAGATTAGAAGATATAATGGTGAGTTTAAAAAATAGTTTTAAAAAATGGTTTAAAAGTGTGTTTAAAATTAAATAATATTATAGATTAAAATAGATTATAAATTATTAAATGAATAAATTTTGAATATTAATAGTTAGCAAAATGGATAATAATAATAAAAATATAACAGATATTAAGTTAAAGTAGAGCATTTAAAGAGTAATATGAATAAAATAAATAAAGAATAATAATAAAAAAAAAAATTTAGTTATAAAATAGGAAAAGGGAGATACTATTAATATAAGTATAATGGTAAAATTTATTAAATTTAGAATTTAGCATTAAGGTTAGGAGATTGTAAAGGTGCTTAGAATTATAAAAATAGAATACATATATATATATGGGAAATATATATATGTATGTATAGGAAATATTTTGATTGATAAATATAGAAAGTAAAACGGGTAAGAAATGAATAATAATAATGTAAAATAAAAGATATAAGATGTATATATAGAATGTAATTATATGTTCATGTATGTTTATATTTATATTCATGTTTGTATTATGTTGTAGTTCTGAAGAAGACTGCTGGGGCAAACGAAACTGTAAACTGTAGAAAATAAAGCATTGTAAAAGTAGTAAAGTGCTTAGACAATTAAGTATTATATGGTATACATTTGGCAATGCAATAGGAAAGAGTACTTATAAAATGTAATATTTGAATAAGAAAAGTTGTAAAAAAATAACCATAAATTGCAAAAATGAAGAAAAAAAAATTATACATTACTTATAAAATATAATATTTGTATAAAAAGTAGAAAGAAAATAATAATAGATTGCAAAAAACAGAGAAATAAAATTACTTATGTTTAGATTGCAGCTGTATGAGATATTGCTAAATCCCCAAAAATGGCATAATGCTTAAAACTAGGTGAGCAAAATTCAACCTAATTTGATTTCTGCAAAATACAGATACCCCTAGAAAACAATTACTGTTTAATTTACAAAATTCTATAAAGTTAAAAATATACACCTGGGTCTCGTTTTATGCGGTAGATAGGCTCCTCAAAAAACGCGCACAAAAATAAACGTAACTTACCTTGAAAAAAGGGGGATAGGTTCCCGTAATTTTCAGAAATTGGCATAAAAGCAAAGCAACAAGAAAAAATTACTTTAAAACTTGCATTAAAAAAGTAAGCAAATAAAGTACGACTAATAAAAAATTTCAAATATTTGAAAAAAATTAATACAAGACAAACTTTTTTTTTTTAACTACAGTATTAATTTTACATTTTTTCATACATATTTTAATCATTACCGCTAGTAGATAATATGCGTTCGTTTGTAAACTAGTAAGAAATCAGATTCGTGACGTAATGTACAACTAGCGCAACTTTCAGTCTTGCGCTATGTTAATGGTTTTCTGTTTCCATATTAAAAAAATGAGATCGCAATCAAAACAAAAAGGTTATACATTATCATTATTTTCAGTTTATAAAATCAATAAAATCTTCGTTATTATTTATTTTAAAAATCTAAAAAAATATTTATTAATAAAATACGTTTTAAAAGTTTAAAATTTTTGAATATTTATTGCGATATTTATAAATCTATTATTATTACTTACTCATTAGTATAAGTAGGTTATTTACATAGAAGCTAAAATTCTAAATACAGCTTCAGGCCATATTCACTTTAGTTGCTAATATAAGGTTATATTTTTGAAAAAAAAAAAAAAAGTATTTCAAGTCGAATTAAGTTATTAATAATTTAAATGTCTTGATATCTAATAAATATAGTGAAATGTGAAAGATATTAAGAAGAAACATGAACCGCATAACTTCAAAATTGCATTAATATAATCCGCATAAAACGAGACCCAGGTGTAAATATTTCTAGTGGTATCATATACTGGTTAACATCTTGAGTGGTGGTAGCGTGATAACCACTAGCGGCAGATGATTTGTTGGAATTTTGTTTTCTTTTTAAAATTGCGAAAGAACTATATGCATGACTTTTACAAAAATCCCTGAAGTCGCTGCTGCTTGACTTCGTTTTTAAAATGGCGTATCGTCTGATTTATCAGACAAAATCTGAATTTTTTATTAATAGATTCATTACATATTTTTTCTTTTCTGCTCAGTTTTCTAGATTGCACGAAGAAGGCAATGGCAGAATTGTTTTATTGGCCAGACTCGTTACTGAAATGGACTAAAAATGCGCCGATAATTCTAATTTCAAAGCCTTCATCCCGATAAAAACATAATCAGAATATCGATTGTAAGTATTCAATTTTAATTTTTGAATAGTATTTTAAATTTTTTTTAATTATTTGATAAATGGTGTAATTTATTAATGTGTTTGCATTTATATTAGTGTGTCTGTGTAGTAAATAAATTATATAGTATATAAATTATATTTGTATTCAAATATAACAAAAGTGGTTTATGTACAATGTAATTTTGGGACTCTGATTCAAGTTTGAGGCAACTTTATTTTATATAGCCATAATGATTCTCAAAAGGTTTAATAATTTATTAGTGTTTTATGTGTGTTTGCCCTTGCATGTCTGTGTTTGTATAAATAAGTAATGATTTTTATATATAAAATTAAGGTATTAAAGAGCAGTGCAATGAAAATTTTAAGACTGATTATCAGATGTACAGAAAGGTTGCAGTTGATAAAGCAATCACAAAACTTACTGGACATAGTACAATGTGAAAATATATACACTTAAAACCAATAAAGAAAAATTCCAAATGGTGTGTGTGTGATGATAACCACAATAGTTATGTATATACCATATGGAATTGTATGCAGGCAAAGAATGAAATTCTGATTCTCGCCTATGCCTTGACACTCATGATGTGGAGTCAGTAGTTTTGCCACATTTTGCATCACATTATTTTCAAGTCTATAGTTAGATGATGAGTTATATGCAAATAAATTATATCTCTATGGGACAATAAATATAATAAGATAGCATCACTGGTGTGCATAAAGAATATAAACATCACTGGTGTACACAAAAAATATAAAATGAAGAAATGAAACTCATTTTATCATTGATATAGACAGTAGCCTACAGTTTCTAGTTTTGTATAGACAAGAAGCCAATTGCTATGATGACAAATGCATATCCACCACCTTCTGGAAATTGATTTATTTTTTATCTTTTATTAGGATGAATTTTTTTCTTATAGACACCCTGAGATTTGTTAACTTTTGGGATACAAGATTAAAATGAAGAATTCTTATGCGACTATTTTTGTAGATTCTGAAGCTATGGCTTATCTCAGGTAAGCAGAATAATATATGGTTTAAATGAGAATTTTGTGAGGAATACAAAAAAATTATCAATGAAGATGTAATTTAAACTTAATTAATGATAAATTACATATTACAAACAAGCAATAATGTAATAATTATTTTGGATATTGAAATTTTTTTTTTTTTCCTTTACTTTTTTAATGGTAATCACCGTTTGTCTTAGCCTTATTGTTTTCCTTAATTTTTCTATTTTCTGTCAATATATAACACTTTGTAAAACTGAAGTTATTGTGAAAATTGTGTCTCAAGTTAGTTTTTTAAAACTTCAATATGGCGCCAAAGCCACTAATAAAGTTAAAACTGTTGAGGGTTAATGATGATTTCATGTAATTAAGATAATTTTTCAAGTGTTTGTTTCATTAAATACACTTCATTATTTTACAAAATTTTGTATTTAAAAATCAATTTAATATTTATATTTTGTTGGTGCACTTATTTCAATATATAATGATCATGGTATTCATGCCTTCAATTTCAAGCTATGCTAACGAATGGTGTCGTAACAGCTGAAGATTCATAGAATCACAGATGTGTTCTATCACTTTCAGTACTTTAATGTCATTCAACTTGTCAGATGATTAACTATTCTATTACATTTTTTACTAGAACATTATATTCATATCTTCCCATCAACAAATCTATAATGCTTTTTCAGTCTTCACTAAATATTTCACGCAATTGTGGAAGTAATTTTAGCAGTTTCAAGACTATAAGAAATACTTGAATATATTTCTCCTTTCTATTATTTTAGAAAATGATTTGTTCTTTAAGTATGCGACTCATTTTATCACATTAAACGAAGCATTTCACAATATTTTTTTTTTTTAGATTTGGGATCATTTTGTTTTTCAAATTCATAGTAGCAATACAGTATTACATGAACAAACATTGTCATAGCAGTCACAACTATGAGCTTGACACACAAATAAAAATACTATATTAAATTACTAATATTCCCCCCGTAAATCACAGGTTTGTGAACTAGCAGTTTTGCAAAAATGGATAAAGCAATCCAGCCATATTTCAAATTTACTGAGGTTCGTAATATAATACTATCATTATCGATAGACTCAATTATTACATGGATAATTATAACATAGGCGGAAAAAAAAATATTACATTTTAAATGTGAATTTGATTTTTTTAGTCAAGATCCCCACCCAACCCTTACAAAGTATTAACTATTTCCGCTTTGTCGGCGTCGTTTGCGCACTTCGAGTGGTCATTTGATGACATGTTATTTTCTTTCTTTGCTGACGTAAAAAGTATAATCATGACGTCGTAGAAAATATGGCCATTTTTAGATGTATATGTTAGCTTTCAAACGATCTTTATTTAAAAAAAATCGGTTGAAATTTAGATTTTTGGCGAATTTTTTAATCAACCAGAGTATTTATTTTTTTTGTTTTTTTGGTAATTTTTGTACTTATCACGAAACGATAAACGACATAAAATGTTTTACGGACTGGAAGTGAAATTTTCTCCGGTGGTAAAGCCTTTAACAGACTATCAACGTAATTATTCGTAAGTAAAATTTTTGGGAAAAATATATTTTTTATTAATTTTAGTTTGTAATTAGTGTGTGCTAATTTGTAGTTATATATTTATTTATTTATGCTCATATACAATTCATATCTATCGAAAAATTGGTGCGTGTAATTATATATTTATGCTCGTATATGCTCTATAGAATTCATATTTATCATAATTTTCTAAAGGTAGTTTGTAATACATTTATTTATGCTCACATAGAATTCATATTTATCGAAAAATTAGTATGATTTAGTTTGTAATTATATATTTACTCGCATAGAATTCATATCGTAATTAACTTATTAGTATATAATTCATATTGTGATTATCTAAAGTTCTATCTAAACTAATCCTCTTATTTTTATAAAAATAATGATTTTCAAAAAGTATACTTTTTGAAAATCATTAATTATGTTTATATAATATGTTTTACAAGCAATGGGTTATAAAACTAATAATCAAATATATACAAACTTTGTATACACAAACATATAATCCAATTCTGAAACTTGTTTATGTTTATGCTTGATCATGCTTTGCTTTTGCTATATGTTTCATAACATTATTTTCAAATCTATAGACTATATGCAAATAAATTATATCTGTGGTACAATAAATATAAAAAGATAGCATCACTTCTGTATATAAAGAATATAAACATCACTTGTGCAGTGCATAAAGAATATAAACATCACTGCTGACCACAAAGAATATAAACATCACTATTGTACACAAAAAAATATAAAATGAAGAGATGAAACTCATTTTATCAGTGGTATAGAAAGTAGTCTATAATTTCTAGTTTTAGACAAACAAGAAGCCAATTGCTATGATAACTTCTTTTGTATCTTTTATTAGGATGAATCTTTTTCTTTATAGACGCCTTTGACATTTAGAACATTTGGGGTACAAGATAAAAATGAAGAAGTCATATCCGACTTCTTTTGGAGATTGTGAAGCTGTGGATTATCTCAGGTAAGACATATTATACACGTTTAGAAAGATAATTTTGTAAGGAATAGAAAGAAATTATCACTGAAGATGTATTTTGAATTTTAGTTAATGTTAATTTCCAAATTATGAACAAACAATAAAATAATAATTATTTTGGATGTGAAAATTTCTTTTTTACCTTATTTTTTATATAGTTATCACTATTTATTTTATGCTTATTGTTTTCCTTAATTTTTCTAGTTTCGTAGCAATGTAATTGTTTTTGCTCTAACATAATTAAAACTGAAGTTATTATGAAAATTGTGTCCCATGCCAGTATTTTAAAAAGTTCAATATGGTGGCTTGAAGCTGAAGTAGTTAATACCTGTAATTTGGGTGAAAAGACAATGGAATGTCAAGTGTAAAGTTTTTTGACTGAATTTAGTCAAAAGCAATGAAATTTAAATTATATGATTTGTTTCACTGACTTTGAAAAAATAAGACTAATGAAGTAAATAAGATACTATGTTGCAATTGTTTTCTCATAAATATTATTTCCAAAGCTATAAAACTATTTTGAATATCAGAATTAAAAGAAGGAATTCAGCTAAGTATTTTCTATGCTTATCACCAGTAATAAGTTATTTTTGATTACCATCATTGAAAAACTGGTTTTTTTATTTTACTTTTACTAAATTGTAAATTATAGATTGTATAAGACTATAGTTAAAAAGCAAAAATATTTTACCTGGTTCTTTTTCAGATTCTTTTAAATATTCTCTAGAGGAACTACCGTCTCTACTTCTAGGTAATCTTTGTGATGCACTAGCTCCGGTCATTGTTTTGACAGTAGCAATAGCTTGCTCTTTTTCTCTATTGTCTCTATTACTAGAAGGTTTACTCCTTTGAGTTGGTGCAAGTTGAGTATTACCTCTGCCTTTGCTTGTATCTCGATTTGCTGTCCCTGACCTATTATTCCTGGCTTCATTAGATGATTGTTCACCTAAAGCTAAAAATCTATTGGTTGGTACTGAAGTTTTTGTTCCTTTATCTTGATTACTCCCTTTGCTAGAAACACCTCCACTGCTACCTTTAACCCAATCACAAAATGTATGGCCAGCAGATCCTAATTGAATATTATCATCAGTAGTCACCTATGGTGGTTAAATAAATAATTATATAGTATTTTATAATATTCACGTACATTTCTAAATTCATAATAAAAAAATTTGCCAATGGTCTTTACCTTAGTTAATTTCAGTTTTGCAGGATCAAAACCTCGATTTTTGTTACCTACAGTATTCCAACCTTCTTCACTCTGTCCCATACCACCATTTCCACCACCACGACCTAATTAATACATATACATATTATATAGTTTAAAATACACAAGTCTCTAATAGACTGATTTAGAAATCTGGCTAAAGATTCACAAAAATATTTAAATTATAAAAAAATTATTCAGATTTTATTTTTTAGTTTTAGCACTTTTGTGAAATAACAATATAAAATATATATATATATATACACTGCATTAAGCAGATAAAATGAGAAGTAAAAAAAAATGTTTTTCTAAAAAAACATGCTAAATTACTAATTCATGGCAGTTAAAAGAGACTGGAACTCAAGCTCCCTACAACTATGCATTCCATCTTGTACAACCAATACACATAACCACATTCATGTGAAAAAGATAAATGATCTCCAATATACTTATTTTGTGTTGAACCAGCACTACCAGTTGGTCCAGATCACATCTCCCACACATATAAACAATCAGTGCTCAGATTATATTAAGATCTTCAAATTTTACTGGCCAAGCTTCAATCTTCTCCATCCTTCAACTCTTCAGCCATCCTTATCATTGAAAATCCAATGATGGCTGATATGGATGGCTGAAGTGTTGGAGGGTGGAGAAGATTAAAGCTTGTCCATTAAAGTTTGATGATTTGCCATCGTGTGAGAGATTGTGATCTGGACTAATTGATGAGTGCTAGTTCAGCACAAAATATGTATATTGGGAGATCATTTACCTTTTTCACATATATGTGGTCATATGTATCAGGTGTATAAGATGGAGTGTATAGCTGTAGGAGGCTTGAAAGTCCAAATTCAAGTCCCTTCTAATTACATTAAGTTTGGTATAGACAATAGATTTATATTTAAATAATTCATGGTAGATATTTCTTACTTTGGAATCATATATTGGTGTATAAAAGATTTACCAACAAGTTAAACACATACATTTAAATACAATATTAAAAAATAAGTTCCAAAAAAAAAAAAGTTAATTTCAAATATAATATAACACCTCATCTCACAATTTCTTGTACTATATATTCTTTAGAAGTGTTCAAAAATATGTCTTGAAATAATGAGTGGTCATGACTTTTACATTCCCATGTAGATTTCAATGAATACACTGGGTAATCAACTTATATATATAAGTTAGCTTGTTGTCATGATTTCACTCTTCATACAGTGTATAAAAAGTCCATACTTAATAAAAACATTAGGTATTGAAAAAATTAATCTTTTTCCTGCATATTTATCGGCTATTCTTCTTAGGTTTTGTCTTTTTTCAGCTACATTTATATTCTAATCTTCTATCTCCACTTTTTTTTTTTTAGTGGGTATAGGATTCAATTTTTTTCATTACATAATAATATTAACATTAATGATTACAAGGTATTTTATAATGATTTATATTCATTTAACAATTAATTCTATTGAATTGATAGAAAACAAGTTTACACTTTCATTCATATTGTTGGCAGCAATCTGATTTTTGAAATATTCTTTTTACATTAATTAACAATTCATTATAATATATTATTGATCTAAAAATACTATCACAATATTTCTCATTTTTGGCATAATCTCCAAATGTAACTACTATTAAATACTTTGAAAAGTTTTAACTATAAAGCATACATGACCTACTTTTCTAAGCAAATGCATGAGAAGCAATTCTGATGTTATAGGCCTTAACTTATATTTAAAACAAGAGCCTAAAGACATGTAATATATTAAGACTAATTTTTAACTAAACTAAAAAATATTTTGCTTTCTTTGTTTGTTTGTTTTTTTTGAGATGCTGCTTTACTTATAGATGCAAAACGTCAACAAACTTTTCTTGCCTCAGAAAATACTGATTAAACTTAATAAACATATGCTAATCCATCTGTCAAAAATAAACAAATTTTTTTTTTTAATGTATCAATTTTTTTGACTTACTTAAACAGAGCCGCAATAAACAATGTATTCAGACATTATTTCTCATCTAGAAAAAGTCTATAATTAATATTAGCAACATTAGATAAAAAAAAAATTTTCTATTAACTGTTTTACAATATTTTTGCTGTATTGAAAATACACAATAAAAGAGCTGGGTTCAAAATTTTTCTAAATTCAGATTCAAAATATACCATGTTATATATTACCTTTTAAAAGACATTTTGTAATAAATGGTATTGAGCTATAATATTGATACTTCAATGAGATACCCTTTTCTTAAAAAATATGATTTAATTCCAACTTTATTTTCTTTTTCATAAAACAAAAAAAATATTGTTTTTAAATTTGTTTTTATTTTTGTGGATGAAAATGAATTTTTATATTAAATCATTTATTAAACTTAAAGATTTAGTAACGGTTTTAAGAAGTTTATTTGTTTCATGTTGTTTTGTGTTAAAAGATTAAAATATTTAATTTTATGACTTATAAGATTGGTCTTACTTTATTTTTTCTAGACTTTCTATAAAAAAAAAACAAAAACATGATATATATACTTTGCTTTTGCAAAAAAGTTCATGAGATCTGAATCATTTACAGAGTCAAAGATATGATGAAGTTTAAAATTATAGATAGAAGTATACTTAATTAAGGCATTATTAGTGAAATATATAACTGAGCAAGAGACTATTGATAAAATCAAAGTACTGCAGAGGAAAGTCTGGTAGTTTTCAGTTTAGCATACTTTGGTCGCTAAACATCGCTGCAGCACCACCAAGAAGCTCGCAAGTGATAAATACCTATCTAAAAATGGCTGAAATCGAGGGAAAATGAAAATGCCTAAGGCAAGACATCCAAAAAAATCGGTGAAGTCTGTGAAATTAAAACGTCTAAGGCAAGACATCAAAAGTAAGTAAAAAATCAAGTAAAAAATTGGTTCGCCTAAGACATCAAAATTAAGTGAAATAATACGTAAATTTTAAAAAAGTACACACACAAAATCGGTAAAAATACATAAAATGCCCCCCCCCCCACCAGCGATAAATTGAAATGGCCCAAAAGTAAATAAAATACAAATTAAAAAATTGTGGAAATCGGTGAAATACATAAAATACAAGCACCCCCCCTCCCCCAGGGATAAATTGAAATGGCTCAAAAATAAATAAAATACAAATTACAAAAACAGAAATCGGTGAAATACATAAAATACACCCCCTCCCCAGCGATAAATTGAAATGGCTCAAAAACAAGTAAAATACAAATTGCAAAAACAGAAATCGCACCTCCCTCTCACAAAATATAATAAAGTCAGGGGGTTGACTTTCTCTTTGTTCCAAATATACATTTTGAAATTACTTCCAAGTTTATTCTTATTTTTCCAAGGTATAGTAGGATAATTTCCTAGAAATAAACTACAAAAACCAATGGTAATCATCTGAAATCCGGGCACGACCGCCTGATGGTGTTGTTTATGTGTCAAAACACATAAAAATGCCGGTTCTGCGGCCGGCCTTACGGCTAATACAACATTTATATTGTATTAACCCATTGCAGGCCGCTTTACATGACATTGCACAAAAATATTACGGCCTGTTTTGTGCTTTAAACCTATTTACGCGTATTTGTTCTATTCATAGGTGATTACTGTATCGCTAGAGGGTGTTTGAATTTCAGGTCAGTACAACTTTTCAAATCTCTATAATAGAGTAATGTCATTTATATTTAAATAATGTTGTTAATTACTAATAATGTCATATGGTCCCCACCTTCCTTAAAAAAATGTTAATATGTAAAACCTTGGCAAAGGGTATGTTCGAACACGCTTAAACAAAGCTCAGGCGCTAAGTCACATTTCAGAGGGGAAAATATACGAGACCAATAAAAGGTCTGAGAAGAATGTGCAATTTTTAAACTTTTCAGAATTGCTGAGTACAGAAAGTAAGAGAGACTGTGTCCTTTTTTCAGACACATAATGTCCTCCCAAATACCAGACTTTTTATTACAGCAATAAAATAATAAATAAGTTGAAAAAGTCCAAAGTTTGTATACTTTTTTTTTTTCATTTCATTAAAAATTGACAAGTATTTGGATTAACTTTTTTGCAGCGGGGTTAAAATAAATGACTACTTTTGTTGACTTTTTGTTAATAATAACGAAGTATGAAAGCCCCCCAAAAAAGCAGTTTATTGTAAAAGGCAAAAAAAAAGGTAATTCAAACGAAATATAAATAAAAGTAAAAAGCGAGAAAAAGTTGTTGAAAAAAAAAAAAAAAAAATTATTGACTTTTTGTTACAATTATTTTTCTGAGTGTGGGGGTGGGAGTTTGAAAACAATTTTTTACCCCCAAAAAACACAAAAGTTACTTTTGATTTAATAAAAAGAAAAACAATTTGGTCAACCCATAAAAAAAAGGTTGAATAAATTCGAAACAATTCCCAAATAATTGCATTATATTTTTTCAGCAGGGTTAAAACAAGTGGGGTTAAAATAAATGACTATTTTTGTTTACTTTTTGTTAATAATAACAGTACGAAAGCCCCCAAAAAAGCTGTTTATTGTAGAAACCAAAAAAAAAAAAAAAAGGCTAATTCAAAAGAAATATAAATAAGAGTAAAAAATGAAAAAAAGTTGTTTAAAAAAAAAAAATATTGACTTTTTGTTACAATTATTGATCCGAGGGTGGGTGTTTCAAAACAATTTTTGAACCCCCAACAACACAAAAGTTACCTTTTTTTTTTTTTTTAACACAAAAGTTACTTTTGATTTAATAATAATAAGAAAAACAATTTGGTCAACAAAAAAAAAGGTAGAACAATGTCGAAACAAGTCTCAAATAATTGTACCATTATATTTTTTCATCGGGGTTAAAACAAGTTTTTTTTGTTGTGAAACAGTCCAAAATTTTAAAATTCAGAAAAATAAACACAAAATTAAATTACCAAAATTTGATGGATAAAGAAAAATGTCGGGTTAAAAAAAAAACAACGAAAATGAATATAAAAAATTTGTTAGCCGAGGAGAGGTCATCGTAACCGCCTTGCAAGCAAGTAGTTGGTTGCAGATGGTTGTGGGTTCGCGTCTCGGCCGATGCTATGACATATGAAAAAAAAAAAAAATTTGTTTAATAAAAAAGAAATTGTGTTATAAATGAAATAAAAATTTGTTTAATCAAAAAAAAAAAAACCATGTTCTATAAAAAAAAAAGTTGCGATGGCCCGGGAATGTTACATTTGATTGATTTTTGTATAGCATCAACGCCCCAAGCGGCCGTGCCCGGATTTCAGATGATTACCAAACAAATTTTAGCTTGGAAAAACATTTTTCTATATATGTGAATTGGTTACCTCGAAATTGTCACTCTTATGCAAAAAAAGCAAATTTTGGATAACTTAGAATTAAATAATTTAACTTTTTCCGCTTTGTCGGCGTCATTTGCGCCCTTCGTTGCTCATTTGATGACGTGTTATTTTCTTTCTTTGCTGACGTAAAAAGTATAATGATGACGTCGAAAAAATATGGCCGTTTTTAGCTATATATGTTAGCTTTCAAATGATTTTCATTTCAAAAAAATAGGTCGAAATTTAGATTTTTGGCGAATTTTTAAATCAACCACAGTATTTAATTTTTTTGTTTTTTTGGTAATTTTTGTACTTATCACGAAACGATAAAAGACATAAAATGTTTTACAGCTGCAAGTGAAATTTTCTTCGGTATTATTCTCAAACAAGGCTTACAACAGACTAACAACGTAATTATTCGTAAGTAAAATTTTTTAATTTTTTTTTTAATTTTTGAAAAAATATATTTTTTATTAATTTTAGTTTGTAATTAGTGTGTGCTAATTTGTAGTTATATATTTCTTTATTTATGCTCATATACAATTCATATCTGTGTGTATAATTATATATTTATGGTCGTACAGAATTCATATTTATCATAATTTTCTAAAGGTAGTTTGTAATACATTTATTTATGCTCACATAGAATTCATATTTATCGAAAAATTAGTGTGATTTAGTTTGTAATTATATATTTACTCGTATAGAATTCATATCGTAATTAACTTATTAGTATAATTCATATCGTAATTTTCTAAAGTTCTATGTACACTAATCCTCTTATTTTTATAAAAATAATGATTTTCAAAAAGTATACTTTTTGAAAACCATTAATTATGTTTATATTATATGGTTTACAAGCAATGAGTTATAAAACTAATAAACAAACGTATACAGACAGACATTGCATACACAAACATATAATCCAATTCTGATTCTTGTTTATGTTTATACTTGATCATGCTTTGCTTTTGCTATATGTTTCATAACATTATTTTCAAGTCTATAGACTATATGCAAATAAATTATATCTGTGGTACAATAAATATGACAAGATAGCATCACTTCTGTACATAAAGAATATAAACATCACTGGTGATCACAAAGAATATAAACATCACTATTGTACACACAAAAAATATAAAATGAAGAGATGAAATTCATTTTATCAATGATATAGAAAGTAGCCTACAATTTCTAGTTTTAGACAGACAAGAAGCCAATTGCTATGATGATTTCTTTTGTATCTTTTATTAGGAGGAATCTTTTTCTTTATAGACGCCTTTGACATTTAGAACATTTGGGGTACAAGATAAAAATGAAGAAGTCATATCCGACTTCTTTTGGAGATTGTGAAGCTGTGGATTATCTCAGGTAAGACATATTATACATGTTTAGAAAGATAATTTTGTAAGGAATAGAAAGAAATTATCACTGAAGATGTATTTTGAATTTTAGTTAATGTTAATTTCCAAATTATGAACAAACAATAAAATAATAATTATTTTGGATGTGAAAATTTCTTTTTTATCTTATTTTTTATATAGTTATCACTATTTATTTTATGCTTATTGTTTTTCTTAATTTTTCTAGTTTCTAGCAATGTAATTGTTTTTGTTCTAACATAATTAAAACTGAAGTTATTATGAAAATTGTGTCTCAGGCCAGTATTTTAAAAAGTTCAATATGGCGGCTTGAAGCTGAAGTAGTTAAAAAATAGCAAACTTAAAAGTCTATAACTTTGCCACTCCCTTTGCATAAATGTATGTGTGAAAACCCACACCAGGTAATGTTTATGTCTATTGTTTAAATTTATAACTTTAAATTGGTAATTATTTACGCATGCTTTAACTATATGTATATCAGCTAGTATTATTTCAAGTACGCATTTATATAAATATACGCACGTACACGCATTTACGTATTATTATCATTTTATTAAGTTGCTATTAATTAATATATGCTAACTTGGAGGGTTTTAAACTAAGAAAAATATACTGCTATGGAACATAGTAGGTGAAACGTTATGATAGGTAAAGAATACCGTTTCAATATTAAAAGTTGCAAAATGAAATGTGACATAATAGACTCTTCACATTAAAAAATATAATCACTTGGCAAAATGAAATGTGACATAAAACACAAACTCCCCCCCCTTCCCGACTAATTTCTAAATTGGATTCGTAACATCCAAAAAATCCAAATATAACACACACACACACAAAAAAAACCCATAAATACACCTGGGTCTCGTTTTACGTGATAGATAGGTTCCTCAGAAAATATGCGCAAACGAAATCGCGCAAAAATAGACGTAACTTACATTGAAAAGGGGGGGATGTGGTCTGTGATTTTTCAAAATTAGCGTAAAAGCAAAGCACCAATGTAAAATTACTTTAAAATTCGCGCAAAAAAAAAAATAAGGAAATAAAATATGACTAATAAAAAATTTCAAATTTGAAAAAAATTGATACAAGACAAACTTTTTTTAACTATAATATTTAATTTTATTCAAAATAATATATTTTTATGCATAATTTACAGTACAGAAATTTACATTTTTTTATACATGTTTTAATTATTAACGCTATTTGCCGATAAACAGGTTCGTTTGCAAACTGGTAAAGATTCTTCACAAGAGGAACTACAACTAGCGCCAACTTCACTCTTATGTTGTTGTGTTAATGGTTTTCTAGTGACAACGTAATTAATTAACCTTTGAGACTATGATTTTATTAATTGTTTATGAAGCACCATTTAGCTCTCGTTGGAATTTGAGAGCACGTTCGTGATTAGTGTCATTAGTAAGAAAATAATTTGCCAACTGATTAGAAAGTTGAAGACCTTCTCAAATCATTTTTGAAGTGAAAGGAATAGGTTCCACTTCTGTTTCATTATCTTTTTCTACATTTTCTTCTGTATCTAAACTTTTATTTTTGTCTTTAATTTTTTAATTTTCAATTCCGTTTAAAAATCAAATTTCGTTTCACTGTTATTACTCACCTTTTAAAAATAAACTTGCGGACACTAAATGATTAATAATTGATTACATTCTTTTTTAAAAAGCAAAAACAGAATGTGATTTAAAATGTAAAATTAACACGCACAAGGTTTGAACAAATTTACATTATAATCTTGTAAAATTTAATGTGTGTATACATAAAATGTGGAAATCATAATTTTAATTTCATTATTGCATAAAATCTTACTATTATAAAGCACTGAAAACATTGAAATTACTAAGATGAAAGTCGAATTCCAATAATGTGCTATTACTTTCAATATAACGTACGTGTGCGAAATTTATTATTTAAAATAATAGCGCATTATCAGAGTTCGACTTCCGGTGAAACATAAATCGCGTAACTTCAAAATCATGTTAAATAAGTCCGTGTAAAAAGAAACCCAGGGGTACTTACAAAAAAAAAAGTGCTTACAAAAGATAGATATCACATGATCACCATCTCTTTTGCTAGCACATAATTGTTATTAAACAGATAGTGTCACCCTGTGCTACCCAGAGTAATCAATGGTAGGGATTTTATGCACAAGCCTTCTGGCATCCATTGATTACTCTGGTTAGCACAGGGTGGCTTTAATGTATGGAGAGTTTTTGCCTGTTTAAAAAAGATAAGATATCATGGGCAATTTGAAAAGTAAAAAGAACATTCAAACTGTGAGATTTTGCATGAAAATTATTTGGAGAAACTTGTTCAAACAGATTGCAGATGATTATAAAAATACAACAAGGATGGCTTCAAATAGACAAACAGAACATTCAAACTTTGAGACTTTTGCATGAAAATTATTTGGAGAAGCTTGTTATATTGGTTTTTATTCCAATAATAAATGATTCCAATGGCTGAGACAAATGATAATCTGCAGCCGTCGAACCAGGTTCCTTTTTTAAGTGCTGAGATTTTGACAGATAGTAATGTTGCATTTCCATTGCATCCTTGGGCTCATATAAAGCCTCATTTGATGACCATTGACACATATTTTTTGAGAGGGCAGAACACTTTTACTTTGTAAAAACTCCACTGCCTCATCTTTTTTTTGGGAGATCCCACATTTTCATCATTTTGGCTAAGCAAAGATAAAAACACTATACCTACTTTAATTTCAGCATGGTTTTTTGAAATGTTACCCGAAATGTTTGTGCATATTTACTATTGTATTCATTTGTTTAAAAAAAAAAAGTCCTTATTAACACCATCAAAAAATACAAATAATCCCAACAAATTGTATTTCTAACACTCTAAAATAATTAATAGGTCATAATAAAACTAAGCAGGTATTTCAAAAAACTAGTTCAGTTAGATTTTGATTAAATTTGTTGGCCCAAGTAATTATATTTTTCATGCGAAGTCTATTACGTCATATTTCTTTCTTAGAAGTTTATAGTATAGCATGCCACATTTTTCTAATGCCCTCTTTTGTAACCATTTTTTCAATACGATTTAGAAAAACGGTGCGGCACTGGTTAACGCTTTTGCTGCATTAATTTTAGTTGCAATTTTTTGAACAACTATGTTTTGAAAATAAATGCAAAATTTAACATTATGATTAAGTTCAAATTCACAATTGAATTTGAAAAAACTACACAAAGCATAAGTAGTATTACTTGCTAATTTTTTTTTATTAATACTAACATTTTCTTAAAATGTACAAAGATTTTTACTATCAGATATTTATGTTTTTATTTCTTGGTGCATATTCACGACCCATTAAAAATTTAACACGACAAATGCTGGTATATAGTAATCACCCCAAATATGTATGTGTGCTCAATATACCTTCCTATTACATGAGCTTTGTATTTTGTTTTAATATATTACCATTATTGCATACTGAAATGGTATTTAGCCATTATCCTGTTTCACCTATTATGTTCCATAATAGTATCTTTTCAATGTTCAAACCTTCCCAAGTGCAGGTATATTCACTTAAATTCATCAAAAACAATCTATAGTAAGGCATATGTGTATGTTTGATATATGTATTGAAGCAGTCAGATCTAGTGACTCTCCTGTTTCACCTACTATATTACATAGTAGTATGTATTTTTGTATCTTATCTGTGTTTGAGTACGTGTTTATTAACTTTAAACCTATCCCTCATATTAAATATAGGCGGGTGTGTGCGTATTCATTATTATATATACGTATGTGAAATGAGTGTCTAGGCACATACAAGTTATACTTTGTAAAATTAAATCTATGGTAAACTTTGCTGTATGTGTAACAGGAACATACATATATATGTGAAAGGCCTAGTAATGTAATAGATTTAAGAGCATTACAATTCTTTTAGTTTATTTTAAATTAAATTATTATAGGCTGATGTGTAAATTAATCTTATTTTCACACATAAAGTCAATTAAAATCAAATGAGTTGCACATGTGGTAAGTTGTTTACAACTTCTAAAGTTTGTTTTCTAAAAATCCTTTCGCTGATTCTTGACCTAATTAGTACTTTAAAAAAAGACAGGGTGTAAGAGAAAAAAATAACAGGTTGCGAATCTATTTTAAAATCAACCTCAGGTAAAAAAAAATCTGGGAATTGCCTTCAAAGATCGATAACTCAGCAGAATTCACTGTGCTAAAAAAATTTGTGTAAATCAAATAATTGAGAGAAAAATAAAATGTAAACAAGTTTAAGAATGAGCAATGTATAAACTAAAATTTCGGCTTTGGCAAAACTTTTCCTGTTTTTTTTTTACCTTCATTTATTTTTTATTAAAAGTTATGAGATTTTATGATGTCCTTTGTGGGGTAGAAGACAACTATTGACGCACTGATGGAGAAAGCAACCTAGACTATGCTTACCATGTCAGCAAGAAGCAGAAAGAAGACCGGTAATAAGCTTCTGCAGAACTCTAT
Organism: Epiperipatus broadwayi; assembly: GCA_028023455.1. NCBI lineage: Eukaryota > Metazoa > Onychophora > Udeonychophora > Euonychophora > Peripatidae > Epiperipatus > Epiperipatus broadwayi. The sequence continues at coordinate 1,298,274 of JAQFVV010000053.1, read as the reverse complement.
TTCAATTCTAAAATCAGGCTAAACTTAAAAGCTAGCTATCCTATTCTGTAAATGTGCACAACAAAAAATCTTTCTCGTTATTTCAATTTCTTAAGCTATGAAATAAATCTCAGTGCTAAAGGAAAGTATAATTTTATGTTAAATCTAATCTTGTAAGTCTTGCTCGATCTTATATAACTTTAAATTCATCAAAACTAAATGAAACTCACTTGAGATGATTATACCTATTTTGTTTTATCTTTGTTTGAAAATATATGAATGATGCTATGATTGATTCAGAACGAAGTTCAATATAAAATTTAGTTATTTAACCTCGTTATAACTGTTTTTGATATGCGTGTGTGTACTTTTTTAAAATTTATGTATTTTGAGTGACGTTTTTTATCTGTGTGTGTACTTTTAAAAAATATTCTGCCGTTACAACTGTTTTTGATGTCTCAAAGTTAGAATGTTCTTTTTGCCTACTTTGAAACCATCCTTGTTGTATTTTTATAATCATCTGCAATCTGTTTGAACAAGCTTCTTCAAATAATTTTCATGCAAAGTCTCAAAGTTTGAATATTCTTTTTGCCTACTTTGAAGCCATCGTTGTATTTTTATAATCATCTGCAATCGGTTTGAACAAGCTTATCTAAATAATTTTCATGCAAAGTCCCAAAGTTTGTATGTTCTTAAACTTGGAAGTAAAAAGCTAATAAACTCGCCACGCTGGTTAATGCGTTTTGGTGAGCAGCCCATCCAGGTTCATATATTATATGAATAATCACATAGTAATAACAGCGGCAATGACAAGAACGTATGGAGTGGACATTAGGAATTTGCCCTGCTCGGTTCCTTTAAGGCCTCCAAGAGGAATCAAAGGGTCTCCTTTCAGTTAATAGCAAACTCCTTTCTCAGGTAAGAAGTATTATATATGGTTTGAAAGATAAATTTGTGAGTATTACAAAAAAATTATCAATGAAGATTGAATTTAAACTTAGTTAATGATAAATTAGAAATTATGAACAAACAATAAAGTAATAATTATGTCGGGTGTTGAAATTTCTTTTTTTCCATTATTTTTTAAATGGTAATCACTATTTGTCTTAGAATAACTGTTTTCCTTACTTTTTCTATCAATGTAAAGTTTTTACTCTAACATTATTAAAACTAAAGTTATTGTGAAAATTGTATCTCAGGTCAGTTTTTTTTTTAAAATTTAATGGCGCCTGGAGAATCAACCAATTTTAAGGTAAAAATTGTGCACTCATTAGTAAACTTTTGAATAAAAATAAATAAACCTTAAAACAGAATTTGATAGAAGCCAATTCACTGTGTCCAATCAATTCTATTATATAACTTTGACATTGATAAGTCATTTTCTATGGGTAATTTCTATCAATGTTAAAAACCATCAAAATTAATACACAGGTAAAATGGCCTCACAATATTTTTCTTTTCTTTTAAGCAATGACTTTTGAGTGTGTAATGTCATTTGAAAAATTATAAACTGTTTACGAACATATCCTTCTTTTATAGACATTATTTATGCCTATTACTTTGTTTAAATGAGTCATTTAGATTAGTTACCTGCCAGTATCTAATGAAACCTGATACATATTTATAAGTTCTGTATTTCATTTTATTTCAGACTTAGCTGACATGAATTTTGTCAGATATACATTCATACATTATCACTAATGCTCAAAATACATATAAATAAAACAAACTGGCTATAATATTGCACATATGTATAACCTATTAAAATAAATACATGACATATGTATGTATATCACTGAGTAATTGTTTGATTAAGTCTTCTATTACTTAGAAATTTATTACTCACTCAATTTTAATAATAAATTTTTGCATAATTCTAATGAAATATTAATCCAGATAAATATATAATTTTAGTACAGTTTAATTATGTGCAGTTATTTAATTTCAATTTTATGTATAATTCCATTTTTATAGTAACATTCTTTTTTTTTTTTTTGTTCTATTTTAAATATTTGAGTTGTTAAAGCACATGCAATAACATCATTGGGTTTTAAGTTAAATTATTTACAACTTTCAAAATAGATTTCAGCTCCTTTATAAATTCAGAACAAAATTTAATACAAAATTACAATAAAATCAAAATATATTTAACATATTTCAGTGAAAATAATTTACCACCTCGTCGACGATCATCATTACGCTTGGGATGTTGACTTGCTTGCTGCAAAATAAGTTGTTGTTCTCTTAATTCCTGTTCCGCTTCTCTGTGGATTTGATCAATTGTTTTTGGATTATTTTCATCCCTACGAGGCTTCCAGCCACTCTAAAATAAAATATTATGATCTAGGTAAAAATTTTATATTTTATGCTACATTATTAATTTATGAATTAAATATATGTATATTGTTTCTAATATCTCATGAAATGAGACAAAATTAAAATAATTTACTCTCCTCCTCCTCCTACTACTACAATAACAACAAATAACTTTTCACTAATAATATACATGCACACAACCATATAATTAAAATATATGTTAAATGCTTGTAGATAGACAGACACAATGAAAGAAGAAAGATTACAAAATCAATTAGTAAAATGCAAAATCACTGCAAAATGTTCACTGAATAAATAAATAATGCTATAAAGTTATAGCTAATGTAGATCTCTTATTAACAATATACAATATTTAAGAGACCGTTAAAGTAAAAAACTAAAATGATGTACAAAAAAAAAATCAAAACATCACAAAAATTTATTAAAAAAAAAATATAATAAATTTTTTCACAAAAATTAGCACTAGATTCATATAATAAAAATGCTTAAATCTTTTTTAAAGCATGCAGATTTTCTCTCTATGCCTGTACATACACAATATTTTAAGATCATAAACGACAAACTTCGTATATTACTGCAAAAAATTATAATATATTGTAACGAGCCGGACTGTTCTCCTTGTGAGGTGTATATGTGATCATGCCCAACATATAACGTAACGGGGCTGGATGCTTCAACGAGAGATGGGGAACTCATCTTACTATGGTCTACTGGTAGGATGCCTTCGATGGTGCAACAAAATGCATAACTTATGATTGTATCTACCACCAACGGGGTTAGCAATATGTTTACTCATTAAACCTAGATACAATATGAGCTAGTTCATCCACACCCCACACCCCTTTTTGGTTCCATTATGCCTCAATATTCAAACTCCTGGGTAATTTTGCCTTTGACTCTCTTCAGGGATGAACCTACACAAGCCAACAACTTCTGTAACTCTACAGAGGTTACAATTGATTTATATACCCATCCAATCTTTTCCCTCTATTATTACGTATAGAAAGAGATGTGTGCAAATATATTTCCAACATCTTAATTAGTGAGTGTTGTTTTAACAAACTTGAGACCAATTCGATATAAATAGCTGCTATAACATTTTATTATGTAATGAATCAAAATAACAAAAAAAAATATTTCAGAACATTTTAACAATAGTAAACAATTTAATTGACTGTGTCAAGGTTGGATTTCTACCATACTGATATTGAATATAATTAAAATTCCGATGCCTGACCCAATGGTAGGAAGTTCAAGACTTGGCATCAATTATTTACAAAGCAAAAAAAAAATTATTATAAATTTTAGATGACCGCGAAGCTAATAAGCTAATTTAAATTATTATGCTGGTAGATTTGCCATAGCATCGTCGTCCAATCCAGGTTAATGTTATTTCATCCTTTTGGGCCGCCGCCCCCCCCCATCCATATGTAAATCCCTACTATAGATAGAAAGTGTCCACACAAGAAGATTAATCATGTATACCAAAAAAAGAAAATTGAACATATAATGGTTATTAATTAACAATAAACAAATAAGATAAACTCTATCCTGTAATAAGTGCGAGCATTTAATATGGGATAATATTAAAAATCTTACCTTTTTATCCCATATCATGATAATCATTGTCAAGTGATGGTAAGCTGATCTAAATTTTATTTATAACAAAAGAAAAATGTTCAAATAAACCTAACCACCCCCCCCCCTTTGCTTCTGATTACACTTATAATTGACTCTTCCAAAATGTAGCTGTTCTGGCTTCCAAGCGTGGAAATAAAATAACAAATATATACATAGTAATGAAACATAACAAAATTAAGATTTCCATAAAATCATCTTGATTGTTATTCATGAGTCCGGCAACAATGTCCTTCATATGTATAGTCTATAATTTACATACAGATCTTCTTAGATAAAAATTGATCCTTCGATGAAATTTCTACCTAAACATGCCTGTAACAATACTGCCTCGATCTTCTCTCATCGATATTTTTCTTGATTCACATGTAGACATTTGATATAGGATGGTGGATGTTTCTTTAGGCTTTATAAGAGTAGGCCAATGAGGTTATCACGCTTCCAAAGTTAGAATTAGTGGCATTCGATCCCTATGGCTCCGATAATTTAGCCAGAATATAATGTACAGCACTTTCTAATATACATAAATTTTATTCCATTGCAGTTTAGCATTTGGGAGCTTTTATGTGCAAAACAAATTACTTCATTATTCTTTTCATCAGCCAGCGATGTTTTATTCTTTTCCGCTCGTGCACGAATGACTTCATTATTTCTTTTTAATCAGTCTGAAAATAACATTACTTTGTCAAACTACACAGATTTATTGGTTTACTCTTAATTCAATTGCTGGTGGTACTTCCTTCTCGTCTTTCTTTATCAAATTCGTAAAGAAAAAAGAATATTTTAGAACGTGTCATCAATTTTCTTTACCATTCGAAAATTCACTCTTACGGTGTTGACTTTCTACTGCTAATGCATTATTTCAAAAGATGACTGATATAAACTCACTTTGCTTCTGTATAAAACTTAGTTGTTGTTTTTTTTAAAAACAAGATCAAATTGTTTCCGGTACTTGGAATATTATATCTTGCATTTCATCCTATTTGCTGTAGTTATTTATTGTTATGTAAATTAGATACATAGTAGTTGATTAGAACCTATTACGTAATAGAAATTTAATTTTGTTTTCTAAACTTGGTTACCTAGTGATCAACTTGACATTGGGTCATCACTACACTTGCTTTGTTTACGTCTGTGCAATTGTACTGCTTGATTTGTGATGTAGAATACACTGGCTATTAGTTTGTTATTAGTATACATATACATTTATATGATTCTTTTAAAGCATTTATCTCTAATCTTTCAAATTGGGCTTCTTTAAAAAAAAAAAAAAAAGTTTGTTGCGATATTTATTATCTCACGATTTAATAATGCAAATATTGATAGCATATATATGTATGCAAAAAAAAGCATATGTTCAAGAACTTATTGCTTAAGCATAAGGTTTTGATACGCTCGACTCAATAAGGTGGTTTAATGTAATTTTTATTTTTAGGATTGTAAGCTACCAATTACAATATTAAAATACACATATAAAAGCATATAAAATAATATTCATTTTTGTCATTTTTTCTAGACAAACTAAAATACTGAACTAGTATGGAATATTAAAATAAACAATTAAAATTCAAATAAATCTGACGGTTTAGTATTGTGATAATTAATTATCTTCGTACTAAAAGAATAGAAAATCCATTTACTGAACATTCTTTTAAAAAGTCTCTTCAAATCTTTTTTAAAAAATTACTTTTACATGCACATGGCTTGATTTTGATAAAAGTATTATAAACAACTAACAAAATTTGATTATTAGTTATTCTTTTTTTTTTTTTTTTTTTTAAGAAAATTTAATTTTTGTTAATAAACAAATTATATTTGCAATAGAAAAACCAAATATAACAATGATTCCAGTTCATAGCTATAATACTAATAATATAACTAAATCATTATCACTTGTTGAAATTCAAGATTAACACCTATCGTTGATATTTCGAAAATTATCATAAAAATTGTGACTGCATATGGAGTCTCACACAATCGAATATTTTCAGAATGAAACTGAAAAAAGATTTAAGATCATGGGCAATATTTATTTTATTACTTAAGAATTTTCGTAAGCCATTATATATGGTTACAGTTAATAATATGCAATCAAATCTTCCAAAAAAAAAAAAAAAAAAAACTATATTTCAACTTTCTAATCTGCACTTACAAGGTTGCACATAAATTTCCAATAACAAATGATTTTTGATTCAAAGAATTTATTGGAATAAATAATTTATTAAAGATTTATTGAATAGAACCTTAATAATCCAATCTTTTTTATTATTTTTTACTATTTCATAATAAGAATTATAAAAGGTTGATGTTTCAATCTATTAAAAATATTAAGTCAGTAATTTTTTAATATTTTATTGGAAAAAAAATTCATCAATTTCAGAGTGACATCTTACATGTATGTGTGGTTTTTTAACTCTCTATTCAGGTCTGTGTACCAACATTGAGGTAGCAGGAACCATTATTTTATAATCTTTTACTACTATTTTACTTCAGTTATGAAAAATATAATTTTCTTTTAATAATTTTAACAGAATTTTTTTTTTTTAGTTATAATTCTGAACTTCATTTACTTAATTACTACTTATTTTTTATATTATTGAAATAAATTATAATTTGAACTATTTATCTATTTCAGGATTGCCAATGTTTTAGTCCATGGACAATTTTTACAGAGTTCATATAGCTTTTGTGCTATTTAATTTTTATATAAAAATACAGAATGCTATAGACAAACTCAATGTGGCCAAAGGTTATTTGTCAGAATTTAATTAAAGTAACATCATCAAATTTCATTTGTGTGCATTCATATTTTTAATGAATATATAAAATAAAATTTTATTTTTGAAATTATGATAGTTACACAAATTTTGTTTCTAATAATATTTAAAATAGACACTAATATTTATTATTTAAATTTAGGTTTTAGCGCTACTGAATGCAAATTATAACTACATAAATCTCATTCTTCCTACATAACTTTTAATACCAACTCAATCATTTTTTTATCATTGAGTTTTCAAAAATATAACAAAGTAAAAACAGATTTTCCACTGAAAATTTTATATTATTTTTATTTTATCCATAAAATAATATTAGTCAATTTTTGCCCTAGAAAGAATTAGAATCAATAAATTGAAAAACTTTCTCATTTCAATCCACAAGTAACAAGCATAAATAATCTATTTCTATTATGTAAAATACTATATCAAAATATTGAAGACTGAATTACATATACTTATCAAATTCAATATAACTTTCAATGCATTATGTTAGCAAAAAGTAACTATAAAAAATTCATTCATACAAATAAGTGATTTTAAAAAAATTATGTAGCATTTTCAAAACAGAAAAAGACAAAGTATAGCTTGAACAAGATATGGATTAAAAATATTATTCCATTTCAATGAAATGGTTAGAAATGAAAATACCATTTACTTTTTGTATAATAATAATAATATATAAGAATGATTTGTATCAGAATTTAAATTATATATATAATTATAGTTAAAATAAAATAATTAAAAAATACATAATTACCGATCTGAGATCAATAACATCCAAAATCATAAAACGAACTCTTGAAGATATTTTTCTTTCTTCAACAATTTTCGTCATTTGGGTGAAATAACGATCCAATTTTTCTTTTTCATTGTCAATATCAGCTCCAATTGTGGTTAATAAGCGACAGAGGCACTCAAATGAATCTTCATCATTTTGTCTTAAAAGTTTAACAATGCATTCGTGCATAATTTTTTCTGTTAACATTTTTAATTTAAACAATTCTCCAATAAACCTAAATTAAAGTAATATATGCATATTCATACTAAATATTGAGAAAGAAAAAATTCAATTATAGTGCAATATAATATTTATGAAAAATGGTTTCATTTTAAATTATATAAAAAATAAAATAATTAACAATTCTTTATATTTAAAAGCAAAAAATCATTAAATCCATTTCATTTAATTTTTTTTTTAAATAATCAAATTCTTGATAAGGAATATATTTTTATAAACATAAAATGGATGTTAGAGTGATGCAGGTTTAAAAAAAACTGACTTGTAGAGAAAAATTCGTCACAGAAATGGCAGACCAACAATCCAATGACATATCAATTATCTTTTCTCATAGCTGATATGGCCTTGAGAATTATTACAATAAAGGACTTGAAACAACCATATCTATTTTATAATCATGAGAAAACCTACTTGTCAAGAATTTGTAAACAAGGTTTCCCAAAGTCTGATTAATTTGCATCTTTTAATTGTGAAAATTTTTGCTATAGCAAACCCATGCAGCATGCATGCATGTATAAATGTATGTTTTAAGCAGACAATTTTATACTTGAATTTTCAATTTATTTTTAATAGTTAGAAACAAAAAATATTGCATAATCTAATATATATTATATTTTATTAGTTTACATATTAATATATTTTACATGTTTTAAGCATAATTTTACAAAAAATATACCATGAAACTGCTATTATTAAAGATTCAAATTCATTAAATTTAAAACTTAATAAAGATAAAAAATTTAAACTTTTGTGTTTCCTTATTTTTTGTAATTCACATTTTCTTAGATTCATTGTTTTCCCTTAGTATATTAAAAGTTTTTGTCGATGTATTTTATGTATACTTAAAACTTTTACTTTGCTACATATAAACATATGAATAAAAAAACTCATCATATAGACAATTCTAGCCGAACCAGACATACTGCTAGTGATCTAAATCACAATTTCACGTTTTCAGCATCTTTGTTCAACATTTATCAATAACAAATTACTAGTTTAATGTATAAAAGTCAATATTCTTCAATTCAACACATTTAACAATAATCTTTTTAAATAAATATGCTACTGATTATTACTAATTACTTATTAACCTATTATCATATCACTTTTAGTCCAGATAAACTGAAGAGTCAGAATTCATTTATAAATGCAAATCTGTGGGGTTATATTTCTCAGATGCTTTATTTTGTGTGATTCATGAGTGTGGTGATAAAAATTTTTAAATATATCTAAGATATTACATGAGGTAAAAAAAAAAAAAATATTGAATTAATAATAGCAAGTGATTATATTTCGATAAGAATGGACACATTAAGCTTTAATTAACTTTAAAATTTATAACTGGGCCAAAAATAATATGACTATCTCTAGTCTAGCCTTTAATACATGATTAATAATAATCATTAATGTATTTTTGTAAAAAGGATGTTATCAAATGTATGAATGTAAAAACATTGGCATTTATACATGTGTATCATATTCTAGTTATGTTTTGAACATACTTTATTGAACTTTTAGTGAAAGTTATATCTTTAAATTATGTATGTCTCTTCTTTGTACATACCAGTGATTGTCAATCTGGATATCATTACAAAAATATGCATCTACATATTTTATGATAATGAAACAATTGCTTTTATTTTATAAAGATGATAATAAACAGAATTGTAATTATAATCAAATTTAAACAGATTTAATTCAGTTAGTAAATAAAGTAATTACCTAATGTTACCAATGGATCTTCTTTTGACTTTGTTTTCTAAATCTTCAATTTCTTCACTAATTTGTTTTTTCTTTTCTTCCTAAAATATTTTTTGTTAAAACTTATTAATCTTACCATCTTACAGATTATAAAAACAAAAATAAACAATTTTCAAGTAATGAATCTATTATTGTTTGTTAAACTTTAGTTCTCCTTATAGCAGTTATATTCTTCATATCTTAATTGCTTTAGTTCTCATGTAACACTGCTTTTTAAATAGTTTATACAAAGAAAAATTGCTTCATCAATCCCCCTCCAATAATACACACAAGACTAAAATCCATTAATTACAACAATGAAGTTACAATATGTGCTGTATTAATATACATTACTTCAATTATGTCATATCCAAAAAAAAAAAAAGATAAATAAAAATATATTAAATAAAAAAGATAAAACCATTAATTTTTTAACATATCATAGGCATGTTGCATTATTCATATTTTATTTTTTTTTAGAAGAAATCTCACCAGAGATTAGAAATTATGATTTGAACTCAAAACTAATATTACGATTTGTCTTAAATAATTAATTTGTGATTTTAATTTCTCAAATCTAAACTATAAAAGAAAACAATTTTTCAATTAATTGCTATATGAGAGTTTATAAATTTATCAGAAATTTACGTCAAACATGATTAATTTTAATTTTTTAAATAGCATTTTTGTTCATTTCAAAAAATATTTACACTATGATGGTTTTATCATCTAAGAATTTTTAGATATTTTTTTTATTATATACTCACATTTCTAAGCAACTAATTTTCAATTTTAAATTAATTCCTATTTTCCTGAAATAAGGATAAATGATTTGCGACTTATTATTAATGTTAGTGAGTCTAACGAATCACCAAGTTTATATCGAAATGTATCAGCTTAGGTGTGTTAAGTCTTTTACTTGATAGATTTAACAAGAATAATGCAATTAATCAGTAATTTATAATTATTGTAGGTGGTAGTTTTACAACATATATGCATTAATGAATTTATATATCACTGAATAATAAGATCATTATTACAGGCTAGATAAAAATCTTACATAACTAACTGCTAAAATATAATCTCCCATTGCACATAATATTACATGCATGCGCAAAAGCCTGTGAAATAAATAGTGTATCATTTTCATCGTGTGGTGAAATTTTCAAATATTCTTAATGGCTATGCAAGATAAATAAAAATTCTATCAAAGAAAAAACATCTTTGAGTATAGCAATATAATTTCTATTGCATATCAATAACTGTAATATCAAAATTCTTTTAAAGATAGTCACAGAAATAGATAACTATTTAGAAGTAATTATAAAATTAAATAAAGCATAATTATTTAATATATAAAAAAATATTAAGCATTTATTTCATTTACCAAATCAGATTCCTCTAAAGCTTTATATAATTTATTCTGAGCTAATTCTTCATTGATATCTTTCTCAAATTCTTTCTGACAACGATTTAATAATATTTTTCTGAAGTTCACACATTGGTTCTCTGCACCACCTTCTACAGGTACTTTTATCTATTAAAAATATAAATATATATGATAAATGCATGTTTTAATTACAATTATTGACTTTGTAATTGATATTCAATATTCTTACCGTTCCCAAACATTTGCACAAACTTGCATAAGCAACACTAAAACTGGGTTCATCCACAGCCTAAAATAATTATAATCAGTATTTAATATTAACAAATAAATTAATATTTAAGATTGTTGGACTGAAAACAGCATTTTTCTATTAATAACTTATTAATTACTACTATAATTTTTTCAAAAGTTGATAAAATAATTACAAATATTGTAAAAAATTTTAGAAGAAAAAAACAATAACATAGGTCAAATACAATTAAATTAGCGACTTATGCTAGCTTTTACAGAATTTTGTTAATAAAGTATTGTTTATTAAAATATAGTACTTATACATCCAAAGATGGCTACTGCATATTTAAATTGATAAAAATAATTGCAATATAATATATTTCTTAATCAGCCTCAAAATAAAGACAGTTTAATATGAAATATATCATAATAGTTATTTCAATTATGTAAGCTTGAAAAATGACAACTAGATTTATTTTTTAAAGTTGCATTTATAAACTTATTTAGAGAAATAAATAAATACATCAATAACCTTAACTAGGATGAGCAACAAGGCAAAAAGATGGGTAAGATTTTCCAAAATAATTCATAACCTATTTAAAGGGGGGGGGTGCTTAAGTTTCTATTTTTCCCAAATTAACTTTTTTAATTATTTGCTCAAATTTTATTAAATTTGTCTGCATGTGTTTAGTTTAAATAAATTGAATGACCAAAATTACATTACAGTATTTAATCATTAGTATATAACAATAATAGTAACTTTTTAAATATACACAATGCATGTTGCACAAAGCAAACATCGACATAAACCAACAACCATTTTTCTTGCAATTTAAAATATAAAAAAATCACAACTTACCTTATCAAAAACTAAATCAATAACCCCTTTGAGCCTCAATTCATTATCGATTTTCAGGTCCTGTATTTGCTGGAGAAGAGTATCAAATTTTTGAGGTGTAAGCTTATTTAGAATACCACGGAATTTGCGATATAAATCCTATAAATAAAATAAAATACTATGTAAAAAAATATTATATAAAAACCATACCATTATACAAAACACTTTAAATATATATATATAAAGATATCAATGCACAGACTATTACAACTGATTTCCTGACAATTAACTTTTATAGATAGGAAGAAATATGTCTGAACAGAAATAGCATAAATCTGTGATGTGATGTATTATGGCTTCTCCTTAAACAAAGTCAAGAATATCTCAGCAATTATGCCCAGATAAACCTGTTAGTCACTTTATTTTACATTCCCCACTCTAAATTTACCCATAATTTGCTCTATCCCATTTCCACAACATAATCTTTGTCAACTCTATAACCTTTATATCTAAATCCCCCTTATCTTTTCCCAAACCCAGCATAAAAACCAATAATTCACTTTCTGTATAATCACTCTTTTCAATTTATTTTTCCACAACTTCAGTATATGTACCCTTTCTGTTTTCTGTGATGTGATGTATTTGGCTTCTCCTTAAACGAAGTCAAGAATATCTCAGCAACTATGCCCAGATAAACCTGTTAGCCACTTTATTTTTCATTCCCCACTCTAAGTCTTCCCATATTCTGCCCCATCCCATTTCCACAACATAATCTTTGTCAACTCTATGGCCTTTAAATCTAAATCCCCCTTATCTTTTCGCAAACCCAGCATAAAAACTACTAGCTCACTTTCTGTATTGTCACTTTGTTCATACCTATTCTCCCATAACTTCATTATCTGTACCCTTTCTGCTTTCAAGCATTTACATTCAATCAACAGATGCCTAATATTTTCTATACCTTCCTTACACAATTTGCACGCTAAATCACCCATAGTTTTCCATTTACATGTATATTTTCTTGTTGCTAAAGATCCCGTTCGAGCCTTAAACAATAAACTACTTTCCTTACTATTATCATAAATTAACTCGCTTCCAATATTCCGTTTACTTCTATATATATTTAAACTCTTCTTACCCTCCATACTACTTCTCCATCTCTCCAACTCCCTATTTTTTATTAATGCTTCTATTCTTTTATCCCATTCCTTACCACTATAACACTCAACAATCCTCCTAACACAATCATCCCACCTTTTATACAATCTGGAAAATGATGTTATTACTGCCACCTAGTATCTATTGATTAAATGATAATTTACACAATTGGCTTAAGACAAGTATCACTACTATCAAGAAAAAAAAGTGATACTATCTTAAATATTAAAAATTGAACATGCATTTTTATGTACATGCTAGATCAGTGTTCTTCAACCTTTTCACACCTGTGGACTGGCAAAAATAAGGATAAGATTTCGTGGACCGGCAGAAATCTACAGATAAATTTTCTTAGATTTAAACTGCTCAGCCTTAGATGAGCATAATTGTTATAACTGACCAAAACAATACATTAGTTACTGTGTATTGTAATGGTGTTGTTTGCCTTCACGTGCTGAACACTCTTTCTCGAGTACAGAAAACAGGACAATAACAATCATTCTCATTAATGTGCCTGCATTGCTATGTTTATTGCTTCATTGTTAAAACATGCAAGAATAAAATGTTATTCACCTGAATGTTGGGAAATATTTATATTTAATGTTAAATATACAAGATAAAGTTCAATCCACTTCCTGTTGCGAGCAGGAGTAGTTCACTGCTTGCTGGCTCCACAAGGATGGGAAGATTCACATATTCAAGGGGGTTGGTAAGAAAATGCATCATAAAACATAAGTAACCACTTGTTTTAAACTTTTACACCTTTTCAAAAAACTTTAAATTAGTTTCAAGCCAAAATAACTCAATTTATCTATCGTTTTATTCTATGCAAATGGCCACCGTTATCAAGCAAAAGCTAATATAAGTAACCACTAAAATCATTAAAACTAGATTAAAACCGAGAAAACGTACTTAAAATGTAATCTAATAATTCAAAATAGGAAATAATAAAAATCCTAATTTTCATAACACAAATATATAATCAAAACTTTATAACAGAGGAATCCACTTCCTGCTGTGAGCGGGAGCATTTCACTGCTTACTGGCTCCACAAGGATGGAAGGATTCACATATTCAAGACGGGAGTTGGTGGGAAGTTAAATGATAAAACATAAGTGACCACTTGTTTTAATCTTTTACACCTTTTCAAGAAACTTTAAATCAGTTTTAAGCCAAAATAACTCAATTCACTAATCGTTTTATTCTAGGCAAATGGCCACCATTAATCAAGCAAAGCTAATATAAGTAACCACTAAAATCATTAAAACTAGATTAAAATCGAGAAATCGTATTTAAAATGTAATCTAATAATTCAAAAGAGGAAATAATAACAAAAATCCTAATTTTCATAACACAAACATATAATCAAAACTTTATAACAGAGGAGTCCACTTCCTATTCACATATTCAAGATGGGAGTCGGTAAGAAGATAAATGATAAAACATAAGTGACCACTTGTTTTAACCTTTTACACCTTTTCAAGAAACTTTAAATCAGTTTTAAGCCAAAATAACTCAATTTACCAATCGTTTTATTCTATGCAAATGGCCACCATTAATCAAGCAAAAGCTAATATAAGTAACCACTAAATACAAACCATTAGATTTTATAATTGGAACTCTAATTAAGCATCAAAATTAGAACTCAACTTGGATTAGAAGAACTCAATAGGATCAGTAAAGCAGAATCATACCTGAGGACCTAGTGGGACCACGATTCTAATCATTGGTTTTGCCTGAATTCTCGGTCTCAAGGGTAGAGTTGATGGCCATGGAGGATTTGTTTCAGCGGGATCGATCAGCAATCATCACCACACCCAGGTTTAGAGATATGGCAATGCTCTTGTGGCCCTCTCTGATTTGGTTGGTGTTCCGGACATGCTGAACCTACATCACACCCAGATTAATTATAACCCACTTACGGCAGGGGCCAAAGTGGTTTAACCTTGTCCTAGGTGTGGGTCTGGGTTCTCGCTAAACTGAGTTCTGTCTGATGGGTCATGGATGGGTCTGGGGAGGGCTGCTTGGAGACTTGCCAGGTGGACTGAGAGCTGATTGTCCTGCATGAACGAGTGGACGTAGCATCCCCTTGATTGACTAACATTTGATCTGTGATAATTCATATCCTTTTTTCCTCTTTTTGTGTTTATATATCTGTAATTCCAAATCTATTGTATAAGGTGGTTCTGTTGCTTTGAGCCACCACCCAGTTTCAGAATAGCAATGTAACATTGTAGCCTCTATGGCCCACTGCTGCAGGTGACAGAATGTGGTCGCTGCACAGGTGGATCATACTTTAGTGACTTAATAAAGTTGTTTTGAGAAGAAAAAAATATACAAGATAAAGTTATATATATATATGGAGTTTGTATTATAAAAAATATTTTTTTTATATATAAATTTTGAATTTTTTTCGAAAAATAATAAAAAATTTGATTCTACCCCCACCCCCCAATAAACATATGTGATAACTAGAAAAACAAATTAATTTATGTATGATTGATTAGTTTTTGTTCTGTTTTTTTTTTTTTAATTAGGTAAAAATAAGATTAAAATAACACCAGATTGCATTACTTGTTTACTCTTGAAATCACCTGAGGACCACCTGTAAAACCACTGAGAAAATTGAGCTGAAAAGTTGTTTTGGTAAAGAGTCACATAGAAATAAAACTCATTATAAAGATGTCATTTTGCTAAAAAAAAAAAAAAAAAAGATAATAGATTTATGTTCTCACTGAAGTGAAATTATCATCGATGATCTGTAGAATTAAAATATTTTCAAGTAGACAAAGGCCTTTTACAGTTAAAGATTAAAATTATGATTCCTTAAGATCTGATGATGATTATAATAATTACTAGAAATTATAAAGAGAGCTTGAAATGAAGAGTCAAATATATCTGTAAATCAAATGGATAGCCAGCATGAGTGATTACAATTTATGTGGTCGATGAGTTCCGTTATATATTGGTTCAACTACATATTGAGTGGCTGTGTTCTTATCACTATATATATATATATAATTCGTTTGAATTCCAATTAAAAAATGATAATCAGCTTTTAAGGCTTAAAAATAAAGTAATTAGGGCAAAAAATTTCTCATATTAAACTGCATTTAAAAAATTCTACAGCTTTATCTAACATAGAAATAAAAACTATTGTAGGTAATATTTTATTTACAAAAAAATCTAAATTCTAAAAATTTTTACCTACCTAAGGTGACGTCTGCTGTTGTTTCTTTGTTACTAAATTTGATATGCGTGGATGTAGCGTTGTTTCAGAAAGATGAAGTGCTGCTTTAACATCCATTCTATTTCTTTCTTTATTTTTTACTATAGACATTGCTGGAAATGTTTTCTTGCATAAATATAAGGTTGAAAAAATCACTAATAATTTGATAGCTTTGTAACTAAAAGTTGGATATTCTTTTTCAAGTGATAGCCAACATTGAGACGATTGCATTTTATGTCTGGACATCAGAGTGAGATCACAGATGACAATTCAATCAGATTTTCTTTTTCATGAGATTCTAAGTGCACAAGAGTTTACATCTTCCAAAAAAGGGTTATTAATTCAGAGATTACCTTTACGAGGATCCTCACTTTCAGGAAAATAATTATCAAAGTTTTCAGCTAACACTTAAATGCTGACTAATTATGTTGAATATGACTTTCTGGTTGACATCAGTAGCAGTCAAAAATTCTCCTAAAAGTGGAAACATACCTATATCTTTTTGTTGTAAGCGATTATCCCAAAACGACAGCTTTTTTCTAAATGTGTCCATTTTATTTCTCAATATAAAAATATTTGTACAAAGTCCCTGGAGAGAAAAATTAAGTCTATTAAGAAGGTCAAATATATCCGCTAAGTATGCAAGTTAAGCGATCCATTCATCATTCAACAAAGGTTCTACTAGGCCTGATTTCCGCTCTAGTAAGAACTGTTTTACTTCTCTAAGTTCGAAAAGACGTGCTAGAACTCTTCCCCTTGATAACCACCTCACTTCTGAATGTAGAAGATGTTGGTGGTGTGATTCCATGCTCTCACATAATATTGTGAATAATCTGAAATTTTCTTGGCTCGACTGCGAATTTCATTAATAATTTCAACAGCATCATTCATTACAATATTTAGTTCAGTAGAAAGCTTCTTTGCAGCTAGTTGTTCTCGGTGGATCATGCAGTGAGTGAACAAAATGTCCGGGTGTGCGACTTTCTTTATTTTTATAACTACTCCCGAGTGAAATCCAGTCATGCTAGCAGCACCATCCGTACATACTCCTACACATTTACTCCAGTCCAAACCTTGTGCTTGAAAATACTCGTCAAGAACATTAAATATCTCTGAACCAGTAGTCCGTGCAAGTAAATCAAGGCAATAAAGAAATTCTTCCCTTAAGTCTTTATCTTCATTATATCTCACGAAGCAGAGTAGAATAGCGTGATTACTCACATCAGTTCATTCGCCAAGCTAAATCGCAAAACATTTCGATTTTTTAATGCGCTCTATAACTTGTTCTTCAATATCTGTGGCCATATCAACAATTCTCCTCCTAATAGTAGTATCTAAAAGTAATACAGGGTTTAGTTTTATAGCAGCTTGGGGACCCAAAATTTCTTGTAAAACATCCAAGATGCAAGGCTTTACTAATTCTCCAATCGTAAATGTTTTTTTTTTGTTTTAGCTATTCAAAGAGCAACTAAATAAGATACTTGAAGCAGTGATTTGTCACTAGTCATCATCGTACTCATTTGATTTATCTGAATTTTCATTTGATCACATAATCTTTCAAAAAAGCCTAATGGCTTATGCGTAAGTTCTCCATGCTTTGAATGCAAATGACGTACAAGTTTGGAAGGTTTCATAGCTTCATTTGACAAAATTCCGGAACATACTACACACAAAGGCCGTGGTGATAGTTCACTGTCAGGAACAACTATGAAATCAAGTTTTAAATACTCCTTATTGTAATTTCTAATAAAATGACCTTTTTTGTTTTTTCCTGCACATTCTGAAGTATCGACATACCTCTTTTTCCTAGTTTCTTCAAGAATTGAAACACTAGTACATGGCATACTTTCAGTATCAGCATCCCTTTTTACTGGAATATTATCCTTGTCTCTTCTTAAGAAGGCCAAAAGATTTTGCTGTTTGACTTTTTTTGTCTCCATTTTATGAAATTTACAATTTCAAAAAGAAATGTCACCCACAAAATAAAAAGATAATACAAATGCAATAAAATTTTTTGCTATATGTGAACAATAAATGAGCTGATGCAATACAGAAATGCCTATTAGATATAGAAAATGACGTGTAAGGTAAGGAGTGTTGCAATTCTCATGAAATTGACGCTTTGTCTTTTAAAGATTGCATTTTCGGATAAATTCCTTTGATTTTATTTAGTAATTATAGTATTATCTAATAATTTAAATAAAATTTTGATTTATAATTATTTTTATTTAAGCAATTGTGATGAAAAAAATAAATAAAAATTGTTTATATTAATTAAAAGTTTAAAATATTATTTTGTTATTACAAACTTTCTTGGCAATCTAGTGCAGACCGGCAGAAAACTGCTTTAGATCTATACATAATCAGACTAATCTACTTTTAAAATATTTTCCAAATATAATCCCACTTTTGTTATTTTAAAACCATATAATCACTGTTATTATAACTTCACTTTTCTCATATTATTTCTAATGTTTACTTCTCTTTCTCATTTTCCTAGTATATCATTGTAATTCCTTTTATCTTTACACAACTTTTTTTTTTTTCCTAAATGACTTTCTCCTATTTATTAATATATAACCTACTTCTGGATTTTAAGAAGGTCATTATGAATAATTTTTACCTGAATCACTCTTAACCTATCTATCATTTATTTTATTTTATTTTTTTTAACTTATATCCTTTTCATCTCAATACACAAATTACTATGAATGTTAAATTTATAATCTAGAGTATGAACTATAACATTTAGGAATTAACAAAAAAATTAAATAATGACAAATAAATGCCATAAGATAATCTGTGATATATTTATTTTAATCAATGTATCTTTTAGTTCTGAAAGTAAATACATTATGTACTGTTTGCTCACCTTATTATTCCATGACTTTTAATCCCATCAGTTCAAATTGATTATATTAATTTTTTATCAATATTTTTAATATTTCATACATATATTACTCCTTGAAGTTTTTTTCCCCTAGATTTAAGTTTTCGATGGTGTTTCGATGAAATCTTGAGAATAAATCTTTCATTTGCACAAGAAAATTTATATATATATTTTTACATTTGCTATTTTACTATAAATCTGCCTAATATCTTTAGATTTAAAATCCCCTCTCTTCTAAATCCAATCTAAATTCATTATAACCTTAAAGCTTAATATAAATTTAACACAGTTGTCCATTCAATTATTATTCATCAGCAAATGGCCATCTAACAATTCTAACCATGAAATAAAAAAGAAAATCCATTAACTAACCATCTTTCATTTTTGTAAGCTTCTTCAGTATTCCTATACAAAAAAATATCATCTGGCTATGTCAAAACTCTTTCATTTACTTAACACACACACACATATATATATATATATGAATTCTAAAACAAACTTCTTACAGATTGTTATAAAATTCTATGAATGCCAAGATTACATGGCATCGTTGAACAATATTTATATCAATAAGATATTGCGTTACTTTTATTCAAATAGAAAATAATTCATATCTAAGATTATTAATCAAGATTGCGCACTATTTATTCAATTTAAATGCAATAAGTTTTAAAATCTTACTTCAGATTCTGCTTTTTCTGTAGCTTCTTTTTCTGTTAAAGGCTCCTCATCAACTTCTTTATCTTTAAGATGAGGGGGGCGCCATGCATTTTCTGTTTCATGTAACTTAACATCTGTACTTAAACTAACATTAGGTATAATTTTACGAGTTTCTCTTTGTTTGCCTTGCTGACATGTTCTACGGCCCATGTTTCCTGGAGGCTAAAATTAAAAGTTAATGAGATTTTCAATATGCTAACAAGTAATTTTACATGAATTTTAACATCTACAGACATCTATAAGTAATAATATATATATCATACAAAGAAATTATAAAATTTGTTATTTAACTTTAAAAAGCATTGCAATCTAATGAAACAATTATTTATATTATAATTTGTATAAATATTCTAAATGATTTCTTTAATTACTAATAAAATAATATTTTTTATCACATTTGTTGGATAAATATTATTTGAAATAGTAACTTTTAAGTCAACTTATCAAGATTTCAAAAAAAGATAAATAACTATTAAATACTTTTTAAATTAAAAATAAAATAAAGGTATTAATGAGAAGATTACTTATATATTACAGCAATTAGGACAACTATAAAACAAAGATGAACAATTTACGTTTTAATTCTAAAAACATACAATAACCCCCAAAGTTATTAAAGTATAAATACTTTCCTAATTTATTTGTGATTGAAGGTTATAATGGTTAAGTATCTACCAATTTATATTCTGCAGTAATTTTTCATAATTATTACTCATTAAACTAGTGACTATCACTTTAAAATGACAGAAATCTTACAATTCATTCAGTTCATGCATTTGAGCACAACAAAATAATTGAAAATGATTTGTCTAATGAAATCAATATGCAAGTTTTGGGAACAATTTTTTAAGATATATAAATTTTTCTATAATGCTGGCTATTGTAGATATTGAGATATAAATATAGGGGATTTGAACTCGGACTTTCAAGCACCCGCCAACTATCCACACTATCTCATACAACTGATACACGTGACCATACACATATAGAAAAGATAAATAATCACCAATATTGATATTTCATGCTAAACCAGCACTCATCAGTTGGTACAGATTATCATCTCCCATACATATATATAAGCAGTGCTCAGTTTATATTAAGATAGCAATTCTTCATACTTTAATGAACAGGATTCAGGCTTCAATCTACTCCAATATCCAACTTTTCAGCCATCCATATCATTGAAAATCTGAAGATGGAATGCCAAATCCCATGCTGATGAGGCCTGGTTTTCAAATATTTATATTGAGATATAGTGGGGTTTTTTTAAGTTAGAAAAATCAAACCAGTTTAATGCTAGCTATATAATTCAACAATTAAAATTGATCAAAGAAACACTAAAGACAACAATGCTTTCAAAGTTAACAATAGTGCTATGATTAAGTCAAGATAATTTTAAAATATTCTAAGAATGAATACTTGGAATGTATCAGAGAGAAATTTGCAAGAAATGGACAATATTAAATATTGTAAAACTTTATAAATCAAGATCAACCAGTGGAGGAAAAAGAATGAAAAGTGTAAATATATTTTATTATGAAGTTTACATATATAAATGATAAACTTGTTAAGTTTTGGGTTAAAAGCAGTTTCAAATTCGGTTATTTTAGCTCATGACATTAAGAAATTCTAAACAACTAATTGTAAAATTGAAACTGGAAAAAAAAAAAAAAAAAAGAATAATATTAGTAATAAAAAATCGAAATATAAGAATTATACAAGAAATGAGAAATCAATGATTTGATAAATTTCTGCAAAGAAGTGAATGTTATAACAAAATCAAGTTTTAAAAAAATTACAAAGGTATTTACATAAATAAATCTATATGTTAATTTCAATTGCATTCTAAATGCATATATGGAGTTGATATATTTAATCAGAATTTAATGATTACTTCGAAGATCATTGGATCAATAACTAACAGTAATTTGACTGATCTCAGCATGATGGAGTATTTGTGTAAATTTACTATGAAAAAAAATGACTCAGTGACACAGTTTCTTAATATTAGCAAATAATTATATATATTTTTTAACATTTATAAAAAATAATAAACACAAATGTCAATAAACATTTTATATCAATAAAGCCAAATATTTATTTTAGATGAAACTATTAGGAATTAATGTCATATCAAAAAGAAATGTGAATTTTTGAAAATAAATGAGGAATGTGGGGAAAAATTAAGATAAACCAATGATAAAGAGTTGATAAACTAAACTTTCATTTCAACAATTAATTAGATTGAAAAAGTTCAAATTTTGATAATCCAAAACATGTAATACATTAGCAAAGGTGAATATTAATAAATGTTAAAATAAAAAGAATTAAAACAATACACAATATACTTATATGGACACATCAAACCACAAGCATGGTTCATTCTGAAACAGTGCAAATTCATATAATTATCAGGAACTGATGATATTGGTCTGATAACATTAATATTATACTTTATACATAGTCAAATATCAATAAATTATAAAATACAAAACGTTTGTAATGGAAGAAAAACAAAAAAATTGCATATCATGAGTAAAAAATTGAGTCAGCACTCAAAATTAGATTTAAAGATTGCATGAACAATCTTAATGCTTCCAAAAATTATGTATGGTAGAAGTACACCCGAGTCTCGTTTTATGCGGATTTATTTAATGCGATTCATGTTTCTTTCTTAATATCTTTGTATGTGGTTTTCTTTTATGCGATAAAAATTATTAGATCAGAAGTCGAGCTCCGATAATGCGCTATTACTTTAAATATTATAAATTTCGCGCACTCACGTCATATTTAAAGTAATAGCACATTATCGGAGTTAGACTTCCATCTAATAATTTCAATATTTTCAGTGCTTTATAATAGTACTGTAATAGATTTTATGCAATAAAGAAGTTCAGAATTCACTTAAATTTTACAAGATTATAATGTAAATCTGTTCAAACGTTATAGATGCCTATACTATGCATGCATTTTAAATCGCATTCTATTTTTGCTTTTTAAAAAAAGAGTATGTAATCAAGTAATCATTTAATGTCCGCAAGTAATAAATTTTACAAGATTATAATGTAAATCTGTTCAAATGTTATAGAAGCTTATACTATGCATATTGTTGTTTTTGCATTTTAAATCACATTCTATTTTTGCTATTTAAAAAAAGAGTAGTAATCAATTAATCATTTAGTGTCCACAAGTTTATTTATAAAAGTTGAGTAACAGCGTTGGGCACAATTAAATTTGACAATTAAAAATTAAAACCTGATTTTTAATTGTAATTAACAATTTAAAAATTACGTAATATGATCGTGAAACAGTGAAATTTGATTTTTAAACGGAATTGAAAAGTAAAAAATTAAAGAGAAAAATAAGAATTTAATTTTTGTTAGTTTTAATTAAATTTTGCCCAACAGCGGTGAGTAGATGTCTTTTTATTATCATAAGTCTAAGTTCTTATTTTTATTTTAAACTTTTAGTTTACCCTAATGGAGAGGAAAAAACACTCAATAAAGTGAATTTCTTTGGAAACAAAAATTTCAATTTTAGATCGCTTAGCGAAATGGGAAGGATCAACAGCGATTGGAAAACGTTTTAGTTTGGGAGAATCCACTATAAGAGCAATTTATTGGGATTTAGATATAAAGGCCATAGAGTTGACAAAGATTATGTTGTGGCATTGGGATGGAGCAGAATATGGGAAAACTTAGACTGGGGAATGTAAAATAAAGTAGCTAACAGGTTTCTCTGGGCATAATTGCCGAGAGATTCTTGACTTCGTTTAAGGAGAAGCTACAGCAGTACATCACATCACCACATGACGAATCTGATGTCTCAAATAGCGATAATTAAAATACCGCACATGTATGGGAAAAAAATGTAAATTACGCATAAAAATATGTTGTTTTGGTTGTAGTCTTATGGACAAAGACGCCGCTCGATGGAGCCGTTTACGTGCTTAAACACATAAAAATGCCATTTCCGCGGCCGACACGTTTGAACATGCGTTTACTACAATACAACTTTTATTGTTGTGCTACAGATTGCAGGCCGCTATGTCGCGTCACAGTACAGCATATATGTTGCATCGCAGCAAATAAATTTGGCGAATTACCACAGTTTATACAATTGTTATGGGTTGCTGTGAAGGGTGTGTGTATTTGAATTGTATGGAAATGTGTTTTTAATTGAATTTTTTTTTTTTATTTAAAGTATTGCAATGTTCACATTTTCTAAAGTAATAATTATCCGACTCTTTACACCATTCTGTATTGAAGTTTTAAGTGGCAAAATGTTGACAAGATATATGTGTAAAGTGAATTGGAATTAGGTAACGCGTCTAGTAACGTACTGTTCATAACATTCCACGAGACAAACAATATCCAGTAAGAAAAGTACAATTCTACCCTCTTTTTTTAAATTTCATAAAAAGCATATATTATAAACATGGTTAAGAAGTAAAGAAGACATTTTATATATATATTTGTTGTTGTTTAAATAAGTTTTACTTTTTTCTTTTCTCCGACAACTGATTTTTAAACCAAATAATTTAAAAAAAAAAAAAAAAAACGAATGAAATTATACTTTGTTGAATATATTTTACGTTTATATGTTAATAAAAAAAAATATTTACAAAAATATGATTTTGATATTTTTTTTATTTTAGCATTACGAACAACAGAACCCTAACCCTAACAACTTTTACTTTTTGTTGTCATTCTATTTGAAGTAAAAAATAGCGGTAACACAATAATATCTGTTTCTCTGTAAAAATTAAAATGTAAAACGAAGACTAAGAAAGTAAAAAATAGCAGTAACACAATAATATCTGTTTCTCTGTAAAAATTAAAATGTAAAACGAAGACTAAGAACTTTTACTTTTTATTCCGATTATGAGTTTTTAAACAACAACAACAACAACAAAAAAGGCGTAACCCCCCAAAAAAAATCAGATTGGAAATTATTTTTTCTAATAAAGCAAGCAAAAAAAAACGCGAATAAAATTGTAATTTGTTGATTTTATTTTACATTTATTGTTATCATTTAATTTGTATGTTAATAAAAAAAAATATTTAAAAAAACACAATTTTGATATTTTTTATTTTCGCATTAAAAACACATCAAAATGATTAAAATCAAAGGCCTGGGAATGTTCATATTTTATAGGTTTAGCATGATAATGGCGCCATAGAGCGGAGTCTTTGTTCATAATAATACAACCATTGTTTTGAATAAAATTAAATACTGCAGTTAATAAAAAAAGTTTGTCTCCTATCAATTTTTTTCAAATTTGAAAATTTTTATTAGTCATATTTTATTTCCTTAACTTTTTTTTATATGAATTTTAAAGTAATTTTACGTTGTTGCTTTGCTTTTATGCGACTTTTGGAAAATTACAGTACCTATCCCCCATTTTTCAAGGTAAGTTAGGTCTATTTTTGTGCACGTTTTCTGAGGAACCTATCTACCGAATAAAACGAGACCCAGGTGAATTACCATTTCTTTGAAATTTTTTAAATTAGAATTATTATATTTCCAAAATATATACAATTGTCTACAGAACAATCGTCTCTGTGCAGATTGTATTTGTATCAACAAGTGACTAATATTTATCTAAAGATTATTTTTTATTGAATCAGAATTGAAATGAAATTAATCATATAACTATTGAAAGCAATTTGAAACTTTTTTTTCTTTTTTTTTTTTGGCAAAATCTTTACCATAATTCTAACATAATAAAGATGTGATCAATTCAATTATGTTTCTAAGTCTAAAAAAAAATATTTCTTTAGATTCATACATCTCTTTCATTTGACATTCAGTTGGGCAATACTCTTTCCATGATATAAATAATGTAGAATAGTTAATTTCTGTAAAGCAACATAATAATTTTATTAATTAATAGATAATTGCCATTTCTCAAATTATAAATATAATCCTATATTTGTCTGAAGAGTTTCAAAACTAGGGGGAAAAAATGTTTTCAGTTGCAGCAGTATTGTATTTTTAAACACTAAGTTTATAAGCATCTAAAACTTAAATTTTTTAAATACTTGATAAGATACTCACCAGTTTATGATATAATTTCTCTTTATTAATAGAATGTACTTTATTTTAACAAATCTATATAATTGGTTTCATATTGTGACAATGATTAAAATTTCAATTATCAAATACTTAAACAAATTTATTATTTTTATTACAATCACAGTGAATATACAACAAAATATAAATACTGTATATTTTTTTACATTTCATTTTTAGATCTTTCATAATATGAAATAATTGTTTAATTATTCTTAATATTATTTTATCTAACTCAAGTGCTTTCTCATTCCATTAATTTTCTCCACTTAGCCTGTATTTTATGTCTGATTTCAAAGATTACATTTTTATTCTAAAACAATCTTATTTATATCTGATATATTAATTGTGACAAAACTTACTGAAACTTTTTGTATCTAGAGTAATTGACAACTACAAGTGCTACAGAATACATTAATGTGCTTTGTTCAGTTTAGTTTCATCAAATGGTTCTGCTCACTCCTGTGATTTCATAAACAGCACTCTTCAGATCACTTACTTTCTTTGATAATCATCAAGTAAAAAGCCTTTTCTTTATCTGAAGGAAATAGGTACCTTTTATGTTGCTGACACAATACATGGTTTTGATTTTATTTATTCACCAGTAAGTTTAACTATCTAAATAATATTTCAAAACGTTTACACAATGAAAACAGTCAATTTGAGTTCTCATTTTGTCATCATAGTGCAAGTAGTAACAGATTATAAATCAGATTTGATAATATGTTGGACTATTTCCTTGGCTGGCCTGACTAATGACAATAGGAGTCGAACTTACATTTTTAAATTCTCAAATATCAAATTTTAAGGCAATGCTCTAACTAACTGAGCTATTCTGTCAAATGCAGATAGTAAAATATTCATATATTTATATATGAGTTGGTTCAAATTCTCCTGAATCCTTCAATTTTTTTCTTTTTTTAATACTCTTTTCTAAGAGTAAGGTTAACCTTTAACTGATTCCTTCAATTTATTTAATCTTTGTCTAATTTTTGTATTAGTCCAATACTTAAATCTGAGAACAATATTATTCATCAGTTTCATTTCCAGTCGGTTTCTATTGTTAAAATATTAATCTAAAATACACAGAATTTTTTTAATACAGCTTCTAAAAATTGAATAATTTTAGATTCAAATTGGTTAAATATAATGAAAAATTAAAAATAATGTTAATAACTGAAGAAAAATATAAGAAAAAACATTTAAAAAATAGCCGAAAGTAAAATAAAAAAATTATATTTCAACCAATCCGTGGTGTCATTATAGCTGTCAATGTATTTACTTTTCAGAAGAGCTATCATTTTCCCAAGCTTACTTTTCTTGTAATATTTAAAACTTTTCGAATCAAAACTTTATATTTCGATAAAGTAATGTAAAATCTTATTTATGAATGTAAAAAATTACGATAGATATAATTATTTACTTCAAAATATGAAAGCGTACCACATTTCATTTTCAGTTCTGAATTTGCCATTTAGAAACGCTTAATTATGGTCAATAAGCGATACTTATTTTGATTACTGATCATTTCTCCAAACGTATTTTTCTTGTAATATTAAAAATTTTCCGAATCAAACTTTACATTTTGATAAAGTAACGTAAAATCTTATTTATAAATGTAAAAAATTATGATAGATATAATTATTTACTTCAAAATATGAAAGCGTACCACATTTCATTTACAGTTCTGAATTTGTCATTTAGAAACACCTAATTACGGTCAATTAGCGATACTTATTTTGATTACAGATCATTTCTCCAAATGTATTTTTCTTGTAATATTAAAAATTTTCCGACTCAAACTTTATATTTCGATAAAGTAATGTAAAATCTTATTTATGAATGTAAAAAATTACGATAGATATAATTATTTACTTCAAAATACGAATGCGTAAAAGATTTTATTTTGATTTCTTTAGAAACACCTATTATGGAAATTACAGTTGTTAAGTATCAACAACTAGTCTTGAAAAGCGATTACTTTTACAAACTTATTTTTCTTGTAAAATTTAAAATCTTCCGAATCAAACTTTATTTCGATAAAGTAATATGAAATCTTATTTATGAATGTAAAAAATTACTATAAATATATTTAATTACTTCAAACTCAATTACGAACGTGTAGAACATCTTGGTTTAGTTTCTGACTTTGTAATTTAGAAACGCCTACAGCACAATTTCCAGATTGGGCAGGCATCCAATCAGAGAAAAGACTGGGCTAAGCACCAATAGCCAGCAAAGAAAATTGATTTTTTTTTTCAAAATATAATGCTATATGTGGATGTTTTTAGAACTACAATTTTAAATTTCCTATAAAATAAGACTAAAATGAAGAAATTGCGACCAAAATTGACCAAGAGATAGCACACGCTATGTCCAAAAACCATAAATAGCATTTTGGCCTAATAAATTATCAACAGGATCTAAACGAAAATAACAACTGAAGGGTTAATGAGGCTTCCATACATAATAAATTGCTACATTGAGTTGACTTATAGAATTACCTGTCATCACTGTCATATGAGCAGCTGAATTTTCTTCTTTGCACCTTTTTATCTCCATCCAATATTTTTGTATTTTCCCAATTGAACATATGGACATTAATACATACATAGTCTGCTACTGTAGCCATAAGTTTTTTCTCTTTAACTATTAGTTTGTGTTCCTTCAATTGCTGTTCAACAGGTCTCACTACTTTCGGCGACAATCACATGGTATTTCATAGATGCAACTTTTGTTTTCATAATTTCCAGTTTAGGCTTGACAAAAGTTAGAATTCCTCAAAGTATGATGTGGTACTTAACATTAATGATAGATGATGAAAATAGTTCAACATATCACATCTAATGTATCATCATCACAAATCATCAGGCAAATATAAAACAGATTATATTGTTATAAGAAAGATGTGTTTATTCCAAATTTATAATTCACATAAGGCTTATTTTTTGCACTTAGTCATATCTTTGAATATGAAGATTCCTTCTATGTTTTAACATTGTACTATTAAGCTAAAACCTTCTATAATATAGAGCAATAAGACAGTTCTGCAGACTTCTGCAGTGACTAACAAAAAATGTATTTCTGTCCACAATTATTATTAGATCTAACCATATGTAACTTCTTACTAACCCTTTGAGAACTTTTTTTTTAGAATTAAGTTCTTCTGAGAAGTTATATAAGTGTTTGGAAAAATTAAGATCATGAAATGTTCAGTCAACTTTACTATCTGACATAATTCTGAAGCTAGAAATTCTTATTATAAAATGGCAGCAATCATTTTGATTATATCCCTATTATGCACATAAAGTCAAAATTTCTTTGAAACCAATTTACTTTTTCAAATTTTGATTGAAACTATATTAAATTTAAATAATAAAATGAAACAATTTAAGTTTTGAATCATAAAACAAATTTAGATTTGAGAAATGAATGTTACTATTAAATTGAATTTACCAAGTTCAAAACACCCAAATATATATATATTGTAACATTTTCCAATGTTTTGATGGATTCTGGTAGGCCTTCTTTTACACACTATAAAGTGAAAGTTAATCAAGCTATGGAGAAAGAAATATCTTGTTCCTATTTCCAAAAACATAGCTATATTTTCTGATTAACTGGCCTACTAATTATTACAACAGGAATTGCCGACGAAGTTAGTTTTAATTTATAAGAGGACGCCATAGTCAATAGACTCCTAACTTCTTTGTATCCCAAAATTTTGACGCAAGTAACTACAAACTCGGGGTTATGATTTCCTGTAAACTAAGAACGTACAAAGAGAGCGCTAAATTAATACTAAAAAAAATTGGAAAATAAAATCATACACTAATCCAAATATTATTAATCAGATGAAAAATTCTTGTTCCATTTAAATTCTTCTAACTAGTTGTTTTAAACATTGAAAAGCAGTCACTATCGGTATGATCATTTATGGTTAACGTTAATTTGGTCAATAATTAAAGTCACAAATTGGGAGTAAATAATCTTAACTTACCGGTAAGCTTTTATCAGTTATTATAACATACGTCTTCCTTTGGGATCCCGTGTTCCTTGACATTTAATATCTCTCCTGCCGGCATCTGGCCTGTTCCATAGCTGGAGCAAGAAGCTTGGTTGCAATGGTCTCTTCGTTGCAAAAGACTGTTCACAAGGCTTTGTTTCCATTCTAGCATGACGGCTTCCTTAGCAAGTGTAGTGTTCCTGTGCAGATGCATTTCACTGCAACAAGTCACTCTCATGGAAATCTCCACTCTAAGAACACCTAACCAGAAAATAAAAGACCCAGATCGAAGTTGTCCTCTTTTTATACCTCGATCCAGTTTTGAAACTTCTGCGCATGTTATTATTATCATGTCGCTTAGGTTTATAATCTTATACATTTATTTTTAACTTTCTGTAACAAAGTTCTTTTTTTTTAGTAAATCATTTCCGCCATCTTTAATCAATATCCTAAAGGTTTTCTTGATCGTAATCTCTGTACTTTTGGAATTCTTTTTGTTTATCTGGATTAGTAATCTGCATGCCTTTCTTTTATTCTTTCCAATTTCAACTTTTATTAAACTATGGATAAATAATTCGAACCCAAAAAAATCAACTCTCATTGTACGTTTAAAAAAAAAATTAAAACTGCATTAATTTAAAAGATCTTTAAATTTTTTTTTTTTTTTAAGCTCTTAAATATTCTCAAATGTCAATATTTTTGGACCATCTATTTGTAGACGGTACAAAATATAATCTTAAGTTTTTTAAATGAGATAAAATGAAATAAAAAATTATAGAAATAGTCAATTATTATACTTACTCTTGGAGAAGACTTCACATAGCCTGGAGTGAAATCTGGAGTATTACTAAATGATCTTAATATGTTGACATTATTTATGATACGATTGTCATTTCGAGGCTTGTTGGCCTAAAATAAGGATAAAAAAAATAAAAAAACTGAAACAACTTGATAACTATTAATTTAAAAATTTGCTCAATTATAAATATATTCTTATTTGGCAGCAAAAGTAATTATCTATCTGTCACACAAAATACCTTTTAACAATGTTTCCTTTTTGATCATATATTTTAAATTATTATTAGAAAAAATAAAAATTAATTTACAAATATAAAAACATTTTGCAAATATTATATACATAAATTATTTGATACAGTTATTTAATCAAAATCATTAGACAAGAATAGAATTTTTGACAAATATTAAACAGCTAATATAAATGTTCCTGTAACTCAATACATACAGACTTAATATGAGAACTTATTAAATTAGAGTATATATATACAAAACCATATTCACGTTATAATTTTTAGAATTAAGATAAGAAAAAAAAAAAAGTTTACTTCAAGAGTAGTTTTTCATACAAAACAAACTTTAAAAAAAATTATAATCTTTTAATGTTCTTTTTGACTCCCAGTAAAATATTTATTTTCAGTACTGCTAGTTGACAATCATGGATTTTTATCATGGCAACTATTAGACTTTACTTTCGATCAATAAATGGAAGTTGCAATCAGACAAAAAAAAAAAACATTTGCATGGTAGAAAAACAAATAATTAAATCAATAAATAACTTCTTAATGTTTTTATTTTTATATATTCTGATTTTTGAACATATGAAAATGAAGCATGCAATTATAATATTAACTTTATTTTATATATTTGTACAATACATTTTTATATTGATTGTTTCCATATTCAATTCAAATAATTCATTTTTATATTGATAATCGATTCCACGATTGATTTGCAGTAATCACTTCTATATTATTTCCATATTCGATTCACATAATTAATTTTATATTGATAATTTATTTCCATGGTTGATTTACAGTATTAATTTTTATATTGATTATTTTCATATTCGATTCACATAATTCATTTTCATATAATTCACTTTGACATAATTCATTTTCATAGTTAATTTGCATAATCTATTTTTATAGTGTATTTCCATATTTTACTTACATAAGTAAATTTTGATCGATTTATATGATTAATGTCCATGTTTTACTTCCATAGTTTATTTGGCAAAATATGATAGGTTTAAAGTGATTAATTAAAATTTGGTCAATAGATTATATATAATAGAATAAAATGACAAGGAATAGTTCATTTAAGTTTAATAGATTTATTCATTTGGTTCGTTGTAATGTTGTGAATATTGGGAGCAGACAAAATCCCTTTCCTGCTCTCAGTGTTTAAGAATTAGCTTAAGTTCATATGAGCCAAATTTTGACATATTTGCCGAAAGTATGCAATGCCAAGTATCATCAAAATAATAATAAAAATATTGTTTTTAATTTGTAATTTTTTTTGTTTGTAAACTTTGCATTTAAGTTATTTTATTAATAAAATTCTAAAACAATAATTCTTTTTTTTTGTCTCTATATTTTCTTGAATTTTTTTTAAAATTTAGAACCAGCTCCAGAAAATAATTATTTATAGGTAATTCAATAAATATTTTATAAAACAACATGGACAAATTGTAATATTAAAGGGAGCTGAAGTAATTTAATAACAGTCACAGTAAAATATCTTAGACAGTTTGTATCTTATAGAAAAAAAATTCATCACTATCTTCTTAAAATGTTACCAATATTTGTGAATACCTAAAAAGTCCTTACAAAAAAAAAAAAAAAAATCAATTCATACGTACATTCTAAAAAAAAAAACCAGAATTTCGAACTGTTATTTTTTTTCGTTCGGCAAAAATGCTTTTCTAGATTTCCAGTTCGGAGCCCTGAAAAAAAACATAGTAGCACCTCAGGTGCATTTTCACCAAAAAAGTAGCCCCCAATATCTAAAAGTTTGGTCATCCCTGACATATATGATAGATTGAACATTATTTGATCAAATTTCCTGTACATACTGTGATTAATATCATTTATAACTAATAAATTAACAAATGGTTACTGAATTTATGTGTTGATGCTGTGAGTATGATAAGCACAATATTTGCTAATTTTTCTATTCAAGAAATGACTACTATAATAGTTGGTATTTATTTAAAGATAACATTTGGTTAAGGTATCATTTTAATTGACAAAGCCAATGGTTTGTTTTTAAAATTATTCATTTTAAAAAAAAAAACTGTCAAGAACACTATTAAAACATTTATAGAAATAATAACACATTTATTCTTACAAGTTATGATGAAATAAAACTATCAACTTTACCAAAAACATTTTGTTGAAAAAAATTAAAAGTATATAAATATAAGCAAAGACTTATGTATGTATCATAAAATACAAATCACTTTATGTAATTTATAAATAATGTTGTTCTACGTATTTTTTTCTCTGTATCTGCTTTTTTTCTTTGAACCCAAAACTTAAAAACAATACAAATATTTCTATCTCTATGGTTTATTTCTTGTCATTTACAAATTGATGAAAAGAGATTTCATTGCATTATTTAATTAATTTAAACTGCTATTAATGGAGTTAACAATGCTGTAACTTACTATATCTTTAACAACTTCTAATTTAGGCAAACCATCTGGTTTTTCTAAACACACAGGTTGAAATTGCATTTGTAGCAGAAATGTTCTATCGTAATGACGCTTTCCTTCTGGATTGTGGGGACTCCACTGATCTATAAAAATAAAAAAAAGTTCAATAGTAACAACTAATGCAATATGAAAGTGGAAAAGAAGAGTGGTAGCATAAAATGTTATTGCAATGTAGTATAACATTTAGAAGAAAGAAAAAGAAATATTAAACAAAAAGACAGTAAAACATTTTTGGAAAAATGACTAAAATTAAATAATTAAAATTTCACAATATATATTTATTTATTTTAGATTAAATAAAACTAAAAATAAAAGGTCAATAAAGAATAAAAAAAAAACTTTTCAAAGATTAGCTTCACCTTCTTTATAATTTAATTTGATCTCTGATTTGTCTTTTCTGCTCTCATCAGAACTTGATCGATCAGAATCTGCTGACATTGCTCTTGATTCATTCCTTTCATTTTTGTTAATTACAAGTGCATCTTCATTGATATCATTTAAATATTCAATAGTATTCTTATTTACATGATCTTCAACAATGTGTATCTAAAACAATTTTAAGTTGTAATAAATTAATAATAATTTTTTTTAAAAAAATAAAAACATATTTCTTTATAATTTATTATTACTTTAGTATTTTTTTAACTGACAAAAATATAAATAAATAAATAAACAAAAAGATTATAAAGTGAACAATTTCTTACTATTATTTTAAAAATTTTCATAACTCACAATACACATTAGCATTAAGGAAAATGAAAACCTTAGCTCCCACTTCTATACAAAACCTCAAAAGCGCTAGGCCTGCATTAATTTACTTTGATTGTTCTCTTACCATTAACAGCTTCTTCACCCAGCATATTAAAGCACTTGTATATACTATTATGTTTATTGGAGAAGTATACTAAATTATTTTAGAGAAATGTTGCACATTTATTCACCAGTGTTTTTAATAATTAAAGTCTTCCACCAAATCAACTTCATCAGTTTTGTTTTGACCATGAAAAATTCTTCCTGTATAATACTCTTCAAAACCAATTTTAATTCTGTCATTTAAATGTAAATCTTTTCACTACAATATATATATATCGTTTCAGTTATCCCATTATCCAGTAAATAGAAAAGAAATTCTCACATATTCTCGGAGCTATTGTCAATATTATTTGCACACAAGTAAATAATATATTGTTATTTAAAATAGCTGAGAAAAATTATAATTATCAATACTATTATACATGAACTTCAAAAATGATTTTTGTTCTTTACTCAAATAGTTATCACTGTAGTAACATTTCATCTCTCATAGATTTTTCCAATGTTATCTATTTTTAAAATATTGTAGTAAATCTCTATATGATATAAACAACATAAATTAAAATCTTTGAAAGCATATCAAAGCAAAGTCAAGGGATAACACAGACTTATCACTGATGATAAGTTTGCCAATGCTTGCCATTCGCTTAATATTACTACATCTAGCAATTAAAAGATAAATGTGATTCTCCCTCTCATAAAAAAATTCCAAATACTTGATAAATTGCATAACCACTTTCATGCTTAAGCAGCCACGAACAATAGCAAACAGCCCGACTTTCTATATGGCATGCTTAATGTCAGTAATAATTTAAAATGTTTCTATATTGTAACAAACGGGGTTCGAATACAAGCATATGTAACATTTTACTAATTGCGAGTGTTAATATTGAGCGACTATATACGAAAAGATATATATGTAAATAGTCATTCGAACCCTGTTACAAAGAGTGTGAATGTTAGGTGGGTATGCTTATATAAATATATTTGTATATGTGAGTATAAAATGTGTGTGTGTATTAACGGTGATGGTTCCAAGCAATTATATACGGAGCTGTATAAGTTGTAATTGATTATTCGTATATATTTTATCCGTTAAAATTTTTCTTTAAGTCTGGTTAATAATATTGTCGGTAACACGTGTTTTCTTTTGCTAATTAATCTTTTGAACATATGAAGATAGAAATAGAAATAAATCAGTTGCTGTAGGCGGTTTAGTAATAACTGGCGTCAAGAAGTCCGAAAACGGGTCAGGTGGGTATCTTTGGAAAACAATAGAAGAACGGGACAGTGGCGTAGGGATATTGGAAGAAAATTTTACAAAGTTAAAGAGTGAAAACAAAAGAACTTTTTTGTGGGCTCGAGAGGAGAAAAAAGAAAAGGAAAAAAAACGCGGCTTGGACTACGGAGTGTGTGGACGTATAAAATTTTCTTAAGAAGTTTATTAATATTTCTCACCCAAAATGTCGGGGTAATTCAATAGCGCTAGTTTCGTTAACCGATCCAGTGGACAGTTGTCGTGGAACCCATCTGAAGTGGACCTACGAACTTCGCTATACAAAAGAGTTCTTGTTCATCAAGTGTAATGGCGACGAAAGATCTATGAAATGGGACCCTTTCATAAAGTGAGTGAATCATCTACTCCACCTCCAGAATAAGCTATTCGATATACCATATTGGAAATCCTTGTCATCCGTTATATCAACCAGACCAGTATTCGTGGAGAATTATAAATGCGGACTTGTCTTTGACCGTGTGAACGATCGACGGTACTTAAGGTAATTGACGTTTACGCTAAATATATGTTCAATGAATGCGTCTTGGTAAAGAAACTAGTGTTACCTCAATATTAATTGCTATAATAAATCTCTTTTAAATTAAATAAAATAACAACTTTAAATAAACAGCTCTGATGTATAATTGCACTATTTTGATGCGTATATGAATTATATATGTGTGTATCAGGGTAAATGGGCTGTGCGCTTGAATATTGATATATTTATATGCGTGTATAAATGAGATTTTATCGGTATTAAGTATGGTAATAAATAGAGTAAATTGTATGATAACAGTCGGGTTGGGTTATTAGATTTATAACGGATGAATTATCGGACAGAATAGATAGACTTAGTTGGGTAGTGTTTAGCTTTGTTCTCTAGTTAGACTATAGCCCCCAAACCCTGAGATTGAGCTGGTACGGATGCGCTACCATAAAGAGGTATATATATACCCCAACCCTTATTTACGTTTTCGATGAGATAATTCTTATCCATGAGTAAGATTGGCGCGTGAGATGGAATCAGACCATGCTCACAAATATCCTCACTCGAAGCTACGGGTAGAAGCGTATAATGGCGATATAAAATATAACGGGTAATATTATAATATGCTATAAAATAAAAGCAATTTAATTATATCGAATATAATTAATATTTAAACAAAGGAAATAAATCACCCTTTCCCATGTTATGAATTAAAAACACTAAATGTTTAATAAAGGATCAAGAATGGAATGAGTCCACCTATTCTTGGAAGCTCTGATTTGTAAGCATATCTTTATCAATATTGGTTGTAATTCAGAGTGAAATTAATATATCAGCCAAATTGAATATGGTACTTATGGGTTATTAAACTCACAATCAATTATAAAAAGCTGACACAACATCTCACTTTTAATATATTAATTTAATAATTAAATAGATTTAATAGCTCAATGTATACGTAAATAAAAAAAAGCAAATCACTTCCCGCAGGCTATGAATTAAAAGCAATTTAAACATTGAACAAAGAATGAAGAACAGAATGAATCCATATTCTTGGGAGCTCTTGATATTTATTAGCATACTTTTGCCAACATTCTTGGTAATTCATAGATAAATTAATTAATAATCAAAAAAGCAAGTCATATATAACATGACATTACTTTTATAAGCTTGTATTTACAAAAATGTAATACAGAGAGCGTACCAATAGCTCAAACAAGCTCTTAATTGATAAGTGCGGTATGAGAAAATATTTAAAATCTCTATCCAGAACACTCCTATCTCCAGACCAACTGATTTCGAGCTTGTGGCTCACCTCAGTGAAGAGCTAGAATATTCAGACACTAGATCTAAAACATCAACTCAAAACCCAGCACTTATTTTATACGTAATATTTAAGTAGAAACTCAAATTTTCGGACATGAAAATGTCTTTAACTCCAGCTATCTAACTTAAATAGCTATATGGGACTGAACCAAATTCAGATCTACCATATTTTAATAACCTCAGCATAGCCAAAACCTTAAAGATAAAATTATAATAATCAAAAAAACAAGTCATATATAATATGACATTACTTTTATAAGCTTGTATTTACAAAAATGTAATACAGAGAGTACAAATGTAATACAGAGAGCGTACCCATAGAGCTTGTTTGAGCTATAGGTAGGCTCTTTGTATTACATTTTTGTAAAGACAAGTTTATAAAAGTAATGTCATATTATATATGACTTGTTTTTTTTAATAATTTTATCTTTAAGGCTTTGGCTATGCTGAGGCTATTAAAATATGGTAGATCTGAATTTGGTTCAGTCCCATATAGCTATTTAAGTTAGATAGCTTGAGTTAAAGACATTTTCATGTCCGAAAATTTGAGTTTCTACTTAAATATTATGTATAAAATAAGTGCTGGGTTTTGAGTTGATGTTTTAGATCTAGTGTCTGAATATTCTAGCTCTTCACTGAGGTGAGCCACAAGCTCGAAATCAGTTGGTCTGGAGATAGGAGTGTTCTTGATTTTAAATATTTTCTCATACCGCACTTATCAATTAAGAGCTTATTTGAGCTATTGGTACGCTTACTGTATTAAATTAATTAAGTGAGATGACATCCCCAGCCTTACATAATTGATTGTGCTTTACTAACTTTTTTTTAAGTGCCAAAATCTATCTAACTAATATATCAATTTCACTCTGAATTACTACAATGTTGACAAAGGTAGGCTTACAAACATCAGAGCTTCCAAGAATAGGTGGATTCATTCTACTTCTGATCCTTTGCTCAATATTTAGAGTGCTTTTAATTTATAGCCTAGAGGGCGATTTGCTTCCTTTGTTTACATATACATTGAGCTATGTTTAATTTGAAATTTACATATTTGTAAGGTTACATACTTATTTTATATGTAACATAATTTTCAATACATATTTCTTTATTTTAACGTATAATAATTTAAATACTTATAACAGTTTATTAAAGTGAAATATAAAATAAATTTTTTTTTTTTTAAAAAAAAAAGAGGACATTGGTTAAAAAAAAATTCACATTAAATTTTGTGCTCCAATGTATGATGAACAATCATGAAGATTGCTGTTCAAAAAAAGTCTGTGCTTAAACTATCACAGCTTGCTTATATCTCAGAAAACTATAAATCTGGAATCCATAGTAAAATGCTGCAGTAAATTACTAAATTAAACTTTTAATCTAAATTCTCCCAAATTTGTATACAAATTTTTGTATACACAATATTAATCCTTTCCATATACTATTGGATAAAATGTGATAAACTACAACCAAAATATTTTTCCCTTCTACCAGCTTAAGGTCTTGCCAAAAAGTTTTGCCAAAAAAAATAATTTAAATGGTGAAGATCTCAGTAATGTTACAGTGCGTAATTCGGGATTTCCTTGTCATGAAACTTTTTTTCAACTTTCTTTAGGATAAATATATTTCTAACAATTATTGAGATTTTTTATTAGATTTTCATATTATTCTAATAATAGATATACCCATTAGTATATCCTAAATATATTTTGAGAATCTTAATATTTATTTTGTTTATGTTGATATCCACACAATTTTCTTTGCTCAATATTTTTTTAAATTTGCCTCATGAGCACAATTTTTATTGATGAAATGAGCCAATGTTATTGTTTACTATTCAGAGCTTCTATAGTTTTATCTGGCTGATAGTCATGCAGTTTCTATTCGCATTAAGTAGCAAATTCAATCTACTTAATGCTTTTCATTATTAGTTGATTTTGTCAATGTCAAATATTGTAGTTTTGAGGTTCTAAAGCACTTACCTTTTTTTTATGATTACTAAATAAAAATTATTGCAATTTTTAAAGATAATTAAGACAAAGCTATCTATTTCCAAATTTCTAAACTTTTATCCACCTTTATCATTTCAGCTTCCTTTTAAAATAAAAGTTTAGTTTGAATGAGTCTGAATTACAAATAGATTTTTTACATTTAAGCCTATCATTTGATAACTCATAATTAAATTAATGCAATTGTTACCTTATGTGTTAATTTTCTTTTTTCTCAGGAATAATCAATAATAATTCAAAGAACTGCACTGATTAGATGTATTTATCTTAAAACTACATTCACATATATGTGAATGTAAAATTAGACTATTGTTAATAACAAATTTTCTTACTTCTTTGTCTGTGAAAGCATCCATGTCAGTTCCTTCTTTAGCCTCTCCCCGCCGATTAATTTCTTTTATCTTTTTCTTGCCTTTACTTTTTTTATTTTCTTTGGCTATAGTATATAGATATAAAATAATTAATTTATGAAATACCCAAATGAAATTTTAAATCTTATTTTGTTTTTAAAATATATATTTAAAAAAAATGTGTACATTATTTTACATTTAAAGAAGTGACTTATTTACTGCACATTACATACACAAAGTAGTATTTAACAATTACAAATAAAAAAACCTTCAAAAAAATAATTAAGTGCGGATGGGGGGGGGGCAGTAGTCATCAATTTAATTAAGTATTACTTGGTGAGAATTTTTTTTAATTTTTTATTTTAAATAATTAAATTATCCATTTTCTAATCCAAAACTGGATGGATGACTAGTTTACTGTGGATTTGCAATTTAAAAAAAAAAAAATGGATTTTTTTGTAAAAGTTTTCAGGTATTTGAAAAATTCAAACCCCATAATGTAAGAGCTGAATAATTTTCACAAGCAAACATAACTTGATATAGTAATTTATTAATAAGTAACAACATATATATTACATATTATAAACATACACCAAGAAAATCTGATTACAAAAGCTTGGAAATAATATTTTCATAAAAAAATATTACAATCAAATTATAGCAAATATTTCTGAAAGATAAAACTTATTGTTTACTTACCAAGTTTATAATGCTTTTGATTAAATTGTAAATAAAACCATGTAAATTTAAGTAACATTTCCATATTTAACTGGTACATAATACTATGCTTACTTACACTTCTAATACTAATACAAAAATTATTTATTGGACGATTGTTTTGATAAGAATGAAATTATGCATTTGGCGAAAATTTAAAATTTTTGTTGATAAGGCAGTACTTTTTACATAGCTTGAACAAACTGTTATATAGAACACATTAAATACTATTAGAAAACTACCAAATATTTTTAGGTCAGTCATAATTGGGTATCAAAATAAAAACAAAAACTACAATTTCTGTAATATAATCATTTACGAAATGTTAAGAAAATCAGGTCAAAAAGTTTATTTGTGCATACACTATGTGAATACATATAATAATGTTCTCAGCAATGTTCAAAATATAATGGATTTTTGATCCATCATATACAGCTGAACTATTTTCTGCATCATTCACCTTATCTTTAAATTATGTTGTGATTATTGTTGACAAATCATGGTATGAATGAAATATTTTTCTGCAAAATAAGTTTTTTTTTAATATGAAACAATGGTTTTATTAAAATAAAAACATTCATAACTCTTATGTTTTATTTTTTTTATTTGTAAACATTTTTTCACTTACAATCTATGATCATTTAGCTATTTCTTCAAGAGATTGATTTTTTTTTTGTTTTGCTCACAACTTTTATATTTTCAGAGATTAATTGAAATATAAAATCTATCCAAAAAAAAAATCATTATAATTAATAGTGAAGTTGATTTTTTTTTTTTTTAAACAATTTTTGTGATTTTAAAAATATATACATTGTAATAAATATACACATACATATTTTTGTAAATAATAAGTATTGAATGTTTTGAATTATTATATTTGAATCATACTTAATGTGTACAATATTTCAGTGAATATACATAAAACTGTTTTTAATCTATAATTTTTTAACAGGCCTTCCATATCATTTCTATCTCCATTGATCAAGAACTCATTACATTAAGTTAAATGTTTGCAATTCTACATACCTTACCTACAGAATAAATGATAACAAAAATAAGCAAGATGATAATTTACTTTGATCATCACAATGTGGCAAATATAAACTCATAAAAAAAATTGAATAGCTATTAAAAATTCAAATCAATTTATCTATTATTAATTCTCAAATATGTATAGAATACAAAAGCATAAAGCTTGCTATTCTATTATAGTTAAAAATAATTTCAGTATAAAAATAATTGGAAATCACCTAATATCCAGTTACCTTTATGTTTGCTATCATAAAATACAATTTATGGAAAAATTCATTTCTAAAAGTTAAAACATCAGAGTAGATTATTATTAATTATCAACTATATATAAAAGCAAAAAATTTGCTATTATACACTGAACATTCATTCTCAAAAAAAAAAAAAAAAAAAAAGACAATTATAAAAGTAATAACGATTAATTATCTAATATCTGATATCATTTTTATATCAATATGTATACCCAGGAATTATAATTTATCCCATATATAAAATTTCTTCATATATTAAGTAATACATTTATTTTTTTATTTTTTTTAAGCAATGTTTCCTAACAAATTACATTTAATATACAATATTAATAACTTACATTTAAATTATATTTAATTTTGTTCTATTCAATCTTTAATTAATCTTTTTATATATACAGGAATACTTTTTAAACATTTTTTTTTTTTTTTACCATTATAATTATTTGACTATGTTCAAATATGTTATGTTTACTAATTCAAAAAATAATCAAGAGCCAACGTTTTGGAATAATACTTAAATTGCATGTAAATATATAACTGATAAGAAATAAAAAATCACAAGATCTTTAATAGCTTCTTGAAGATGAATTTAAAAGGATTGTGGAAAGTATATTATACAATGCAGACACCGATTATTGGGAAAAGATTTGCTGTTCAAAATATGCAGATTTTAAAAATAGGGAAGATAACAAAAATATTCTAAAAAATTTCAAATGGATATGTGCTTAAAGCAAAAAAAAAACCTGATAACCACAAGGTATCTCAATCGTTTGAAGAGTAAAAAAGGTGGCAGAAAGACTCGAGTGTGGTTAAAATATGAGGACAATCTTATTTCGATAATGAAGGCCTAGGACAGTAAATGTAATTGTACAAAAAAAAAGTAATCATGTTGCTGTAATAAGAAAGAAATAAAATATTTGTTACATTACACATCCTTAGAAATAAATATTTTGATTTATCAACATTTTCAACAGTACTACAGAACACATCACTCATGTCAACTTAAAACTCATTTTTATTAATATAACACCGCAACAGCAATCAGTATTTTATTTTCTATGTTTGTAATAATGCTGAAAAAAATTACTTAAAACTATTAAGTAGTAGTAACTAATTTGGTTGAAGTAAGATTTGAAAAGTTTGGATATATCCCTAATAAGATTAACTCCAAATCCAAAAATACGTCACACAAACCCAATTTGCCTGCCATTAATAAATATCAGTGCTTATTAAATCCTTATCCATATCTTCAGAAGAATTTCTCGCTTATATTTTTCATCACTAAGTTTTGAATCTTCATTTTGTATAAAGAACAGTTCCAATTCATTTTATATTTGTAAATGTTGCAGGTAAATTATTAAAATATTTTACAGTTCCAAATGATAAGAATAGGCATGTATATGTAAATTAAATACTTTGTCCAATAAAATAAGTGCAGTAATCCTTAATAGCAATCCTTTTGCTGTTCCAACATCTAACAATTTATTTTATCAGCTCAATTTTAGTTACATCATAAATTATAAGTAGAGTTTTAGAGAATCTATAACTATAGACTAATTTTTGTTGTCACTTTAAATGCAAAAAAAAAAATGTCATGACAAAAAAAGTATTATTTTAAATAGATGAGATTCAATTAACTACAACCCTTATTGAAGTATTCGAAAATAGCAAGTAGCCTATATGAAGATATGAAAGGAAGCACTATTATAAGTCATGAAAAATCTAAGGTATTTGAAATGTTAACTAGTGTCAAACAAAAATGAGTACTAAGCATAGCATAGAAAAACTTTGTAGGCAGTTTCATGAAAATGGCATCAAGAAATATATATTTGATGGTAATTTTTAATTTGAACAAATTATTACTAGAAGTTAAAACAAAAACATTCAGCTTCTAGATTTATTGTACATTAATAAATATACTTTTCCTAATAATTCTAAGGATGATTTACAGAATATTTATTTCATAAATGCAATCAACTAACATTCAAAAAATTCAGATGCTTTATCAGCTAATAAATAAAAATTCTACTATCTTAATAATATAAACCAATTTAGATATCTTGGTAGTATTATTTCAACTAAATTAATGTAGAAGTAACCTAAAGGCACTGCAATAATTTCATTTGTTTGTAAAATGGATTCTGAAAATATAATGGCAAAGTAATAAGTATGACCAATGAGTATATTCTTCAGGTTGATAAATGTGATATTAAATTATGGTAATGCTATAAAAACAAATACAGTAATGTTGTTCTTCAACTCATAGTAAATGATAGCATTATTCTAATAATTGTTTAAAATATATAGCTTTTAATATCAATTTTAGACATCAAAAATATTTCAATATATTTTCAAAAAACTGTAGTATTTATAAAAAAAACAAATCAGATTGATCATAATTCTTAATAATATTATGTAGAAATTGTATTATATTCAAAACAATGAAATTGTTTGAAAGATTACATCATAAATTTTTACGTATTGTCCTTACATTAGCATTCATGAGACCAGCTGATATTATCCAAGAAGCTTTTACTTTCCAATTCAATAGCCATTTAATGATCTACATACAAATTTTAAACATTGGAAACTCTTATGTAAAAAAAAAAAATTCCTAGTTTTATTACAGGCCAATTAACAAATTATATCAAAATATCCTTCTTTCACTGCATAATATTGCTAAATAATTGATTAAGCAGTCTTAAGATCAATAATTTTTTTCATATATATATAAAATCAAAGACAGTTTAATTGATGTGTCAAACTTATTACCCTCACAACTTTGACACAAACCACTTGATGAAAGTACATTAATAATTTTTATTAGTTATTCATTAGACTGGAGATTGTTCACTTAATGAACA
Source organism: Epiperipatus broadwayi (assembly GCA_028023455.1). NCBI lineage: Eukaryota > Metazoa > Onychophora > Udeonychophora > Euonychophora > Peripatidae > Epiperipatus > Epiperipatus broadwayi. Next base: position 1,253,612 of record JAQFVV010000053.1, on the reverse strand, counting down.
TTTTTGTGGTGCAATTCTCACTACACCACTCTCACTTAAGATAGGAACTAGTTTCTACCTGCCATTATTATCTTGTAGAGAAATGTAATCATAAATATATGACCAAAGAACGACATGTGAAAAAGATGTATGATCCCAAAATGTACATTTCGTGATATACCTGGTCCAGATCACAATCTCTTAAGACATATCTTTATCATTGTTCAGTATATATAGATAGCTAATTACTACAGTTTATAATTACACCTCCACAAATTGTTAAAAAGCGGGCAGAAACCAGTCTCTATCATGCATGATAGTGTAGTGAAAATTGCACTACAGAAATATTATTCATTAAGTGGATAATCTCTACTCTAATAAACGATTAATAAAAAATTATTAATATACTTCCATCAAGTAGTTTGTGTCAAAATTGTGAGGGCAGTAAGTCTGACACATCAATTAAACTGTAATAATTGGCTATCTATATACAGTGAGCAATAATAAAGATATGTGTGAGAGATTGTGATCAGGGCCAACTGATGCGCACTGATTCAGCACGAAGTGTGCATCTTGGAAATCATAAATCTTTTTCATGTCTTTGGACATGTTTATGATTACACTCTTCCATAAGATGTTAAAAGCAGATAGAATCCAGTACCTATCTTGCATAAGAGTGATCTAATAAAAATTACACTACAGAAATATTAATTAAGTGGACAATCTCGTGGTCTAATGAATGACTAATAAAAATTATTAATATACTTCATCAAATGGTTTGTTTCAAAGTTATGAGGGCAATAAGTTTGACACATCAACTAAACTAGTAAATATACTGTACAATGATAAAGATATGTGTAAAAGATTGTGATCTGGATCAATTGTTAAGTGCTGGTTCAACATAATATGTGCATATCTGGATCATTTATTTTTTCCTTGACTTTGGTCATGTTTTAGGAAGTAGTCCCTATCTTACATGAGTGGTTTAGTGAAAATTACTATACAGATTCAGTAAGTGTATAATCTTTAATCTAATGAATGACTAATAAAAATTATTAAGATATTTCTAGTTTTAAAAAACAATATTGGGGGGGGGGGGATCATGTCGTAACAACATTCACTGATCCTATATTTTGAAAAATTAAAGCAGTCAAAATTTACCTAAAGATATTGCATCTAATTATTTTATAGTATAATTATATAATAAATTTTAAAGATAATTAAAAAACAATTACAAATCATCCTCACTTTAAAATTTACAGCAAATGTGATTTTATTACAATATCATCTCCATTAAATTTCAATGCAAATATGTAAAGTTATATAAGTTTTCTCAAATTTAAACTTATTACGATATTTTAGCTTTGCCATAAAAAATATTTCAATTTAAATGGGCATTTCTTAAAGCTCCTGTCACCCCCCCCCCACCCCCACACATTAAATAATATGTATAAATTGATATATTTGGTTGGATACACAACTAAACTTAGCATTACCAATAAAGTTAGTTTAACCCATCAAAATTTGCAACGTCATATCATGAAGAAAAGATTCATTCACAACTTTGGAATTTTGCTGTAGTAGCAATTTTCCCCATATTAATTAAAACACAATCACTATTACACTAAAAAAAAAAAATATTAAAGGATAAATTTTAATATGAAGAATACTTTTTTTACAAACATAAATATAATACGTTAAATGTAACTACAGTACTATATTTTAAATCGCCACGAAATTCCAAAGTCATAAACAAGTCTATTCATATAACCGGATTAAAAAAAAAAAAAGTTTTACCAGAGGCAAAGAGAATATTCTTGACAAATAGAAAGCAAGGAATCAGGATTGTTCAACAAACAAGCCACTTTTGGAAATGGTCCACTTTCAACTTTTTTTAAAAAAAATTTTGATAATTTTTGAAAAATAATCAACATAATTATTTTAAATATTAGTCAACTTTCAATATTACAAACAAATAAAAACTTTTTTTTTTTTTTTTGCGGAAAAAAAAACATTTTTTAATCCAAGGGGGGGAACCTATATTAATTTTGGCCTAAATTATTAATTTCATAATAAATAATTTGAGTAAACTTTTTAAATTAAATAAAATTCTAGAAATCATTAGACATTACGCAATCTTTCATGACACTTCATGGCTGCAAACTAGCCGGCACCCCCTATCATTAATATTTACTTTAACCGAAAATAATTTCCTAATTTCCTTAATCCACCTACCTCTGGGCAAATTCGGTCGAAACCATGGCCTCTGCATAGTAGGGCCAGACGGTTCTGCAAAAGAATCGCTACTGCTGGGCCTGTATCTCCAGGAAGTCATGCTTACGGCCATATTAGATGGAGGCCATACTTGGCAGAACTAAATCGGGTGTAATTTGAGAGGCCAGCTGACTGGATCAGTGCGAAAGCAGCAGCAGGAGCTCCTCCGACACTATTAAAAACATCTAGCTCCCAAAACATAAATGCCTATGTGTACATTAAATAGTTTCACTCTAATATTTCAAAAATTATACAAATCAGAAGTTTACACTTGCAATGTTTTTAATTAAAAAAATGCACTTAATACTTTCCAGCAACTAATTGTTTTATTATCAGTTACAAATAATATTAAAACAAATAAAATAACCATTTATAGAAATTAAACTTGGTACGCAATTAAAAATTGATTTAAAATTTTCTTTTCTTTTTTTTTTTTTACGAAAGCCACACGGATTATAACTATTTGGTTTGCCCTGGGTGTGGTAAGTCACATGCTTAGATGCACAATCATAACTGACCTTAGTTGGAAAAAATTAAACACCCCTATCACCAAAGTAGACTGTACTTCATTTATTTCAGCAATAAAAGAATTAAAGATTAAAATGAGATTAGATGACAAGATAAAAAGGCGGACAAACGTTACAATGGGACAAAATTAATTAACGGCTTATTTCTTTAATATATATATAGACTTTAGTAAGTAATGGCCATTTAAGATTAAGAGGTTTGTATATAAGGGGGAGATGGTAGTAGATGAATAAAAAGTTTAAAAACTAAGAGTAAAACAGCAAAAATAGTGTTTAAGTTTTAGTATGGAAGAACTAATGAAAATTATTCATATAAGTTATATTTATAGCCCTTCACTTAGGCTGCAATTTGCATTAAAGTGTAAATACTGTACTGTATTTTTATTTTAAATATATATATTGCGAAATAAAGGATAATAAAAATGTACGATTAATCAAAAGGAAATAATTAGTCCACTTAGATTATCGTCAATTAATGCAAGAGTGTTTTATAAATAATTAGTTAATTCAATATCTCCAACTCTTAAATCACCATAATGTCAATATCCGAATTTATATCACCTTCATTAGGGCTGTGCACAGATTATGAAGTATTTTTCCAGTTTAAGGATTGCAGAATATCATCAGGTTTGACGTTGAGAATAATCTATACTGGAAAAACTATTCTATAGCATACTATTATGGGCTAAATCTTATTTCCAGCAAAAACAAAATGCATGATGCCTCTAATTACTTAATGTTAGTTCATGAAAGGCTGCATGCTATTTTCAACATATCTTTTCTCTTTCATCTTCCTTTTTTAATTATTCATCTCCCTTGCTTATTTAGGTTGATTTTAAGTCAGTCATGTCTGCGCAATCACATTGCTACCCTTTAATTATGCAAATAGTAATGTTAGACCAATCTTTTAAATATGTAAATTATATTTGTGCACAATGCCCTCAGCATTAAGAAATAGTGACAATGGATCCAAGTTTAACCAACTGTGAATCCTCAATTGTGATTCTGGCGTTAAATTCTCATTCCATTGTAATATATAAATATAGAGCTTACTGGAGTATTTCCAATACACAGTTCCTATTCATAGCTCAAGTAAACTTTCTCATTTCATCCATTTCGCAAGTAACATCTTAAAAAAAAAATAGTGAATATCTATTTTTTCAACAACAAAAAAAGGCTAACTAATGAATCTCTTTATAATAAATTAGTCAGTATTTGTAGAAAGGGATATGAAATTCAATCGAGCACCATTATAACAGGCAAACAATTGCATTCAATTAGCTAATTTTTTTTTTTTTAAGGTCCCTTGGCCATGAATTGACTTTTCATTTCCAAATACAAAGGATTTTTTTTTCCCTACTTAAAGGATTTCATTTAAATTTATTCTATAAATCTTTTCCATTATGCCATCACAGTAATTTGTTCAAAATGTAATTTTTTTAAATTCTTACATCTCATTACTTTCAATCTTTATTTTCTTTTTTTGAAAATTGACTGAACATTATTAGCAAAACATCAGTGCAAAATTTAGATGAATTCGTTATCTCTATTTTACTGGTAATTCTCTTTGATTTTCAGTTTTATCCACAAATAAGCGTAAAACCACAGTAAAGTATTTGGGAGACAAAATCATATATCCTCCTACCATTGTCAATTTTTTTTACTATTTACGATAATGTCAATATTCTTCTATTGCTTTTTGATAAATATTCTTCAAAATTTGAGAATATCCTAGTGTCTAAACTTTATTCAAAGCACAAGTGCTTATAATCAAACATTTGTAATCTACAAATATAAAATGGTAACTAATATTCACTCAAATTTTTTTAATTTTCCTTGATACTGGATTGACGTGAGTTCTTTGGAGTCAATCTCTAATGATCTTCATATCTTTCTAAGTTTTGATAAAATAAAAACTAATAACTCTGTAAAATCTGGTAATTGACTAATGTCTATGTTTCATTGTTTTAAAGTGCCTGATCAGAAACAATTTTTAAATTATTGACAATTTAAATAGAATTGTCTTAAAATTAAGATCAGATAATATTTGGAAAGCTTATTGTAAAAATGAACTTTAGTGAAGTTACATGTCTCATTTTTAAAGAAACAGGTTATGTCAAAAGTTTTACAGATAATAGTCTGTCCAAAAAAACTCATATTGAAGAAATAAATTATATCAATATGCAAATAGAACTTTTTGGCCAAGATCATGGCAGCTAGAAGATATTAATTTCTATTTCACTTTCCAATTCTACTAGATGAGTTGGAAGACATTAATTTCTATTTCACTTTCCGATTCTACTAGATGAATCATTTGAAATAATAAAAAGGTTTACAATTGATAGATCTTGGACATTTGATTTTTCCATTATAACAGTGTTTTCGGATGTGTATTATTAATTTGAATTATTTAGCAAATGTATGAGATTTTGTTAGCTTGCAATCAATGAAATCTGTTGGTTTGGTTTCTTGTCACTTGGTCAGTCAATGTAGTAATTGATAAAAGAAGTTGATAAACATTAGTAAATTCTCAAAATGCTGATAGAATGTACAAGATTTTTGTGCTAGAGATGCAGAAAGTGCTACCAGTATTTTGATAGTGTTAAAATTGAAATAGCAAATTTTAATGGTAAATGCAGTGAAGTGATGTGAATATTTTTCTACCTACTACATTCTCTTCTTAGATGTCCAATTACTGAAATACTATATGAAGTTGAAAGTTTGCTTGGTAAATTGTCATCTGGCTAAAATATCAAACATCAATGTTATAGAAAAAGTTCCTTTATTGGTTTTACTATCTGTAATTCCAGAAAAGACATCATCAATGATTTGTTGTTCCATTTTCTTTCCAGCTCCTGGATAAATACCTCAAGTAGGATATACATAAAATTATCTTGATACACATCCCCAATCTCATGAGGTTTGTGTTTTACCAAATATAAATCTTAAAGAAAGCAGACTTAAAAAGCTAATAATGAATTCAATTTGTTCCTATTTACCACATATACAGATAGAAAAGGTATAATAAAAGGTGTCTGCCTAAAATGTAACTTATCATTTTGTCTATGTAAGCTTACTAAACAGAGTAAATAATATTCACACTTTATAAAAACTTGGACTATGTATATTTTTTATGTTAAGCAGCTTTTCTAAATTTGATTGCATTTCAATACTAATATTATATAACTAGCAATTTTTTTTTTCTGCAATAGTATCACCTAATGCAAGCTTTAATAATCAATAAACGTTAGAAAAACCCTCATAATACCTATTCTGTCCCTTCCCATCAAATATCCCAGACTAGTTTTTAGCTTAAGGTTTTTATCAGTGAAGAGTCTTGGATCTGGGAATAATGCATCTGAATCATTGATTCTTATACATCCATCCAGCATTCACCTTTTACTTTTTTAGTTAACTATAAAACTGTGAGCCCAAACTGAAAACACAATAATGTTTCCAAGCTAATTTGCCTGTATAGTCATTCAGATCTGAATCCAATTCAGTATCCATATATTTTGGTTGGTTTTTTAATTAAGAATTATAGTTATAATTAAACTATCAAATGATCTTTTTTTTATATTTACATAAGAGTTGCACTGAATGACCCTATTGAGGGGAAAAATTTTGCTACTGTTTTAACAATTTATGTAAGGCATAAAGAAAAAGTGATCATGTGATCTTTTGATGGTTTAATACCAATCCTATCCAAATGATAAAGATGACTATGGTTATAAAGATGACTATGGTTATTAAAAACCCAAAGACACTAAAATATATAGATATTGAACTGCATTCAGCTTTTTATGACAAGAGGAAAATTAACTTGGATTGAAATACTATTGTTTCAATTTGGGCCGATAGTTTTAGAAGTAACCAAAAGGCAAAAGGTGGATGCTGGAGAAATGCATTAAAACCAAAGATCCAGGCACTCTGCTCGCAGATAGTGATTATGATGCACAACCTTCTAGCATCTAGGTGACACTTATGGAAAAAAATTTCTTGTATAAATATAGAGGTGATTATAGCCTTCAACATTAAATGTAATAATAAAAAGTTGACTTAAATGTGTGTACAATAGCAGACAGTTGAGTAGAGGAAGGATTCTATGATTAAAACATATATGTACATTCACATTCCATATCAGATGGTCAAAGTTCAAGCTTCAAAACTGACTGTAATGATGATTTCTTTATGAAATTTAAAGTAATAATCAATCTTAACAAATCGGTTAATAGACAGTTTAAAAATAAATAAAATTTATTTAAAAAATCAAAACAGTTTAATTACAGGAATGCTTCCCCACTCTTACAATCACATGTGATGTGATACACTGTCTTCTCCTTGAACGGAGTTAGGAATCTCTCAACAACCATGTCCAGAGAAACTCGTTAGCCATCCTCCCACCTTCCCCTTCCATTCTCCACCCTAAGTTTTCCCATAATCTGCACCATCCCATTTCCACAACATAATCTTTGTCAACTCCGTGGCCTTTATATCTAAATCCCCCTTATCTTTTCCCAAACCCAACATAAAAACCAATAACCCATTTTCTGTATAATGACAAACTATTCTAAAGCAACTCCATTCTGTGGATACTACAATAAAAACAATATAAGTAAAACACACACATATATACATAAAGATTAATAAACAAATAAAAGCTTATTGCCATCTAATTTTCCAGTTTACAAAAGTAATTACAAAAAATGTGTATACATGGTTCAAGATCCAGCACAATTAGATGGAAATGGTTATTATTGGAAACATTAAAATTATAAAATATTTTTTGTTAACTGGAATATTAGATAGCAATAAACTTTTATTTACTAATTAATATATATATATATGTATTTTAATTTTGATATATTTATTATGTTAAAATTAAAATAATGTCCACTGGATGAAATTGCTAAAGAAGTTTGTCATAAGATTATAAAAGAGGAGATATCTTGATACAGTTCCTATAAGGCAAGGGTAGACAACCTTTTAGTGGTGTCATGCCGAATGTTAGTTATATTCCGCGTGCCAATATGATTCTACCCATCTTACTATATGTAGTATACAAAATCGATCCGGTTACAATGGGCTTCAAAATTATGTATTATACACTTTGTAAGCCCATTATAACTGGATCTTATGTTATTGGCTATTCAATATTTTAAAATATATAGGATCATATGTAAAAAGTATGTTTTGTTAAATTATATTGCATTTGAAAGACATGCTTAAAATTTTTTTTGACATGGAGAAAAATTCATCCTGCTGGTGTTTAAAAAAATGTGTGATGTTTACAAAATTGCTGATTAATGTACAGTAATTCAGAATAAGCAAAGCGCCTGTCTCTAAAAAAATAAAGCAAGTATTTTTCTAGCATTCATCAAAAATGTTTCACAGAAACTTATTTTTCTGATATAAAAAAATAAATTCGTTTTCATATTTTTTTTTCTTTAAAACTATAAACATTTGAATTTTTTCTCATTGAGAAATGTTTTAGTTATGCAATAGACATTAAAAAAAAAAAAAATTTAACTTCTTTGAGATCCGACACAGAGGTAAATTGATGCAGGAAAGTTTGTGCATAAAATCCCTATCTAGTGCCTACCCATCCAATTTCTTCAGACTAGTTTTTAACTTATGGTTTTCATCAATGAGAAGGCTTGAATCTGAGAGCACTGTACCTAGATCTTAGGATCTAATGCAAACCTCCAGAAGCCACCTTTTACTTTTTTAGCTAACTATAAAGCTTTGAGTCCAACATGAAAATACAATAATGTTTTCAGACTAAGCTCATTAGCATGTATAGTCGCATAGATCTGAACTCAGTTCAGCATCCATATTTTTTGGTGTCTTTGGTTCTTTACTCACCACAGTCATGATAATCCTATTGAACAGGATTAGTATTAAACCACCAAACATCACATGATCACCATTCTTTATGCTGACACAAGCTGTTTACGGAGGCAAAATTTCTCCATACAGTAGCATCATTCAGTACAAGCCAAAGTAATCAATGGAAGCAGGAAAGTTTTTACATAAAATCCCTATCTAGTGACTACTCATCAGTGAGGAGCCTTGGAGGGTTGCATTAGATCCTAAGATCTAGATGCAGGGCTCTCAGATCCCAGGCTCCTCGTTGATGAAAGCCACAAGCTAGAAACTGGTCTGGGTATATTGGATGAGTAGGCATTAGGTAAGGATTTTATGCACAAAACCTTCCTACATCCATTGATTATTCTAGCTTATGCTGCCAACAGCTTGTGTAAGCATAAAGAATGCTGATCATGTGATGTTTGGTGCTTTGAGATCCAAATGATATTATCAAGTCTTATGTATATGCAGACTTTATTCATGCATTAACCTGACTATCACTAAGCACAAACTTTTTTTCCATGTAAATGCACCAAAACTTAAAATGTATTATTATATAATTATGAATAGAAGTTTTTCAAATGAATTAATCATATAATATTCTGCCTAAAATCCTGAATAAAAGTTTACTTTAGACATGCAGTTACATAATGTAAGTATCAAAGATCAATTGACGGTCAAAAAAAAAATCCCACTTAGCTCTTATTTTTATTGAAAATATTTATTGTACAAAATTTGTAAATTAAACTGAATCAGTTTCCATTAACATGTGAGTCATGAATGTAAAATGTAGGTGATGGTACAAACACATGTGCTGTAATTAAAATATAATTATTTACTATTTCAATTCAATTTGTGCCATTAATAATCGGTCTGTAAGCCATTCTTGGCATGTGTGACCTAGATTGCTGACCCCTGCTATAAGGAATGAAAATATGGTTTGATGTTTAAATAAATTTTATTTATTTTTTTTATTTATTTTTAAATTATCTATTAACAATTTTGATTAAGATTACTTTAAATTTTATATATTCACATATATATATTGTAATGAACAGAGTTGGATGAATCTATGATGACAAGATCACTATTATTTAAGAAATGTAATTGGGCATTCATTGATGCACCTATTGAAATGGCATAACTTTGTTAGATATAAGCATTTAAGACTAATCTATCAAAAATTAATTGAAAATATGATAATTTGAATTTTTTTCTACACACATACCCTCATTATAGATCCACTATTTCCCTATCTTTTAGATTCACTGGAACATGATTCTTGATTATCATCCAAAGAGTATATAATTAAATAATATCCTGGATATAGAATGAAACAATGAATAAAGATTTGATGCAGCAGTACTAAACACTTTGCTATGACTATTAATTAAATCAATATATATATATACTAAAGTAAATAAGCATTTCAGCTTAGCGTATACAACCAATCGATGCAGCAGTACCAAACACTTTGCTATGACTATTAATTAAATCAAAATATATATACTAAAGTAAATAAGCATTTCAGCTTAGCGTATACAACCAATCTATTAATTAAGACAGTTTATATATGCTAATAAATAAATAAAAAGTTATTTTATTATTTCACATATCTCAACCAATATACATATAAAATTCTAATAGTCTCTGCCAGGCAGCAATCAATATCATCAAATCATTTCTTGGTAAAATGAAAACAAACCTTGAATTCTGGGAAGAACACGTGAAAGAAAGATGCAAATTGGAATTCTGGCACAAAAACAATGTAAATATATTATTTAAAAAAAAATTACTTTTACGATTATATAAAATTAATCAAGTGAAAAAACAAATATAGATTCCAAAACACATTAGTTTAACTTACTCTGTGTAAAGGAAATAAATGTTTCAGACTCTTAGATAACATGACAAAAAGATCTGAGTTGCAACTATATATTTGCAGAGGATTTGGTTCATGGAAGTATGCACATGTAAAACTACTTTTAGGCAAAGAGTATTATTGATGCTATAAAGCTTTCTAGTTGATGACTTCATTTCTTCTATCAGACTACATTCAAAACTGCTTTCTCAGTATTAAACTGAAAATTTTAATGCCTGTTTTGCACAGACCATAGGAAAAAAGCCAATATATGTTGGTTACACATCATTGCATTGCAGGATAAAAGACTACATTTTTGATCAGTAACAATGCATTGGGGATACTAATTATTCAACCTGATATATTTTGCTGTGTATTACAAGTATTTTACTCTGCTAATGAAAAAATATATTCTATTTCAACATCTGGGACTAGGTTTTACTAAGCTTGTCACAACTAGCTGCTAAACTGCAGATTTCGACATTGCTTGCTATCAGATACAATGCGGATTCAATATACACAGCTGCTTGGTTATTTGCAACAGAAATAATTCTTCAATTTGAATCTTCTCTTATTTACCTTTGTTTAAAATCCCAAGCTGATATTCATTTAATATTTTCTAATTTGTTTTTTTTTTTTTCACTTCTCTAATAAGCTGTTTATTTCAGACTTAATACATTGTTTTCATTTATTATATTCTATATAATATTATTATGATATAGATTTTCTTAATATCATTTTAATTTTTTGACTTTGAAATAATATTATTTTTCATTATGATAAGCATTTTCCTTTTTTTATCACTTCACTAATACAACCATTATAATTTCCAATTTCATATAAAATTATTTACATTACTGAAAGATACAATATTATATGTCTATTTTTATAATTTTAAACTTTTTATTTAAAACCTTTACAAAGAATAAAGCATAATCTTAAATTAAGTATTAAAAATCTATACAGTACCAGATTTGATTCCCATCTAATACAGACCTTGATATTGCCAGTAACATATGAAGAGAGTAAAATATGACTCAAAATGTATTATATATTAAATTGAACGTTTAAAAAATGTAAATAATGTTTTAATTTTTTGAGATATTTAACAATTACTACTAGATAATGAAAATAGTCCAACATATAATTATAAGTAAAACTTCATTATAAAAAATTTGTAGACAAATAAAATATATTTAGTAAATTCATGGCACTATCAAAAATTACTTAAATAAGACAAAATATTATAAGGAAAAAATAGAACCAGAAACACACAGAATTGTGCAAATCTGAAGAAATCAAGAACTGAATGTCATGTTCCATAAATAAAATATAGATTTTAAATACAGGCATTCTTATACCTGGAACTTAATTGTAAATATAGGGAATCTCAACTCAGACTTTCAAGCAACCTTATGTATTTTGTGCTGAACCAGCACTCATCAGTTGGTCCACATTATCATCTGCCACATTAAGATAGCAAATCTTTATACATTAATGGACAGGCTTCAATCTACTCCAACTCTTCAGCCATCCATACCATTGAAAATCTGATGATAGAATGCCCAAATCCCATGCTGATGCCAATATTGTTGTCGAGTTTTCAACTTCCACTAATGCTGGTATACAACTTTTAATACTGTTTAAACAGTCCTTTCATTCTGCTCTCTAATTTATTTATTTTTTACTTCATAATTTCAATGACTTACATCAGTATAAGATAAGCATACCCTGTGATCAGTCATCTTCCATTAATTAATTATTATGACAATGAGTTATTATGTTTATGTAATCACATTTACTTAAAATTATATGCACAGCAACAATTCTGATTTGAAATTGCCCCCCACTCCTTTTATATTTTTTTTTAGCAAAACCCTTCAAGAAAGCAATGATGAGGATGATATAAAACATTATGATTTTGCATGCTTCAATAAAATCAATACAAGGTGCTTCGAAGGGATTCTGGAGAAGTTTTAATTCAGTAATTAAATTATACATTTTGGCATCCTTATTTAGAAATCTATCCAACTATCAAAAACATAAAAGAATTTAAAAGGAGTTTAAAAAGTAATATCTTACATATTTTGCTTAGGATCCAATGCACCATGGATTTGTTATCAAAACAATAGTTGTACAATCATTAACAATAATAATAATAATAATAAAGTAGGACATAGCAAACAGAAGTATTATAAATTAAATTTCTTTTCTAAATGTAAATATATGGAATGCATAAATATTGCTTAATAGTAACTCTTGAGACCTGAATAAAAAATAGCACTTGCAGCCGGAGTTATGAAGATTTTAGAGTTGAATTAAGTAAATGGCTACTGTTTTTTATTTATTTTCTAACTTTATATTCTCTGTCTTTGCTTTTCTTCTGAACTATTAAAAAGATGATTTTCTTTCTGGTGATTTTGATACAACTTTTAGTAAAAATGATCAATTTTGCCCCAAAGTTATTGATCATTAGCTAGATGATTTCAAATGATCTTTTAATTTTTCCACATCTCATGGGTAAATTATAATTCAGTCACAATATAGTCTTACAGATACAGATTGTTGGATACATTGTGCACTGAGATATTTCAAGATTAAAATCTGTGTTAAAAAAATCTTATTCCAATTTGGTAGAAAACTATATGTCTTTTCTTCATAATTAAACACTACTAGTGCTAAATTTCAGCAGCTATTAAACATTAGGATTATTCATTTCAATCTTAAAACATGTCATGTCACCAAAGTGTTGAATTTTCTTAAGAATTTTAATTGTGGGTATTTTTATTCTTGGTGTTATTTAAGAAGAAAAAAACCACGCATGACTGTTTCTTATGGCAATTTTCCAATTAATAATGACTTGACTAAAAGAAAATGTAGCCTCCATTGTTTGTCAGAATAATAAATTGAATGAGTGCTTCATAAGCAATATAAATTTAAAAACAACAAAGGTTTAAAAATGAATGAGTTTAAAACTGGAAAAGAGATAGTCATTGACTACTTTTGGTTATATCTTTTTTTTTCTTTAGAAAATTTAAAAAGTTACATTGTAGTTCATTTGGCAACCTGATATCACAATCCAGATTTTTTTTTGTATATTAATAATGATTGCCTATTGTTCTTAGATCTTTTGTTTTTTTTTTAAGACTTCAAAGTTACATTGAAGTTCATTGGAAAACTAATACCACAATCCAGTAAGGTAAAGATTTTGATCATATTTTGAATAATGATGATGTAAGAATTAAGAGAATGACTATTAATGATACATCCAACCTATCTATTCATTTAATTTGGACAAATATATCAAAATTAATAAAATTATATAACTATAATCTTAAATCATGAAAAGTGCAGGACTTTATACAGAGGTTTTAAATATATTAGTTTTACAACTAATTTAACTTTTTAAAAATATATAGACTTACAAAGTTATGTGACCTGATATTAAGTATACTTCTATTTAAATAGTTAACTTTTTTAACTAAAAAAGACAAATATAAATGTTGAGCTGCAATATAAATTCTGATGGCTGATGCAATAGAGTTATAATTTTACATAATTTATTGTTTGGCAGCAAAATTAAAAAGCTTGTTCACTTTAAACATTGATAAAAAATTTATTTAATAATTTTCTTAAGATTACAAAAAAAATATGATGGTAAGATCATAAAACTAATCAATATAGTTTCGCCATAGCTAATGATACTGAATCTACTATTAAAAGAAAAATCATTTAGATTAGTTATAACAACAACAGCTATGAGTATGAGAGCAAGTAGTCTCTTGAAAGCGCTAAGTTCTTTAATTTAACAGATTTTATATTTTAGTAAATTAAAATTTCGCTTTTAAATATATACGTTCTAGCTTCATTATCTGTGCAAACAGCGCATATATATATATATATTAGATTAGTTATGAAAAAATCTGTATTGTTAAGAAGCTCCACATGCAATTTATTATTCCATAAAAGCAGAGAATACATTTTCAAATATTTTATAATATATTTAATTTGTATAAATAATAAAATTAATATACACTTCATAAAAAAATAAGAACAATATATAGTTTCTAATGAGATTTTTGTTGCTGAATTTGTCAAGAAAATGTCAAAATTCGGTAAATATGACGTTTCCTTCTATTTCAATCAAGAAAGCAGACTCAAATTATTCAGCCGATTTCTTAGTTTATTTTTAATGAAATTCATATTAGAAAATGTCTGTTCGAAAAAAAAATATTGTAAGTTTTTAATTGAATATAAGTATCAGGCAAACTATTCCAAGTATCAAATACAACTTGATTTTGCCTTTAAGATTTTCTATCTCAGACCATCTATGTTTTGCAGCAAAAGTAGATTTCTCCCTCTCTAAATTTTCTAATTCACTTTTAAGATTTATAAATTGTGAATTCACATTTCCTTGATTTTTAAATCTGCTAGTTCTAGTGAAAACCTACTTGATCAATATCACTAAAGGGTAAAAAATTCAAATTGATAGAAATAATTTAGTGGTCCTAATAAAAACAATAAGGTTGCCTTTTCCTTTCTAAACTCTTTAAATCTCTCATCAAATTCTGAGTTAATATTTACCACTATTTGCATCAAATAAGTTAAATCTATTGAAATATGATGGTGCTGATTATTTCTTCAACACAGGAAGATGTAGCAATGTGCCTTTCTCTAAGTCTGCAATAAACAAACATAATTTTTGTTCAAATGCAAATACACCCGGGTCTCGTTTTACGCGATAGGTTCCTCAGAAAACATGCGCAAACGAAATCGCGCAAAAATAGACGTAACTTACATTGAAAAAGGGGGGATGCGGTCTGTGATTTTTCAAAATTCGCGTAAAAGCAAAGCACCAACGTAAAATTACTTTAAAATTCGCGCAAAAAAAATAATAAGGAAATAAAATATGACTAATAAAAAATTTCAAATTTGAAAAAAATTGATACAAGACAAACTTTTTTTAACTATAATATTTAATTTTATTCAAAATAATATATTTTTATGCATAATTTACATTTTTTTATACACGTTTTAATTATTATCGCTATTTGCCCAAAAATACGTTTGTTTGCCAACTAGTAAAAAATCAGATTCTCATGTGATGTGATGTGATGCATTTGGCTTCTCCTTAAACGAAGTCAAGAATATCTCAGCAATTAGTCTCACAAGAGGAAATACAACTAGCGCCAAGTTCACTCTCATGTTGTGTTAATGGTTTCTGTTGACGATGACGATGATTTTATTAATTGTTTATGAACTTAGACTTATGATAATAAAAAGACATTTTATTCATTACTGCTGGGAAAAATTTAATTAAAACAACTAAAAATTAAATTATTTTTAGATTTAATTTTCAATTCCGTTTAAAAATCAAATTTGGTTTTACACCACATTAATTTCAAGTCGCCCATAAGTAATTTTTAAATTGTTAATTACAATTAAAAATCAGATTTTAATTGTGCCCACTGCTATTACCGACCTTTTACAAATAAACTTGTGAACACTAAATGATTAATAATTGATTACATTCTTTTTTAAAAAGCAAAAACAGAATGTGATTTAAAATGCAAAATTAACACGCACAATGTTTGAACAAATTTACATTATAATCTTGAAAAATTTAATGTGTGTATACATAAAATGTAGAAATCATGATTTTAATTTCATTATTGCATAAAATCTTACTATTATAAAACACTGAAAATATTGAAATTACTAAGATGAAAGTAGAATTCCAATAATTTGCTATTACTTTCAATATAATGTAAGTGCGTGAAATTTATTATTTAAAGTAATAGTGCATTATCGGAGGTCGACTTCCGGTGAAACACGAATCGTGTAACTTCAAAATCGTGTTAAATAAGTCCGCATAAAAAGAGACCTAGGTGTACTTCTTAAAACAAAATAAATAGCTATCTTTCCTTTCCCTTGCAGTTTCTTATTTATTATGTTCAAATGTGAAGTCGTGTCCACCGTAAAATAAAATGTTTGTAGCCAATTGTGATTATTGAGCTCAACATATTCAAGATCTTTTGGGTTTAAAAATAATTTTATTTCTTCAATGCAAGCAGCAAATCATATTAACACTGCTTCTCTGGAAAACCATCTTATTTTATTGTGTAAAAAAAGATCAGAATATTGGATATTGACTTCATTAAGAAATACACAAAATTGCTGACAATACAATGGTCTTGCCATTATTTTGTTCACAATTTGTAAAACCAGGTCCATAACTTCCTTCAAAAAGTAGTGTAAAGAAAAAACTTAATGTAAAATTTGTTTTTTAAACGTAGAAGCAAAAACCTTTCTTTTCTCCTTTCATACTGGTTGCTCCATCTATTCCAATTAATATTATTTTACTAATATCAATATCAATATTTTTTACTTTTCAAACAATTGGTAACAACAGATTCTATATCGTCAGCTTGAATTTGTCCTGTAAGTGGCAGTATATAAAGTAATTCTTTCCAAGATCTGTCAGAGTTAACATATCTACAAATAAGTACAACCTGTGCAATATCATTCCCATCGCAAGATTCATCACAGGCAATAGGAAATCCTGGTGTTAAATTTAAATCTGTAACCTGCTAACTAGTTACATCTTCTGCCATATTTTCAGACTCTTACAATCTTAGTGGACAATGGCGTGACTTATTTTAGCAATTATTTCTGTTTTACTTTTTATATCACAAAAAAAATATATTCTGACACTTTAATAAAACAATCTTTCACAAAATTGCCATCTATAAATGGATTTCCCTGTTTCACTATTTCTAGAGCAGCAACAAAACTAGCAGTTGTATTATTACTTGATTTTATCCATGTTGAAAATGTACCTTTACTTAAGTTCATTTTAAGTTGAAATCCTGCTACTGCCTTTTTTCTCCCTCTTTATAAGTGTTTGCAAATAGTTCATGTTTATTTAAAAAATGCCTTTGTACATTTGATTTTTTGTTATTAGAAAACTTTTTTTGACATATTAAGTACACTGGGACTCCTGTTAAATTTGCAACAACTGCATAGATTCAGTCCATTCAATTCTAAATTCTCGATTTTCTTGTTCTACTTTTTTTTTTTCCCCAGCCATAATAAATATTACCTTCAATACTATAAGCTTTTATTCAATGTTTCTTTTGTACACTAATACTAAATGAACTAAACACGAGTAAATAAGAAAAATATAAAACTACCATATGCTAAGATGACATGATTGTTCATGTTGCCATTGCTAAGTTAGTTTGACGTGTTTTTCTCAAGGTAATACATTCAATTATTATTATTAAGTTTTGTTCTTACTCCGATAGTGTAAGTGATTAACAATGATTGTGAAGTCTTAAAAACTATTTGTCAAGTTTACAAGTTATCCTTTTCTTTTACTTGAATTTAAAATTTTATTTTGTTATATATATATTATTTACTAACTTGAAAAGAGCCGCAATTATGCATTAAAAGAGCCAAATACGGCTCCAGAGCCACAGGTTGCCGACCCCTGACCTAATTGCATTTCAATCAATGTCTATAAATCTCCAGCACAAAAAAAAAAAAAAAAAATTATTATTAATAGTCATTGTTATTATCAGCTATTCTAACTCCAGAATAGACTTTCTTAAAGAAAATATTTAACTGAAAATTTGAGTGTTTTTTAATAGAAGCAGGCCCAATATATTATGAAGTTAGCTAATATTTCAAAAATGTACAATACTGATTGCTTACTATAAAAACATAGTTAAGGATAGTATGCAATGGATAGTTATAATAAAGCAAGGTATGTAAGTTGTTCAATAGCTCATTGTAAAAAAATTATGTCAGTGTTAGCATAATCATCATAAATATATATTAGGCTATTAATAAGAACCAATATATTATATTTTTTGATAGTATGATGCTTTTTTTTTATAAGTCATAAATACCTTATTTCTTTAGTTTATTTCTATAAATTCACTGAATATTATAATTCTAATAAGTTATAAAAAATTGATAATTTACAATTTTATCTTCCTTATATTAACTACTATGAAAGTATTTACACATTTTGCAAATAAACCTGAGCATATTTTTTTGCTATTGAATTTAATAATACCTGTTATCATTTGGAAAATAACTGCAACCTATTACATTTCAGACAAATATGCACTTAGATCTACAAAACCACATAGAAATACTATTCAACTTCAGATAATTGCTCAATTATTTAGCCATTTTAGATAATAACAAAACTGTGCTGCATTTATCACTAAAGGTATAGGGTGTATTTTAAATGTGATGATTCCAATGAATGAATGAGATAATCAATAAGTTTACCCAGGAAGCATGAGATAGAATTTCCAATCTTTTAACAGAATTTCTTCATAAATCATGCCATCCTAAGTCCAAAATATTATCAATTTTTATTACAGTATTGAATATGCTTATTTAATAACAGGTGAAAATAAAATAAATTTCAAATAAAAAAGCAAAATTTTTTGATGCTAAAATCTTAGCTTTTCACAATAAAAATTCTATTGGCAAATAAATCATTTTTATTTAAGTTTCAAATAAAAAAAAACAAAACCCTTTAATACTAAAATTTAGCTGAAAACATTAACTAAAATTCTATCATCAATTAGAACAATTTTATCTAATAGTTCCAAATAATTTGACAAAAAAAAAAAAAATACTTCAAATGATCATAAAATCCAAAACCATGATGAAAATGACCATCTTTAGAACTTGACTTATTAGAAAAGATGTAATCACTATAAAGTTAATTTTAAAAAATGTATGTATCAAAATTTTTTCACAATGGTATCACCAAAATCATATGTAAATGGATGTTTTCAGAAGTAAACTTTTACTATTCTAAACTGTGTATATTATTTACATTTATTCTAAATGTATGTATAGTAATTAAGTATGTTTTGTAATTTTTAAAAAATCTGTGCATACTCAAGGTTAATTTAAAAACATACTATAAGTAAATAATAATTTGGTCCAAAGAGTTGTCAGATCAGTTGACAAATTAAGGATGTTGCACCTTCAGCATAAATAAATCAATTTATGTAATTGAATTAAAACTCCACGTAACTTATGATTAAGCTTTAATTTCCTTAAAATCCTATCATTACTTAAAAGTGAATCATAAAACTGTGTACTATATTAAATTTGCTGATATAATAATGCTTATTGATAGTAACTATGAGCTTAACAAAATGTATAGAATATTACAATAAAGCTCGGACTTGATATGCTAAAAAAAATGCAGCTACAACCAGTACTGTGAAGTCAGAAATCAATCATAGGATTACTGGTATCAGAATCAGTAAAAATGTAAACTACATGAAAATGTAACAATGTGTTAAAATATCTCCTAACATGCCAGTACTAAAAACTTTAAATCTAATTCAAATCTTTCCTCAAAGTATAATCTGGCAAAAGCAATTCTGTATCTGACAAGATGTTTGTTAAGACTCTGAACAAAATTTTTCTTTATAGGTGTGTCAAACTCATTCAAACAATGGCCCATTTAATGCGACTTGGAAGATTCTTGCGGGCCACATCACACAAATTTTGTTAAAATTTTATTTTGAAGTGAAAATGCAGGATAGGTAGGGTAATTAAAGCATATGATGTAGTTTAGTGAATTCAGTTCAATAATATACAATTGATATAGTATTGTTTTTGTTTAAACATTTATTTTATTTGATTACATATTTATAAAACTACAATTTATTGTTTTACAGGAAACTTGCCAGTGGTTTCTCCTACTAGTTTTCCAATATCTGGATTCAAAGACTGAGAACAAACAATTTTCATTATGACAGATAGGTGTTTATCAGTTAATCTTGATCTGTAAGCTGTTTTATTTAATTTCATGCATGAAAATAATTGCTCATCTAAGGATATACTTCCAAAAAAGCATAAAATTTGTGCAGCAAATTTTTTAATTTCGGGTATCTTTCACCTGAATAGGAATTTTGGGAGTTCCTACTTCTTGATATTTGTTTTTTAAAATCGAATTCATTCTGGAAATCAATTAATTCCAGTTGCATCGAAGTCGAAGCTTTTTCAACTTTAAGGGCAAAAGGTCCATTGAAAAGAGAAAAAATTTCTTCTAACTCCTTGAAATCACGAATTCGGGTTTTTTTTTCCAATTTTTGCAGAGTATTGTGAAAACGGGAAACTTTGATTTGTGCTTATGTCAAAACGTTTTTTTGAAAATGATTTTTAAACATATTCAGTTTTTGTCCAAAGCTTGCAACTGTATCATACATGTTCATTATTAATTGATCTTTCCCTTGCAATATAATATTAAGATTATTCAGATGGCCTATAATACCCATTAAAAATGCTAGGTCTTGTACACACAATGGATCTTTTATAACAGATATATTTTCATTGTTTTCATCTTTCATTTTAAAAAATAATATTATTTCCTCCAAAAGCAGATACAAGCTCTTCAGGACATTGTGGCAGACACCCAACGAACTTCTGTGTAATAAGGGATATCTTCGAATTGGTATTCTAAATCTTTAAGGAACGAAGTAAATTGGCGATGGTTAAGTGCTCTCGATTGAATAAAGTTGATTATCTCTGTAACTGTTTTAAATACTTGGTTCATTTTTAATAATTTTAAACAGAAAATTTGATGGTGAATGAGGCAATGAAAAACTTTGATTTTCGGTTTATCTGGATATTCATCTTATAATTTCCCTGCCAGTCGTGACACGAAACCTTTAGTTTCACCATTCATCGATTTAGCACCATCAGTTGTTACAGAAACAAGCTTGTCAAGAGGCAAGTTAAATTTTTCTAAAATGCTCCATACGGCATCAAAAATATCTTCACTAGGTTCCATGAAGAGGAATGAATTCCAACAATTCTTCAGTGATCCTCATGTTATTATTGCAACTACAATAAAAAGCAGTAACTTGTGCAACATCTCATATCTGTGCTTTCATCAATCACAATTGAAAAGAACTGGATTTTCATAGATATTTCCTGTAGTTACGAAGTGATGTTATCTGCCATTTCAGTAATTCTATCTGCCACTGTATTTCTTGATAATGAGATGTCTCGAAATGCCTGTACCTTTTTTCTGGACAGACAAATTCGGCAGCTTTTATCATACATTCCTTGATTAAAGAACCAACGATAAATGATTTTGAATGTTTTGGTAATAAATAGCTTATTTTGTAACTAGCTCATTACTAATTCATTACTTTTCATGAATTTTGTAAGCACTCTTTGCTGACTACTTAATGAATTCATTGTTTTTAATTTTTCTTATTTTTGCTTCAAAGGACGAAAATTGTTCTTCATGATTAGTGCTATAATGTCACTTAATGTTGTATTCTTTAATGACACTAATTGTTTATTTGCAAATTAAACACGTAATCTTATTGTTCACTTCCACACAAAAATAGTTCAGTTCTCACCTTTCTTGAAATTTTCTTCTCTCGTCATCAATCTTTCGTTTTTTATTTAGCATTGGAAATGGCATTTTCTGTAATAAAAATGGGGCTTTAGATTTAAATTTTAAAAATTAAAAAAATTGCAACTATGTTTGCCTACATTTTTTGAATGAGTTATAAAAGAAAACCCACAAATTTTTAACTCGTCGATCGGGACACGGAAACTAGCGCAACTGCCTTTTGTTACAATTCTAAAAAAAAAAAAAACAAACCATCATCTGCAGATATGATTGCTATGTTGGTGGTGCGAATAGCTGACTAAAGTTTTGCTGGAATGTATTTATATTCTCGGAAGCACAGCAGCCCATTATTAATGTTGCCAGCTTTGGTGTTCGGCATATTTCAAATGCTTCATCATCATAAAAGCATGTTGTCAAAAATATTTAGCTATGTGTGTAACCAAGAATTATAAATTAGCTATGTATGTAGCCAACAATTTTTGTATATATTTTAATTCATCTAATTAAATATAAAAGTTTGTTTTTTAAAAAGTTTTTTAAAATTAATTAATTGTTTGAAACATATCGTTCTGTTTTCATTTTATTACATAGCAACATAGCTGCAGGCCACGAAAAATAACGCCAGTTTGACATGTCAGCATTATACTATTTTTATAATTTTTTTATGACACTTTATATATTTCCAGCAAAAACATTGACTTTTTCTAAAAAAATTTTTTCAGTTTTTTCCCCCTTATGTATATTGTGTTTCCTCAAACGTAAGACCTCACCATAAAATAAGCCCTAACATAATTTTGGAGAATACTTATAATATAAGCCCTAGTTGAGATTGGCAGCCCAATATATGGCTTTTTTTTTTTGACTATTCAACCATATGGATGTACTGCATTATAAAATAATGAATGTATAAATAATAATATTGGCATTAATGCTTTAAATAAATGGTAATATTCATTATATGTTTTTTTTTATATTTTCCTGTTAACTATTTTCAACAAACATAATTCTACCTATATAGAGAAACTTTATCTACCGCAAGTCAGTATATCAGACAATTTATTATTTGATTTATAAATTTTAAGATACTTATTTTATTTATATTCAATACTTAAGATTTAGTTTCAATATGGTATCTTTTAAATATTTGAGATAACAGAATTAATTTGATTTCTTAAACATTTTTTTTCCTCCTGAAAGACTTTATTAAAAGAATGGAAGTGATTTTAAAAATCAAAGTTTAGCTCAAGTTAAATCAGATTCTTTTTCTCCTAAAGAAAAGTTTTTAAAAAAATATCCAAGCAAGGCCATGGAAAGTGTTTACAATTTACATACTTGATAACAAATGGACACGATTGTGTCATATATAAATCTTCATAATTCACTACAATGTATGTTATAATGGATGTACTTAATGTGCACATGTGAAATAAACTTTCTGAATTTTTATGCATTTTTATTCCTTTTGTGTGGAGAAACTATTTTTAACTACAATCATTTTTGTTATCGCTCCTGTCTCACAAGTTTTCAATTAACATTTGATTTAATGGTAAATTTAAACTGAATAATATTCTGATTACCAGATAAGTGCAAAAAGAAAAAGCTATTATGGTGAGTACAAGAAAGAAATTGAGAGAGGCTCCCGGGGAAAGAATCTTACAACTTTCTGTAAAGAGTAAAAGTATTTGAAAAAATGTACATTTTTATAATTGAACTGTAGATTTCTTACAAACAAAAATTAGACATCCCATGAAAATAAGTCATACAGTGCCTTTTGGAGCAAAAATTAATGTAGACTAGGTCTTATTTTTGGGAAACACAGTACTGTAAAAATTTTAACTTTGTTAATAAATAAATAGAAAACATATAACAGTATAACTATAGACTTTAAAACCAAATTTTAATAGATAAAAATGTTGACTCATATCAGCAGTGATGAAATGCCTTGCATGTTGTATGCTATCAATCAATATAAGAAATACATAATTAGTCTAATTACAAACAATGCCACACACTGAGAAGTTGGCCTCCAAGATTTCATGTACAGCTTCAAAAATCTTAAGACAAACTGAAAGTAAAAATAGTTTACCAAATACACATTAAAAGTATTAGATAGTTAGACTGGATTAATATTAACAGAACACTTATGATGGATTATTTGGTGAAATAGTTTTACACGAAACAGATTATGCGCATTTAAGAAAATATAGGAAAAAAACGAACTTTATTAGATATGGAAGAAAATGGAGCATGTTGAGGTACAAAATTATCAAAGATATAATGGAAGGAATTGAAAAGACAAAAAAAAAATCCATAAAAAAAAAGATCATCTTAAGAACAGTAATTGTGAATATTGAGAAGTACAGCAATATAATATATAAAGAAAGGCTTGTTATAACAATCAGGTTATATTTATGCTTTTTGGAAAATTAATAATATTGATATTCTAAAACTTGTTTCATTAAATTGATTTATTACAATAAATTACATATTGAAAAATAATTACATTTAAAGTAAAAATATTATTTTAAAAGACTGCTACCTCATATGCTATACTAAAACTCTACCCCTTAAAAATAATTACTACAATATTAGTGTGAATGATTGTGATTAAACTAATAATAATAAGAAAATATTTTAACAAATATAAATTACTCACTGATTCATTCATATTTTAATATTTTTCACATCTATAATGAAAATAATAGCTATTTATATCTAAATTAACTTTTTTTTTTTACAAACAATATATATTACATCTCTAATTAATACAAGATATTGATTTTTTTTGGTATTAATACCAATTTTTTTTTCCTTAGGAGCCATTGAATTTATATTTTATTTCATTAATATTATGAAGAAAAATGCCCACTAAAATTTTTATTATACCATTAGAATGTTTAGTATTTTTATACCATTAATTAAAATAATCATATACTGTATTTATACAATGCACAAAAATGAAAAGTTACTAGTTATTGCAAAAACTTCTGTGAATAACCAATATAAATGAGTGGATTTTACCAAAAAACCTGATAATTACATTATAGTTAACAATTTCTCAGTAAAGATACACAGTTTGAAACTACTAATAGCAACAAATAATATGGATATTATGAATATAAAATAATAACAAAATCATATTTACAGTTAAAATACTAGACATCTCTTTGAAGAAATTAAACAAAACAAAAAAAAAATGAATCTGAAAAAGGGGATATTTATTTTTGTAATGAGATAAAAATATAAAAGAAATCAGATAATAAACAAAACCAAACCTGATTTATGATAACATTTTGTCATAAATAAAGTGCAAAATTTTTGTTAAAAAATTTAGTTAATTCATCACTGCTTTCTGTTACTGCCTTGCATGCCCTTCAGACATTTTTTCGGATTTATTAGACTATTTATTTTCATGATTTAAACGTATACATTTATATTCAATAACATATGCCAACAAATTTTAGAAAAACTGTCTTCATTAATAATCTACGATATTAAAAATATATATACATGAGAATTTGAAAATGAATAAAAATTCAACAAGCATTTCACTTATATAGAGGACTGTCTGTATATGATATGACTATAAATTCATCTAATTGTTTAAATGCAGATGATTAAATTAATGTTTCAAATGAAATATCAGTTCAGAAATATTAAACTCTAAATTGGAACATAACACTAATAAATAAGCATATATAGGCATTTGAATACAATAATTACACATATACGTGTGTCCACATTGTGTATATATATATCCCTTAGTCTTATTTAACAACATGAATTTATACATTGAACATAAAAATATTTATTCATTTGTAAGTATATAAATTCCATTTTATTATTCATTTTTGGAATGAATACTCTCAGACCCCATCTTCCTCACAATTAGAGAAATATATATATATAGAAGACTGGATAAAAAAAATTAACAAAGAAAAATTTTGAAAATAAGCTAAGTTTAAAAATTTGAACACTTATATCACAACTTAAATCTTAAAAATAGTTTCAAAGACTATAACTACATAATTTTTAATACTTCTGTCTTGAAATTTAGTAATTTTTTTTGTAATAAGTCTGATTCAATTTTGACAACAAATCATAAATGTCTTTATAATTTCACAATAGACAACAATTGTAGACAACCTACCAAACTTTGTTAATAGTTTTGAAGTAAATTTATACTTCTAGGAAATTTGCCCTGCTATTTATTTATAAAATGCAGGTAACATCAATTCACTGTATTTATCCATTTGATGGATTAGATAATTTTGATTTTTTTGTAATGTCAAAAAAATCCCCACACATACACACAATGGAAACTGCACATTTTTGTATATTTTTTATATTTCATACATGCATGAAATAACACAAAATTTTATTACTTATTTATATTTACCAAAACTGGATTTTGGTCTTAAATACTTTGGCACTGCCATACGCAGATGCTATAACATGTTCATTTTTTTTTACAATCCTACTAAAAATCAAAAAGCAAATGGCTGTGAAAATCCATAAATGATTAGACTTTTATTACATCTATGATAAACAAATTTACAATAGTAATTATATTGCAAAAATGTTGGCAAACATCTATATAATGGAAAAAAAATCCTTCAAACTCAAAAAAATAAATTGTTACTGATGTAATATCACTAGAAAACGCAGTTTGTTCCTCTATTTTAATGACAATTCATTTTTACTATTTTTATACAGAATATTTTCAGATGTATGATGTAAGGGACATGATGAAAAATACCTTCCACAATTCACTTATAAATAAATTGTTTCTGGTCCTAGCAAAAATAATCTTATAAAAAAAATAATATATAGTCAAATGAATTTCTATCTAACAAAAATATCACTTAAAGTAATGTGATTAAGATTAAAAAAAACAAGTAACTTTAATCACAGACTTTCATTATTTATACCAAAAAATGTTACTTATTAGGTCACATCAATTGCAAGTAATATTTGTTTTTTAATTACTTTGCCATTTCTCATCCACTCTTTATTCAAATGTTTCATGTTATTAATATATTTTTATTAGAAAAGGTTTTCTTACTAGCCAACTTTTAAGTGTCTCACACCCAAATTTCATATACGAATGAAAAAATGTGTTTATATATTACTGATTCCTATAGTTATTTCAACAAAATAAAATAAAATTTCATTCGTTCTCATAACCTCTTAAATCAGATTGTAACATCAAGTTTCATGATAAGATAGTAAAAAAAGATAAATTGTCTTTCTTATTCCTAAGATTCACAAAGCTATTAATATTGTCTAAGCTATTTTCAATACAGGAATATATCATTACATCAATTTTATGAATATTAATGAAAGAAATACTATAGTTATTAAAATAGCAGATAAAAAACTTATGACTGGATGCTAATATAAAAGTTGTTTGGTATCTAATTTTTCATAATTATCTACAATAATAAATCTTCTCACATATTATAATGAAATTTATTGAAAAAACAGAGGGTCTTTATCTTTATATAATGTGATATACACATTCTGACATCTATAGTTTCCTTGTAGTGTATAAATAACTAAATAAAAAAAACAATTAAAGTTCACCTGTTTAATAAAAAAATATTGTTTTGAATGAATCTGGTATAAATGAACTATTTATTTATTAAATTTTAAAATGAAATATTTTTGTTTGAATTATCAGTGAATGATAAAAATACCTTATCAGAATTAGAAGGGTCACATAAAAAAAAAGACTACATTTTGTTGTGAGATCTGCAGAACTGATTTTTGCAAGAAGTACAATTTTCTTCTGCTTAAAAATTTGTGTTTATTTTACCTTACTTTTATAAATATATTTGCGACATATAGCAAAGAAATATGAATTATGGGTTAAAACAATTTAAGGAAAGGGGACATAAGCTCCCCCTTCATTTGGTATCATTGAGATTAAAATGAAATGGATATCACAAACACTATGCTGAATGCCAAAGAGCTAAGATAAGTGAATTCACCTTGGATTATAATATCAACAGAAATACTAAGTGGGTATCAACTAATGATTCAAATTGCTTATGGATTCCTATGCTTGTGTTTTTGCTATAAAAAAAAAATGTGCTTAAGGAAACATCATCGAATAATAGAATATCAGCTGAAGACATATATAAGCAAAACTATGATAACAGATGCTAATAAAAACCTTTTAAAGTAAGTCAGATAAGTTCATTTAAAAAAAAATGTTAAAAAAAAAGCAAGCAAAATGATCATTTTAATAATATTCATTTATTAAAGTTTTTTTTATATAAATAATTCCCATCAGTATAACTTACTTTAGTACTCGCTATCATTTAAATGATATAAAAAATATACATTTTCTACAACTTCGGACTATCCACACCGCTTGATGTGCTGTTTCTATGCAAAAGCAAAAAATATGCTGTTTACAAGGCCGCTCATAGATTTTACGGCCTGTAAACAGTTCAAACACTTGATGTTGATGAAGTCAAGACTTCCCCAACATTGCTAGCATTTGAACATTAGCAGCAACGTGTTGTGAGTCTATATACATGTTAGTATTGAATATTCAACAGCGTATGATATGAGTGTCTGTAGTAATCATGAAAAGTGCAACAATATGCAGGTTAAAGGTTTTTATTTTAAATGTAATTTGTATGAGTAACTACAAATTATAACTATTTCTAAAACATCCCTAATTTTCTTGTTAGGTGGCACAATTTAATAAACGAGGAGTGTAAGTTGATTCGGCAAAGTTCACGCGAAAGTCACGGAATTTGCAAAAGTTTTCCATGAAATGTTATTGTCTGTGTATATATGAAATCAAAGTTCTTTTTTTGGGGGGGGTTTGCGTTATTTTCAAAATAACGAAATTTTATCAACATTTTCGAAAAAAAAAAGCATATTATATGTATTTGTTTATGAATAAATATAAATATTTTTGAACCCCCTGTAAATCAAAAAAAAAAAAAGTTTTAATATATATACAATGTACCGAGGTACATCGTGACCAAATGTGTAGTATTCTTTAAGAGTAAAAATATTCAGTAAATTTAGTCTTTTAAAATAAAAAATGAAAAAATTAAAATAAAATAAAAGTTTTAAAAGTTGAAGAAATTGAAAATTAAAAATAAAAGATTAAGGTAGGGGGGTTTATTGTTAAAGAAAAATAAACGATTTTAAAAGAAGGATAAGATTTTAGAAGAAAAAGAAAAGGGTGAAATAAAAATGATTTAATATTGCTTTTAATTAATTCGTAATAAAAGTAACAATAAAAAAAAAAAGATGGAGTTCGTTTTGTCTTATAAAAAAAAAAATTAAATGTGTGCGTGTATAAAATTTTGAATAAAAAAAAGAAATAGAAGCCCAATCGAAGCGAAGACAAATGTACAAGGGATCCACGAGATAAGAAACGCTGGATAATAAAAAACCAACAACAATGAACTTGGTATTGTTAAAAACGTTTTTTTTTCCATATATTCTATTATTCCATTCTTTTTAAGAAACATTTTTAAAATATTTTATAGAATCGAAATTCACAGATTCATTTAAAATCATTCAATTCCAAAATAATCAAGTTTAGTAAAAATAAAAATGTAGAATCAAAGAATCAAAAGAAAACTTAGAAGTTATTATTTGGACAAAATGATGCATTGCTGAATCCATCGTATCGTGCAGCCGGCTGAAGCCTTCTCTGCAGCACCATCAAAAGATAGTTCGAAGGGCAAAACATGTTTGGGTGAAATCGAAGGAACAACAGTGTCCATGCCGAGATCCATGAGTGTCATATAACATTGCAAATTAAAAAAAGATTCATGTGGAGTTTAGCGCTAACCGGTTAGAACCAACATTTTGTCGTACTCACGTCAAGTCACATTCAAATCCTAGGTAATGTTTCATTTTTCCTATTCTCCAATTTTGATTTTTAAGCTGTGATAGATAAATAAATAAAAATTTCTAATTTTATGAACTAATATCTTTAAAGTATAAATTATATTGGTTCCATTGTTCAATTTTTTTTCAAAATTATTCATTTTAATTCAATATGTTTGTTGTTTTTTTTTTATGTTATTTATAATGTATTAAAATATATATTCAAATGAAAAGAGTGTGCATGGTTGTATTATAAGACAAAACGATTGTTTTAAAAAAAAAAAAAAATTTAAACTATCGTTGAAATATTTATGATGATAGACAGATATACATATTTATGATGAGATATTTTTAGTAAAGTGGACTTCATTGTTATTGAGAAGTGATTAATATCCAACTAAAAGAATAAGGAGTATTTTTTTTTAAATAAGGATTTTTTTTTAATGATGCCAAAGTTTTCTTGTACGGTAAATCTTCATTATTATTAAAAATAGAATTTTAGAGTAGGCGGAGATTTTTTTCAAGACAACTGCAACTCGATGAGCTAGCTGGGCTTTCAGGTACTAGATTCGTTGCGAGTAAACATGTTAATTACTCCGTGATTAACTGGCGCCTAAAGGGTTTACCTCAAAATAAATAAAGTGTTTAGTTTAGTAGCCGAGTGTTTATATTATTGGTAACTTGCTGCCAATGATATTGCTCACTCTACCTGAGAACCAAAAACCTTCAGAGATTGGATAATTTCTTAATGAAGGAAGAATAATAATATATTTCTATTGTTATTATTATATAAAATAAAGGTGGGCAGTTCAATATAAAAAAAGACTGAATGTTTTAAAAAGAAAAAAAAATTTTTTTAAAAAAAAAAGACCGAAGATTTTAAAAACCAAAAAAAAAAGTTATATTTGTTTTTAAAAAATTAAAATAAACCCAGTAAAAAAAACAGTTATAGATTTATTTTTAAAAAAAAAAAAAAAACGTTAAAAAATGTAAAAAAAAAAAAACATGGTAAAAAGAAACAAAAAAATATTTAAGAAAATTCTATCTTTTTCTTTTAAAAAGCCCATGTTTTGCAATAGCAACAGCGCAATCATGTGATGTGGGATCGACCGAAGTTGTAGAACCAAAAAAAATATTAAAACTTTTATTACTTTGCATAAATAGTTTATCATTAATCCTTTTATGATGGTATGCTTTATAATTTAAATGGATATCATATCTATTAATTCCAATCTTAAAGAAAAGAGGAGGGGAGCTAAATTATAAAATATATGATAGGATATTAGATTACAGTTGGTAAATTAGAATTATAATCTTTATTTTATTCACCTCAATGAGTACTTATTTCAATAAATTTATATTGTTATTACTAACCCAAGTCCTTTGATTTGCCTATTGTATCAATAATTATAAAATTATTTTATTACACCATTTATTTTACAATTAAAATAATTCACTGTACATTCCACACTATACTTTATCATCAAATAAGTCATCATTTATTGAATTATATCTTCTTTGCCAAGAAAGATACTCATTCTACAGACTATTGGCACTTTACAAATTTATGAGTCCATTATAAATATAAATTTAAACTGCTACAGAGCCATTTGTGAATCAACATATTTGTAAAAATATTTAGTTGCCTAGGTATAACATTTATGTAGTATCATTTAGTGCATAAATGAAGAAAATCACTTGACCATGATTTTATTTATTATATGTGGTTGCCCAAATCTATGAAGCACTTGCAGGTCAGATAACCATACTCAGTTATAATGTTTTTGTTATATTCATAATTACCCAAATCTGCATGCTATTCAGTGAACAACACATTTTAGCTTTACATTTAGGTAGCCTTTATTAATTTTTCTTTACATTTGGCCATCCAACAAGGAAATATTGCTACCCACAAGGCAATGTTACATCCTTAGTATTATCCATATATGGTTTATAATAGTTTCCTTCACAATAATTAAACAATTTACAATTAAATACTATTTTGAGAACTCACGAATGCAAAGAATTGAATGAGTAGATCTAGGAATGCCGATTAAATATTCTACTATATATGAAATACAAATCATCAATAAAAAAAATCATACAAAATGTATATTGTACATGTATATTTATAATTAAATGACCTTTTTTAATTAAGTAAAAGCTTGCACTTAAGTATTAATTATATTTTATTCTGTAAATTCATTCTTAACAAAACTAATAAATATATCGAAATTTCAATATTATGGCTTATCTTAGGAACTTTTTTATTTTTTTCCTTTACTTTAATAAATGAACTTTGTTACCTATATTTATTTTATTTATTATCCAGTAAATAAATAAATAATATGAATGGATTTCATGTCACTTCAGATAGTCTTTATAAATATTAATTTATAATTGCGCAACAACCACAATCACTTCATTGCAAAAAATAAATTCCCACTTCTCTTGGAAAGATATTTTCTTCATTAAGACTAATTTTACTAATGCTCAGCATAGGAAAAATTTCTCAGTAACAATGATTATATTTATTATCACTTAATCTGGTGAAACAAGACAAATATCTTCATCAAAGATTGAATGAATTGTATAAAAGTCAGCAAATGATAAAATGGTTAAACTTTAATATAGTTGGTCAACTATTGACCACATATTTGCGAAGTGAAATTTAAAATTTGGGCCAAAACTTTTAATTATAGTACTGATTACTTATTGTTTTTAACTCTTTATTCATACTGTTATACTTACATGTTTTGCTTTAATACAACTTCTAGACTCCATTTATATATATATATTGAATAAGCTAATAAAAATCACTATCCACAAATTTTTTTTTTTACAATTAAAAATCCTCAAACAATTAAATGATTTTTTTTAAAAAAGTGTTTGACGGGACTTAATTGATTTATTAACTTTAAAAAATTTTCTTCATCTCATTAGATCCTTTTTTCATTAAAGACTTATATTAATAAATGATATCATAAAAATCAAATCAAAGAAACAATATAAAACTAATTTGAAATAAAAATATTTTATAATAGAATAAAATCCATTTTAATATTCTGCAATAGCAAAAAATATTTTTATACAATATACTGTTAAAAAACACAATCTATACTTATAAAGCAAGCAGTACATTTGTATGATTATAAAAGATATTTTCTAAATTTTTTATCTATTTTATACTTATTAATAAATAAACATGTAGATCACTATAATTTTTAAAAGATTTCAAAAACGTTACAATAGTTGCCAATACGTGGCCGAACCCTTTATTTTTTTTTTATAAGTAACAATAAAAATTCTTCTAAATACAATATTATAAATATATATTGAGAAAATTAATAATTTTCAAACAAAAAGTTGAAATATGTTATACTTATATATTTGCTTTACAAGATTACATTTCATGGATCACAAAAAGTATAAAACATCTTAAAAGAGGATAAGATGAGAAAAGGATGAATGAAAAATAAGCTGTTATGTAAATACCCTTCTAACAAAGTAAAGGAATCACAAATGTTTCAATTGTATAGTCCAATTAAGTGTGTGTGTGCATATATATATTACAAATTTTACTATTAGCTTTCCGATACTTGCTATTTTTATAAATATTAAATAAATAAAAACTATCACCAGAATTGGCTTGCTTAAATGCCTAAATAAGATCATTTAAAATCAAATTTCCAAGATTTCTCTTGCTCTTAAACAAACTTTTTTTTTAAAAAGCAATTATTTTGATTGTTTCAATAACAAAAAGGTTATTCTTTATAAATTGATTAAGCATTAATAATTAAAATTTAGATATACTATACCTTCATTTTCCAAATCTGCAACAACTGTAGTATTAATTACAGAAATATCAATTTCACCATTTTCTTTGGGAACTGTATCTTTTAATTCCGGAATATTCTGCTGTTGTTCTTCTTTATGAATTTTAGTAGAAATTGTTAAAGAATTTACACTATCTCCATTGGAAATAATAGTCTTATCCATCTTCACATTAACTGGCTGTGAATCCAATTTGGCAGCACTTTTTTCTTTGACAATTTCATTTTTATTATCTGACTTAATATCTTTTTTATCTAATTTAATATTGTCTGTCCGACTATCTTTTTTATCAATATTTTTTTCCATATTCACAATTTTAGTTTCAGATTTTTCTATTTCTTCAGATTTACATACATCAGATTTTATTTGCTCAGAACTTAAGCTGGCTTTGGTTTCTGAATCTTTTATTTTATCTTTATTATCCTGAGTTTTATCATTAAGTTTTTCTAAAGATTTACTATCACTAGAGTCTATATGTTCTTTAATTTGTAATTTATTATCGGTTATAGGAGTTGATTTTATTTCAATTTTATCAGTATTAGAATCTAAACTATTAATGTTATTAAATTTGATATCGTTGGAAATTTCCACCTTTTCATTTGATCCTTGATTTTTAGCAGAAGACGTCGTCGTCATGGTACCTGCAGCCTTAGGACTTAATGTTGCTGCTACCTGAGCAGCAAATTGAGCAGCAATGATGTTTTGTTGAGAAGAAAGTGAATTCTAAAAATAAATAAAATATTATAACATTCATCTTCAAAATAAAAACAATAAGTTTATATTAATATTATGTACAGCATATATACTGTATATTAAAACAACAACTGAAATTAATTCTATAATTTTAAATAGTACAAATATATAAATAGAAGCTACATCTAGTTTGCAGCATCACTGCAATTTTGGGTAGCATTTACAATTAGAATTTAAAAATCAAAATTTCAATTTCACACAATATGTTGAAACTAAAGCCACAACCAATTAAAACTGGAAGAGCAAATTGAAATCACATTAAAGAAGCTCAGTTAAGTTCTACTATTAATTAATTACTAAATCAACTAACTTCAGCTTGCCCTGTCAATTTCAATTGGTTTCGGCTTTAGCTACATCATAGTTGAAACATTTATTTAGATTATTACAGAAAAATACTCATTTATGTTAAATGTTTTTATATGCACAATACAGTATTTACAAGCATAAATCATTACATTTTAAAAAAAAAAAATCTAAACTAATCACTATCATAGGGAAGCTACTGAAGAAAATTTTTGTTCGAGTTTAAAATCTTTTTTCATTTCTGAGCAATTGTATATATCTCTAATAAAAAGTTATCATAAAATTTATAATAAAAATAGAAAAATTAATCCATACTAGTTAAATATAGGCTTTGAGAAACTGCAAAGACCAATCATAACATGATGTTACATGATCAGGTTACATTAAAGTGGAATGTCTTATATCAAGCAGAATATTAATATTCCAATTTCAACTGGTCTTAATCAGACATTACCATATAGACTCATTATGTAAAATTTTGTTCTTGTTCAAATTACTTGAGAGAACATGACAAATTAATGTAATTGCATGTTAAATCCTTTTATATCAATTCAGACAATTAAATCTCATTATCTAGAATGCTTTTAAAAAGTTGTGATTTCCAACAATATCTTAATGATGTATTTCAAAATTGAGATGCTAAAATAAATTAAAAGATAGCAAGTAATGACAAACTATTACTAATGAGGATCAAATGTTGCTAGTAGGCATTAATACTCTACTAATTACTTAAGTTGCCCTTAGAATAGAAAACATATATATGTTGTTTCAGATTGATTTAGACTTAGAGAATCAATCTAAAACAAATTCATTAATTAAATTTCTAGTTTCAAATCACTTAATAGTATTATTAATTTAATCAATTTCTCTGTTATAGGATACTCATTTGGAGAAAACTAAAAAAATGACTAGCACAATGTCATAATTAAACGGAGCCAACAATCTTTAAGCCAAAAATCCACAAAATATCTAATATACAGAACTAGAATTTATTCTCAACATATAAGAAAAAACCGACAGAAAAGCAAGTTATTATTTCAATTAAGATCATAAAAGGGTATTACACTATTGAAATTATGAACTTCAAAAATAACTAGCATCTATAATGTAACAAGAACTTACTATGGAAAAAAATAATTTCTTGTTTTCAGAAGCTATAATGAAAACAGTCAATGCTGCCTAATTATAAAATAATAGTAATAAAAATTGTAATTCTTTTGATGCCAATAGTAAACATTTCTGACAGATAAAACTATCAGAATCATCATCATTATAGCAAGTTGGAATGCATGTCAATCCATAGTTTTTTAAACCAAACAAAAGCACAAAAAGAGTATTCTTTTAATTTTATGTAAGAATATTGTATAAAATCAATAAGGTTAAATTGTAATAGCTCAGCATAATCCCTATGAAAAGACTTTTTATAAATTTAACAATTCACAATGAACAATTTTAAGAATGTGTCATGTGTAAATTAAAGAATTTGTGAAAAGCAACTTAGAACCACAACACGCATACCCAAGAAAATTCTAGAGTATTCGAACAGATTAGCTAGCTTAGAATGATTGTTTAATAATAATTTCCCTGGAGAATTTAACAATTTCAGATCTTATACATTGAAAGTCAGCAAAATCTTCTTGAAAAAAATAGAATATTCTACATATAAAAAGGCCACTTATGGAGTATATAATCTCGACGCAACTATGTCATTTTAAGCAAATAGTTACATATTATGTATAATCAAATACCCCAAATTCACAACTAACCCAGACTAGCCAAAAAAAAATCAAGTCTTAAAATACAACCAAATGGTTTCGCTGTTATAATCAGACTTCTCAAGTATAAAGGTCTAAAAGATAACAAGTTTATACACATTTTCTATTAACTAATTAAACACATAAGATGCAAATTTATGGGAACAATTTTAAAATTTCTTTCAAAAAATAAATTGTCATTCTTACTTTCTTACTGAATGAAAACTTGCATTAATCTTTAAAGCACAGTTCTAAATATTGATAATAAGTGTGTGTCAAAATTAATTTTTTTGTTTACATAAGGATTTAATCTATAAGTTAAACACATACTCAAGTATTCTAAAAAAAAAAAAAAATCTCTTGCAGATATAGATCTCAGTTTAGAATTTGTGGATGCAATATATTTTATCTTTCATAATCAGAAATACTCTATCCCAGGATCGAAACACCCATTCTTTAAATCAATAATTAAATAAAATATCCGATTAACCCATTTTAAAAAGCAATTTGTCCTAAGCATGTAATTGTAGTCTGCTTCTATTTAAGGATCAATGAAAATTATTAGATTAATTTCACTAATGCATATTTATTTCTAAACCTACAGATGTGTATCTACGTTCACAATTACCCAACATCAAAATATCACTGGCATGAGAAATTATAAACTTATCATGGTTTACCTTGCCAATGCATATTTTAATAATTCTGAAAGTACATTAATTTTCATAAAACAAAGTTATTTATGCTCCCCTATACACTTGGAGGTCAATATATTTCAGGCTAAAACTGAAGTTAACTTTACAAGAATTGGGGGGGGGGGGGGATCTAGAATTAAATAATAAACCCAAAAGTTAAAATCAGATTAATGAAAATTTTATAAACTTACAATTTTGAAAACAGAATGGACTTCTTTGGTTGAAGTTATTAAAAATGAAAATAAAGATAATAATATACCTCAATTAAAAAAATTACTTGTTTAAAATTAAACTAGAAAAGCAAAAAATTTCTGAAAATAAAATACTAGAACCTATTTGTTTGCAATCTGATATATGATTGTCAATCAGCAAAAGTAAGACTCAATATTTTAGAGAAAAATTACATAATGAACTTAAAAAGTTATGATTTGTTCGATGAAAATATTATTGACTTGCAATTTGAAATGAAAAAGAACATCAATTAAGTTTACAAAACTTCAAAGTAGAATAATTTATAATTAATGCAACTAAAAATCATATCTATAACTAAAAATGATTCATCTAAAATGATTAAGAAAACCATTAAAATATATATATATATTAATATGTGATTATTCATATAGTATACGAACATGGATGGACTGCTCACCAACATGCATTAACCAGCGTGGTGAGTTTATTGGCTTTTTACCTCCGAGTTTAAGATCAAGAAACACCATGGTCTTTCTTCTCAGTTGCCTGATAAGGCAGAATGAATGTTTGTGTAAATGATATACACAATTATGACAGACAAAAATAAATCATGGCTTCTATTCCCAGGAAGCTGTTAAGTCACCAACCAAGGCAGCGGTTGTTGGCCGAAGGCGGAGGGTGCTAAGAATCCCCTGATTGCGGACCCAGGTTGCCATTTGATGACGACTTTTTATTTAGGTACTTACAACTGTAGATCACTTTCAAGTGAAGGAAGATTGCAAGAATTAGAAGAACTGTCTTATATTAAATGGGACTTTATTGGACTTTGTGAAGTTAGAAGAAAAGGTGAAGAGACAATTGATTTAAAAAGTGGACATGTACTCCATTATAAAGGTACAAATATTGGAAATACAAGTGGAGTAGGATTCATTATAAATAAAAAGTGGAAGAACAATATTGTGGAGATTGATGGTGTATCGGACAGAGTGGCAAGATTAGTTATACAACTTAATAGCAGATACCAAATGCAGATAATGCAGGTTTATGCCCCAACAAGTTCTCATAGTGATGAAGTAGTAGAAGATTTTTATATGGATGTACAAAAGGCTTTTGATCAGAGTAAACAACATTTTAAAATTGTTATGGGAGACTTTAATGCTAGAATTGGTAAACAAATGAAAGATGAAAGTGCTGTAGGTAATTTTGGTTATGGTAATAGAAATGAGAGAGGACATAGACTTGTGGAGTTTGCAGAAGAAGAAAAACTTTATATTATGAATTCTTTTTTTTTTTTGAGAAAAATGTTAAAAAAAAAAACATGGAAGCATCCAAATGAAGGTACAGCAGAATTGGATTATATTTTGACTAACAGAAAATACATATTTCAAGATTGTAATGTTCTTAATAAATTTAAAACAGGAAGGGATCATCGATTAGTAAGATGTAAGATATGTATTAATGCAAAACTAGAGAGACAAAAATTATTAAAAAAAACAATATTTACAGTTGATATTCCTAATCTTCAGAAACATTCTAATGAATTTAAATTAGAACTTACAAATCGGTTTCAAGTATTAGTAGATTTTGAACATGATTCAGATTTGAATGAAATTAATATGAAAATAACTGATACACTTTTAAAAACTGCAACAAAGATAGCTGGTAGAAAAAAGCAGCAATTGACCAATAAAATTTCTACTGAGACTAGAGAATTTATGAAGAAAAAAGGAACATGAAGATATACAAAAATGATGCATTAAAAAGGATTGAATATCTCGAATTTTGTAAAATGGTATGGAAAAGAGTTGAATATGATATAAGAAAGTATAACTGTGAACTAGCAAGGAAAGCTGTAGAAGAGAATAAAAGTCTCAAGAATGTAAAACAACATTTTGGTATTGATAGAAAATTTATATCTGCAATAAGAAAAAAAGATGGAATTATTACTAAAAAGAGAGATGACTACTTTTATCAAGAATTATATAGTAATAAAGAATAAGTACCTCCTATATTATCTATTACATCTTCAGAATTGCAGAGAATGTTAAAATGAAGAAGTGAGGCATGCAATTAAATGTATAAAGAAAGGAAAGGCTCCAGGTAATGATGGAATTATAATTGATATATTAAAAGAAGCAGGTGAAGAAATAGAAAATTTTTTAGCAAAGTTATATACCAAATGTCTAAATGATAAAGATGTACCAGATGATTGGAAGAATGCAGTATTAATATTAATATTTAAAAAGGGTGATAAAGAAGATATTAGAAATTACAGACCTATCAGCCTTTTATCAGTTTTATACAAAATTTTTACCAAGATAATTACAACTCATCTACAGAGAACATTGGATTTCCACCAACCAAAAGAACAAGCTGGATTTAAAAGTGGTTTTAGTACAGTAGATCATATCCAGGTATTGAGAGAAGTTATAGAAAGGACAAATGAATATGAGTTGCCATTATGCTTTGGATTTGTAGATTATGAAAAGGCATTTGATTCTATAAACATTTCTTCAGTGATTAAAGCATTGGATCATCAAGGATCATATTTTAAAGAATATTTATAAAAATGCAACAGCAACAATTAGATTACATAATGATACTAGGAAAGTCAACATTGAGAAGGGTGTAAGACAGGGTGACTCCATATCTCCAAAACTTTTTACAGCAGTGCTGCAAGAAATATTTTGTGGATTAAAATGGGAAGCTAAAGGAGTGAAAGTAAATGGAGATTATTTAAGTCATTTAGATTTTGCAGATGATGTAGTTGTTTTTGCAAATAATGCTTTAGACCTTCAGGAAATGTTGCAGGAGTTATCAGATGAAAGTAGGGCTAAAGATAAATGTTAAAAAGACTAAAGTAATGTTTAATGGATTTTCTCAAAATATGAAAATAAAGATTGATTATGATGAGTTAGAAGAAGTTAACAGTTACAAATACCTTGGTCAGATTATTAATACAGATGGAAACATAATGGATGAAATTAATCATAGAATTAAACTTGGTTGGAGTGCTTTTGGTAGAAATAACTTGATACTAAAAGGAAATATGCCTATGTGTTTGAAAAGGAAAGTTTTTAATAAATGTGTTTTACCAGTTCTTACTTATGGATCTGAGACTTGGACACTTAATAGAAGAGCAATACAGAGACTTCAGACCACTCAAAGAAGTATGGAAAGATGCATGTTGGGAGTAACAAGAAGAGATCGAAAACGCAATATATGGGTAAGAGAACAAACAGGTGTTACTGACTTCATTGAAAAAATTAAAAGACTGAAGTGGAGTTGGGCTGGACATATTGCTAGAAGATGATAATAGATGGACAATTGAAATCTTAAACTGGATTCCAAGAGATTGTAAAAGACTCAGAAAGAGACCATATGTGAGATGGATGGATGAAATAAGAAAGTGTGCAGGGGTGATGCGGAAAAGAGAAGCTAAAGATCGGAGAAGATGGATTGAACTTGGAGAGACCTTCATTCTGCAGTGGATTGATAATGGTTGATGATGATTTAAAACATATAAAAAAATTAAACCGTGAGATAGACACCAATACTAATAATAAAAAATCTGATGTATAAATATGGAGGGTTTAAATGATAAAAATAAATCCATGCATACACAAAAAGAAATTAAATCTGTCACTAAAAGTGTTAATTCCTTAAAAAAAGCTCGTGATACTAATTGCATTAAACTCCTGATTATGACCGACAGAAAATTATTACTCAGTCCGATTCATTTCTGCTAACTTGCTGGTTCTACTGACCCATACAAAATTCTTTAATACTTATTTTTCATGTAAAATATTATTTATATTTTCCAAAGATTTATTATTTATATTATTTTTTTCCATGTAAATATACTAATCATTTAACTATAATCATTTTAAAAATCTAATTCTTCATCTTGTAATATATTACAGATCTATTCATTTATATATATATATAAAATGAAATACCTCTCCAAAGAGCCTTAGAGGAAGTTCTTATGTGTTTGTGAATAATAATTTATTAATCAGACAAACTGTTATAAGCACATTTGAAAAAAAAACGCAGAATTTTTAATATAGATGCAAAATAAAATCAGATTTTCTACTATTTGATTAATCTAAGTTACTTTATAAGTCATCATGAATTTCAGAAATAGTGGATATTATCTTATTAATTTTTTGAAAAACTTAAATATGGCACATATGTGTATAATCTTATTAATACATATTTTCTATTTGTAAATTTTTATTTGTATAGCTTTTTGTGTGTGCATGTAAACAATTTCGTCAATATTTTGGCTTCCCTGTTTTGTACTTCTTGTAATAATAAAATAAAAGATATCTGATTTTTTGCTGAAAATTTTTAGTATGCTTCTTAATTTCAAGTATTTGATAGAGATGGCAAAAAACTATTTTTATATCGTGATAGTATCAATACATTTGCAAAGCTATTTGAAGTACATTACCAAAAATCAATACATGATTCAAACTTACTTTGAAAATATAGCAAATTAATCTTGTCATGAAACTGATTTTTAAATCTCCATGATAATTAATGTTCTGCATCACTGAAATGAATTCTTTTAAATTATCATTAACTTAGAAAATTTGATTTCACAGATAATATTAATAAATATCCCCTAAAACAAAATTTTTTTTAATTCAAGGGTGAAATTACCAAATAAGATATTAATTGTCCAATATTAATATGAATTAAAAAAAAAATTAATATACTAATATAGCATCATTATGTCCTTGATTTTATTACGAGAGTAATAAATTCTTTGTAAATACTTTCAAGTCCAAAATTGCAATTTATTGAAAAAACTTTTTACTAGTCTGTGTTAAAACAATAAACTATTCTTAAGTATGTATTAATTAATGAATCTAATAACACTGATTTTATTTATAACATGAATTGATTTGTTAAAACCTTGAAATTAAGCTCCACAATAAAAGTATCAATTCTGAAATCTCAACTTGCCAGTATACTATATTCTTTTTTAACTATTTAACCAAACTGATTTTTATAAATTTTTTTGTTTTTTGCTTCCTGCCATAAGTTCTCTACAAAAATTTATTTAGTTCATATCCTCTATTGTTAAGTTTGCTTTCACCTTCACTGCTAAATTCACTAAAACTACTGAACCATTTAAAAAAATAGTGATTTCTATACCAGCCTCTGTGATAATAACGTGAATATAATCATGTGGATGCTAATACACATACAGCAACTTCTTTATTCCAAGTACATTAATTTCAAATTTAGATCAAAATTAAAGCTGTCCTAATACCTTTTGTTAAGAGAATAAAGCAACAATAATTTTCCATATATTGTAACGATTAATCGTGACGGATAAAGAATACCAACTATAGCACCCTATTTGCTAAAACCTAAACTCATTGTGTACAAGAATGTATCTAATGTTATTATGTAGACAAGAAATTAATAGACCAATGCTTTAATTCAAAGCTAGTGTTATATCTTATTATTAATTAGTTACCTTGTTTAACTTTAAAATGACTAATTTTGGTAAAAAATTCCTTAAAAATATCAATTGAAGCCCTCATAATATGGACATACTAGATAATTTTTTTTTTAATTATATAAAATGCAATTTCTTTAAGGTTAGTAATAAACTTTTCAATCCTACTGACATTGATAGATTTAGAAAGTTAGTATGACATATCTAATAAGTTATTTTTATTTCAGTATATTTAAAAGTTGTAGATGTTACACTGTTCTTGTTCAAGATCAGCTTTTTAATTCCCTAATCAAAACTATAAATTAATGTGATATGAAAATTTGAAAAGTGCATGCACATATTGAATACCTTTCCAATATCTTTTGAGGTTTTAGCATTAATATTTGATGATAGTGTTGATTAGAATAATTCTTTCAAAAAAAAAAACACTTCTCTGCACATTAGCATTATAAAATTTTTCCACTTTTATTAATTTTACTAATACTTTTAAACAAAACTAAAGAAAGTTTAATATATAAATATTTTATAAATGCTTTAATTTACTTGTTTATTTAATTAAAGTAATATATACACATCGAATTCTGTGATAGTAAACCAATTTACAAATCAAATTATATCACTTAAAATAAATATGAAAAAGAAATAGTGTTTATAAAATCTATAAATTAGTAATAATGAATAAAGAATACACCTGGGTTCCTTTTTGTGCGGATTTTTTTAATGCGATTTTGAAGTTATGCGATTCATGTTTCTTCTTAATATCTTTTTATGTGATATTTCATTTAAAATCGGGATTTCCCCATTTTATATACGCGCATTAAATTTTACATATTTTAAATGCAAAATAGGGGA
The DNA here is from genome assembly GCA_028023455.1 of Epiperipatus broadwayi. Taxonomy (NCBI): domain Eukaryota; kingdom Metazoa; phylum Onychophora; class Udeonychophora; order Euonychophora; family Peripatidae; genus Epiperipatus; species Epiperipatus broadwayi. The sequence continues at coordinate 1,209,965 of JAQFVV010000053.1, read as the reverse complement.
TTTGAACTCAAGACATTCAAGCACCAGTACGAAATATGTATATTGGTGATTATTGATCTTTTCTACATGTGTGATCATGTGTATCAATGATATGACATAGTGTGGATAGTTGAAAGGTGCTTGAAAGTCTGAGTTCAAATCCCTTTTATTTACAATTAGGCTCCATGTATATGAAGAGTCCCTGTATTTCAAATATTATACTTTAAAAGCCTGTTGGAAAAAGATTTGTCAATAAATTTAGATACTGTAGAAGATTTACAAAAAGATAATGAAACAGAAGTGGAAGAAGTTTTCAACTTTCTAATCAATTGGAAAATCATTTTCTTGTAAATGACACAAATTATGAACGAAATTCCAATGAGTGCTAAATAGTTGTATGTCTGGATTATGTATGTGTATGTTTATATTTTCTTTTATACACATATATACATGGAAAAACCTTTCAGACAGAAAAAAGTTACAAGTAAAAATATTTAAGAACTTTTAATTTCTACTTAAAAATAAAAGTTTTTAAATATTTTTATTTGTAACTTTTTCCTGTCTAAAAGAAAAAAGTTAAAAGTAAAAATATTTAAAAACTTTTTTACAAGTAAAAATATTTTAAGAACTTTTAATTTCTACTTAAAAGAATATATCTTTAATATTTTTACTTGTAACTTTTTTCTGTCTAAAAGTTTCTCCATGTATATGTGTATAAAAGAAAATTTAACCATTAGTCATTATTAACACATTCGTAGAAGCGTTACATATATAGTTGCATTCGTGGAAGCGCATTCTCTTATAGCTAGGCATAGCAGTCTGGATATCGCGAGCTTCATAAACAATTAGTAAAATCATCATCTCAAAGTTTAATTACCGATTACATTGTCAACAGAAAACCATTAACACAGCATGAGACTGAAATTGGCGCTTAGTGTATTTCCTTTTGTGACAAATCTGATGTCTTACCAGTTCACAAATGAACTGCATATTGTCAAACAGCGATAATGATTAAAATATGCATGAAAAATGTAAAATAAATTACACATAAAAACATATTGTTTTGAATAAAATTAAATAGTTAATAAAAAAGTTTGTCTTGTATCAATTTTTTTCAAATATTTGAAATTTTTTATTAGACATACTTTATTTCCTTATTTATTTATGCAAATTTTTAAGTAATTTTACCTTGAAGCTTTGCTTTTGTGATTTTTGAAAATTATGGAACTTATACCACATTTTTCAATGTAAGTTAGTCTATTTTTGTGCGATTTCTTTAATGTGGGTTTTTTGTGGAACCTATCTACTGCATAAAAAGTAACCCAGGTGTATATTGGTAAAATGAATAAATTGTTGGCAGAGGAATATTTTACTAAAATAAAGAAAGATGATTAAAAAATGGGAAGATTTATGACTTAATAAAAGTATTATATAATAATGGATTAGTAGATAGGAAAATATTTGCATTTTTGGGAAATAAAAGATTGTGGCATAGCAAGAATATATTATTATGGAGCACCAAAAATATTTAAAGAAGGAATGCCTTTAAGACTAATTATAAATGGTACAAATTAGTATTTTAATAGAATATCTAAATGGATATCAAATAATATTTTTAAGAACTATATTAATGATAAAAGTAGTTTTTATATTAAAAATAATAAAGAGTTAATAAAAGAAATTAAAGATAAAAAAAAATGAATATAGTAATTATAAGTTGACTATGGTAAAAATAGATATTGTGTCAATGTACACGAATATAAATGTGGCAGAAGCAATAGTTAGCAATAAAAAGATATAGAGATGATATATATAAAGGAATTAATATACCAATGGAGAAATAATGAGAATTAGTTGTAAGATTACATTTGAGTTTAATGGAGCATATTATAAATATAAGAAGGGACTATTAATAGGAGTGGCGTTAAGTGGGGTACTTAGTAATATATATATATGGAAAATATGAAAATTTAATGATTAATAATAGTAATGGACCAATTTTTATGAAAAGATATGTTGATAATTACTTATTGATTTTTAACAAGAGCCAAAGGCAAATGGATTATGTATCTTGAAGAGATTAGTAAGTTAGATAAAAATATAAAATTTACAATAGAAAATGATAAGAAGTTATCTCATTTAGATATTTTGTTAAAGAAGTCATATAAAAATGGTGAATGCATGATAGAGACGATCTATATATAAAAAGAATAATGTAGATAGCAATGTAAGTAATTGGAATTCAAATATAGATGTTAAATATAAAATAAGTAGTACAAATTCAAGAATATATAGAGCTTGGAATTCATGCTCAAATGAAGATTATAGTAAAGTAGAATTGATAATTTAAGAGTTTAGAGATAATGAATGTCCAGAAAAACGTCTAGAAGAATGTATAAGAAGATCGGAAGAGAAATTTAATAAAAATAATGGGATAGTACGTAAAAATATAAAATAGATAAGAATGAATATATAGGTATTAAAATTTATAATAGTATTGTAAAAAGTATGAATAATTATTAGAATTAATAGTTTAATAATGTAATAAAATTTAAGCTAGTAAATAAAATGAAAAATATACTTAATATATTAGATAATAAATATGTGAAAAAAGTAGAAAAATGCATAAATGGAGTATATAAATTTGAATGCAAATGATGTAAAAGTAAAAATATAAAAACGAATTATGTATGTGGAACAAAGAATTCAATTTATATAAGATTAATTCAACATAAATATAAGAGATCACCTATTTATTTGCATTCATTAGAAACAGGTCATAGACTTGAGAAAGATAGTTTTAAAATGATTAATATACAAATAATAGAAGGGATAGGAAAATGAAAGAGGCAATATTGATTAGAAATATAAAACCAAATCTTAATAGGGATTTTGGGGTAAAGACCATAATTTTATAAACAATTATTAATAATAGTTTGACTTTGAAAAACTGTGCAGAAGCACAGAAATATGTCGTTTATACGGTCTAAGTTACAGCCTTAGAACAGTTCCGTTCAGATTAGCCGTTAGCAGGTGTAGATGGCGTTGCACACAAATATTATAGCCCGCTAATGTGCTTGGGTCACTATGGAAATAGCACACTGCACAGATTGCTACCACACAATGTGAAGGTGAATGAAATTCAACTGGCTTTAAGTGTTTTAATGTGCATTCTAAGTAATGGTCTTAAAACTTACCTGATGTAGGATTACATACTAATAATTGTAAGCCCATTGCCGTGTTTCCCTACACATCTTGAAATGTAAAAAAATTGCAAAAGGCTAGGTCCCAGAACCACTTAACGTAAGTCACATGAAAAGGCACGTTTGCAGAACAGCTATGAGTAGTACACGCTGAAAGGTTAGTTTTCTCAGAGTAGCGATCCCTGCACATTCCAGCACTATGCGCTGAAAGTTTGGTTTGCTCATACGAGTGCATGTATTGTATGATCATTTGGATCTGAAAACCATCGTACCTTCCCCCACATCTTCGGATCTGAAAACCATCGTACCCCCCACACATTCCAGCACTATGTACTGAAAGCTTTGTTTTCTCATACGAGTGCATGTATTGTCTGATCTCGTAAATTGCGTTACGCACTGAAATGTATAATGTAATTAAAAATCTAACTTATAAAATAATGTTTCGTAAATTTTTTAATACTGTCGGAAAACAGAAAGCAAAAAATTATCGTCCAGTAACGTTACATTTCATTATTTTTTGCAAGCAACAACACCATTGAGCGGCTACATTAGAAAAGGTGCACAAGAACCAATTTTTTTAAAACTAAAATAAAGTAATATAACATAAATGTGGATAGAATTATTTAAGAGTAAAGTAATAAAATGGAAAATGATTATTTATAATGGTCAGGTTAAAATGTATATTTTATTTTGTGTATTTACTTATGTATATGAATATGTGTAGAAGTGTATTAATTACATATTTGAATATTAAGTCAAATAATTTTTTACTAGGAAAATATATATATTCTAGCACATGTGCGGCGCAACTGTTCCCAAAAGCTATTAATATAAAATAGATAACTAAAAACAAATGAGCTGAGCGCTTTCAAAGGAACTTGCCTTCATAATCATAGCTTGCTACTACATTTAATGATATGCAAATATGCTAATTCCATTTCCTCGATAAAAGCAAGAAACCCCATAAATATGTGAAGGGTATAAACCAACCCAATTTATTAGATTACAAAAAAATCAGATCACATTTCACATGACCTAGTTTAACAAGCTCGTATTACAAATTTTATATATAGAGCTTGCAAATAAGCTCTTAAAGCTTGGTAGAATATCCCCAACCCCAGACCGGTTTCCAATACTGGCTTCCTCAGTGAGATGCTAGGATATTCAAGCATTAGATTAAAAATACCAGGACAAACACAGCTCTTATCTAACAGATAACTATTAAATAGAAAATCTGAAATTTTCAGATATCCATATCTCTTCCAATCCAGCTAACTTAAATAGCCATATGCGACTGAACCAAGTTCAGATAAACTATATATTAATAACTTTGGCAATATAATATAATGCTTGAATATCCTAGCACTTCACTGAGGAAGCCAATTCTGAAAAACTTGTTAAGATCTTATTTGCAAGCTCTATATACACCAATTTATTAGAGATAAAAAATAGTAATTAATAATTTGCACAAGTATCAACGACCGTACATATTGCTTGATGGCACTGGTGCTAATGAAAAACACTGAAATATAACGTTACCCGGCCATGACCTTTTAACAAGTAACTGATCTTTTTCAAGAAGCAGAACGACAAGAACAAAGTCGTGACCTTTTTAAAGAAGTGATTTTTAAATCAATGACTGATCTTTTTTAACAACTAAATCCAAAATATCTTTAAAATAAGTACATGTATTTGCTTTTTCTTTTTTTTTTTTGGTTTTTTTTAATAACGAAAAATAAGGCGGAGACGTTTTTAAAAAATAAGTAAATGTATTTTTTAATAACGAAAATAATAAAGCCATTATTTAGGAACCTTTTTTCATCTTTTATTTTAAAAAAATATCTTTAAAAAATATTTAAGAAGTCATTTTAAAAACTATCTTTAAAATAGGTCGACTAAGCTTTTTAAAGAAATAATTCCAAAATATGTTTCAAATAAGTAGATACGTTTTTAATTTTTTCCTTTGATTTTAAGAACGAAAAATACGGCCGCCACCGTGTTTTTAAAAAATAAATAAATATATTCTTTTTTAATAACGGTAAGAACAAAGCCATTATTTAGGATTTTTTAAATATTTTATTCTAGAAAATATCTTTACAAAATCAATTCCTTTTCTTTTATTTAACTAAGGGAAATGTGTTTGATACCTTTCCCCCATTTCCAGAAACCTTATTCAATAAAACTCATTTGTTATAACCTTTTTTAATAACGAAATATTAAACGTTCGGTTTCTTGGTATTTTTTTGCTATTCAATAAGTAAATCACAATTTTAGAATCATACAAAAACCAAAAAAATACAAAAACATTTTTCCCCCAGTAACATTTTTAACTTCACGTAAGCCATCAAACAACTACATGTACTCATTTTGAACATTTTTGATTGGTCTCGCGAAGATATCGCGACTAGCGTGAGTAATTCAAAGTCGCGCTTCTAACAAAACTTTCCCCAATTTCAAAACCTTCCAAAGTCAGTTCACAACCACTGCGATGATTTTAAAATTTGTTGGACCTCATACTACATCCTTTGAATGTAATATAATACACCTGGGTCTCTTTTTACACGGACTTATTTAACACGATTTTGAAGTTACGCGATTCGTGTTTCACCGGAAGTCGACCTCCGATAATGCGCTATTAGTTTAAATAATAAATTTCGCTCACTTACGTTATATTATAAGTAATAGCACATTATTGGAATTCTACTTTCATCTTAGTAATTTCAATATTTTCAGTGCTTTAAAATAGTAAGATTTTATGGAATAATGAAATTAAAATCATGATTTCCACATTTTATGTAAACACATATTAAATTTTACAAGATTATAATGTAAATTTGTTCAAACCTTGTGCGTGTTAATTTTGCATTTTAAATCACATTCTGTTTTTTCTTTTTAAAAAAGAACGTAATCAATTATTAATCATTTAGTGTCCACAAGTTTATTTTTAAAAGGTCAGTAATAGAAGTGGGCACTATTAAGAATTAAAATCTGATTTTTAATTGTAATTAACAATTAAAAAATTACTTACGGGCCATTTGAAATTAATGTGATGTAAAACCAAATTTGATTTTTAAACGGAATTGAAAATTAATGACAAAAATAAGAATTTAATTTTTAGTTGTTAATTTTAATTAAATTTTTCCCAGCAGTGGTGAATAAATGTCTTTTTATTATCATAAGTCTAAGTTCATAAACAATTAATAAAATCATCGTCGTCGTCAACAGAAAACCATTAACACAAGTGAGAGTGAACTTGGCGCTAGTTGTATTTCCTCTTGTGAGAATAATTGCGGAGATATTCTTGACTTCGTTTAAGGAGAAGCCAAATTCATCACATCACATCACATGAGAATCTGATTTTTTACTAGTTTGCAAACGAACGTGTTTTTGGGCAAATAGCGATAATAATTAAAACGTGTCCAAAAAAATGTAAATTACTGTACCGTAAATTACGCATAAAAATATATTATTTTGAATAAAATTAAATATTATAGTTAAAAAAAGTTTATCTTGTATCAATTTTTTTCAAATTTGAAATTTTTTATTAGTCATATTTCCTTATTTTTTTTTTGCGCAAATTTTAAAGTAATTTTACGTTGGTGCTTTGCTTTTATGCGAATTTTGAAAAATCACAGACCACACCCCCCCCTTTTTCAATGTAAGTTACGTCTATTTTTGCGCGATTTCGTTTGCGCGTTTTCTGAGGAACCTATCTATATCGTAAAACGAGACCCAGGTGTATTAAAAATCTTTTTCTTCTTAATTTTTTTTGCAGTAATGACTATTTTATCAGCTTTATTGCACTCTTTCATATTTGCTCTTTCTAACAATGTACATAATTTTATATTTACTGCATTCAAACAGAAGATAGGTTATAAATTCTATTTGTTATAATTTTTTTTTAAATTCAAGATGGCGGACATGAGGGGAACAAGAGTTAAAATGGCATATACAAAAATCCCAGCATTTGCTGCTGGTTGAATTCCTTTTTAAAATGGCATATCATATGTTAAAATCAGACAAAATTTAAATTTTTTATTAATAGGTTCATTTAATTTTTTTTCTTTTCTACTCAGTTTATTAGATTGCATGAAGAAGACAAAGGCACAATTTTCATTTCAGCAAGACTGTAGTAAAATGGATTAAACACTCTTGATGATTCGAGGCTTGGGCCTACTTTAAATTTTTCTATTATTTGCATAGTATTATTTAAAAAATTTTTATTATTTGATTATAATTTATTTATGTGTTTGCATTTGTATTAATGAGTCTAGTATATAAATTATACTTGTATTCCAATATAATGTAGTGGTTTATGTATAATGTAATTTTAGATCTAGTAGGTATTCAATTTTTTTTTTTTTATTTGCATAATACTTTTAATTTTTCTATTATATTCATGGTTTTATTATTTTAATAACTTATAATTTATTAATGTGTTAGCGTTAGTATTAGTGTTTCTATTATATTCATAATTTTATTATTTTAATAACTTATAATTTATTATTGTGCTTGCGTTAGTATTAGTGTGTGTAATATATAAATTATACTTGTATTTGAATACAATGTAGTAGTCTATGTACAATGTAATTTTGGGGCTCTGATCCAAATTTGACGCAACTTTATTTTATAGACATAATGATTCTCAAAAGGTTTAATAATTTATTAATTAGTGTGTTTGCAGTTGCACATCATAATGATTTTTAATATATAAAATTAAGATAGTATAGAGCAGTGAAATGTAAATTTTAAAACTGATTATCAGATGTGTAGTTGATAAAGTAATCACAAAATTTACTGGGCATAGTATCATGTGAAAATATAAACTCTTAAAATCAATAAAGAGATGTTTCAAGTGATGACAGCCACAATGATTAATGTATACCACATGGGATTGTATGCATGCAAATAATCAAATCCTGATTCAAGTCAGTAGTTTTGCCACATCTTGCATCACGTTATTTTCAAGTCTATAGCTAGCAAACAAATCATACCTTTGTGGGGCAATGAATATAACAAGATAGCATCACTAGTGTGCACCAAGAATATAAACATCATTGGTGTACACAAAAAATATAAAATGAAGAAATGGAACTCATTTTATCATTGATACAGACAGTACCCTTCAATTTCTAATTTTGAATAGACAAGAAGCTAATTGCTGTGATGACAAATGCATATCCACCTTCTGGAAAAAGGTTTTTTTTGTGTGTATTTTATTAGGATGAATCTTTTTCTTATAGACACCTTGAGATTTTTTAACTTTTTAAGTACAAGATAAAAATAAAAAATTCTTATATAGATTCTGAAGCTATGGATTATCTCAGGTAAGAAGTATTATGGTTTGAATGAGAATTTTGTGAGGAATACAAAGAAATTATCAATGAAGATATAATTTAAACTTAATTAATGATAAATTAGAAATTATGAACAAACAATAAAGTAATAATTATTTCAGATGTTGAAATTTTTTTTCCTTACTTTTTTAATGGTAAAAACTATTTGTCTTAACTTTATTGTTTTCCTTAATTTTTCTATTTTCTGTTAATATATAGCACTTTGACATTATTAAAATTGAGTTATTGTAAAAATTGTATCTCAAGTCAGTTTTTTAAAAATTCAATATGGCTCCTAGGTCCCTGATATAGTTAAGACAATATCAATTTTTAATATGTTGTAAAACTTTTAGCATTGCCATCAGAAAATATTATGCAAAACACTGCACAACAAATAAACCAAAGAAATTTTTTTATATATATAATCATGTATGGTGAAAATATGCAAAACACTGCACAACAAATAAACCAAAGAAATTTTTTTATATATATAATCATGTATGGTGCTAGAGATGAAAAAATGGCTACTAGCATATTGTAATATTTACAAATTTTCCTTTTTTAATTGTGATTGCATATGCACTCGAAAGCAAAAAATTTGCAAATTTTAACGGGTTTTTCTTGACAGCACATAATTGAACTCGTGCAGTTAGATACAGCATAGTTTGTAGCTCCGTTGTATTTCAATTCAAAATGAAGACTAAAAACTACATTTGAAAGGAAAATTACATGCATTCAAGATCATTTACAATATTGTTTCAAGAAAGAAATATTTTTTAAAAAATCAACTTTTATGGAATCAAGAGAAATTAAAATTACATATATTTTTTAAAAAAAATTTTTTTTTACAATGAAGAGAAGATTTATTTCTATTTTAATACATTGGTAACACTTTTTGAACTAAGCTTTTTAAAAAAATAAAATATGTATATTGTCCTTTCAATTGCATTACTGAAAACATTCTTAACAATATCTTTGAGATTCAGTCTGCCAATATCTCTATAGTAAACAAATGAAGGCACTATTTTGAAATATTTCATGGTCTTACTGCACTATGATCAATTTATGATGTGAAAAATTTTATGTAAATCCATTTGATAAAAATATATTAATTTTTGGGTAGTTGTTTTATAGACATCCATGCCCAGAGATGGCATTGTTTTTCTTGAAAAAATATAACTTATGAACATTCTTTTATGTAAATCCATTTGATAAAAATATATTAATTTTTGGGTAATTGTTTTATAGACATCCATGCCCAGAGATGGCATTGTTTTTCTTGAAAAAATATAACTTATGAACATTCCCAGGCCTTTTTTTTAAATTTTGAATTCCTTGTTTTTGACTTTTTTTTTTTTTTATTTAAAAATAAATTAAACACAAATTTTATTTTATTTTTTTATAAACATTTATTTTTATTAACATCAACAAATAATAAATAAATATAAAATAAAATCAACATATTGTAAAATTTCTACGGTATATTGTAACATTTGTGCTTTGGCTTGTGGCTTTCTTAAAAAAAAAACTTCAACAAAATGATGAAGTTACAGTGTTTTATACACAATTAAAGAACATAAACAAGCTCAAAAGTGAATAGGCATTTTTTTATTTTGCCAATTTTTTTTAAAAATATCATCAATAAAATGATGAAATAACACTATTTTAAACACAAATAAATCACATAAACAAACTCGAAACTTCGTAGGCTTTTTTTTTTTTTTTAAAGTTAAACTTAGTAGACTTTTTTTAAAAAGTTATGATGCTTTTTTATTTGTAAAAATAACATTTTTTTTTACCATTTTAAAACAAATTTCAAATTATTAAGCTTTCTTTTTGGTTACACAAGTAAATCAAAAATAATAAGTATGGAGGTGTTTATTATATCTATAAAGATATTACATACGGGATAGAGAAAGGTGAATAATTCCGTGTGTGTAAATTTAAAAAATCAGATATATTAATCTTTAACTGAGGTTTAAAGTTTATATCTGTGCTAGAGATAATCTCTAGTTTCAAGGATGATTAGTACTCATTAGTGTATTTAGGTGAAATGGATGGCATCGGGGTTGTGAGTGGAGGGAATTTGACAATGGTAAATGAAAATGTAACAAATAAATCACACAAACAAATTTTAAACTTAGCAAGCTTTTTTTTTGGAATGCCGCTTTAATTTTTTTTGTTTATACAAATAAATAACACTAACTAACTTATTTGGATTACTGCTTTTTTTAAAAACAACTACCAATAAGTTCCAAGTTATTAAGCTTTTTTTTTGGGTTACGCAAATAAATAACACAAACAAACTTTAAACTTAATACGCTTTTTTTTTTTGGATAGTTTTTTTTTATAAACTAACATTAACAAAAATAAAAATTATTACGCTTTCTTTTTGTTTTTTCCTATAAAAGATAAACAAATTGATAAAGGATTAAAAATAACATTGACTAAGTTTAATAACATTTTTTAAAAAAACAACAACAAAGTTAGAACTTAGTAGCTTCTTTTTTTCCTTGCCGATTTCTTTAAAAACTCACATAGAGAAAAAAAAAATTGTTACAATTTTTTTTTTTTTTTGCTATAAAAATAAACAACTTTTAAAAGGATTAAAAATAACATTGGCTAAGGTTAAAATGGTACCCCTCCCCCCAATCCATTGTGGATAGTTCTTTCTCCGGCTAAAGAGTTTCATCAATCTCAACTATCAAACCGGGCCCGCCGATTTGACAGCACGGTCAAGATGACAACTTTCAGAGCACAGCTCACACAGACCGTTGGTCAAATGCAAAACGGCATTTTTGCCTAGGCCCAATTCTTTCTGGACAGCTTTGACAGTTAGGTATCCACGGCTCCAGTGATATATTAGACGTATAGCTTTAACCAATGGCATTCTGGAACCGTCAAACCTAGTAAGATTTTTAATGGAAACCGTTCTACTGCATAACCAAGACGAACATCTAAATTGACGTACTTTTTTCGATCCTAAATTTCATTGAGGCTCCACATTCGCATTACTTTGAATGTGGAAGTACATTCTTGCTTTGCAAAAAGGCCACAGCATCACATTCTGTTGTCAGTAAATCACACAATCGAATGTCTGGGTTTTACTGTGCCATTATTATTTTCTCATGGAGGTTCTTGAGTAAACGCTACTTGACGCGTTAACTATTTACGAGTATGTTCAGACATACCCTTGGACAATGTTTTGCACATTAAAATTTCACTAAAGTGTGTAAACAGTCCATTAATTATGAAATACTTCAATCGCGTGATTTCAATAAATATAAAAAAAAAAATTAAAGTAAAAATAAGAACATTTGATTACTTGAATTAAACACACCCTCACTACACTGTAAAAAAGTGTGAAGTGTGCGATTCGGCATAAATAATTTACTGCAATGCGACAAATCGGTCTGTAATGTGTATTACAGCAGACTTATTGAATCACACGTAAACACGGCTGCGAAATGTTAGCCGCGTAAACAGCATTTTTATGTGTTTTAGCACATAAATCGTGCCATCCCGTGGCATAGAGGTCTGTAAAACAACTACCAATTTTTGATTACAAAATTTTCCATAGTCAAACAGTGTTTAAAAAATACTAAATACATTTCTAAAAATTTTGCTGTTATTTCCTCTTTTGAAACTTTAATGTTTTAATTTTCTCAAAAACATGTCTATTTGATTATTTGGTCATTGTCTGACTACATGGATCATTGGCCTGGTGTAAGTGATTTACAATTAAAAACATTAATTTTTTATGGATTGCTGAAAATGCAATTTTCATAATAAATTGAAAACAGACCACATAAAAAAAAAAAACAATATTAACTTTTTCCGCGTTGTTGGCACTACGTGCACACTTGTGCTCTCTGTTGATGACGTGTTATTTTCTTTCTTTGCTGACGTAAAAAGTATAAGCATGATGTCAATCAAAATACTGCCATTTTATAGCTCAATATCTTAGCTTTCAAACGATCTTTATTTCAAAAAAATCTGCTAAAATTTGGATTTTTGGCAACAGTTTTAATCGACCACAGTATTTAATTTTTTTGGTAATTTTTGTACTTATCACAAAGCGATAAAAGACAAAAAATTTTTTACGGGCTGCAAGTGAAAATTTCTCCGGTGTTATTCACAAACAAGGTTTACAATAGAGCTTCAACGTAATTACTTGTAAGTTAAATTTTTATAATTTTTTTTTTAATTTTTTGAAAAAATTATCTTTTTTATTAATTTTAGTTTGTAATTAGTGTGTGCTAATTTGTAGTTATATATTTATTTATTTATACTCATATAGAAATCATATCTATCAAAAAATTAGTGTGTTTGTAGTTATATATTTATGTATGCTCTTATAGAATTCATATTTATCGTAATTTTCTAAAGTTAGTTTGTAATATATTTATTTATGCTCATATAGAATTCATATTTATCGAAAAATTAGTGTGTTTTAGTTTGTAATTCTATATTTATTTATGCTCGTATAGAATTCATATCGTAATTTTCTAAAGTTCTATTTACACTAATCCTCTTATTTTTATAAAAATAATGATTTTCAAAAAGTATACTTTTTGAAAATATTATGTTTATATAATATGGTTTACAAGCAATGAGTTATAAAACTAATAATCAAATGTATACAAACATTGCATACAGACATATAATCAAATTCTGATTCTTGTTTATGTTTATTCTTGTTCATGCTTTGCTTTTGCTATATGTTTCATAACATTATTTTCAAGTCTATAGTTAACAAATTGGACTATATGCAAATAAATTATATCTATGTGGTACAATAAATATAACAAGATAGCATATGTGGTACAATAAATATAACAGGATAGCATCACATCTGTGTATAAAAAATATAAACATCACTTGTGTCATAAAGAATATAACCATCACTGGTGACCATAAAGAATATAAACATCACTGTTGTACACAAAAAAATATAAAATGAAGAGATGAAACTCATTTTATCAGTGATATAGACATTTTAGCCTACAATTTCTAGTTTTAGATAGACAAGAAGCCAATTGCTATGATGATTTCTTTTGTATCTTTTATTAGGATGAATCTTTTTCTTTATAGACACCTTTGACATTTAGAACATTTGGGGTACAAGATAAAAATGAAGAAGTCATATTCGACTTCTTTTGGAGATTGTGAAGCTGTGGATTATCTCAGGTAAGACATGTTATACATGTTTAGAAAGATAAGGAGTACAAGATAAAAATGAAGAAGTCATATCCGACTTCTTTTGGAGATTGTGAAGCTGTGGATTATCTCAGGTAAGACATGTTTAGAAAGATAATTTTGTGAGGAATATAAAGAAATTATCACTGAAGATGTATTTTGAATTTTAGTTAATGTTAATTTCCAAATTATGAACAAACAATAAAATAATAATTATTTCAGATGTGAAAATTTCTTTTTTTTCCTTATTTTTTATATAGTTATCACTATTTATTTTATGCTTATTGTTTTCCTTAGTTTTTCTAGTTTCTAGTAATGTAATTGTTTTTGCTCTAACATAATTAAAACTGAAGTTATTGTGAAAATTGTGTCTCAGGCCAGTATTTTAAAAAGTTCAATATGACGGCTTGAAGCTAAAGTAGTTAAATGCTATTAAAGTCATTGTACTACCATATTTATTACAGCATTAAAAACTGCAGAAAATTATCTACAAGATGATATAATACACACATATATAGTGCTCACTAATTTTCTCTACACTTATAATAAGATGATTCCATATGAGAATGATGACTCCACATCTGATAAAAAGCTGCATACAGCAGAATTGTTAAGTGAAAGGAAAATACAATTTCAGGAAGGAAACATTAACATTTAGCTTTGGACTATATACAGACAGATATAAAAAATATTAAACAGTTTACTTTACTTAAACAATATTTTATTATTTATGATAGAATTTAAAATATAAAAAAAAGTAAAATATAAATTGAAGTTTATTGAAATAAAATATTAATACAAAAATTATACAAAAAATCTTACCACTGGAGGAGTTGCTCTAGCACTGGATATTGGAGTACTTTGTGGTGGGGTTATACTATTACTACTATAATCACGACTTAGAACTTCTTTTGTTATATCTCTTCCACTAACAGGTTCTGTAATTACAATAATTTTTTTTTCTTTAACTGGAAGAGGTACTGGCCCACTATTAGCTAACTGTACAGAAGTTGGACGATTTTGGGCAACAGGCATCGACGTTGGAGCAGAATAGTATACTTTAAAAAAATTAAAACAATAAACATAAAACTAATATCTACATTTATAAAATACAATTTCTATAATTTTCAAGTAAGTTTAATCAAGCACACATTCTATAATCAAACAAAATAAAATTTCATTTTACTATTTACTTTATGAATAGGCTTAATATTTCAATATACAAAACCTTTATATCTTCTATTTAGTTAACTTATATTAACCATCTATTCATTCCAAAGATAAAAATTTATTAGATTTATACTTCTGATTCAGAAACTGGATTCTGCCTTTTACTTATTAAAATAATAAATACAATGTTGAACAATAATCAAGCAAAGTATTCTGAACATTGATGTGCAATTCTATAGATATTAAAATTGTTTCAGATGGTTAATTAAGCATCATTCCCTTTACTATAATTCTATTACAAACTTTACTATCACAAACAATATTTTCAATTTTTCTTTTGTTTTTTATTGACATTTTTCATACATATAACTATCCAATAGTATACAAACTCATACTGTAACTGTTAAGTTAAAGGTATATATATATACATAGGTAATAGAAAGCTTTGGATATATTATGATGTATCTTGATCTATGATCAACAAGTATTTTGAATAACATGTTGAATACCTGATGAGCATAATTATATATATTTTTATTACTAATTATAATTATTTTACAACAAATATATAAATATTAGATGAGCATGTTAAATGTGAATTTATCAGATATACATTTTAATTAAACCAGAACACTTATCAGAAATTAAAAACCAGTCGTACATTAGGAATCAATAATGATTAGTATTGTCAAATGAGGTTTGTTTCAGAAGGCTTACAGATGAGTTTTTTTCCTCAAAATAGAAATTGAAAAATTAGATATGCATCATAGATTGTATTTTAATGCAATATAAAATGTAAAAAAAATATTAAAAAAAAAAACTGCTACTAGAATAATTAATAAAAACTAATATAACAAAATCCAGTTTCTTTTTGCATGGTAGTAATATTTTTCAAAGAATTCTTTTTTTATCAGAAGTATAAATTCTAATTGCTGCCACTAAAATGTATTTTATTCATTAGAAAGTTTAAAATCTATTGAAGATAAAAAAAAAAGTGAGATAGATTTGAAACATGAATAGTCTTTTATTCTTGCTGTTGTTCTTGATTTATTTAGAGGATTTTATAAAATGAATTATAATTGGTAGATGTGAGAAATGGAGAATATTTAAAAATCATTAGGGTTAATCATGATATTCTTTCTTTTGTAGATTGGAAACATGAATATTCTTTCAATAGATATATAGATAGGAAAAAGATTTAATAAAATAAAAAAAATTATTATTGGAATTTTTATAGAAATTAAAAAGGGATAGATGATGATGATAAAAAGAAATTATGCATGTGTGTGTGATAATGCATATTAAATTTTAGTATAAAAAAGACACAATGTTTAAGTAATAGAAATCACAAAACCATGTTGGAAAAATGTGGGAAAACAATATGAAGACTAAGATTCTTCATTTATTGAAGAAGGAATAACAAGGAGAGAAGATGAACTGAGATGGGCATTGTGTTTAAGACAAAAATATTTATTGATAATCAGAGCAATAACAAACATAATATTAGGTTTTTGTTAACATTCTTGATTAAATTTGGTGAAGAGATAAAGATGAAAATTAGTTATGCAACACATTACATATACAAAACATTACATATTTTTTCACATTTATTATAGATACAAGATGTAAGTAATAGAAAGCACCAGAAATCAAAGTTGAAAAATGTGGGAAAAAGAAAAGCAAGCCAAAGAGTAAGATTCTTTATTTGTTGAAAATAACAAGGTGGGACAATGAATTGAGATACAGTTTGAATCTCCATCGCTTGTCAGTCACGCATCTTACAGGATTGGTTGAAAAGTTTGTTTTCTTTTTAAATTACGTAAAAACTATAAGCATGATGTCAACAGAAATATGGGCATTCAATCCGTCATCTTTTTAATGCCATCTTTTCGATTGAAATCATAAGAAATTTGAATTTTTTTTTAACAGGCGGATTACTTTTTTCTATTTTGGACAATTTTCTAGTTTACATGAAGCAATAAAGGCAGAAAATTGTAATAGGCCTGATTATATAGTGAAAATGGATTAAAAACACATGTTGGTCATTCGAATTCAAGGCCTATAATGGGATGTGAATGTAATAGCAGAATATGTATCGTAAGTAGATTTTTTTAAATTTTTTTAATAATTTAAATTTATTAATATAATTTGCGTTTATATTGATGTGTGCAGTATATAAATTATAAATAATATTAAAATCGTTTACGCTCTTTATTGTAAGGTATATAAATTATTATTCGTATGTACAGTATGGCCCTTATTCCCAGGAGGCTGTAAAGTCACCAACCAAGGCAACGGTTGGTGGCCGAAGGCGGAGGGTGCTAAGAATCCCGATTGCGGACCCAGGCTGCCATTTGATGACGACTTTTTATTTAGGTACTTACAACTGCAGATCACTTTCAAGTGAAGGAAGATTGCAAGAATTAGAAGAAGAACTGTCTTATATTAAATGGGACATTATTGGACTTTGAGAAGTTAGAAGAAAAGGAGAAGAAACAATTGATTTAAAAAGTGGACATATACTCTATTATAAAGGCACACATATTGGAAATACAAGTGGAGTAGGATTCATTATAAATAAAAAGTGGAAGAACAATATTGTGGAGATTGATGGTGTATCGGACAGAGTGGCAAGATTAGTTATACAATTTAATAGCAGATACCAAATGCAGATAATTCAGGTTTATGCCCCAACAAGTTCTCATAGTGATGAAGTAATAGAAGATTTTTATATGGATGTACAAAAAGCTTTTGATCAGAGTAAACAACATTTTAAAATTGTTATGGGAGACTTTAATGCTAGAATTGGTAGACAAATGAAAGATGAAATTGCTGTAGGTAATTTTGGTTATGGTAATAGAAATGAGAGAGGACATAGACTTGTGGAATTTGCAGAAAAAGAAAAACTTTATATTATGAATTCATTTTTTGAGAAAAATGTTAAAAGGAAATGGACATGGAAGCATCCAAATGAAGGTACAGCAGAATTGGATTATATTTTGACTAACAGAAAATACATATTTCAAGGTTGTAATGTTCTTAATAAATTTAACACAGGAAGTGATCATCGATTAGTAAGGTGTAAGTTACATGTTAATGTAAAACTAGAGAGACAAAAATTATTAAGAAAAACAATATTTACAGTTGATATTCCTGATCTTCAGAAACATTCTAATGAATTTAAATTAGAACTTACAAATAGGTTTCAAATGTTAGGAGATTTTGAACATGATTCAGATTTGAATGAAATTAATATGAAAATAACTGATACACTTTTAAAAACTGCAACAAACATAGCTGGTAGAAAAAATCAGCAAGTGACTAATAAAATTTCTACTGAGACTAGAGAATTTATGAAAAAAAAAAGGAATATGAAGATATACAAAAATGATGTATTAAAAAGAATTGAATATCTCGAATTTTGTAAAATGGTACGGAAAAGAGTTGAAAATGATATAAGAAAGTATAACTGTGAAATAGCAAGGAAAGCTGTAGAAGAAAATAAGAGTCTCAAAAATGTTAAACAACATTTTGGTATTGGTAGGAAATTTATATCTGCAATAAGAAAAAAAGATGGAATTATTACTAAAAAGAGAGATGACATCATGAAATCGGTAGAAGATTTTTATCAAGAATTATATAGTAATAAAGAACAAGTACCTCCTATATCTATTACATCTTCCGAATTGCCCAGAATTTTAAATGAAGAAGTGAGACATGCAATTAAGTGTATGAAGAAAGGAAAGGCTCCAGGAAATAATGGAATTATAATTGATATATTAAAAGAAGCAGGTGAAGAAATAGAAACAATTTTAGCAAAGTTATATACCAAATGTCTAAATGATAAAGATGTACCGGAAGATTAGTAGAATGCAGTAATAATATTAATATTTAAAAATGGTGATAAAGAAGATATTAGAAATTACAGACCTATCAGCCTTTTATCAGTTTTATATAAAATTTTTACCAAGATAATTACAACTCGTCTACAGAGAACTTTGGATTTCCACCAACCAAGAAAACAAGCTGGATTTAAAAGTGGTTTTAGT
Organism: Epiperipatus broadwayi; assembly: GCA_028023455.1. NCBI lineage: Eukaryota > Metazoa > Onychophora > Udeonychophora > Euonychophora > Peripatidae > Epiperipatus > Epiperipatus broadwayi. The sequence continues at coordinate 1,191,029 of JAQFVV010000053.1, read as the reverse complement.
ACAATAGATCATATCCAGGTATTGAGAGAAGTCATAGAAAGGACAAATGAATATGAGTTGTCATTATGTTTTGGATTTGTAGATTATGAAAAGGCATTCGATTCTATACACATTTCTTCAGTGATTAAAGCATTGGATCATCAAGGTATAGATCCAGGATATTGTCATATTTTAAAGAATATTTATAAAAATGCAACAGCAACAATTAGATTACATAATGATACTGGAAAAATCAACATTGAGAAAGGTGTAAGACAAGGTGACTCCATATCTCCAAAACTCTTTACAGCAGTGCTGCAAGAAGTATTTTGTGGATTAAAATGGGAAACTAAAGGAGTGAAAGTAAATGGAGAGTATTTAAGTCATTTAGATTTCGCAGATGATGTAGTTGTTTTTGCAAATAATGCTTCAGAGCTGCAGGAAATGTTGCAGGAGTTAGCAGATGAAAGTAGAAAAGTAGGACTAAAGATAAATGTTAAAAAGACTAAAGTAATGTTTAATCGATTTGCTCAAAATATGAAAATAAAGATTGATTATGAAGAATTAGAAGAAGTTAACAGTTACAAATACCTTGGTCAGATTATTAATACAGATGGAAACATAATGGAGGAAATTAATCATAGAATTAAACTTGGTTGGAGTGCTTTTGGTAGAAATAACTTGATACTAAAAGGAAATATGCCTATGTGTTTGAAAAGGATGGTTTTTAACAAATGTGTTTTACCAGTTCTTACTTATGGATCTGAGACTTGGGCACTTAATAGAAGAGCAGAGAGACTTCAGACCACTCAAAGAAGTATGGAGAGATGCATATTGGGAGTAACAAGAAGAGATCGAAAACGCAATGTATGGGTAAGACAACAAACAGGTGTTACTGACCTTATTGAAAAAATTAAAAGATTGAAATGGAGTTGGGCTGGACATATTGCTAGCAGAGATGATAATAGATGGACAATTGAAATTTTAAACTGGATTCCAAGAGATTGTAAAAGACTCAGAAAGAGACTACATGTGAGATGGATGGATGAAATAAGAAAATGTGCAGGGGTGTTGTGGAGAAGAGAAGCTAAAGATTGAAGAAGATGGATTAAACTTGGAGAGACCTTCATCCTGCAGTGGATTGATAATGGTTGATGATGATGATGATGATGCACAGTAATTTTGTCTTTGATATTAATAATTTATTATGTTTATATGGTGTGTAATGATTTACATATATAGAGCAATGCAATGTAAATTTTAAAAACTGATAATCAAATGTATAGAAAGGTTGCAGTTGATAAAGCTTTCACAAAATTTATTGGGCATAGTACTATGTGAAAATATAAACACTTATAAAAGAGATTTCAAATGATGTTTGTGTAGTAGTAGCCACAATGGTTATGCATATACCACATGGAATAGTATGCAGGCAAAAAATCATTCTGATTCTTGATAATCATGCTGTGGAATCAGTAGTTTTGCCACATCTTCCACCACATTATTTTCAAGTCTATAGCTAGCAAATGAGCTATATGCAAATAAATTATATCTCTGTGGGACAATAAATATAACAAGGAAACATCACTGGTGTGCATAAAGAATACAAACATCACTGATGTCCACAAAAAATTTTAAATGAAGAGATGAAACTCATTTTATCAGTGATACAGACAGTAGCCATCAATTTCTAGTTTTAGATAAAGAAGAAGCCAATTGCTATGATGACAAATGCATATCCACCTTCTGGAAATTATTTGTTTTGTATCTTTTATTAGGATGAATCTTTTTCTTATAGACGCCTTTGAGATTTGGTAACTTTTGGGGTACAAGATAAAAATGAAGAATTCTTATGGAATACTTTTGGAGATTCTGAAGCTATGGATTATCTCAGGTAAGACATATTATATATGGTTTGAAAGATAATTTTGTGAAGAACACAAAGAAATTACCACTGCAGATGTAATTTAAACTTAGTTAATGATAAATTATGAACAAATAATAAAGTAATAATTATGTCAGACGTTGAAATTTCTTTTTTCCCTTATTTTTTAAATGGTAATCATTATTTGTCTTAGCCTTATTGTTTTCCTTAGTTTTTCTAGTTTCTATCAATGTAAAATTATTTGCTCTAACATTATTAAAACTGAAGTTATTGTGAAAATTGTGTCTCAGATCAGTTTTTAAAAAAATTCAATATGGCACCTGTAAACTCAACCAGTTATAAAAAAAAAATTGCATAAAATCAAAAACCGTCAAAAATTGTACGCATGCAATGGTCCAATTTCAGCTACATATGAATAGCAAATCTGCCAATATTCTTAACCTTAGCTTCATTATCATTCTGCCTTCAGTAAAATTATACACAACGGCTAGAGATAACAGAAGCATAGATTTTACAGTTTAAAAGATCATTCTATCTAAAATTAGCTAAGTAATCAAGATAGGCAGTTCTTAAAAGTATAAAATTCTAAATTCTTTAGTCACCACAAAAACCATGTCAAAATAATAAAAAAATGACTATCCACTCTGAATAATCTACTTCACCCTCTATAGCAAGCCTGCCTTGTTCAATTTTTTAAAAGAATAGTCAAAAAATCACAAACAAAACTGACAACAAAAAAATTTTAAAAAATAATAATGGATGAGTATGCTTTCAATAAAAAACAAAAAGATTATTTTCTGCTATGTAATGAAAACAAATGTTCTGAGATTTTTACTTCATATGATTTAAAAACTTGGACCATTAAATGTGGGTTAAAATGACAATCCCAGTAAACAAGATTAGGAATAAAAAGGAAAAAAGACAAATGAAAAAAGGTATACTTATTCAGCATAGACATTTTAAAAAAATGAATGGAATAAGATATTAAATGTGGTAAAATTATGAAGAAAATATTAAAGAAAACTGTATAAGTTGGGGGGAAAAGTAGTAAAAGATAACAAAAAAAAATAGTATATATGATATCATTATCTATCTAAAGGAGTCAACTAATGAAAATACATAAATTATTATTTAAAAAAGTGATAAATGATTTACTTAATATTTGGTTTAATTACAATAATAAAGTAATAATATTCAAAAGAAACGTTTTTTTGTTTCAATCAAATCCATAATGAAAAAACATAAATTGCAAACATTTGCAATACTATATTGCTAAATTAAAAGTACATTTATGAATTTATAGCATATTTGATTGTGAAATTAATTCTGCTTTATTCATAGTAAAATTGTTATCTATTTTATTACACTTTTCACATTGCTCTATCATATTGTGCCAGTCAAAACATGCTTATCCATCTAACACGAGCTGGAACTCACAAAATGTACTTCAAACTCAGTCAAGCCAGAGATTTAGGTCAGGGACCAGCCTGGATTCGAACCCACTCTCCAAGCCCCAGATCTAACACCTAATGGATAACATAACAATGATAGCACACGAGATTTAATTCTTAATCTGGCCCGCTAGCAAATCGGAGAAAACAATAAGACTCATGGACTTAAACATATATATAAACAACTTAAATACTAGAGACATTCCAAAGATAAAATCTAATATATTAATTTATATAGAGGCTTTACTAATGAAAAGCTATGGGCAATTAGTGAATTGGATTGATCTAATAATGAGACAGAAACTGATATATGATGAATTATAAATATATTTATTGACAATTTGAGATGTATTTTGAATAACATTATTGTTGGCAAATGCATGCAGGCATTTAATTTATAAAATAACATTTCTTTAGGCCATTTGAACAATAATTGATACGTTGGCAAATAGGTTCGTTGATATTATTTAATGGAACCAGATATCATGCTATATAACTAATCACTACACTCACTTATTAGTTATGCCCTTTTATAATTAGTTCGAGTGGCTATTTTACATGAAATCAAACCAAGTCTGGAGTGAAGCTTAATAATACGTCTAATTATAATAAATTTATATATTAAATATGGGCTTGTAAAGCATCCCAGATAGCTTTAGATTGAACGGGTTTTCAAGAATGCTTCGGATCAACGCCGAAGACTGCATATTAGGGAGGGAGAGTTGGCTATAGAGATTTTACTAATACGCAAGGCACAAGTAAAATATAATAATAAAGTTGTTCTGCGGATGGAAGAATAGTTTTAGGGTTTTCTTGACAAGCACTGGTTTACCCAATAACCGGTCGTCATGCTGCTAAAAGGGAATCTTTATTTGGTTCATAAGAAGTAGGGGGACTTACGTGCTAATCTGGCCCGTAGCTCAGATTTAGCTACTGCACTATCCATAAGAGAGGAAGATGGGCTGGACTTACCGTGGTTCCATCTTATGTAATAAAAAAACAGCACAACGAGAAAAATATTAATAAGTTTCACATCCGCCAAGCCGAAGTATATTATAAATTAAATATCATATATTAAATGAACACAAGTTTATCAGCTTGATCAAAAGAGCCAACTCTTCTGTAGCATGAGAAATATGTATATGCTACTGACAGGAATATATACAAACTTTACTTTATCCCGGTCAATCTTTTTAGTTATCTATAATTAATAAACTAAAGGGGGGGGGAGTATATTTAAAGGACTTACGAATACTTTAATAAGAAGAATATACTTATATTACACTCCAGGCTAGTTTAACTTTTAGTAATATAGATTAAAGGTTGCGAATTTGGATTTATAGCCATGTTTTATATTTAAATTAATTAATTAATAAATGACTAAATAACAACGAGCAGAAAGAGTCGCTATTATTTAGAAATAGGGTTCGAGACAGCGTGCAAAATAACATTATAATAAACTAATATTTCGAAGATTTTAAATTGTCTTAAAAAGAAACATATTTTGTAATTAAATGCACGCCGTTTCAAAACGCAGGCATGATCAATAATTATTTAAAATAATCAAAACAAAAGTAAATATACTGCAGTGATTAAATTATATAGCAAAATATTGAATTAATAAAAAGAAATTAGCAAAAGTCTTACATTTTATATACTTCAAATATTATTTCGAAAACAATTTAGAAAGGTATTTACAATACTGAATTAATAAAGAAATTAGCAAAAGTATTTCATTTTATAGAATTTAAATATTATTTCGAAAACAATTTAGAAAGAAGTTACAATAATATGGTTAGCTAACCTGATTTTGAAGAAATAATGATTGTTTTGAAATTTACACAGAGCTCTGCAATTTTAATATTAAAACAGTTCTCCTGTAGTTGGCCTGGAGATATTCGAACTGGAACGAAGGTGAGTTCTTTGGCAGCTTATGGCATCTTCAATTTAGTTGGGAGACGATTTTAAAATGGTGTTGGAACAAAGGCAAGTCCCTTTTAGCGGCTTACGGCATCTTTTATTTAGTATAAGCTTGTTGGTTGTTGCTTCGGCATTGGATGGATTGAACTTCGGCGTTCCATCATGGGAACGGCAGCAAAATTTTGCCTGACTTTAGCCAGACATGGTAAAATTAAACGATTTATAATTTCTGATATTAACAGCTCTTCAACAGCAAGATGGAGTATATTTTCCCGCTTAAAATAAGGCCTATTTATACATTTTCACTAAACCTTAACACCTTTTTGGAATTTCATTTGCCTCGGGACCAATTGACTTTTAATTAAACAAAATAATATAATTTAATTTCTACAACAGATAACGTCTCCGAGGTGTTATTTTTTAATTTACTTAAAATTATTAAATATATAAATCATATAATTCGCTTCAGATTTCACTAATTAAATTCCTTTTTAGGTGTTATAGAATGTTAAAGCTTAGCAGAAGTAACGGTATTCTGATTTAATCATAAAGTCTTTTGTTGAAACAAAATCAAACAGTAAACAGATTTTACTTTTAACCCGGTGTGCGGTCACTAATTGATTTCTTGTTTACACAAAATTCTCATTTTTAATTATAAACGGATTTTTATTTTACTGAAATAAATAACTTTTAACATATTTGTTTTTACAAAATAACAAATTGGACCGATTTTAAAAAAATACTTTAGTTTCTGTTATATATATAAAACATTAAATCAGAAAACCGTTAAATATATTTTAAAGAAAAATGTTTCACATTATATCTTTTTATTTAAACTTAAATATATATATAAATCATTTTGCCATTATTCCAAGGTTTAAATTATCCATCCACATACGAATATCATAGCGAATATAATTAAGAATTGACTGAAAATTAATAAAACATTTTATAATAATTTATGAGCATTTCTATGCTATAATTTTATCAAACCTGTCTAATTATAGCATGTTTTCGTATGTAAATGGATGATACCATTCAAGCGGCCATGATAGCAAAGTTTTCCCGCTCGACTTATATATAACATTTTTACATTTAAGACAGGTTCGAAACTAGTTCAGACGAGTAGATCATTAGATTGATGATGAAACGGAAAGAGATTGGGAGGTTTCCGTTTCAATATTTATTGTTATATATTAATGATTTATATAATTTATTGTTTAAAAAAACAAGACTTAACTATATGTGTACAATGGTTCATTTATTTGTCAGCAGTTTTATTTCCTCTGCTGCACAATAATGTTATTATAATTAAGTTTATATTTTTCTAAACATGAAAAAAAAATTGCCTAATCTAGCAAATAATCATTGTGCCCTGTGTGATTCAATGCAGCGGTAATTACACTTGAGTACAGTCCTCAGATCGATTCCATTACTGGGACTTCTGGCACTCAAAATTCTAATAAATTCTTCAGCAATAAAACCATTTCATTATTTATTTTAATTTTTAAAAAAGTAATATCAAGAACTTAATAAGAAAAAAAAAGTTAACAATAACAGTTTTAGCTACTCTTCAAAAGTGATACATTTACTTTCATAAAACAATATCAAGGTATATAATAAATTACTTTAGTATACATTTAAATTTTTTAAAAAAATCAGTTTACCTCCTGGTGCATTTGGTGCAGGTTGATAATAGGTAGATGCTCCAACACTTTGCATAAATTGGGCCTGGGTTGTTGCTGCTAATGGATATTGATTTTGATTAAAAGAAGGGTTGCGAAACTGAAAAATTTTAAAAAAATAAAATAAAAATTATTTTTGTTTAAAGTGAATTACTGCTTTTTGGCAATTTATAATTAAAAATATTTTGTCCCATAGTTTAAAGAAAATATTTGCAGCATTCTGCATTTACATGAAAAAGTAAAACAGCAAAGCCACTCATTCAGAAAACCAAAAATGCCTTAAAACTATCCAAGATATAAAAAGACTGTGTAGTTTGAAAGGAGTAACAGCAGAAAAAAATCCAGTTTACTATCCAATTTGCTTAAAGAAAAGCAATTTCAAAGAAGACTGGGATTTTTTTCTTCCTTCACATGTGATCTGTGTAACATAGTTTTGGATAATTATAATCTTAAAAATCTATTATACTTTATCAAATTACTAAAATAAAATGAAATGAAAAAAAAAGTAATAATAAATATTACAAAATAAAAATATCAATAGGATTTTAAACAAAAACAGAGCAAAATACGTCCATGAAGAAAATACAAAAATAGGATAATTAAATAATGAAAATAAATATTTTAATATTAATTTAAAAAAAACAAACAAATCAATTAAAAAAATGATGTTACTAAAAAAGATAATATATATAAAAAACAAGAATATATCAATAATTAATATATATATATATATATAAGTATTCAATGTTAATATAAAAAAAATAATGCATAATAGGCTGACAAATACTACAAAAAATAAAAATGGATTTATCAGAAGTTAAATGTCAATAAAAATTGCAGTGCTTTAAAAAAAAAAAAACGATAAATAATAGAGATATTTAAAGTCCAGTAATTTTTCTTTCAAAACCATGATTAAATTTAAAAAAAAAAAAACACAAGAATTTTAGAAAAATATATATTTAAAATTTATTTTGGAGTTATTCTTCTATCACTACATTTATCATCAACTTCAACATAAAAGCTAATTAAAAAAACTTGTTGAAATTCATTATTCAAAGAAAAGTGAATTTCATAATTCTGATAACATTTTTTGATAATATTATGAACATTTGGTTAGAAGTTTCTTTTAACACTTGCACATAGCTTATCATCTGGCAAGACAGAAATATGTCAAATAAAGATTTAAATTTTCATTTCCAGAGATTTGTTTCAAAAGCATGCTTGATATACTTATTTATGGTGGAGAATGCTAGAGATAGTAAAAATATTTTAATGACATATTTTACTGTTGCAAAATGAAGATTTAATATTCATCCAAAGATTGTTTTAAAACAAAGATTATGCATTTATTTGCAGGTTTAACTTATTGAAATAATCAAAAATTTACTAATCATTTTCATATTTCTTCTTATAGAAACTAAAGTATGAAAAATATATTTTTTACATTCAAAAAACATAAAAAGACTTATAGTACAATATACATGTATTTTTTGCTGAATTCTGCAGAAATAAGAGATTTCAAAGAAAAGCTATATTATATCTTGTAAGTGAATGATATAATGACAGTGATCATGAATTATCAGAACTTGGAAGATCACATTAACATGTGCACAAAATTAATTATCAAAAACCTTTTCCAACAGTAACTTAACATTTTGAATCATGACATTAAAAGACCTTTCCATTATGTTTTGTTATTTTAAATTAAAATCAGGACTATTACAAATAAAAATATAAAAGACCTGAGCATATCTACTCACTAAACTTCATATTAACTTGAAATTTTTAATCATTAAATTTTAAAAAATCGTGTATGAACTCTGCAAATATTGAACAATAAGATCATAATAAAAACAAAGAACGGTTTTGTCGTTCAGCAGTCTGGAGAACATTAAATGAATATCAATATCTGATAAATCTATCAAATTATGCTTTAAAATATAAAAACAAATTTATAATTTTTACAGTATTGCAATATATTCTAACAGAGTGTAGAGTGATTATTCAGTTTGAAATGGTATGTTCATCAAAATTCTATAATTTACTTGTTACACTAGCACATTGCCTTGTGGTGTGGTCATGTGTATCGGTTGTATGTGATAGAGCAGATAGCTTGAAAATCTATGTTTAAGTCCTTTATGGTTATATATAAAATAAATGTATATAGTTTTGATTTTTAATAATTATTGTGAAAAAATAATTATGAATCTTAATAAAATCACACAAAAAAAAATCAATTTGTGAGCCATTCTAAAAATTTTGTTTTGTGACAAACCAGTCCCAAAGTCTACATATTACTTAATTTAAAATTCAATTTTGATTTAAAAATACAATGGACCTCAAACAAAATTGATTTTTCAAAATGTCCATAAACCAATATCTTGCATAAAAATAAACTATTATAAGGAATTTCTATGGGGGAAAAATTAATATTATCTTAAATTCAAAATATATAAAAAGTTGATTAAAAAAGGCTTAAATTGGAGAAACGTATTAATTAATAAAAAAAAACATTTAACTAAGCATATTATTTAAAAAAAAAAAATTAGTAATCTGCGAGTAAATATACTGTATAAAAACATTCTGTAACTATTATTTAAAATATATAATTTTTTCATTGATAATCCATCATTTTGTTTCTTATGTAGCCAGAGAAGGTTATTTCCTGAATCCTGATTTATTAAATTGAAATAAAGCAAATAAAAAAAATACAAAAAATTAATCGCAATGTATATATTTAAAAAAATTAACACAACATACATTGTAGAATTTATTTTTGTTACTTTTAATGTTCTATTATCAAAGATTTTACTTTTGTAATACTAATCAATAAAACTTTTTTGCAGTTTTGCTTTTTTGTTTTTTTTTCCTATTTCACCCAAATGCAGTTGAAATTAAATAAAAAATATGATTTAAAAAAATGTAATGTACAATTGATTCCTATAGTTTCAATTATATAAATAATTAAATCTTTATTGTAGTTTTGTTTTTTGATGACTATGTTTACAATAAGTCACCATTATCTTAAAAAAATGTCACAAACAAATTGAAAGATAATCGATTTAAAATTGAAAAATTATATTTTAAACTTATGTTTAGTAACCTGTGATCATATTATTAACTCAATAATTATGATATTTGGTGTATCGCAGAATAGTGTGATGACCTGCTATGCTTCCTCTTTAAATCATTCCATTCGCTATCTTTCATGCTACTTTGTCAATTTATGTTCATTTAATGGTAAAAAAATGGAAATAAAAATAAATATTGACTTATTACTTAAAAAAAAAATCTCATGTCAGTGGTCCATAGAAGAAAACTAAGAGCTAGCAAAATCCTAACTTAAAAAACCACTGATTGAAATTCTTCGTTCTTGGGTGTATAAACAAATTGTATAATTTCATAATTCATTTAAATATTTATTATTACTTTTATAAAATACAAGAAAATCAAAATAATGATAAAAAAGAAACTATGATCATCACACTCTGCCAAACACCATAGAACAGAAACTTCAGTGATATTTTAATAATTACAAATGCAATTTTAAATTTTAGAGAATTGATTTACTATGACATTATAATTATTCATTCACATTTAAAAAATGCAATTCATTCAAAAAAAAATTGCTTTCATTACATATTTCATATTTTTTATCCCCATATTTGGAAAATTCAAATATGATTTTTTTAGAATGTTTTTTGTTTGTAAATATATTTCTGATAAATCCAAGTACAATTTACTGATTCAAAATATTCATAAAGTTTTTAATACTGAAATAAACTGTAAACAGAGAAAAAAAGGGGAAACATTGAAATGTAAAAGGGCTAATTGTATAATATACAAAATCATTTTTTTTCCAAAATAACTTACAATTATGATGACCATATTTTATAATTATAAAAATAATATAAGAATTTTAATCCATAAAATTGACTGAGTGAATATATTTAAGTCACTGTACAAATTTTAAAATTCATTATTAAAGTAATATATACAGTTTGTTTTTGTATGTGATTAAAGCATGCTTGTGATTACTTATTCTACTAAATGAAACTGGTATTTTTTTGTTTTGCTTTTCAAATCATTAATGACGAAAATCTTTACTTTGGATATGTCATTAATAAAAACATTGATTATCTTGTAAGAACACTAAATAAAAATTACATATATTACATTAATTGTATTTTAATTCTATAATCAATGTAAGACTAAATCAGAAAATCAAAATGAAAGTCCAGATATTAAACCATCAGCTCACAATAATTGATTTTTTTTTTAAAAGTGCTCTTTTAAAGCAAATTGTTTTGGTTGAACTTAAGTTAATCAAAGGATTTATTTGTAATAAATTCAATAAAAACAAACTACTGATATTGAATATTAGTGTAACAATGAACAACTGTCAATAAATTGATAAAGTTAAAATGTTTGAATTCAATAATTTATATTCCAGAAATAGGGTTGGAAATAATAATAGCAAGACTTTTTAAAAAGTGATAAAAAAATTTTAAAAACTAGAATATCTTAAAAAGAGCAATTTAGTTTAAATCATGATTTAAACCAGCCAACTCTGTAAAATAATAAATGCAGAATACCATAGAAATAACTAAAACACATAAAGTGATCATAATATAATAAATGTTTTTAAACATGACTAATTATCATGTATAAAAATTAAACGTGATTAATTATGATATATAAGAGAAGTCCTAAATATAGAAATGTTTAGACATAAGCCCCTATATATTATTTATTCATAAAATCATACATACTCGTGTGTGAATATATTTCAATTCAAAAAAAAAAAAATTACCAGGCAACTGAGAACAATGATTCTTGAATATACAATTTTATAAATAATAATGTGATATATATAAAATGTGCCATAGTGAGCTTCAGTCCTCATAAGAAGAATTGTAACCAAGAAAGAAAAAATTGCTATTCTTTAAATTTTAAAAATTTTCAATTAAATATAACTGTAATTTAAGCACATTATTAAATAATATTTTTCTTTCTTTTTAATAAATATTCTCATTAATTTTCTCTTTAGCTCAAAGACTGTTTTTATTTCAGTGAAGTGTTCATTAAGTTTCGAACATAAACATAAAAATCAATTTTAATAAATAATAACTCCATAATAAAATTTACTTTGTCCAAACAAAACAAAATAAAAAACTTTTAAAGTAATGAAGTTTTATATTATATTGAACAACAAAAGATATTTACCACATCACTATAATTCACCGGCAAGGAATGTTGATTTGGCTGGGATAAAAAAACAGGTGATTGCATGGACATACCAGGAAATACCATGGCTTGCAACTGTTGACCAAATATAGGCTGCTGATTAGCTGTCATTGGTACACCACTAATATTTCTTTGTTGAACATTTGTTGAGACTTGTCTAGTAGTTGGCCGGAAAAAGGCCTTAAAAATGAAAACATTTAATAATTATATAATTTATAATACATTCGATATTTCTTTAAAAAATGTTACATATAATTTAGTTATGCATGATTTTGTGTATAAGTTAAAGATAATTCTTATCAATATTTATTTTTTTAATTTCTAATTTTTAATAACATTTTTTTCATTTGTCTCTTATTATCCTAGCAATTACCATTATTATTGTAGTATATAAAAGATTATATCTAATTTAAAATATCTTGTTATTTAGTATAGATATACGTGTACTTTTTAAGATACTTTATTTACAAATGTCATAAAAAAAAATTCTTAAGATTTCAATTAAAAGACTATCTAAGATATTAAGGATGAATGAATTTATTTTAATTACATGTTAGTAGCTGATAAATAATGTCAACACAACTGTTAAAAAGGAACTGAATTGATTAAACTGATGTCTCAAAACGTATATAATCACCAAATTGCTCTATATTAAAAATATCCCACAGGCTTAATTTTACTTTTGATACATACAGCAACAGTGTGTAATATTAGTGATATTTAAATACTACATAAGCAGCGCAGCCTGAAGTTTACAAAATTTGCATTTATTCAAAATGTGCTCAGCTATTTACTTGCTATTTCTACATAGTGATTGGATATTACCTAATTAAAAATGTTCCAATAAAATTCTAAAAAATGTTTCATAAAACATAAAAGATCATTATAACACACATGTTTACAGAGAATTGTAATCAATTTTGAAAGGGGAGGGGGATATCCAAATTAACAAGATTTACAAACTTATAAAAAATGCAATTCTATAATAAAAACTAATTAATATTTTTACCATTCATTCTAAAGACTTACTGTATTTTATGAAAACCTGATATTTTTTTTACAACAAAATTTAGTTTTAGTTATTACAACTATTACGGTGCACTATCAAAGATTAGTTGTTATGTATAATTAATAGCTTCTGCTTGTTGAGATTTCATATTATTTTTCAAGCTACATATAAACAATTATTAAATATATCAATAGTTCTTGTGCAGAAGGCATCTCACAAGAATTAATGGCATCTTTACTTTTAAAAATATTAAAATGATTCTGTTATATGGCATTTTCCCCCCTTTATATCGTCATGTTAGGGTTATGAACCAAAAACCTATTTTAAATCTAATCTTACAACATTTTTTGTTTGTTTTTTTTTTTGCGATAAAATAAGTTAAAATGAAGAAACTACTATGTAGATGGATCAATGTGCTACCTAGCAGAATCAACATAAACAATTAGTAGTATAAACAAAACAAAAAAATCAAATCGATCCCAATTTTTGATGAAAACTATATTGTAAATAGATGTTTTAAAGATCATAATTCAATCAAACTATAGCTACATTTAAATTCATACATATATTATTTTTCAAGAACTTAATTATCTAATTTTTCAGTAAATAATTAACTTCTTTAACTTGTTTTAGTTTTTCAAAAATCATAAAAAATTAAAAAAAGACAAATACATTTTTGTTAAAAAAACAACACTCATACATTATAAATAAACTTTTGAAAACAGCAAGATTTGTTATATATTTTTTAAATACCTCTAAATGTTGAGACGCTAAAATAATGTGTTAAGAATCTAGCAAATAATAATAAAATTCTACCAATCATATTAAAATATTACAGCCTGATCACAGAAATTTATTGCTTAATTATTTAACATTGCTTTGACAGAAAACATTAAACACAGATGAAATATAATTTACTTTCTTTAAAGAAAAAATACATTTTTAAAGTGACACATTCTTATTTTGCATAAAAAAAAAATTAAATATTTCATGACATTTACCATAAAATATTTCATGACATTTACCATAAAACCTCTGTTCCAAAAAAAAAAAAAAAACCATAAATTAAGTCTCTTTCAGGCATTACTGAAATAAATTTATGATTCAACTTTGTTAAAAACATACCTAGTCATTTTTCCATATTAATATAAAAATGGATTAATAATTTACTTTTGCTGCATTTAAGTAAATTATAAAAATATTGCAAAATAACACCAGAAAACCAATGTTTGTTAGATGTTGCTAATTAACAATTTAACATTTATTATTAAAAACATTTAAGCATCACAAAAAACTTAAAAAATAAGTTATTTTATTGAAACAAAATATATGCTTTCTCTATAAATAAATTTAAATTCTAAACATGGTATGAAGCAAAGGTGCTTGTCTTATAGCTAAAGATGCCGTTGGATGGCGCTGTTCTCACGCTAAAACTATAAAATATGAACATTCACGGGCCGTTGATTTTAATAATTTTTCTGAGCTTTTTTGTAATACGAAAATAAAAACAAAACAAAATCGTCTTTTTTAAATATTATTTTTTATTAACGTATACAATTTTAATAATAATAATAAATGTAAAATAAAATAAACAAATTACTATTTGATATGTCTTGTTTATGTTTCTTTATTAGAAAAATAAATTTTGTATTGTATATTTTTTTACTTGTGTTACGGCTTTTTTTTATCAATTTTCGATAGGATATTTTTTTACTTGTGTTACGACTTTTTTTGTTGTTGTTGTTTAAAAAATAATAATCTTAATAAAAATTAAAATTTCTTAGTCTATTTTTTATTTTCTTAGTCTTCGTTTTACTTTTTTTTTTTATTAACAGATAAACATATATTACAACTACTTTTTAATTAAAATAAAAAGTAACAGTTGTTACTGTTAGTTTTAGGATTAGTTTTAGGGTTAGGTTTAGTAATATATAAGTCGTAAAGCTTGCAAATAGGACACAGCATTATATTCTGTTGTTGGTAAATCACCGAATTTAACGTGTGATTTCCTGCGCCATATTCTTTATCTCTTGGAATATTAAGAATACTACGTTACTTGACGCGTTACCGAATTGCAACTCACTAAAAACATAGATCTTTAAAGTTTTCACAATTAAAACATAAATACAGTATGTTTTACAAAGTCTTAGAATTATTACTTTACAAAATCTGAACATTTCAATCCTTTAAAATTATAAAAAAAAAAAAAAACTACATTTCCATACAATTCAAATACACACTCTTTCATCAAGTCGTAACTGTTTTATAAACTGTGCGAATTTGGGAAATATATTTGCTTCCATGCAACATACATGCTGTGCCGCGACGCGATATAGCGGCCTGCATTCTGTAGCACAACAAAAAAGTTGTATTATAGAAAACGCGGGTTTGAACGTGTCGGCCGTGGAAACAGCATTTTTATTACTTTTAGTGCGAAAACGGCGCCATAGAACGGCGTCTTTAGCTATAAGATGAGTACCGCTGCAAATCCCATAAAAAAAATGTCACTATCAAAATCTTTTCATAAATTTTATTCTTAAAAAATACAAAAATTATATTCTAATATTTTTTATGACAATACAAATTCAAATCAATTTGATTACTTTAGAATATGCTATATAGAGTATTTCTTAGGTGAAGAATCCATAAAATATATAAATTCAAAGTTATATAATATTATACAAAAAAATCAATATATAATTAAGTCATTGGATATGAAAATTATAAATTAAGAAATTTTTATATTATCCATT
Organism: Epiperipatus broadwayi; assembly: GCA_028023455.1. Taxonomy (NCBI): domain Eukaryota; kingdom Metazoa; phylum Onychophora; class Udeonychophora; order Euonychophora; family Peripatidae; genus Epiperipatus; species Epiperipatus broadwayi. Next base: position 1,175,100 of record JAQFVV010000053.1, on the reverse strand, counting down.
TCCACACATGATAAAAAAAATTATATATATTTATTTGTGATGACCTTAATTTGACTGTAAATATAAAAAAATCAATCCACACGCAATTTGAAATGAAATTTCTATTAAATGCATTTTATTATATCAGCAAAACATAAGTCACACGAAAAGCAATGACATAGTAAAATGAACTGTAATAATTTGCTTTAAAAAAAAAGTTATTCTTGCAAAAGCCATCTACAAAACTTTCCACTGGGAAAAAAAAGCCCAAGTCATAAATACTCTCAAAAAAAATTGCCCATAAGATATGTTCAGATGTACAAGAGTGAATAATTTACTTTCATTCAATGTCAATTAAACTCATTAATTGTGCCAGTTAGATTGTTTTTCCTGGATATATTTAATTATAAAAGTTAACATTTAATTAAAGAACAGTGAATATCTATAAAACAGTCATTTGTCAAAGTGAGTTTTGAATTTTAAGTGGCTGAAATGTTTTATGTACATTTTATACATTGAAAATGAACATGCAAAAACAAAATTAAAAAAAAAAAAAATTAAAAAATTAAAATTATTATCAGATGTGTCAAATATGTTTAGCTATACATGTAATACTAAGTTGATAATACTGTCCTTTTGCTGATTGATGACTTGATAGAGAGAATAACTATCTTACGTGAATTCCATTAGCCACTTCCATAAACTGTATACTTAATATTAATTTTATTATTATGTAATTTAATTTCTATAATAACAATATTATTCAATTTTATTTCAACTCTATAATAATGATTTTATTATAGCAGACTTAATCAGTGAAGAAATTTACAGCTTCATGCTCTCACATCAAGATGCTTCAGATTCGCCTATTTAATTAGAAAGTTAAAGATGTACCGTTAAAAATATACTCAGAGCACAGTGTCAAAGGTTAAAACCTTTAAGTAATTATAATATATTATATAACATGAGCGTGCACAAAACCATTTAATTCAAATATAAAAATATGAGGATGGTGAGATCATTAAACAAAGTTTGAAACTCATGACTAAAACTTTTTGTCAGATTATGTATGTTGACTTCAATAAAGCAACTTTATTATCGACAATATTAGAATTTATTATTATACCTTTCAGGCCAATTTATTACAAAAAAGCAAATATAATATATGTGTAAAGAATACATCAATATGAGTCACAATATTTAATTATAATCAAGGTGGATGAAACTTTGATACTTAACATTATTCCATAACAATACATTCTCTGCCTTCAAGTGGATGCATAAATGTGTAAACCCATAAAACATTCTTATACAAATATGTATTCAGAAGTAATGAATTAACCATCATGCATGAGAGTCTCCATTGCAAAAATGCACATCTGCAAATATGTATATCAATAATAACAGTACAGGTAGTAATTTAACATGTACATTTTTTATATATTCAAAACAAAACAATATGCACATATCATTTCAAAACATGGAATAATTCAGCATCTACACATTTGTTAATACTATTGATTTTATACAAATATATTATACCAAACTTTTTTTATTTCCATTGCCCAACTAACTCAAATAATTTATTCAGTATGTCTTATTGAATCTATAACATTTTACGCAAAATTGTTTGTGTACATATATATCCTATGTGAAGATTTTATATTATTAAACAAAATTTAATCAATAAGTAACCTCGATATATTTAAATCATTATATCTGCTACAAATGTGTACCACTTATAAAGCACTTCAAAATGTAAATAACAATAATCTAAATATATTTCCACATCCAAAAGTTCTTAAGTTTTAAATACACCTGGATCTCGTTTTATGCAATAGGTTCCACAGAAAACCCGCATTAAAAAAAAATCACACAAAAATAGACTTAACTTACAAAATGGGAGATATATAATTTTCAGAAATCGCAAAAAAGCAAAGCACCAAAGAAAAATTACTTTAAAATTCGCATAAAAAAAATAAGGAAATAAAGTATGACTAATAAAAAATTTCAAATATTTGAAAAAAATTGATGCAAGACAAACTTTTTTTACTTTTTTTTATTAACTATAGTATTTAATTTTATATTTTTTCATACATATTTTAATCATTATCGCTATTTGACAATATGCGGTTCGTTTGTGAACTGGTAAGAAATCAGATTCATCGATGTGATATGACGCACTGTGACTTCTTAAACAGAGTCAGGAATCTCACAACAACTATGCCCAGAGAAACCTGTTAGCCACTTTACCTTCCATTCCCCACTCGATGTGATATGACGCACTGTGACTTCTTAAACAGAGTCAGGAATCTCACAACAACTATGCCCAGAGAAACCTGTTAGCTACTTTACCTTCCATTCCCCACTCTTAAGTTTTCTCATATTCTGCTCCATCCATTTCTACAACATAATCTTTGTCAACCCTATGGCCTTTATATCTAAATCTCCCTTATCTTTTCCCAAACCCAGCATAAAAACCAATAACCCACTTTCTGTATAATCACTTTTTTCATATTTATTCTTCCATAACTTCAATAGTTGTATCCTTTCTGTTTTCAAGCATTTACATTCAAGTAACAGATGCCTAATATTTTCTATTCCTTCATTACACAATTTACAGAGTAAATCACCCACATTTTTCCATTTACATGTATATTCTCTTGTTGCTAAAGATCCCGTTCGAACCTTAAACAATAAACTACTTTCCTTACTATTATCATATATTAACTCGCACCTAATATTCTGTTTACTTCTATATATATTTAAACTCTTTTTATTCTCCATACTAGTTCTCCATCTCTCTAACTCCCTATTCTTTATTAATAAATCTATTTTTTTATCCCATTAATTACCACTATAACACTCAACAATCCTCCTAACACAATCATCCCATCTTTTGTACAAATATACTGATATAAATTCTTTATCCAAATCTTTTGCATACCGCATTATCTTTCTCACCCATCTTGTCGCCTGTCTTTTACTCATAACCCATTAAATACTATTTTGGCTATTCTTTTATTATCCATAAACTGCAATCCACCAAACATTTTCATTTTACTTTTTGCATCTCTCATATAAAAACTTGACTATCCCATTTCTCCTTGAATTGTTCTCCCTTGCTGTCCATACATCTGCATCCAATGCATGTCTTCCTACTTTCCTTTGAACTTTTTCTAAGTAATCTAATACCCCTTTACTAACACATAATGCATCATTACCATATGTTAACCCTATGTCACAAGAGGAAGTACAACTAGTGTCACATTCAGTCTTTTGGGGTGTTAATGGTTTTCTGTCGACAATGTAATCGGTGTTTAAATTTTGAGATGATGATTTTATTAATTGTTTATAAAGCTCGCGATATCCGGACATACAACTATTTAGCTCTCGGAATTTAAGAGGTTGTTCATTGCAGCAAACTCAGATTTTAGCATTTTCTGATGTTTCTCTTTGTCTCGCACATCAACGTAAAATCTATGATGATTATTACTTATCAGAAAATATTAAATTTGTCTTCAATTTGATAGATATTTTTGTTTACTACTGAAATAAATTTTAAATGTTCACAATTTGTTTATATATTAAAAAAATTAGATCGCAATCAAAACCAAAAGATTATACATTGTCATTAGGAAGATTATTTGGTGTTATTTTCAGTTTACAAAATCAACAAAATCTTCATTATTTTTGATTATTTTTAAAAATCTAAAAGAACATTTAGTTCTGTTATATCTAACAAAATATGTTTTAAAAATTTACAATTTTTGAATATTTATTACGATAATTTATACTCGTAAGTATAAATCTATTATTATTATTTACTCATACATATAAATAGGTTATTTACGTAGAAGCTAAGACTCTAAATAGTTTCAGGCCATATTCACGTTAGCTGCTAATATACAACATTATATATTTTTAAAAAAAAAGTATTTCAAGTCAAAATAAGTTATTAATAATTTAAATTTCTTGATATCTAATAAATACAGTGAAATATGAACTTCTTTATCGCATAAAAGAAAACCCGCATAAAAAGATATAAAGAAGAAACATGAATAGCATAACTTCAAAATCGCATTTAAAAAATCTGCATAAAACGAGGTCCAGGTGTAGTTTGTATAGATCAAATTAACTGGATCTTATGCAAAATAGAGATATCCTTAACATAAAGTTTAATTTTATTTTAAATATGCTTGTAGTTATTAATAGAAATATCCTTGGATTATTTACCTTAGAGCTCTAATATTTACAACACCTGCTGCTGCTGATCCCATTGTACACAGTTCCATTAGGACATCAGTTAAATTGCTGGGAGAAAATTCCTATTTTGTTTTTAATTAGTCCTGGAAACATTCATGTAAGATTCGTTCACAGATCTAGGCACTGATCTTGCATATTCTAACCTGCCATCCCAATAAAATCCAACTCAAATATTTTAGTTATACCCATTTTTTCACACACTGTTGATGATTCCGAAACACATCTTTTTTTTTTTTTTTTGTATGCAAATGATATTTCCAAACATGGCATTCTAAATTAGTTATTTTTAAAATAATACTGTTTATATAAATTTATTTATTTGGTACTAATCGGTACACCAGGCCAGCCGCTTGGTGGCATTGTATCTCTGCTAAAAACACCCAATTATATCGATCCGGGACCGACTATGTTTAAAATATTTTTTCCCAATCTGTCCGACTTTTATTAACATATTTTTACATTTTCTCCGCCTTTTTAAAAACATTTTTACATTTGATATGACTTTTTTACTAATATTTTGACATATTTTCACATTTGACAAATAAAGTCAACAAAAAAATAGCTGTATAGTCTTCATATTTTAAAAACAAAAAAGAAAACCAAAGTTGAAAAAGTCATAAGTTTTGATAATAGTTTAACTTTGGGGGGGGGGGGGGGGGAATAATTTGTCATCACTAACACAAAATATAGAGACAAAAGTTATTTTGGGTTTGTTTTTATTTTTTAAAAAAAGGAATAAAAATTGCTTTCAGCGATATACAAATAAAGCCAAAACAAAAATCACCATATAGTCAAAAAAAAAAAAAAGTTGCCGTATTTTTTTTAAATTAAAAAAAAACCAAAGATGAAAAACTCAGAAGTTTTGATCTTATTTTAATGTTTGTTTGTTTTTGTTTTTTATTGGGGGGGGGGGGGGTAATTTGTCATCACTGATCAATCCAAGTTTATGATTTCCGAAACTATGTGCAACCTCTAGACATTTCATTTGTCTCGTAATTTAGGTGGCTTTTCGTGCAAGTTCTGGAAAAAGGTGCTTAGCCATGACCTTTTGGAATTTTTTCCACCCTCCAAAATTTGTAGGGAAGCCTGGCGATGATCTTACAATTATTAATATCAAATACTATGTCGAGTAGGGGGTAAGACCTTTAATTAGAATGCATAATACAACAGTTATGGCCACTTGAATTCACTACACCCTCACATAAAATGATAGCGATCTGTTAAGTGTGCTTATTTGCATAGTGTCACGAAGCACATTAGCGGGCCATAATATTTGGGTGCATCATATACGCCTAGAACGGCTAATATGAACAGTACTGTTCTATAGGCTGTAAGTTTTTCTGCAAAAGCACAGAAATATTGGGCCGTGTAAACGGCATATTTCTGTGTTGCTAGCAGAGAAACAACGCCACCAAGCGGCTGGCCTGGCGTACCGATTAGTATCATTTATTTTTTATAAAGTGTTTTATAAATTCCAAAATATTAACAATATATTACTATCTCTATAATAATTACATTTAAAACTATTTTACACAATACTAAAACTCCCATATACAATATTTTAAATAATCCTTAAAATATATTTTTATTATTGAAGTATAAATAATAATAATAATAATAATGATGATGCATACATATGCATGCTCATATACATGTACACAATATAAAACATATGTTAGTATTATGAATTGATTACTTAATCAAAATATGTTTTTTTATTATGTTTAAATGGTTCTACCTTTATCTTGCCTTGCCTGTCTCCAAAAATACATAACTTTCTGTACAACATTCTCCCCTCTTTTCATTTCGCTTGCCATTAAATGATGGTTGATTATAATAAGGTGAAATGATTACATCATTTCAAGAAATATTTGTTTTTATTCAAATACAGAAGCATATTTTAATTATATATGTAAGCGTGACAAATATATACTAAAAAAAAATTTCAAAAATCAAATATTATACTTTTGTTTTAGTAATTTTTTCCATGAGAATTTGTTTGTAGACTTCTTTTAAATCGGCAATTTTGGATTCGTTTTTTGTATGTATATTTTTTTTAGGTCACAACTTTACATGGATTATCTTACTAGTTGTAAATGCTCGACATAATCAGTACTTAGATTTGTTCTTAAATTCATAGACTAAATTAAAATGCTAAAAAAGTGTATTAAATACTATTTTGTGACAATATTTAGTTTATATGTGTAAAGTTAATATAATTTACTATTACCGTTCCTGGCGTCTGTGGCCGTGTATTTTGTGTTTGAGGATTTGAATACATCATCGGTGTATGCCCAGGTATGGGATGATTTGCTGGTGAAGAGCCTGGTATTGTTGGCTGAGGTGGAAGAGCTTGCTTACTCATATCATGAGGATTAGGATTAGATAATACAGTGGGAGCTCTAATCTAATAATAATAAAAAAAAAAAGTATTAAACAAATGAACACATAATACGTTATACAAACATATATACACCTGGGTCTCGTTTTATGCGGTAAATAGGTTCCACAGAAAACCGCATTAAAAAAAAATCGCACAAAAATAGACTTAATTTACCTTTAAAAATGGGGGATAGATAGGTGCTATAATTTTTAGAATTCGCATAAAAGCAAAGCAACAAAGAAAAATTACTTTAAAATTCGCATTAAAAAAATAAGCAAATAAAGTATGACTAATAAAAAATTTCAAATATTTGAAAAATATTAATACAAGACAAACTTTTTTTACTTTTTGTATTACTACAGTATTTCATTTTACATTTTTCATACGTATTTTAATCATTATCGTTAGAGTTCGTTTGTAAACTGGTAAGAAATCAGATTCGATGTAATGTATTGTGGCTTCTTAAACGAAGTCAAGAATCTCTCGGCAATTATGCACAGAGAAACCTGTTAAGCCACTTTACTTTTATTCGTGAAGTGATGTACAACTAGCACCATTATCAATCTTGTGCTGTGTTAATGGTTTTCTGTTTTTCTATTAAAAAAATGGGATCGCAATCAAAACATTATCATTAGAAAGATTATTTTCAGTTTATAAAATCTTCGTTTTTTATTTTAAAAATCTAAAAGATTATTTATTTCTGTTATATAATATAAATAAGTTTTAAAAGTTTAAATTTTTTGAATATTTATTGCGATATTTTTATATCTAAGTGTAAATCTATTATTATTATTTACTCATTAGTATAAATCAATTATTTACATAGAAGCTAAGTTCTAAATACAGCTTCAGGCCATATCACGTTAGCTGCTAATATAATGTTATATTTTTGAAAGAAAAAAGTATTTCAAGTCAAAATAAGTTATTAATAATTTAAATTTCTTGATATCTAATAAATATAGTGAAATATGAAAGATATTAAGAAGAAATATGAATCGCATAACTTCAAAATCGCATTAAAATAATCCGCATAAAACAAGACCCAGGTGAATTATAAAAACAGTTTTTAATGTTTTCTAGCCAGAAAGAACCTGAAACTTTCAATACATTCAAATTAATAACTAGTTTTCTTAAAATGATAATCTAGTATTATAATATTTAATTGAAAAGATTTAACATTATAAATTATTATAGAACACATTTAGCTTGAAAGTTTAAAAAAATAAAAATGACTACATTCAGACATTTGGTTATATCATATGTTGACAAACAATTCATTTCTTCGGTTGTTTTCTTTTAAAATATCTGTAACGATTGTATTACTTTGTACAAATTTACCATTTTTCATAAATTTAATTGTATGTGTCATTTTTTGATTTATATTATAAAATTTCAAATAGTATTATGACTGATTTTTAAAAACTGTCATCTTTTACTCTTATTGCTGAAATACTTTTACTTCCAATATCAAAATTTTGCTTTATGCTTGCATGTCTGTTCTACAGCCTATTAAACTATTTCAGTTGTAATTCAGTACACCATCAATTAATTCTTTTAAATATCATTGCAGTATTTTAGATATTTAGTTTTCATTGATCACAATGAAATTAGTACCATTTTCAATCTGCTACTATTTTATGACAGTATCTAACACTTTTTACTTCATATTCATCGGAAATATTCTAAGTTTGGAATTTCAATTATCAGAACACCTTTTCTAGTATGTGTCTCTCTGATTTTGTATAAATATACATCTTACATTTCTTAATTGGGAATAATTTCCTGCAATGAATCTAATAATCATATTACTACACTGATCTATATATTTTTTCCTGTTAATAAAATGCAATCAAACTATTTCCATATTAATTTTCTCTTTATAAATTCCAAACAAATCTACATGTGTGCTCTCACTTGGTACTTCCATGTTCTACTTTATTAACTAGCATTACAATACTAGTCTCCCCAATCCCCTTAGCAGGCTTAAAATGTTATTTGATCTGTTCAACAGCATTCTGCATAAAAATGAACTTGTCAGAATAAGAATATTGGAACATAACTTTTATCTTTTGGCATCTAAATAAGATGTAAAACAAAGTACTTTTGCTCATCTGTGTAATATATATTCAAAACCCATAATGTTTCACAATTTATTTATACTGAAGCCAATTCCATTTATGTTTCTCATAATTAACATTTCATTTTCAAATCATCACTATTACTCTCAATTTCATAAAATCTAACAATGCCCATTTAACATGAATTAATGCAATTTGTGCAATGTTCACTTGATTAAAAAATTAATTTACACTTTTAAGTGAAGAAATAAAAAAAGCTATCAAATATCAGCCTAAATTTATAATTTGAGCATTCATAGTATACTGCCTTAGTTACTATCTATTCATTGCCTTGACGATTTATACAGACTATGACTATATTTTTTTTTTTTCTATGTATTAATATGCTTACTAACTATACTCCACATTAAGTAATACAAAAATTGTATATAAATGTAAATCTATTAAATGTTTTGAAAAAAAATTAATAATAGATGCAGACATAAAAAAATAATTATTGCCATTTACAAAACAAAACTTACTGCTGCAGAATATGCTGGAATACCACGAGGATTCTGGGTGTACTCTTCTGGTCCTTAGAAAAAACAAAAATCAAGCAATTAAATTTAATGGGAAATTATATATTCACCTAGAAAAGAAACTTTGCAAAAACAATTTCTAATTAATTCCAATATTTGTCCATTATTGTGATATTTTGTCATTGTCTTAGCATTACAAGAAGCAAGTAATGTATAATAATCAATATTACACTTCTAATATATATATCTACATTTTTTTTCTTAGTACATTCTGCTTATTTCAAATATTTAATTTCAAGTAATATTTTCCTTTCAAAACAATTTTATTTTTTGTTTAATTAACAAAATTGTTAATTATTTCATATATAAACCAATTTCTATGTTAATAAAAAGGGAAAGTATCAAATCATTGAATCAAAAATACAATGAAGTACAGAAATAAATTTGAAAACAAGTTTGAGATAATTTTTTTAATTTAATGTATAAAAATATTTCAAACATAAATGGGGAAAAAATAATTTCTTTTAAAATTATTCATAAATTACTCGCATTTTTATTGCTAGGAATTGATGACAATTCAATAACATTGAACAATAATATATACATGCACCCTTTACATAAAGATAGGGTTTTAAGTTTAGAATTTACTAGATGTGATACTATATTTGTAAATGACTAAGAATGTTAGATTTTGTTCCCATTTTTTTTTTCTCATTTAAGTAACACAGGGGTCCCCACCTTTTTGCACTTAAGAGCACATTCTATAATACCGGCCACGTGTCGGCATCATTTATTTTTTCAATGTAAATTTATAGTTGGATATTGTTAATAATACACATAATGTACAAAAAAATATTTATTTCAAAAATAAAACTTTAACATATAATTAACGTTTATATTTTTACGCTGTAAAAGTATAGTATGCCCTACAATTTGATTACAATATAATACAATAATTTATAAGAAATTTTAAAAATAAAATTTATTTGTATCAGATAAATAATTTTTTATCATGTTCGGATAGCGGCGGGCACATGTAAAATGGTCTACGAGCACCATGGTGCCCACGGGCATAGGGTTGGGGAACCTCTGAAGTAACACAGAATTTTATTAAAGGTTAGATAATAATGAAGACAGAATGAAACAAAAACAAAAAAAAATTATATATTGCAATATAGTCATAGTGAATTGTCAAATTAAAATAGACACACAATACCAAAAAAGTAAGTCAATACCAGGTGTGTTTACCAGAAGCAGAGTAAAAGAACAGAAATTTTTCAAAGATCAATGCATAAGAAAACATTTTGAATTATCCAAATATATTTGAGTTGAGTGTCTAAAAAGACAACATACTTCTATAGCAAAAGTGATATCATTATTCAATTTTTATTTTATCGATAGTTAAGTAAATTCTATTTTATTATGTATATATCAAAACTATTTATGATATATTTTTATTTCATTGTCAAATATATTTTATTTAAAATGTTTTGTTTTTAAAATTACTATCCTTTTACATAATTAATTCAATTATTAAAAGCAAGTAAGTTTTTTTGGAGTTCAAATATATATTATATCTATTTCTAAGGTAAATAATATTTTACATTCTTGTGAGCTGATATTTTTATAATTACTAAAATTGTAGCCAGATTTGCAAGTAATAAATTATGAGTTTCTAGCTCGATCACACTTGATATTAATCACTTGTGTCAATCACATCGTCCATATTCAATCATTAGGTCCTTTGTGAGAAGAAAATAATAAATTGTGGATTTATATTAACTAAATAATAAAATATATTTAAAAGTGTAGCAAATTCAATATTATTTTACTTGTTACTTTTAAATTTTTTTGCTTGAATAAAATGTATTAAATAAAGTAATTTAAATTATTATTCAGAAAATTATTTATAATGTAATACTTTACCATTTTATAAATATTCCGTGTTTTATATATGCAACATGCTAAAACTAATTTTATGAATTTTTAAATATATTTTATTAATTATTCATGCATTATTAGTTTCTACAATAAAATTCAGAAGCATATCTAAAAATAAGGAACAATATGACAAAAGTCTAACAATTCGAATAGTTTTTCATTTTCTTATATCAATGTTATTTAATATTTAAATAATCAGAAATAAAATATTTTAGGTTGATAATACCAAATAAGAAACAACTGCAGTACCCTCTAATATAATTAATAATAATCAAAATAATTGCCACTGATCAAATATGTTGTAAAGATATTGATATATGATCAAAACACATCAGAATCATTTTAGTAACATTTGTTTTTGTGAACAACTGCAAAATTTAGGTAACATTTTAAGTATCACGTGAAATTTCAATTATGGCGGGCAATTAATTACAAGAAATCTAAATGGATCATATTTCCATTTAACCAGAGTTCATGGTACTATGGAAAGAATAGTTTATTTACTTAGAAACAATAAATGCTCTGTACTGTTTCATTTTCAAATATTTTCGGTCCATTCATATGAGGGATTAATAATGGAAACAATGATTGGAAATGATACTTGGAAAAAATATGATGAATCTAAGAAGCATACAACAATTGAAAACTGAAGGAAAAATTGATAATTTATGGAAATAAATTATTGACTGGAGATCTCAAATAAAACTCTTATGTTAATTCATTATGATTGGTTCAAAAGGATGATATTTCCAAGTGGAAAATTTTACGACTTGCAGTTGATTTTGTGTTAAAAACTCATTCAGAAATCTATGATGTGATAAAGGACATGTGAATTACCTGACTAATATTATATGCAATGAATTCATTAGTTTAATGAGTGCTAATATAATAAATAAAATTATTATGTATATCAAACAAGCTAAATACTTTGACTCGACACCAGAGATAAATTACATGGATCACTCATTTTTTATTATAAAAAGTTTAGCTAAACAGAATAAAATTCAGAAACATTTATGTCTTTCACAGATCAACCATTATCAATCCACTGCAGGATTAAGGTCTCTCCAAGTTCAATCCAACTTCTCCAATCTTTAGCTTCTCTTCACCACATCACCCCTGCACACTTTTTTATTTCATCCATCCATCACACGTGGTATTTTCTGGGTCTTTTACAATATCTTGGCATCTAGTTTAAGATTTCAATTGTCCATCTATTATCATCTCTTCTAACAATATGTCCAGCCCAACTCCACCCCAGCCTTTTAATTCTTTCAATGAGGTCAGTAATACCTGTTTGTTCTCTTACCCATATATTGCGTTTTCGATCTCTTCTTGTTACTCCTAACATGCATCTCTCCATACTTCTTTGAATGGTCTGAAGTCTCTGCATTGCTCTCCAGTAAGTGTCCAAGTCTCAGATCAATAAGTAAGACCTGTAAAACACATTTATTAAAAATTTTCCTTGTCAAACACATAGGCATACTTCCTTTTAGTATCAAGTTATTTCTACCAAAAGGACTCCAATAAAGTTTAATTATATGATTAATGTCATCCATTATGTTTCCATCTGTATAAATAATCTGACCAAGGTATTTGTAGTTGTTAACTTCTTCTAATTCATCATAATCAATATTTATTTTCACATTTTGAGAAAATTCACTGAACATTATCTTAATCTTTTTAACATTTATCTTTAGTCCTACTTTCATCTGATAACTCCTGCAACATTTCCTGCAGCTCTAAAGCATTATTTGCAAAAATAACCACACCATCTGCAAAATCTAAATGACTTAAATAATCTCCATTTACTTCACTCTTTTAGCTTCCCATATTAATCCACAAAATACTACTTGCAGCACTGCTGTAAAAAAATTTGGAGATATGGAGTCACCCTGTCTTACACCCTTTTCAATGTTGACTTTCCTAGTTAATCTAATTGTTGCTGTTGCATTTTTATAAATATACTTTAAAATATGACAATATCCTGGATCTATATACTTGATGATCCAATGCTTTCAAATACTTTTTCATCATCTAAAAATCCAAAGCATAATGGCAACTCATATTCATTTGTCCTTTCTATAATTTCTCTCAATACCTGAATATGATCTACTGTACTAAAACTATTTTTAAATCCAGCATGTTCTCTTGGTTGATGGAAATCCAATGTTCTCAGTAGACGAGTTGTAATTTCTAATATCTTCTTTATCACCTTTTTTAAATATTAATATTAATACTGCATTCTTCCAATCATCTGCTACATCTTTATCATTTAGACATTTGGTATATAACTTTGCTAAAAAAATTTATATTTCTTCACCTGCTTCTTTTAATATATCAATTATAATTCCATCATTACCTCAAGCCTTTCCTTTTTTCATAAATTTAATTGCATATCTCACTTCTTCATTTAAAATTCTCGGCATAAACATGATGCTAGCTATTTTGAAACCAAATATCACATGACCATCACTTCTTATGCTTGTGTATAACTGTTTTAAAACAGGCAAAACTCACTGTACGTATTGCGACACACAGTAAACTAGAGTAATCAATGAATGTCAGAAGGCTTGTGCATAAAATCCCATCTAGTGCCTACTCATCCAATATCCCCAGACTAGTTTCTGGCTTGTGGCCTTCGTCAGTGAGGAGCCTTGGATCTGAGAGCATTGCACCTAGATCTAAAGATCTAAAGCAATCCTCCAGCAGCCACCTTTTATCTCCATTTAACTACAAAACTATGAGTCTTAAATTGAAAACACCTTAATGTTTTCAATTCAAGCCCATTAGCTTATATAGTCATATGCGTCTGAACTCAGTTCAGTACCCATACATTTTGGTGATTTTGGTTCTTTAGTTACTATAGCCACCACTATCCTATTAGGCAGGATTGGGTTTAAGCCAATAAACATCACATGACCACCACTTCTTATGCTTGTATATGACTGTTTTAAAACAGGCAAAACTCATTATATGTATTGCCACACACAACAAGCTAGAGTAATCAATGGATGTCAGAAGGGTTGTGCATAAAATCCCCAACTAGTGCCTACCATCCAGTATCCCCAGACTAGTTTCTGGCTTGTGGTCTTCGTCAGTAAGGAGCCTTGGATCTTAGAGCACTGCATCTAGATCGTAGGATCTAATGCAACCCTCCAGAAACCACCTTTTATCTCCATTTAACTACAAAACTATGAGGCTTAAATTATAAACATCTTAATGTTTTCAATCCAAGCCCATTAGCTTATATAGTCATATGGGTCTGAACTCAGTTCAGTACCCATACATTTTGGTGACTTTGGTTCATTAATAACCATAGCCACCACTATCCTATTAGGCAGGATTGGTTAAAACAGGCAAAACTCACTATACGTTGTAGCAGCCGATCTTAGCCCAAGATCGAGCTTCACTGTTTTACCACTTAACCCACATTTCATCCTGTTTTTTTTCATCACATGTATATAAACTATACGTATATTTCTGAGAAGCATCTATAAAAATTTTATAAATATAAATCTGAAATTAAAATTTTCTTTAAATTTTAAATATTAACTTTTATGGATGCGACTCAGATATATACATGTATTAATGGAGCTTTTATATAGATAAAAGCACAAACAAATCTTGTAAATAATTTTGTACTTTTTTTCTTAACCATATATTATTTATTTTATAAAAATTTTACTTCATATAACTACATAAAAATTCAAAATGGAAGATGCAATCGCAGACTGTCCAAGAATAATTAAAGGGGTGGGGACATTGCTTTGTTTCGTGATTAAAAAGGAATTTTTAAATTAAAGTAAAATTTAAAACAAAGTTAATTGATTTTAGTTAGCTGTTAACGTATTTATCAAATCTATTTCCAATCTGGAAATTGATTTGAATTTATTTTTGGACAGTTATCTTGCGATTCCATCTCCACTAACAATAGCTAAATTTTTTCTGTAAATTAAGGATTAATTAAAAGTTAAGAAGTTTAATTAAAAACATTCTTTGAATAACTCAAAGTTTGTATACATAGGGCTAGAAATCTATTGTGTCAGAGTTGAGTCAATATAGTCACTAGTCGACTCCACGTCTGTTTAATTTTTGAGGGGCCTCAGCCACCTTCCCCTCCGTCTTCAACTCCACACTTCGCCATGCAGAGATGTAGCCCCTATCGCTCAAGTGGCCAAGACATGTTAAAGAATGCCGCCTGCCACAGAAGACTTGTGCCTACTCTATTTCCATACAATCCTGAGGTAAGAAGTGTAAAGCTATTACAATTGTCTTACACAAATCCTATTTCTTTAAATTAATGTTTTTCTGTATATTTAATCTCTTTTAACTCGCTCATCGGCGAGTATGTTAAAACAAATAATTATTTCTTTGGTATCGATTCTCTATAACCCTAACTAATTTTATTGTAAACTATTTCATCCAACTCATGCTTCTTATTTTTCTTATAATTTAGTACGGTTATAATTTATTTTTAATGAGATTTTTATATTTTTCACTAAACTTTTATTTGTAAATGCCAATCAAACCCGATTTTATGAACTTAAAGGGTGGGGGGGATTAAGGAGTTATTATTACTTATATCTAAATAGTTCGTAAGATTGAGTTTGTATTTTAAATGAATACATGCTTTTAAAAAATATTTGATGATAAATTTATACAAAATGTATAAATACTTTCAGTCTGGGGTGGATATTGGTGTCTGTAAATTTTTGTTAATTTCTTTATTAATTATCATTGCCAAAAGGCTGGTGACGTAAATCTATTTTGTTATTCGCATTTTTAAGTGCGAGAATTTTAGTTTTATATATGTTAAACAAAATAGTGATTCAAGAAAGGGGTGCAATACACACTTCATTAATTATAGCGTTAACTTTTGATAAATAACTTTTTCTCACATGAGTCATTATTTTAACATATCATTACGTATTAGTTAAACCATTTAAGGCTTTGTGTTAATATTTAAACTGAATGATTTCCTATTCTTATAAAAGCGTTGTTAGCACAGGCCACTCTTCATATTATTAAGCTTTATCTAGAGACGTGCGTCGGAATGCCAAAGTCGTCTCATCTTCGTTTCAGGTCGTAAACATGGCGATGAATGTCCCTGGACCATATCTATATATACTCGCATAACAAGAGCAATACATGGGATAATTCCGCAAAGTTCGGGCTATTGCATCTCCGTCCTAGGACCATTTATCAACCGATTCCACAAAATGTGGGGTGGAAAGTCGGCTGGATTGTTTTCTTCCGTAATATAATAAAGCATCTCAAAATATTGGATCCGCAAATATTCGGCTATTATGCTAACACTGCAATTTCTTATAGTTAGTTTTCTAGCCTGTTTAACAAAAAAAATGATGTGTAATAATGAAACGTTTTTCTCTTTGTAATATTTTTAGTTGGAGTTTAAATCCAACCTCTCATTAAGCTGCCCTCCTCTTTATTGAAATAAGCCATTCCCGTATTGATAAGTTTCGCGATATGTGACCGTTAAACGTGAAATAAATGTTTTTAGTCTACTTACTGATAAGAATGTATCCTTATTTAAGTGTTGTCAATAAATGGTATAAATGAAAATAAAACTGTCAATTGCCAAGGGCATCCTATGAAATCGTACAAACAGCGAAACTCTATCAGTCATATCTTTATGTGCGCTTTTCTTAATGTATAAACGTCCACCAAAACACCCAGATAAATCTATTTTTGTAACATTGATTAAAAATCCTATTTTTAAATACACGTTCAGTATTGTAACTGCCGCACTAAATTCATATCGGTCTAAATAAAATAATTGTATCAAGATCGTCAAATATTTGTAACCAAAAATAAAGTTTTAAATGTGTGAAGTTGAATATATAAAATCATCTTGAATTTTTGTCAAAATAAATATTTATATTTTTAAACTTAATTCAGTTGTTCGAATCTCCTTAATAATATTTATATTTATATTGTTAACTTTATATCTGGGTTCATTGAATCTCTCATCATTATCAGCTGAGTTCTCATGCAAAATGATGTAGCACTGGGCCCGGAAATAATTAATTTATGTAGTATTACCGTAGGTGTTGTTCCTAGTGTTATAGATTTGGGGAATGAGCAAACAGGTTAGAATTTATGATTTCTCCTCACCTGTGTATCTCAGGCATGATTAGATTCGGGGTACTTTTGCTTAGATTCTAAATCTTGTTGAATGGACATACATTTTCGACCGGTATAACGTATTGCCACACACAGCAAGCTAGAGTAATCAATGGATGCCAGAAGGCTTGCACAAACAATCCCCATTTAGTTCCTACTCATCCAATATCCCCAGACCTATTTCTGGCTTGTGGCCTTCGTCAGTGAGGAGCCTTGGATCTGAGAGCACTGCACCTAGATCTTAGGATCTAATGCAACCCTCTAGCAGCCATCTTTAATCTCCATTTAACTACAAAACTATGAGTCTTAAATTGAAAACATCTTAATGTTTTAAATCCAAGCCCATTAGCTTATAGTCATATGGGTCTGAACTCAGTTCAGTACCCATACATTTTGGTGGCTTTGGTTCTTTAATAACCATAGCCACCACTATCCTATTAGGCAGGATTGGTTTTAAGCCAATAAACATCACATGACCATATGACTATATAAGCTAATGGGCTTGGATTGAAAACATTTAAGGTGTTTCAATTTCCGTTTTTTCGATTTTATCCAAATTTATTTGTATTTTTTCTACCACAAAAAGATAGAAAACCTTTACTGAAAACAAATACAAAAAAAAATTTAACACTACAAAGAATTTCACTACAAGATAGTCCTCAAGAATAGAATTGCTGTCAAGATTAGTTTTTTGGCCATAAAAAATAGCTTTATTTAAAATCTCTTAAGATTGTAATGAAATATCTATAACAAAATTAAAAACAAATTAAGATTTTGAAACAATATTTTTTATTTCCATGTGGCATGCAATTTTACAATGATTAATTGGGACTAATAAAAATCTTCAAAGTAAAAATTCAAGTCATTATGTATATCAAAAGACATCAAAATAATTGAACTTTTTGATATCAAATCAGAATGTTATGCTTCAACAAACAATAAAAACTATAAATATGATAGACTAAAAAATTGGAAAATTTATATCTTGATGAAAAAAAGTAATGAGGATGTGCAATTGACGGGCAAACAAGCATTTATTGTCTGAGAAATAAATAGATGTACTGAGTTGTATTACAATATTTTAAATTATTTTGCTAAAAAAACTTCAATTTGAAGGAAATAATATCAAAAAAATATGATAACTATATTATAAACTTAATAAATATCTAATCTAATGACAATGAAATCACGATTTTTTAAAGATGAATTAACACAGAGTATACGATTTTCAAAAACTGAAAATTTAACTTGTTTTTTGATGTACAAAGCAATTCAAGAGGGAGAAGTTTCTACCTTTCCTAATGTGGAAACAATTTTAAAAATATATTTGTCAATTCGTATTTCAAATGCATCAGCAGAGCGATCATTTTCTGTCCTTAAAAGAATCAAACATATTAACAACTTCAACAAAAAAAGAAAAATTACAAGATTGAGCAATACTGCACATTAAAAATGGCATTATAGAAAAGTATTAATTTCAATGAACTGATATAACAATTTTCAAATCAAAGAGCACAAAAAAGTGAAAATATTTTTTATTTATTCCTTGTCTCTTTTGTAAATTTTCTGGTAATTTACTGTAGAATTACAATTTTTTTATATTACTTTTGTTAAGAATTGTTTCTTTTTCAACATATAAAGTTATTTCTATTTGTCTAAGCCTAAATACAAATGCATATTATTCTAATTTTTGTTTTGTTAATTTATTGTTATTAAATGCAATAAAAGGATTATTTTTGCCATTTTCCTTTTGGATTATTTTAAATGTTCATAAATATAGTATACTTTATTTTCAATTTTTTTTTATATGACATTTTATCATAAACTATTCATTCTTTAGTTTTTTTTTTTTAATGAACCACAAAAAAAAATCCCTTCTCTTCCCAACAAAAAAATGCCTGCATTCACACTATATGTGAGGTCTCAAATTCTAATTTGCCCATGGCCTCATGAAATTCTAATTTGCCTCTGGCCAATATACTTTATCAATAATAATGTTCTTAGACAGAGGGTTCATTATGAAAACATCTCATATCTATATAGAATTTAAAACTGCAGTATAACAGTTGTTTTCCTTGGCGCAAATCAGATAGGACTGCATTTTATCAATCTTATTTAACTTATAAATTAAATATGTAATGAAAAAAACAGATTGGACAAAAAAAAAGAGAGAGATCCAGGAGTTGGAAAAGAAAAATCAAGAAATGCTGATGAAGCAATCAAAAATAAACAAGACTTGAAAACAATTATTATAAAAATTAACAGAATGAAATGAAGATTATAGCTAAATATGAAGCAATGAAAAATGAATGATTTGAAGACAATTATTATAAAATTGAAAACAGAATGAAATGATGAGATTATGACCAAATATATAAAAAAGCAAATATTGCAAAAAAAAAACAACAACCCAGTGATAAAGACATGACAGTTAACAGCTATCTCTTAGGACTATTGAACAACAAAGATCTCTACAGTCGAATATTCATAACACACCAATACTGGACAGTTTCAATAATCTTGAAAAATTATTTTTAGAAATAGATTACATTTAAAAATGAAGATCAGATTTATTCATGCTATGGTATTTTCCAAATACAAATATAATAATTGGACAATAGAAGCGGAAAAATATATATAAAGATGCTAATGAACTATAGAACGGGGGGAAACGTTTGAAAAAACTATTAACAGCAGAAAAACAGACAAACATCAAATTAAATCTCAATTCACTTGAACAAGTAACTAAGATAAATTAGCTTGGATAGATTACATGAAATGAACTAATCCATTAAAAAAATATATGTGAATGACCATAATGATATGAAAACAATTGAATGCTCAAAAATGAATTAGATTAAATCCATTATTATAATGCTACTGAGAAACTTGAAAAACCGAATGAATGAAGTCATATTGAAAAAATTCCATTCATATGATAAGTAAAGAGATCAGATGTCGTATTTATAATTAAACTTTTTAAAAAAATACAGTCTTGATAAAATATATTTAAAAATGGATATTAATCATTTTAGTGTCAATGAAAAATTTTTTTTCCAATATTATAAACACTATATTTTGTAAATATTTGTTTTTTGCCCTTATCATGTGATGGAAAATTATTTTAAAGCTTCAATTTATCAGTAGGATCAATATTACTTTTATTAACTTCATCTATTTGTAATACTCGCAAAACTCTCCATACAGTAGTGCTACTCAATACCAACCAGAATAATCAATGGAAGCCAGAAGACTTGTGCATAAAATCCCCATCTAGTACCTACCCATCCAATATCCCAAGACTAGTTTCTGGCTTGTCGCTTTCGTCAGTGAGGAGCTTTGGATCTGAGAGCACTTCACCTAGATCTTAGGATCTAATGCAACCCTCCAGCAGCCACCTTTTATCTCTACTTAACTACAAAACTATGACAATAAAATTGAAATCACGATAATATTTTCAATCTAATATCAATAGCTTGTGTAGTCATATAGGTCTGAACCCAGTTCAGTAACCCATACATTTGTGTCTTAGGCTCTTTAAACAACCATAGCCACCACTATCCTATTAGGCAGGATTGGTGTTAAACCACTAAACATCACATGATCACTATTGCTTAACTGTTATTAAAACAGGCAAAACTCTACATTCAGTAGTGCCACTCAGTGCCAACCAGAGTAATCAATGGAAAGTTTTGCCTGATTTAATAACAGTTATGTGCTATCCTAAGAAATAGTGATCATGTGATGTTTAGTGGTTTAACACCAATCCTGCCTAATAGGATAGTGGTGACTATGACTGTTAAAGAACCAAAAACACAAAAATGTACAGATACTAAACTGGGTTCAAACCCATATGACTATATAAGCTATTGAGCTTAGATGAAAATATTGTGTTTTCCAATTTTATTCTCATAGTTTTGTAGTTAAGTAGAGATAAAAGGTGGCTGCTGGAGGGTTGCATTAGATCCTTAGATCTAGGTGCAGTGCTCTCAGATCCAAAGCTTCTCACTGACGAAGGCCACAAGCTAGAAACTAGCCTGGAGATATTGGATGAGTAGGGAGTAGATGAGGATTTTATGCGCAAGCCTTCTGGCATCCGTTATTTACTCTGGTTGGCACGACTGTATGGAGAGTTTTGCCTGTTTTAATAAGTTATGTGCTAGCGTAAAAAATAATGATCATATATGATATTTGTAATACTATTAATTTCATCAATTAGTAAATCTTAATTCTCTATAAGCTATTGGATATAATATTGATTATCTTAAATCTTCAATATAATAATCATTGCATACAAAAAAACATAACTATTTTTTCTAGTATATATTATATTAAGCCAATAATTATCACATGACCACCACTTCTTATGCATGTGTATAACTGTTGTTAAACAGGCAAAACTCACTATATATATTGCCACATACAGCAAGCTAGAGTAATCAATGGATATGGGATGAGTAGGCACTAGATGGGGATTTTATGCACAAGCCTTCTGGCATCCATTGATTATTCTAGCTTGCTGTGTGTGGCAATATATATAGTGAGTTTTGCCTGTTTTATTATATATGTTATAATTGGTTTTAGTTAAATTTACATATTAAAAAAATAGATGTATACAATGTAAATTGAAGTTTTAAAATACCTTCCATCATATTGATAAGACAAAAAAAAAAAAAATTCCTGAAAAAAGCCTTCTTATATTATTTTTATAATATATATACAATCATTACTGTTTTATAATGAAATTGTTTTACATTAAGTAATTTGTTTAAATATATGAAAAAATAGTATAATGGGCCAAATTTCTTTCCATTTTTGATAATTTTGTTTTAATTTCCATTATAATTGATCATTAAGACTTTTTAGTATAACCAACTTTTAAAAATATGAATTTAAATAATATCCTGCTCTCGTGCACTTCACTGAATATTTACTGAACCAATAACAACATACTTGAAATTCGGTCTGCCAATAGCTTCACTTTTTAGTCTAATCCACTTTTAAAAATATTAATTTAAAAAATATTCTGCTCTCTTACACTTCACAGAATATTTAATAAACCGATATCAACATACTTAAAATTCGGTCTGCCAATAGTCTTAGATTATATAAGTCATTTAACAATTATGAAATATTTCATTGTCAGATTGCATTGTCCTCAATTTCTAAATCGTACAAAATTTGAAGGAAACCCATTTGATAGAATTAAGTTAAACTTCAATTACAAAATATAACCTAAACAAATAAACAATTTCTAAGTTAAATAAAAACATTTTAAAATGTAAAACTATACTAATATATTAATTTTTCAAACTGAAACTATTATAGTAATTTTTATTTATGACAAGTGCAATTTAGATTCGAGATTGTTACAATTATCATTATATATAACCACTTAAAATATATTAAAATGTTGAACCATTAATTTATGACATTTCTTTCAGGATGCTGGAGAATTTTTATTAATTACTAATTCTGACATAATTGTAGAAAATATGTATAAATAATAGATAATCATCACTTAGGCATACAACATTCTAACACTAAAAGAGACAGCTAAGCTTTGATCTAAAAATCCTCCAGATCTTTAATTAAGAATCTATCATTCTTCCACTACATTAAACCACAAGGCAACTGATAATGAAAATGTCCAATAATAATAAAAAAAAACCATCAATGCATTAGAAAAATCAATATTTATTTTAGAAATAAAAATATGACATGTGTTTCAGATTACCAATAATGAAATTTCACCAATATAAAAAAAAAAGTAACTAACATCAATTATACCTTACAATCAGCTTGATGTTATAAAATTAAATTATTTATTCAAAAAACTAAAAAATATATTCTGCATAAGCAAATTTTATAATTTTATAGGTAAACCATGAATGTTTCACATGCAATTTATCTATTATATGAGTAAAGATATGTACATTAGTACTCAATTATAATTGTATTTACTTATTTAATTATAAAAATAGCATTGAGTGTATATCTCATTTGTGTTTTTCTTCAGACTTCATTAACTAGCTAATGGAGATGTTCATATTATATAGTAAAGAGTATGCTACGACTAATCTTATACTATTAAAGATTATCAAGTTTTATGCAGTCAATTCTAAATAATTTATTTCATGCCAAAATAAGTTTGCATTAAAAATTTGGAGATAAATATATAAGATTTTAGATATGCAGTTTGGCATCTGGAAAAAATTAACTTGAATAAACCTTCATAGTCAATGTTTAAAAAAATACTAATGATATTTAAATTGTTACATGATTTATCACCTAGAGAAAAATATATCACATATTAAGTAATAAATTTTTTTAGATGATTCCCTCCCCCCTTCAAATTAAAAATAATAATTATTTAATACTTACGAGCTTGTTGAGGTGGGGTAGGCCCTCGTTGGGAAACACTATAAATGTTTCTATTAAGGAAATATACAATATAAATAAAATGCAGTAAAACATATTGATAAAACATTTTAAAATATATGTATACACACACACAGAGAGAGAGACTGTTACTTCTGCATACATTAGATTTAATATTGAATTAAAAAATTATATAATATCAGGTTAATAATTCCAAATCCTTAAAGATTTAAAACTATTTTGCAATACATTTTTAATATAGAGATTTATATAATTTAGTAAAAGATTGATTCTTTGACAAACAAACAAATTTTTTTCTTGTTTATATAGAATACAAGAATTTCTATCTTAAAAACTTTATTTTTATAATCAAAATTAGATGACATATACAGAAAAATACCATTTAATACAAAGTTCTATACAAATTAAAAAATTAATTAAGTACAGTATTATTCAAAAATAATTTATCTATTAACTTTCCAATTAGTGCATCACTAAAATTATATTACTATTACGTACAGAAAACATTATAGTAAATAATTCTGATTCATATTAATTATTATAACTTACATGCCTTATTATAAAATTCACAAAAAAATGAATCCAAAAAAGTTAATTCACATTAGGAAAATCAAACATTATACATTTTGTTAATTTGTCAATAATGGACATTTATAATTGGCGAAAAATCTGTTTTTTTAGCAAAATATATAATGAAAATGTACTTTTTATATTTACTATACTTATAATAAAATGAACTCAGGGAACTATCAGTTTATAGTCTGTCAAAGTCTTAATATAAAGTTCAAATCTAAATAAAGCTTGAAAATGGACCTGATAATTAACAATTTCCAAATCTTAAAATGAAGTTCAAATATAGGTTTCTCTGAGCATAGTTGCTGAGAGATTCCTGACTCCATATAAGGAAGAGTCACAGTGCATCATATTACATCGAGAGCATATATGGTGGCTGGAAGGATTACAAA
This sequence comes from Epiperipatus broadwayi, assembly GCA_028023455.1. Lineage (NCBI taxonomy): Eukaryota > Metazoa > Onychophora > Udeonychophora > Euonychophora > Peripatidae > Epiperipatus > Epiperipatus broadwayi. Next base: position 1,150,421 of record JAQFVV010000053.1, on the reverse strand, counting down.
ATGGATGGAAGAAAATAATATAGTGGGAGAAATTGAAGATATTCCCTTGAATAGGCATATAGGAGATAGTTTAATTGTAGTTACATAATTTATAGATATAAATAGAAATATAGGTAGTTATATGTTTTTTTATAGATATAGAGAAGGCACATGATAGAATAAATAAAAATAGATTACAGATAAGTTTAGCAAATTTGGGAATGGATGGAGCTTTAGTGAATATTATTAAGAGACTATATGAAAATAATTACTATACGTATCAAGTAGGGGATACAGAATCAGTAAAAATTAAAAATGGGGTGGGACTAAGGGAAGGATGGTCTAGATCACCTATTTTGTTTTTGTTGTATTTGAAAGAAATGCAGAGAGCAATGGAAAAACTAGGAAGAGAGGTAGAGATGCCACTAATAGGTGACAAGTATATACATTATCGAATTTTTTATTTGTGGATGATGTCTTCTTGTGCACAGACAGAAGGGAAGATATGGAAGTTAAGCTGTTGAAGACATGCACAAGGGTGATTGTTAAAGAGATGGGGATTAAATTTAATGAAGAAAAATCAAAAGTAATGGTGATTAATACTGGGGAAAGAGAAGAGAAAGAATTTTTATTGGGGGGTTAAAGTTAAGTATGGTGAATAATCAAAAGTAATGATGATTAATACTGGGGAAAGAGAAGAGAAAGAATTTTTATTGGGGGATTAAAGTTAAGTATGGTGAATATGTATAATTATTTGGGAATCATCTTAAGTAATCAGAGAAATTACTTGGATGAATGAGAGAAAAAAATTGATAAATAAAGCAAAGGAAAGAAAGGGACTGATAAAGAAATTAAATGTTTTCATATTATAAATATGAAGCTAGAATTGTATGGCAGGGAGTGGCAGTAGTAGGATTAACATATGGTAATGATGCATTGTGTTATTAAAGGGGTATTAGACTACTTAGAAAAAAGTACAAAGAGAAGGAGGAGGAGAAGTATTAGATGCAGATGTGTAGACAGCAAAGGAGGCAATTCAAGGACAAATGAAAGGGTCAAGTTTTTATAAAATAGATGCAAAAAGTAAAATGAAAATGTTCGGTAGATTGCAATTTATTAAAAAAGGCAAAACTCTCTATATGTATTGCCACTCAGTACAAGCGAGAGTAATCAATGGATGCCAGAGGCTTGTGCATAAAATCCCCATCTAATGCCTACTTATCCAATATCCTGACTAGTTTCTGGCTTGTGGCCTTCATCAGTGATGAGTCTTGGATCTGAGAGCAGTGCACCTAGATCTTAGGATCTAATGCTACTCTCCAGCAGTCACCTTTTATCTCTATTTAACTACAAAACTATGAGTCTTAAATTGAAAAACACTAATATTTTCAATTCAAGCTCTAATGCTACTCTCCAGCAGTCACCTTTTATCTCTATTTAACTACAAAACTATGAGTCTTAAATTGGAAAACACTGTAATATTTTCAATCCAAGCTCATTAGCTTATATAATCATATAGATCTGAACTCAATTCTGTATCTACACATTTTGGTGACTTTGGTTCTTTAATAACCATAGCCACCACTATCCTATTAGACAGGATTTCTTTTAAGTCAATAAACATCACATGATCACTGTTTCTTATGCTTGCCTATGACTGTTATTAAAACAGGCAAAACTCTCTATATGTATTGCCACTCAGTGCAAACCAGAGTAATCAATGGATGCCAGAAGGCTTGGGCATAAAATCCCCATCTAGTGCCTACTCATCCAATATCCTAAGACTAGTTTTCGGCTTGTGGCCTGCCTAATGGGATAGTGGTGACTATGGTTATTAAAGAACCAAAGTCACCAAAATGTATAGGTAATGAACCAAGTTCAGACTTATATGACTATAGAAGCTAATGAGTTTGGATTAAAAATATTAGGGTTTTCAAGACTCATAGTTTTGTAGTTAAGTAGAGATAAATTAGATCATAAGATCTGGGTGCAAGCCAGCAACTAGTCTAAGGATATTGGATAAGTAGGCACTAGATGGGGATTTTATGCAATACTTGCATCCATTGATTACTCTGGCTTGCACTGCGTAGCAATACATATAGTTTTACCTGTTTTAATAAGAGTTAAAGGCAAGAATAAGAAATGATGATCATGTCATGATTTAGATTGAAGTTTATGAATAATAAAAGATTAGCCAAAATGGCATTTAATTGGATTATGAGCAAAGGGCAGGAAACAAGATGGGTGCGAAAGTAGTACGATATGCAGAAGATTTGGAAAAAGAATTTATGTCAGTATACTTATATAAAAGGTGGGATGATTTGTGTTAGAATTGTTGGTTGTTATAGTGGTAAAAAATGGAATAGAAGAATAAAATGGAATAGAAGCGTAAAAAGAATTTAAATATATATAGAAGAAAACAGAATATTGGGTGCAAAATAATTTATAATAATAGCAAGGAAAGTAGTTTACTGTTTAAGGGTCGAACAGGATCTTTAACAAGGAAATATACACAAATGGAAAAATATGGATGATTTAGTCTGTAAGTTGTGTAAGGAAGGCATAGAAAATATTAGGCATATGTTAATTGAATGTAAATGCCTGAAAGCAGAAAGGGTACAAATAATGAAGTTGTGAAAGAATAAATATAAACAAAGTGATTATACAGTAAGTGCACTATTGGTTTTTATGCTGGGTTTGGGGAAAGATAGGCCATGGAGTTGACAAAAATTATGTTGTGGAAATGGGATGAAGCAGGATAAAGAACAATATGGGAAAACTAACAGCGGGAAGTGGAAAGGGAAGGTAAAATGGCTACCAGGTTTCTCTGTGCATAGTGGCCGAAAGATTCCTGACTCCATATAAGGAAAAGTCACAGGGCATCGCATCAAAAGATACCTCACTTTGATAAAGAAGATATTGTGCATCACATTGCATACCAAGCAGTAAATGGAATAGTTGGAATATGGTTTTTTTGTTTACAAATGAAAATAAAGAAAAGTAATGTGTGTTATTTAAACCAAATTAAATAAAAATGCTTTGTATACTTTTACCAGAAATATTATTATAATTATGGCTAAAAAATTTAAAAAAATATAATAAAAATTTACTTACACAAATCAATTTTTTTAAAAAATAAGGATAACAGATAAACAAGAGGGAAAAAATATAAAATGAATTGTACAAAGTAATTTAAGACAAAAATAAATAAAAGGTTATGGTGAAAAGTTGAAAACCTATACTTGTAATCATTTAGATAAAATTTCTGTAAGATTTATAGCACGCTTACACAAATGAAGAGTATCAAAAATTGATATGGTTTTTAGAGATTACAGCAAGGGAAGAAAACAATCAATTTCTTTCTTGACCAAAATAAAGTGGAAATATTTGTTTTTTAATCAAAATAATACTATTGGAGTAATGGCATTTAAATAAGTAATCAAGATTTTCTTGTCTATAAAGAAAACTAAATAATGGAGATAGTATGTAAATTTTTTGCAAAACGAAATTAAAATAACCATTGTGTATTTGTCTGAAGGTTTGTAATAATGGTATATTATAAGATGTGATATGTTGGACTATTTCCATCATTTACGAGTGAATGTTTAATGTATAAAAAATTTTAAACTTTATTTAAACTTTCCAAACACAAACAATACAGATTAGTAATTACACAACATTTTGAGTAGTATTAGTCTCCACTCTTCTTCAGGTGTTGCTGGCCTATATGCACAGTGACAATATTATTCACTTATAAGTTGAACTCTCACTTTTAGATTCTTCAATATTGAATTCAAGGCAAACGCTCTCCCAACTGAGCTATTCTGTCAATGGCAACATATGGTAGAAATTTGATATACTTATATAAGGGTTGGTTCAAATCCTCCTTCTTCCAACTTTTTTTTTAGCGAGGCTAATTAGTTTTTATTTTTTCCTAAGAACAAGATTAATTAGACTTCCATACATTGTGTATTGCCACAATGGGTTGACTTATAGGATTATTTACCATTGTCATATGAGCAGCTTCCTTGAATTTTCTTCTATGCAGTTTTTCCTCTTTATCCAATATCTTTATGTTTTCCCAATTAAACATACGGTCATTAGTACATACATGATCTGCTATGGTAGACACATCTGTTTTTCTCTTTTAACCATTAGTTTGTGCTCTTTCAATCGCTGTTCAACAGGGCGACAAGTCTCACCAATGTATTTCCTTTCACATTCACATGCTATTACATAGATGCAGTTTTTATTCTTCAGCATTTCCAGTTTAAGCTTAGTAGAAGTAAATATTCCTCGAAGTGTGGTATGGTTTTGGAAACTAGATCTAATGTTATATTAACTGCAGATTTTCTTTAATTTGTCTGCCATTCCTGGTATGTATGGATACACTACCGTACCAATAAGTGTTTTCTCTTTTGGTGTCTCTTTGTGTTGTCTATTGAAGGTTTTCCTGATGACTGCTTTGCTCTGTTCCATAGTGATAATACAATTCCTTGTTTAGTGCTTCTTGTATGATTGGATGTATACGCCAAGTACTTGCCAGTGTGTGTTGGTTTCCTATACACAGTTGTTTTTACTTTGCCCGAGAAAGTCGTCACAAATCCAAGAATGCTAATTTTTGTTCTTGTTCCAATTCCATTGTGAATTTAACTGTAGGAGATATGTTCTTAATGTGCATCCAGAATGACTGCAATTGCACCTCACCATGTGGCTAAACCACAAATGTTATCATCAACATACCAAAGCCACACTTTAGGTAAACAAGGAGAAGTATTTAACTGTGGTTTCAAGTTCTTCCATGTAAATGTTGCTGAGCAAGGGTGACAGTGATGATCCCATGGCCATTCCTTGATTTTGTTGGAAGAATTCAGAGTTATATTGAAAGTATGTTGTTGTTATGTAGAATGTTAATAATTCCATTATACTATGAATAGGTAGGCTGTTCTAGTTTGTAGACTATTATTATCATATAACTTTTTCCTTACAATATACAATGCCTCATCACACGGTACATTCGTAAACAGACTTGCTACATGAAAGCTTACCAATATGTCAATTCCTTTTGTTTTCATGTTCCTGACTAATTCTACGAAGTGCTTAGAATCCCTGACAAAAGACTGTGTCCTGCACGCCAATGGACTAAGAACTTTGAGAAGAAATCTTGATAAATTTTGACATGGTGAAATTTCTAAAACTAACAATAGGCTTTAATGGAACATTGTCTTTATGGATTTTAGGCAGTCCATACTGAAACAGTTTTATTCACCTGCCTGTTTCAAGTATTTTACCCCTATACCTATCTCTATACCAGGTTTAAACCTTCTCAGAGTGCCAATTTAAACAACCTCAAATTACTATATATGCAGGATCACATATATATATATATATGTGAACGCTAAGTCTGTAATTTAATAGTATATATATATTACAGATATGTATTTATGTTAAAAGATTTTTAGTTTAAGAAATATTATATATATATTACAGATATGTATTTATGTTAAAAGATTTTTAGTTTAAGAAATATTTAGTCTAAATTATTTAGTCAATTTTATGGTTATATTACTGAAATCGCATATGTATATTTCCTTGTTGTTATTCTGCCCGTATGGTAATAAAATTAGTTTACTAATTATCAAAGCAACTTTTAATTCTTGTAAACAACTTTTAAATTCGGTCATGCAATAGCCCTAAAATAGCGTGAACTTGATTTTATAAATCTAAAATGTTAATGACAATTCGCAGAATTTTATAGCATTGTCACAATAAACTGCGGGGGAAAAAAAGTAGAAAAACAAAATCTAAATCAGTTGTCATAATTAAAAATGTTTTTCTAAAATAAAGTAATGACTTTTTCAAATAGTTTTAGTAATTAAATGTTTTTCTAAAATAAAGTAATGGGTTTTTCTGCAATGAACGAGCTTGTAAAAATAACCAGGTGGCCAGAGTTAGAAAAATATAAATAATTAAGTTTTGTTGCCAAGGATCGATCATATATATAATAAGTGAATTGTAAACAGAACCCACATTTGTTTCACCTTTAAAATGACGGGGTAAAGTAGGCGATCCCTCACATCTCTCCTTGCCGGAGATGGAAGAACTTTGGTCTGATAAAACATAATGCCGTACACCAGCAAAGCAGCCCATGAAAAAACCTCCATTAACTTTAAATCATCGCCAAAAGTGTCAACTTGTTATCGTCCCAAGTGCCCAGAACTGCAATGAAGACAACTGACCGGTAAATTTTCACTCAGAGCTCTGTTCATAAACTGTGACTTTCAATTCTTTATTTTAAAAGCTAGCTATTTATTAAACCTGCCTTTCCAAATGCCTTTTCTAAAATCTGCAAAGAAAACTGTTAAATGCTAACGTTTAAATCTTGTCTGGATGTATAACTTGTAATATTAAATTCTCTTTTGAAATGTAAAACTATGATAATCTATTTTAAACTAGATGTATAATTTTCTGCGGTCTTTTATACCTATTTCTAATCTATTTAATTTATTCTATAATTTTATCATTTTAATATATGTATTTGATATGCCAAATAACTCGAAACCGCGAGTATTTATAAGTATAATTTTAGCTTATCCATCCGCGAAGATAATTTCAAATCTTCGCTATAATAAATAGTAAATAATTGAATTATTATTTTTCTCTCTCGCTGTTTCGAGATCATATTATTTTACTGATTAATTTTTGGGTATTAATATTATAATAATCAATTGTTCTCTAGTTAAAATTGTAGTTTGCTTAACTCTAGTCATAAATTATAACTATTTATATATGTAACTCGTACATAATAGGAACTAGCCAGAGATATTCTCAAAGCATATTTTAATGTTTTATTCGTAATTACCCCGCAAATATGCTTTGTCCTCCTTATATTCATATATGTTGAGACGCAGGTGATAATCTTAAACTAGGTTACTAATAATTTAGTCCCTAAATAATATATTTGAAATATTAAATTTGAGAACTGGGTTGTATAGATATGCACATAGATGCTATCTATTTTTAAAATACGCTAATATAATTTTACGTATTTGCATTATATATGTCTAAGTTGCGGATGTGTCCTTACTAAGTACGCAATGTACAATTATCAGCTTACTGCATGATTCTTGATGAGTTGCTGGCAGAAGTCAAACTTATCCACTTAGTTCAGGTAAAGCACACCCTTTTAGAACTAGGGCACAAGGACCTAGATTATTCATAATTAATGCTTATCCGACTCCCTGAACTACTAATGTTCCTATTCGTAGAAAGTTGAGCGGTTCTAGGGCAACCAAGCCTTTGAGGCTGAAGCCTGTGAATAATGACCCATTCGCACCTTCTAGCTTTTTTAATATTTTAATATGTGCCAGAGTATATAGGTAAATTTATAATAAACCAGTTTTCTCTCCCTTTATATTAAATACTTATCTAGCATCAGTGTATATCCTAATCTAGGTTAACACGCTAACCCGCGTATCTCTGAGCCAAATTAAGTGCTCGACTTAACTTTGTATAAATAGTCACCACAGGAGTGCTATTAGTTAGGTATATAACTTTGGCTATAAAGTTCCATATAATTTAGCAGACTACACAAAAGCTAAAAATTTGGCATATTAATATAGGAAAAAACTTCAATACCACACTACACTTTATTGAACACTTAAAATAAAACAATATGTAACATTAATCTCATTAGTTATGTAATGCCTGCGAGCTTAATCTCTCACGTTCTCATTACATAATTCTGTATATTTTAGTTTTACTATTTGTTATTGTTTTATTAAATTAATATTTAAAATATAACTCGTTTTCATATCTTTATTGTCCGTGAGTTCATTTTATCCAACTCTATATTTATTTGCACATACATCATTATATGTAGATCATTCTATTAATTTCATAATCAATCACTGATAGATTAGTGGTTTACTTAGTCATATGTGTGTATATCTGACCAAATCAATGTTAAATTAGTTAATTTATGAGTCTTTTGCTCCACTCTGGGTGACTGCCGGACCATGGTTAAATTGAATGTTTGTGTAACTTGAAAAAGGTCATCCATAGGGTATTAGATCATTGAGCAGGGGTCAAAGGATTGAATGCTGATCGGATTCTGGATCCCAGCATCCAGATTCAATCAGCTTTGTGTATTTTGCCTGTGTTCTAGATTTTGTTATGTGGAGGGACAATTCTTACCATTACAATACACGTGAGGAATCTTTCTGAAATATGAAGCTAATTTTCTTTTTTCTGAATCACTGAAATACCTGCAATGCTTCCAGAGTGAGATCTGTCGCCCTGTTAAACAGCGATTGAAAGAGCACAAACTAATGGTTAAAAGAGAAAAATCAGATGTATTAATGATCATATGTTTAATTGGGAAAATACAAAGATATTGGATAAAGAGCAAAAAATGCATAGAAAAATTCAAGGAAACTGCTCATATGACAATGGTAAATAATCCTCTAAGTCAACCCATTGTGGCAATACACAATGTATGGAAGTCCCTAATTAATCTTGCTGTTAGGAAAAAATAAAAACTAATTAGCCTCGTTAAAAAAAAAAATTGAAGGACTCAACCCTCATATATAAATATATCAAATTTCTACTGTATGTTACCTTTGACAGAATAGCTCAGTTGGTAGAGTGTTTGCCTTAAATTTGATATCCAAGAATCTAAAGGTGAGAGTTCAACCTCTAAGCGAATATTGTCACTGTGTATATTGTCTATTTGTGTGTTAATACTAACAAGTTATTTGGAAAGTTTAAATAAAGTTTAAAATTTTCTATACATTCAACAATTCACTCATAAATGATAGAAATAGTCCAACATATCACATCTTATAACCATTGTGTATGTATGTTTGTTTTCTCAAATACTACTACAGACAATTTTAAAAATCTTTAGACCATTTTAATGAAGAATAGAATAGACCAATTTCAGAAACTAATATAATCTACCTTGACCTGAAAATGGCGATAAATCAAAAAAATAAAATGCAACTTCTCAGGCTTATAAGATTTCAAAATACTGCCATCTTTTAATTTTTTTTAGAAAGTTACTTTGTAAAACTATAATCATACTTTTTTTTTTCTTTTTGTTTATTTATAACATTTATTTTTTGTAAAAAAAAAAAAAAGTTATTTCTACAAAGAAATTCGTATTTTTATTGTTTAATTAAATTTGTACATTTTTTAGCAGCTTGTCAATTGTAATATCATTATTAAGAAAAGTACACACAATATTCCATTTTGATAATATAATACATATTATGTTCTTTATTTTCATTTGTAAACAAAAAAAAAAAAAACATAACTTCTTTTTCATTTATGATATTATTTTCAGTAGTGGTTCATTAGCTTCCCCAAGTGTCAATAATTATCTGTCAGTATCTTCTACCCTAACAATATATATATTTAAAATTTTAATTAATTCACAATATGCATGATTTGCATTACATATTTTAAAAAAAACTGTCAGTATTGTAGACATTTCTCTTTCAATTCCCAATCCAGATTTCTATATATGACAATATACATGTAAATTTAACATTTTAATTTAAGCTACAGCATGTATGATTTGAATTAATATCATTAAAAAAATAACTATCAATAGTGTAGATTTTCTCTGCTAATACCCAATGCAGATTTATTTATCAAGTAATATAATGGGCATCATAACAATTGAAGTTTTAAATTTCTATGCTCTAATAAAATAAGTGATTTCACAATAAATTAGTTACCACTATTTTTTTTTTTTTTTTAGAAAGACTGCTACCTAATACTCTAATCATTTTGAAAATACTATCATGATCTTAATGCCTCTTATTAAAAGCTCATTTCATCCTTAACATAAAACTTTAAAGAATAAATTAAACAACATAGACATTTTCATATATTAAAATCATAATAAATAAATAACATTACATATACTGATCACCTTATATTTTACAAATAATTCACATTAAAAATATTAATAAGTGGAATTTTAATGCCATCTATATCAAATTGCACAATAAAGCTATACATATATATATTTATATAAATAGTCAAGTTAATGAAATATAGAGTTACACTACTTCCCTTTTACTAAACAAATCTTATTCATTAAATGCCTCAATATTATTTAATCATGTTCTTAGTAATATGGCTAAAATTTCAAGAACCAATACCAAATAAAAAAAAAATTTTTACCGCACTAGCACCAACAAAATATTCAGCAAGTAAACTTAATAAGCAATTATATTGCCTAGATATTGAAGCAGATAATCTGAAACTCAGATTACGCTTCATGAGTATTAACACTCATTGTACCATCTAACAGGGTTCAAAGTCTATCTCTCCGTGCTTGTACACGTACTCGCTATTTACCCTTTTTTTTCACTTCAATATTAATCCCGTTTTGATAGAAATAAATTAATGATTTGGGAAAGGAAGTGAATCAAGAGTCGTGGACACGCAACGAGGGATAGATTTAATCAAAATATACACACACATTTAATGTACTAATAATGTGTCTATGAATTAATTGGGAAATATGTATTTAAGGTTTTATATATTTTATTAATTATGGCAGCACAAGATACGGCAATCAGGTTGGAAATTTCTAGAAACATTACTATAAAATTTAAAACAAAGAAATGGGGAGGGGGGATTAATTATTGTAAGTCAAATAAATCAAAAGTGCTATTAATAAAAGTCACTTTTCCATTAACATAAAATTAATCTATCTAATAGATCTTTACAAATACTAAACTAGAATGTAAAACAATCATTCAAAAATTATCCACCGCTTCAGGACACAAGTTCTAAGTGCATTCCAAATATCCAAGGAATCATATAAATAGTGCAAAAATTTGATTGATGATTATTCTTCTGTTGTTTTTTTTAGAAAGAGTTTGTTTAAATTACTTGACGTTGCTAGTTACCTTAGATATGACCGAGGAGTAAAATCATCACACCTTTCCTTTTGTCCATTCCTGAACCACTCTTTACTAAAATGCCTCTTGAACTTAAATGAAACCATGAACTATTTAACTGTGCCCTGAACCTGATCTGGAAAAGTATGCTACCTGCCGTTAATTTGCAAACCACGTCAAAATAACAAGCAGTTATACAAAAATGGAATCAAGAAAAGTATTACAAAGGTAATAGTGCCACCTCACATTTATCTTCTATATCTTATATAGATTAACTATAACTAAATTTAATGTAAACTAAATACATATTCTTATAAAAGTAACTTACTTATATACATGATTATAAAACTAATCATATAATTCTCTATTAGCCTCACAAAATCCTTATTTTAAAATGGTGCTGCATTGAATTTCTCTATAATTATAATCTATATTTCTTTTTGTTTATTTCATGTAATATGCCATTAATTTATTCCCCAAATCTGCAAATGTGTTTAAATTTAGCTGTCTCCTGTCATTTAAAAAAAAAAAAGGAGTGTCATTTAATTAATTAAGTTGTTTATTATAAAGTTGTACATTTGCCATGTAAGAAAGAATTAAATGTTATTTTTCTTAGTATACTATTATTGCGGTTTGACGAAGGGGGAAAACATCTCCCACATTATTAAAAAAAATGATTTAAGATTGCAACTTTTGGGAAATTAAGAAGTTTATATATATATATTTCATATGTCATTTTTATGTTTAACAAAAGCCTAAATTAATACTCATATATCGTATAATGATCCTCCAAATATTCTCAGCCATGTCAGTAAGTAAATTAATGCTATTAAAAAATTTTGTTTATCACTTTGTATCCAATCCCAAAATAATGTTAAAGTTAGATGGCATAGAGTGGGAGGAAATTGAGTTCTAGATTTTAAATTTAGTAAAAGAAAAAAAAACTACTACAAGAAGAAATCAATCTTTTATTTCAAAATATGTGTCATAATGTTCATTAAGTCAGCTTAAATAATTTGATCATACCGTGAAGAAAAGGAATAACTAATACCTTGGGTTAACTTTAAGCACCAGAAATAATTGTTATATATAATGTCCAAGAGTTGCTAATGTCGGTCTATTTCCTAATTGTGTGGTACTCGTCCAAAGTAGGCATTGGGAAAGACACGAGCCATTCATTCATCGCTTCTAGTCCATGATAGGGGAATAGACCCTGGACCATGGGCCTGCTTAAAAATGGGATTTTTGCACCATCAGTGCGATCCCATGCAGGCTGAATATTACTTAGTTCTAGTGACCAATCTCCATAAATTTGGAGTGTGGCAAGTCGGTCTCATATAATGCGAAATAAAAATCGCATCCCCATTCGATAACCTTATAAGCACATCATCATGTCTCATAAATGGATTTCTTTAATATAAACATAACCCGCACATTAGCACCGCCATTACTCTACCTTATTCTTTCTTTATTAAACCCTGCCTATACAATTCCGTAGTTTGACATTGTGATCACTTGAGGCTGAAGTATATGTATTTAAATGCTATTGCTGAATTTTATATTTAAATTCATAAATTAATGTACTAGTATCCGATTCTGGATAATCAAAATGCTCAGTATACCTTCCCTTATGTTCCATCTGAAATATAAAATCTTTATTGAGGCAGAGTGTCCTAATGCAATAAATTAATTGCATATACAAAATGCTGGCAATATATTCCCAGATTAAGTGATTGTTCATAAAAACTTATATATATTTGCTCGTAACATTAGGCTGATAGTAATTAGCATTTTAAATTACTGTAATCCCTTTTTACTCCATTAATGCAATAATAAAGAATTATTGGCGTACGTATAAAACCGCACTATTAATAAATGTATTAAATAGTTATATCTTTTTTAATATACATATAAAACCGCACTATTAATAAATGTATTAAATAAGGTTATATCTCTTTTAATATACGTATAAAAACCGCAGTTAATAAATGGATTAAATAAAATTATATCTGGTTAAATATACGTATAAACTGCACTATTAGTAAAGGTATTAAATAAAGTTATGTTTGTTTTTAATATACCTGTTAAGACTATGAAATATATAATTGTTGTAATGCGAGGCTAATATTCATATTTATTCAAATGTAATATACATCTATTAACGCAGAATTGCGTATTATTAAACTATATTTAAAATCTTACTCTGGAGTCATTGCCTATACTATTGATTATGCTTTCCCACACACATATATCTATACACATTAGGTTGATACATACCCATAAGACATAAATAATTTATTATCGATAACCATTATATAGATCTGGCCAGTTGCCTAATTAGTCTTTTTGTTTTACCATTGAGCTGCCGGTCGAAAATAATTGAATATGACTTGTATCATCAGTATTGCTGATCATAAGTAAAGAGACGTGGCTTTGAACCTGTAGGGCAGAGTTAGAAAGTGTCCCTGACATGTATCTTGTACATGATCGGACTTGAGGTACTCAGGCTGGAATTACAGGTCTGGTTGTATGAATTACGCAAACTGACTGCTACAATACCAACAGTACTGCTTAATTAAAACAGGCAAAACTCTCTATACGTAGTTGCCTAGAAGCCCCTAATTAGTACAACATAACTACCAAACTAATTGTTAATTAATATGTTTATTCTTAAATAATAGAATATATTTACTGTCTAAGTTTGTACATCTTCAATTGCACATGATATTATTACTTCACATTTTAGGATGTAATTTACTATTTAGCTACAGATCTATAGTAAATCTTTGATTTATAAATTATTTAACGAAATGGATCCACTTTCTTAACTTAGATTATAGACGATGACTGCTATAAACAAATTCAGTAAATCTTTTTTTATAATACAATGAAAATCATCATCTGCAGATATAACAAGAAACTATTTTGATAAACTAAACTAATTCACATGATATAATCATTAATTTTTATCATTAGATCCAATAAAAATTAATTCAAATAATTATTTTAAATGCATTTATCAAATGATATATACACATGTAATTAATTTAACCATCAAAGAAAGTTCAATAATTTTTTTAATAAAACCAATTAAGGCGAACAATATATCAGAAATGTTTTTAAAATATTTTAATCACCATTACCAATTATTTAAATATAGTAAGGTTAAGATAGTGTCAAAGTACAGACATTCAAAAGCTGCAAAAAGCATTATGAGAATATTACATTTTTGATGTCAATTTTACTTTTCCATGTTAGTAAACTATTTGGGAGATTGTGTTCACTCAATTCCCAGAGGACTTGCTAAACTTATTGGGGTGGGCAACAATTTATACTATCAAGAATATGTAACATTTTTAAGAAATTGATACATACTTTAAAGCAAATATGGATAATTATACTTTTTAAATATTAATTTATGCTATAAGAAATGTCACAATAAAATATTTCAAAATTTTCTCCAAAATTAATTGTTTTTAATATATAAAAATATTAAGTTAGTTTTTAAATATATGTTTCTATGAAACTTAACAAATTATAATTTATTAAACTTATTCCCCTCTTTTCTTCTCTAGCATAAGCTTGTGGTTAAAACACCTGTAGAGGTCCCTACTATCGCATTTTATACACATATTGTCGAGGTTATAGCCTCAGTAAATATTACTTACGTAATCAATGTGCGTTTAATAAATTTATAATTAAACTTATTATTATATATACATTTGAAAATAAATTATTACATAATGTAATATTCTTTTTTTTTTTTTTTTTAGAAAATGAAGATACCTCCCAAGTAATAATTTTTTTAAAGGGCATAGAGCAGTGGTCTTCAACCACCGGGTCGCAGAAGTTTTAAGCTGGTCCGCAGCTAGATTGGCAAGAAAGTTTCTAATAACAAAATAATACGATTTTAAACTTTTAATTAATATGAACAATTTTTATTTATTTTTTCATTGCATTTTTTCCCAATTAAAAAAAAAAAGTAACAGAACAAAAAAAAAATCTAATCAATCATACATAAATTAATTTGTTTTTCTATTTATCACAGATGTTTATGGGGGGGGTTGTTATACAAACTCCGGTTGTCTTTTGATAGCCAATCACGGCTGCTTGTCACCATTGTTAAAACAAAATGTAACGTGACTTTTTTTGATCTCTTAAATTTTTTCTACTCTCTCTTTTTAATATTTCATTTTTAATGTTTTTTTTTTGGCTTTAAGTTTTATTTTGAAAATAAATTCTTATTACTTTTTTTAAAAATAAAAACCAAAAAATAAGTTCTGTCTCTAACATTTACAATGTATTTCTCAATATATGCCCCACCACCCCCAAAATAAAGTAAGATCAAAACTTTTGACTTTTTCAAGCTTCGTTTTCTTTTTTTTTTGTTTAAAAATAAGCCCACTTTTTTTTTGGCCTATAAGGCAATATTTTTTTTAGCTTTATTTGTATCCTGATAAAATACTAAAACTTTTATTTTTAAAACCAATTTCTGTTACCTTTTTTTAAAAATAAAAACAAACAAAAAATAACTTTGGTATCTATCTTTTGTCTCAGTTGATGACAAAGTATTTTTCAACCCCCCCCCCTCCAAAAAAATAAAATAAAATAAGATCAAAACTTTTGACTTTTTCAACATTCAGATGAATAACATTTTATTCTTGCATGTTTTAACAATGAAATAATAAACGTAAAATGCAAGCACATTAATAAGAACGATTGTTATTGTATGTTTTCTGGAGCAGTATGACTGCGCAACTCGAGAAAGAGTGCTCAACATGTGAAGGTAAGCAACACCATTACTATTCACATTAACTAGTGTGCTGTTTTGGTCAGTTATAACAATTATGCTTATCTAAGGCTAAGCAGGTTACATCTTTAAGAAAATTTATCTGTAAACTTCTGCCGGTCCGCAAAATCTTATCCTTATTTTTACCGGACTGCAGGGATGAAAAGGTTGAAGACCACTGGCATAGAGGTTTGAAATGAAATTATTTCAAATTCTATTATCACAAAAAAGATTAGTACAAAATATGATCAGTGAATATTATTATTTATTACTCTAATCAAAATTTTGTTAAAATGTAACAAAATTCCCATTTTAAAATTTAAATAATAAAATTAATTTATGAATAAATTCAAAATTAATAACTTTAACGATGTTTAAATTTACTGGGTGTTTTTATTTATTTTACAATATCTTATATTTTCTCAGTTGTATTGTTATACTATGCTATGTTAATTTTACAAAAGAATGTAATACGTTATTTATGACAGCATGTAAAGTTATTGGAAAATTACATCTTCAAACAAATGTATAATCAATATGGTTCACATGCCAGCAAATAAGTTAACATACAGCACGATTTCTGGAAAATACTCCCAGAAAATCAAATATCAAAAGTTTTTGCTTCATTTATAATAATCATGTGTGCCAAATATTTAACGTTATAATAAATATTTGTTAAGCAATTATTTAGTCTAACCATATCTGATCAATTCAATACACCTATCAAGTTGAAGTCTTACTATGTAAATTAATAATGTCATCTATTTTATGATTTGTACCAGATAATTATCTTAGTAATTCTCACATTGTTTTTATTAATTGCAAGAATATGCATCCTAATTTTAATCTTACATTCATCAACTTGACACTTACGCAATAATGAAGCACAAACACAAGACATTAAATAAAATCCTTTACTTTGAAGTTATTAGTATTTATTGGCCTCAAACTATCATTTACCAGCTTACAATAAAAACCTTAGAAAATCTAATTTCAGCAATGACCATTCTGATTAGAATTGGTAAAAATTTTGTCATACAATGCAATGAATATTAATAGAATAGTTAAATCAACTTTCTTGTAGCTGACAATTGGAAAATAGTGGAAACAAATAATAAAAATAGATTTACCTAAACTAACTGGCTATTTGCCAAACAGTAATGCTTGATGGTAGCTTTCTATTAGCTAATTATGCATTTATTTTTAAAAAGTATAATGAATAACATTAAAGTATTTTGAATTGTTATATATATAAGTTAAAAACAGAATCTTAAAGTATGAGTCGAGAGCGGATTTTGGATGGGTCATGCATACATTACAATTTTACTGAGAAATGTCTAATTCATGGCTATAATAGCAAAACAGCTTGTAGACCTATAATAAATCAATTTTGAAACATTTAGCAATTAAATTTTGTTATTGAGCATAGCCCCAAAATGTAGGCAAACAAAGAAATGAAAACATTTTCGATCAACTAACGTGCTATCTTGCTACATATTTAGTACAGCCATAAGTTATTACACGTTGAAATAACAGATGCATTGATGCAAGTTATTATTTATTTAGTGCATGGATTTTTTTTTTTAATTTAATTATTAACTATTAGTAAAATATCATAAAGGAACTTTTAGAGATTCCAACTAGAAGATAGATTCTCTAATAGCTATTAAATCCTTCAAGCTTACCATTTTAATCCAGATTTGGTAGCCATGATTTATATGATTGATTGTGTTTGTGTACATTTACATAGATCAATAATATTAAATTCTATTTATGAAGCACGCGAGTGCAATGACTATGGGATTGTCATGAATTAAGACTCCAGTTATGTCTAGAAAAATCAAATTTTCTTAATAACTAGGAAGTTATGTAAATAATATTTCTCTCATATTTTTAATATTTACTTTGGTAATCAACAAATGATTGATAAGTAATTCAAACGCAAATAAGTCACTAAAATACACCCTCATGTTTCCAAAAAAAAGAATCTGCCATAAAGGAAGGAAACAAAAAACAAATGTTGAAGATAAAAAAATTCATGTTTGCTGTATTTTATTGACTAATTCTGGCAAACGACAGTTTGCAACCAAAAAATATTTTGATATACTGAGACAAAGCATTCTATACTTGAAAACCAATCTGCTTCATTTTTTGAAAAGCAAACTAAATACAATATATTGAATATTTCAAAAAATATGACTTATTTCATTACTATTAATGAAAAAATTATGTATGCCTCATACCCGCATTAACTTGTGATTTGCACAATCTGGCTTCACAATATCGGTGATTCATAATACTTTCAATAATAAAATAAGCTGCTCAAATTATATTTGATGAGAGCTTGAAAGAAGTGGAATTAATTCCACTTTCCAATAGCACAGTTGTTAGAATCGATTAAATATTCGAATAAGTAAGTCAACTATCAACAGAACTGAAGAAATTTTTTTTTTTCTCTACAAATAGACGAGTTAATAGATATACAAGATTTGTCCCAAGTGATTGTTTTTTATCAGTTTTATATAGAATAACGAGCCACATGAAGATATATAGTGAAAAACCTTTCCGAACTCTTGACAAGCAAGTAAAATTGAATGGTGATATAATATGGAGATATGATACATGGGCAATGTGGGTAACAGTAGTAGGGATATTGTTACATGCTTTTTTAAACCAAGTTCAAATGTGCCAGGGTCTCACTGTAGTCCACATAGAGAAACACTGACATGTAAAATTATGTTAAATGATTTGAAAAATGCTTTAAACATTCTAAATTTCATCAAAAATAAACTGTTAGTCATAATTGTTTGAAAACTATATGAAAAGTTTCCATAAACCAATTAAAAAGCAAATGCTAATACAAGTTGAATTCTCTGAAAAAAATCACAATGTTGCTGAAAGGAGGAAATAAATAGGAAAGTAAAAAAAAATATCTATTTATGTCATGACATAAAATAAAACAGGATTTTAAAAAAAGTTCCAGTTTATTTTTAAGCCTTTCTCAAAGTTATACAAATTCTAAATATTGATGAAACATTCAACTACATCACAATTCTCGCTCTATATCTTTCAAATTACAGCACTTCAATGAGAAATAAATAAAAAAACTTGGGTTGAAATGAAAATCTCAACAAAATCAGTTTTATACAGCATTAAAATTGCTCCTTTGCTCACTATTGGCCATCAATAACTTAAAACTTTCATCCACTATTGGAAGGTTTAGGTTTTATTACACTCATCTTCAAATAATACAATTGAGGACCTTATTTTACATATAAATAATAAGTAGTTGATTCGAAAATTCAAACATTGGTCTCTTGAATAAAAGATTCTGTGCAAATGTTGATTCTCAATGTGTGCTCTGACATAGATACGGAATTTCAATTTCACTTATTTTTTGAATATCAATTTTTAGAAAATATACATTTAGCAATTCCAAGACTATTTCAAACACATAAGTGCAACATTAAAACTGTTTAAATCTTTTTCAAAAGAAGTATTCTGTGAAATTAGAACTTCGACATTTGTTCTATTGCATTTTGGTGTACAAGAAGAATTTTTTAAATAATGATTCTAGAAATCAACAAAACATTAAATTAGAATCACTCAGAGCAAGTGATGAAAAGATTTCCATATACAATATTTACTATATCTGGTCCTTAACCCAGCAACATCCAAGACACTAGAATCTGATGCACTACTAAAAAGATTTTTTTTATATAAATATGTAATATATACGATTAACTCTATATACTATTAATTGAAAGACTATTGCAGCTTTTATTGCCATTCGAAATATGATTTTATAATATAAAATGATCTAACATTGAAACATTTAAAACAATAAAATCCTTTAAAATATAAAAGTATGCTACAGAAATATTACAAAAGTATTTATAAGTATTATATTATTATTCCCATTTTAACAATCAAGAAAACCAATTTTTTTAATAATTTTATCTAAATAATGTTTGATTTCAATAAGATACACTTAAATAATTGATTCATTACTTTTCATTTGACAAATCTCTGCAATAAACTATTAATATATATATATATTGTTACTTTTATTACCGATCTAGACAGACTTAAAAATGCAATCTTTCCTGCATTATCTGATAATTTATCTAAAAATATAATTTTTTTAAAATTTCTGATATATTTGTAAACTATAACTAACACATAATTGCACTTTCTAAATTCTTAAGCATCAAGCATACAATAGTTCAAATTCTCCATCATGTTTTCAAAGACATAAGTTTCTTCTTGACAAGTCATTTTTTGACTCCCACTTTCTTTTCACTCTCAATTTTTTTAGAAACTGATATATTTTTATATTTTATCAAAAGATGTGACTAACTTTAGATAAGGCCATGGTCAAATAAATAAAAGGATAATCTAAAAACATGTTTATCCACCTTGAATGTATTATAAAAGCAATTAGGATTTTTTTCATTAGTTATCTCAATAGATTTCACCCCCTTCCATATAATTTCTTTAGCACTTTACACACAATTTTATTCCTAAATTTAATTATTATATATATAAGTATAGGTGATTTGAACTCAGATTTTCAAGCCCCCTTTAACTATCCACACTATCTCATACAACTGATACACATGGCCACACACATGTAGAAATGATAAATAATCACCAATACACGTATTTCATGCTAAACCAGCACTCATCAGTTGGTCCAGATTATCATCTCCCACACATACATATAATCAGTGCTCAGTTTATATTAAGATAGCAAATGTTTATACTTTAATGGATAGGCTTCAATCTACTCCAACCTCCAACTTTTCAGCCATCCATATCATTGAAAATCTGATGATGAAAACCTAAATCCCATGCTGATGCCAATATTATTGCCATACTCATGTTGACCTCAAGTCACTCTGACCCCGCATGTATAGGACCTTATCCATTTAAATACATAGAAGAGAAATGGGCAGGATACAAGCTCGATTGAATCCTCCATTAAAGTATGAAGATTTGCTACCTTAATATAAACTGAGCACTGATTATATATGTGTGGGAGATGATAATCTGGACCAACTGATGAGTGCTGGTTTGGCATGAAATACATTATATTGGTGATTATTTATCTTTTCTACATGTGTGTGGTCATGTGTATCAATTGTATAAGATAGTGTGAATAGTTGAAGGATGCTTGAAAATCTGAGTTCAAATTCCCTGTACTTACAATTAAGCTCCCAGGTTTGCGAAGAGTGCCTGGTTTTCAAATATTTATTATATATATCTATAAAATAACGTGACGTAATAAAAGCTTCTACCACCTTACATTATAATTAAGTGTTACTAGTAATTGACCACTAACATCTACACAATAGATTATTCTATAAACAGATGTCAATTTTGAGAAAAACTGTTCTGATCATAACTATCATTGACTTTTTTTTTAATCATTAATAAAAATCAAATGTTTAAAAAATATATGCACAACAAAAACACACTTGATGAATAAATTTTTGAACAGCTCATTTAAGAATAGATAAAAAAAATATTTTAAGCTATTTTATACATTTTTTTTTTTTTTTTTACTAATAATAAGATTAACTTTTTTTCAAATTCTACTTATAAAAATTCAAGCTTAAATTTGATGAATTTATTTCAATATAACTATTAAAAATAATTTTTGTATATTTTAAGAAGCATTCAGTATTTCAAGAAATCAAACTCTCAAAAAAAAATACACTGCAATGTGATGCACTATGACTTATTTCTGAGTTCTTTCTGGTAGTCAGGAATCTTTCAACCACTGTGCCCAGAGAAACCTACTGCCACCTTATCTTTCCTTTCCATTCCCCACTCTAAGTTTTTCCCATTCCTCTCTATTCTGTTCCATTCTATTTCCATAATATTATCTTTTGTCAACTCTATGGCCTTTATATCTAAATCCCCCTTATCTTTTCCCAAACACAACATAAAAACCAAGAACCCATTTTCTGTATAATCACTTTGTAGCAAATTTTCAATATAGTAATGCCACCAAGTGCAAGCCTTCATAATCATGATGCTGATTATGTGGTTAATATGATATTGAAAGAAAAAATAAGCATATTTATATTTACTTTTTTTTGTAAAAAAATTTAAATATTTATTTCTTAACATGTTATGATTTCTATTTGAATATGTGATTTTTATGAAAAAAATTAGTCTAATAAAAATTTATGAGATATCAACCAAGAAGTAATCATTATCAATAACTTGATTTTGTTTTGCTTTTTTAATTGGAAAGTTGATTTTTAATATTTCAAGAATATTTCCATCATTTGAACTCATGCTTTAACAAAATTTTTCTAAAATATACAGATTTAATGAGGGAAAAAATTCTTTTTTTTTTCATTAAATAAATTTTATTAGACTGAAAAGCTAGTATGACAGCGCCTGATATTATTGCTATTTTTATTTTAGTTGCAAAATTGATATTTTATTTATCTGATAACATTATTACTATTTTTATTTTAGCTGCAAAATTGATATTTTATTTATAAGAACATTTTCATTATTAGAACTTATGCATTTAATAAAATGTAGCTAAATATGAAGATATAAGTTGTTATAAAATATTAACTTAAAAAAAAAGAGGTCAAACAACACATTTAACATGATAAGAAACACACAATCATATAATAAAGCACTATAAGTTTATATTTTTTTTGACAAATATACAAAATATCATAAAATAGATTAATTATATAATTTTCAAATTTCCTATAGTTTAAACAAAAATATAAACACCAAAAAGAGGGTAGCAAAATATTGAAGAACAACATCCTAACAAATGGTGAAAATAGCTGACACTACATCACATACTTTCATTTACACTGCACAACATTCAACAATATAAACAGAACATTTGAGAGATGAAAAGTTCAGCATATGAACAAAGATATTCATAGTGTAAAAAATAAATAATATATATTTGAACCAATTAAAGAAGTTATAACAATATTTTTAATAACTTTTTATTATAATTAACAAAAAATAAGTAAAGAGACAATAGGTAAATGTAAAACAATATGACTTAATACATTTTTGACAGATAAGTATAGAATTGTATTTTTTTTATAAAAGAATTTTTTTATAAAATATCTTCATTTTGATTTAAATTTCATTCAGTAAAAACAAAAATTATATTTTATTAATAATTTTATTATTAATAAAAAAACTCAAGTATAGATAAAATGTATAGTTATTAAATTCTGGAATAAATTCAAAAAATTTTGAATTAAAAATGTAATAATCATTTCAACATGTGACTACAATTAATTGATCACATATGACTCAATTATTTTTTTTATAAAATTTTAATTAATTTTTTTATGATCAAAACTTAACAGGAACTTAGAAATGCAAATTTATCAGTTTATTCCCATCCACTAAAATATACATTAAAAAATATATAATGAATGGGATAAAAATAATATATAAAAATCATATAACGTTCTGTTAGGAATATAAATATTATTAAATAGTATAGTGGTTTTTTTTTATAAAAGTTAGATGTCAACTATGAAACAAAGTAATAATACATATGCTTTTCAAAATGATGAATACTATTCTTATGTATGTGCCATACTTATTGGAATAAGCCTCTAGCTACCCTGCAACAATTCTTCCAAAACCTGGGATCAATAAATTTTATCTTTGAAGAATTGTGGAGCTTTAAAAAGCTCCCTCAAAAAACTGTTGACTGAATTCTTCAAGTTATCATAATATCTTATTACTGTATTGAGGCCAGATGTGAATGTTGAGATCGAGTTATTTGTATTTTCTCAAAGATTCTTTGAGAGATGCAAAATATAGTATTTGTGGGTGTGTTCTAAAGGTATTTATTGATGAAAGTTTATTACACGGAGTCCAAGATAGTCACTTCATAGTATTTGAATCTTATATATACATTGAAGAAATATGTGCAAATTCAGATGTACTAAACCAGGTCTTGCCAAGAAAGTGTTAATCAATTCCTGGTCATATGCATTTACATTGTAACAGAAATAATTTTTTTAAAATATTACTTTACCATAGGTTAGTTCAGATCTAGCAAAGTTCATATTATGATTATTTTCAATCACTGAAACTACCAGTCTCACTCCAGTTTTTAATCATTTTTTTGATTATTCTTGTTCTACTCAGTTTGTAACCATGATATGTTGCCACTACGCTAAGAGGCAAATATCAATGAAACTGCATTAGAAGCACAAATTTTTCATGAGAATACTATTAGAGAATTTATGCATCTTCATAGAGAGTATTGCCAATGAAGAAGATGAAAGTCTTTTGAGCATCATAAAAATTAACCTCTGAAAATGTGAGCTTGATAAAAATTTATGATAATGCTAGCATAAAAAATAAAATACCTACATATCTTGTATTTTTATATTGTACTATTTCCATAATATGCGAATTGAATGTCTTTAAAAAAATTTAACTTTATTTAAATATTCCAAATACATTCAACTGTTAGAAATAGCATATCAAACAAGTTAGTATATGCACATATCGAGAGGTATTATTCTGCCCTCTTCTTCAGCTGTTGCTGGCCTGATCAGTAACAGTACAAGCATGGGATTCAAATCTGGATTCCTAGATTATTGAATTTTAAGGTAATGCTCTAGCCAAATGAGCCATACTGCCAAAGGCAAGAATCAATAGAAATTTCATATACTTATCTATGAGGTTCCTCCTGATTTCTCTACTTTTTCCTAAGAGCAAAGTTGATTAGTGGTTTCCATACATTATGTATAGTCACACTAGGTTAGCTTATGGGATTTTTTGCCACTGTCATGTGAACAACTTAAATTTTCTTCTTTATACCTTTTATTCTCTATCCAATATTTTTGTATTTTAATTAAATTGAACATATGTTCACTGGTACATACATGATTTGCTACCTTAGACACACATCTCTTTTAATCATCAGTTTATATTCTTGCAAGCGCATTTCGTTCTTCCACATTCACATGGTATTTCATAGATGCAGTTTTTTCTTTTCAGCATTTCAAGTTTAGACTCCATAGATGTTAAATCCTCATAGTGTGGGTATGGCTCTGGAAAGCTATTCTGTGATGTTATACTGATTGCAGATTTTTCTTAATTTGTCTATTTTTGGAATGTATGGGTACACTACAGTACCAATAATTGTCTTTTCTCTTGATGGTTCTTTTTGTTGTCGATTTAAAGTTTTGTTAATAACAGCTGATGGATAACCATTTTTCATAAGAGTTTCATCTATATAGATCTTTTCTTTTTCCAAATCATTGGTTTCTGAACAAACTTCTTTTCCTCTGTTCCAAAGTGATAGTACAACTCCAGGTATATAGATCTTTTCTTTTTCCAAAACATTGGTTTCTGAACAAACTTCTTTTCCTCTGTTCCAAAGTGATAGTATAACTCCAGGTTTTGTGTTTCCGGTGTGATTGGATATATAGGCATATGTAGGTTTTCGATAAACTGTAGTTTTGCTTTTGCAATGAGTCTTGTCACAAGAACATCTAAGAATTTCAATTTTTGTTCTTGTTCTGATTCTATTGTGAATTTAATTGAAGGGGATATATTGTTGATGTGTTTCCAGAATGTTTCTAGCAGTGCTTCACCATGTGGCCATACAACAAATGTATCATCCACATAGCGAAGCCAAACTCTAGGTGGATATAGAATAGTTTTTATGGCTGTGGTTTCAAGTTCCATATAAATATGATAATCATGGGAGACAGTGATGAGGCCATAGCCATTCCTCGATTTTGTTGGAAGAATTCTGTGTTATATTGAAAGTAGGTTCTTTTTGTACAGAATATTAATAGTTCCATTATATTATCAATAGGAAGAGCTGTTCAGGTTTTTAAATATTATCACCATTTAAACTTTTCCTTACAATAGACAATACTTCTTCACATGGTACATTCGTGAATAAATTTTCCACATCAAAGCTTATCAGTAAGTCAGTTGTTTCAATTTTCATGTTCTTGATTAATTCTACAAGGAGTCTAAAATCCCTGACAAAAGACTGGGTCTTGTATGCCAAAGGACATAGAACTTTGAGAAGAAATCTTGCCAAATTTTGGCAAGGTGAATCTTTAGAACTAATAGATCTTAATGAAACATGAACCATATGGATTTTAGATAGACCATAAAGATGAAAAATTTTGCTGAAATGTGATATTTTACTTTTTTCTGAATCAGTGAAGTACCTGTGATGCAGTCTGAGTAATGCTTGTAACTTTGTTTCCATACTCGATATCGGATTTCTTGCCACTTTTCTATATCGGCCTGCTGTAAAGAGTTCTTGTATTTTGTTGTCACAATCAGTTGAATCCATTACAACTGTTGCATAGTCTTTGTCAGCTGGGAGAATATTTGTAGATTTATCTACCTTGAGAGATTTAATTGCTTTCCTCTCCCCATAGAATGTTTGACTTCAATATTTGTTGCTCATCAAGTGTTATTTATATTCTCCAGCGTAATTCTGCTGCTTATTCGAAAGGCAATTTTTGATTCACTTCCTCGGTGGCTGCCATTATATCTAATAAAGAGACATTAGATGGTGTTATGGCAAAGTTTAATCCTCTTTCAAGACCAGAAATTTCAGTATCTGTTCGACGTTTAGAACCGAGATTTTTAACTGATGAAGTTATTACATTGCTTGGTACATTATAATTTTTGATATGCCCATGTAGGTTAGCAAGTTTTTTTTTTTTTTTGACATTCTTTTATTTTTCCATGTACTGCTTGAGAAACTCTCATGTAGATGATGAAAATAGTCCAATATAAAAATACAACTAGAAAACCATCATCACAAAACTTCAGGAAAACACCTACATATCTTGATATGAAAAATTTTTGAAAAAACTTTCCTAATGTATAAAAATTGGCTCAATTTGAAAATTCAAAAACCAAATATTAAAAAAAGAAATTCCTATTTAAAAAAAAATAAATTTTTACAAAGAAAAGCAGGACAGGAATAGTAATAAAAATAAAGACATTTAGTCTGATAATCTTTTGTTAAAAACCTAAGATTAATTCAATTGTTTCTAAAAAATTGTCAATGTTTTTTTGTGTATTATGGTGAAAACATAAATCAAGATTGTTAATAGTGATAATTGCAATCCTTCCTTCAATACATTTTTTCTTTTTAAATGATTTTTTATTTTATGACCCATTTTTTATTTCAATTTTCCTCCAATGTTTCAACTATATTATATATTGTCAAAGATGATCCATAAAATATATATACAAATGTATGTTTACAAAGAATGCATAAAGAATTTTCAAAACAACAAAATAAAAATTATTTTATCATATAAATTATATAGTTTTATTTTAACTTACTAAAAGCTTACTTCCATATGCTTCTACATCCTGCCTAATATTTTAACTTTTTTTTTAATCCTTGACAAGGATCACATAATATGATTGAAATTTTTTTAATATGTTGAAATAATTTGTCAAGAAAATGATTAAATACCTATTACTGATTTTATTAATTTAGTTTTAAATTTTTTATAACGAAGATTTTTTCCTTAGAATGAATTGTTTTAATATCAATGTGTGCTTCTATGAATAAAACAGAAAAGATGTATTGCAGTAATATTCAAAAAATTCAGTTCAGATTTTTTTTTATCGTAAGATTTTATTGGATAAAAATCATGGATAGTATAAATGTACTTCAAAAGATCATTACTACTGTTTACAATGCTAAAAAAATGTGTCAAAAAACACTTTATTATGAGCTTCCATGCCCCCAATCAACATTTATTTTTCTGTCTGTTTCATAATTCAATTAATATATATTCAAAAATAAATATTTTATATATATATTTTTTGCAAAGTTTTACACTTGTGCTTTTGGATAATTACCAACTCTGTTTCATTAGATGGAAATTGATTTTTTCTTAATCACAAAAATGAAAGTAAATAATAATAACATATCTGTAAACAAATTTAGATTCCTTAATTAGAAAAGATTTGCTTTCAAGATATGTTCTTCACAATTTCTTCTGCCTCCTATCTTATATTTCATCAATGTTTGGAGGAAAGGTTTTTAAAAACTCCTAGATTCCCCACTAGATATCAGAAGAGAAATTGCCACATAGAAATGTATAAAAAAAACTGTTAAGTAGATTGGACTTGTGATTAACTCAAGATCTTTTTGAATGTTTAACCAATTTATAATTGAAGAAGTATGGCAGACAAAATAGAATTCTTAAGAGATTCCAAATAAATCTCTTTTACCAAATCCAATAATTAAGCCAGCTGGATTTGATCTTCTTAGATGCAACTTCGCAAATTCATAATAACCCATGATCGTTGTACTCATATTTTTCAGAAATGGAATTTATCAGCTACTGATCTATAAATGTGAGTAATACAAACTATGAACCACATAGTTAATGATTGTCTAATTCATGGCTATAGTAGCAAAACAGAAGAACTCTATAAAGTCATTAATATATCTCCTGGTTGGAGACAACAGGTTCCTTTATGATATTTTGTTAATAGTTGAGCTGTCTAAAAAAAAAAAAAAAAAAATCCATATGCTAAATAATAATGTTACAAATATTTTATTTTAGCAACTTAATAAAGATTTAAAATTTAAATGACTACAATGGCTTAAAATAGCTAGATTAAGTTTTACTCTACTAGCAACTCTAAAATACTGTATAAATAAATAAGGTTGTTTAAATTAATTCTTATAGAAAAAATTGTAATTCATTAAAACTGAATAAGTTTTAACTGTCATGAATAATATCTTGAATGACATGGAATTTCGCCATATTCATGATTTATATATTACTTCATTTATCCACAAAAAAAAATGGAAATACAAAAAATTAGAAAAAAAGTTATTTTTTCCCCCACAGTTCATATGCAGTGATAGACATGCCTAAATGTATACATTTTGTTTTCAACATGCATATATATATATATGGTTTCCTATCTGCAAATTTCAATATCAATGACATGAACTTGGAACACAATATCACAAATGTGATGGGATTACTTTATTCTATCAGCTATAAGTACATATGTTTTATATTTATAGTTCTGTAGCTATTCCTTATATGGCTTGGGACCTTAATAAAAGCACACATAGCCTGAAAATGAACTTAATATTATGCAAGCCTTTATGAATTCAATGTATTTAGTTAATAACCTTACAGTTTCATAAAATAAAATATGTAAATGAGATATTTATTTTATATAGTGCGATAATTTGTAATAAACTAACGATCAGCTTTTCGAGCTAATGCACATGCGCTTTATGAATCTTAATAATAAATGAATACTTTCATTTATTATTAAGATTCATAAAGTGCATGGGCATTAGCTTGAAAAGCTGATCTTTAGTTTATAAAATAAAATACTAAAGTAAAATTGCAAATGATAATGTCTACAACAAAAACATGATTAGTTAGTTTTAGAGGTTTTTTTTTTATCAAATTTATTTCTTAATGGGAAAAAATTTAATCTGTAGTCCACAATTTTAATTTATAGATACTTTTTCGCATGTTACAAATTAATCATGCAAAATTTATTTTTTAAAAAAAATGATTATACCCCTTTTTTAAGTCCTAATATTTAATTTATAAGATTTATATATAAAAAATAACAGGAAATTATTTTTAAATGGATATATTGTAAACAACAAAATTAAGTGAGCTATAAGCATACTATTTTAAAATAGTACTTTCATATTAACAAATTGACTATTTTTAATTTTACATCTAAATCCATTTATGATCATTACACCTTAAAAAAAAACTTGCATAAACGTCAGTATTTTATTTCCTTCTGACAGTTGAAGCATATATTAAAAATAAATTCAAAAAGTTTTGAAATGTTTTATTTCAACTAATGTTGTCATAAAATTTTAACATGTGAAAGATTGTTTTAAAATTTAACTATTAAGTGCATGTATGAAAAAGCCTGTACTGTAGAAAAAAATTCATATTTTAAAACTAAATTGATGACGTTAAAATATGCGAGACTTTAAAAAAAATTTTTTTTATTATTGTGATATTCCATTTAAAATATGTATTAAAAAAATATTAATGATAATATTTTTTATAGATTATCTTTTTATGAATTGTATTGAGGAAGAATCTTAGTTTCAAATTTTAAATGTTTTATATTAAAATGAGATTTTAAAAAAAAAGCATTTATGCAAACTAAATTGAGTTAAAATAATTTTGTAAAAAAAAATTATCAGGATCATTTCATATGTGCTAAATTTCCTTTACTAAATTTCTTATAATCTATTGTGTCAGCACCCCAATTGTGATAATGCATATATTCTTAAATAAAAAATGAAATCACCATATATTTCTAAGAAACAATAGAATTTAATATAATTTTCAAGACAAAAATGTATTAAATATGTGCATTGTAATTAGTTTGTTATCAGAGGGATGAACTACAATATTAAATGTAAGAAGTAAAAAATAGAACACAGAATGAATATCTAAAATGTAAGATATGTGTAAAATACAAATGATTAATGAATATTTTACAATAAAAAAATTTAAAAAAGAATTTTAATGTTTATCATTTATGAATTTCTCCATATTCAGCAATCCTTTATTTGCTAGATTATATATGCTATTATAATTTCCCCTATTATTCACTTGCTATTTTTTGGTCAGAAATTAATATTTTTATAACAATGCAAAAAAAATTTTTTCTCAGTTTCACGAACTATATAGTTTTATTGCATCAACTATTGCAAACACCATTGTTATGCTTCAAGAGCAATTAAGACTCGCTTTTAAATTTTACTTCGTTACAACTACTTCCCTGCATTGTATCGCTTTTATCCCTTAACCTGATTTACTAAACTTTAATCCTATTATCTTGTGTGTTATATATTATTTAATTTATTAAATAAAAGAAAATGAATTTGAAAATAAACTGAGAATCATAAAGTGCTGTCAAAAGTAAAATTTTCATTGAATAATTAGACTATATCATGTTCTATTCCTATCATATATATAATATTATGGCAGCAATAATTAAGTGTTTTATTTCTATATAATTTATATATGTTTATTTTAATTTAACTAACTTCAAACTTAATCTCATTTCATTTTGGTAATTATTCTGAATTTTAAGCTTTTCCAAAAAGTAAATTTATTAAAAATCTTACATTTTTATAATAAATTAATGATTTGTTTAAAATATTATTCATTTTAAAAAAATCATCACTATAAATAATTTAATAATTCCATTTCTGAAAAAATACACAATTACAATGATATTAAAATTATATACAACTTTATTCTAAATGAGGTTAATTGGTTCTTCAAACTATTTCTTAAATCAATAAGCTTTTATAAATCAAGTAATTCTATTTCCCTATGGCACAATATTTCAATTCTTTTTATCACAGATTCCAAATACACAATAAAAAATTGCTTTAAAAAAGCCTCAAAATGGGGGTGATTGGTGTACAAACATTTTCTTGAGCATATTATTGATAAAATAAAGCACTAATCTATGTAAATATAGTGTATATAACAAGTACATTTCAATTGCAGTGATTTTTTTTTTTTAATTATTTATACTTTATGATCAGCATTTTCAAATTATGAGGTTGATTTTCTGTATGTAGCCTTGGTTCATAATGCATTAGTCACACTAAATTAAACTCATCTAAAAAAATAAATTTAGTTAATGGATAGTTGAATGTGTATTATCAGTTAGATAGTAAACATACATATATACATAGATGCACAACCAACATTTATTTTATCAAATGAGATATTAAGAAAAAAACGTCTCAATAAATTAAATTCCCTTAGCTAAAAGAATGATAAAAATCTTACTTCAAGAGATGAGTCATGTATATATTTACCCAAACAATGAACTAAATATCAATATCTTACATCATTAGACAAGACTTGGTAGACATCATAATAACCTAATGTCAGGTAACCAAATATGGAAGGTGAAAACAGAATTCAATAACGGAATATTATCAAGGTTTTTGTTTTTTTAATTATCTAATAAATAAAACTTGACATTTTTTTGCAGTGGCACTACTTTTTAAAAAATCAACAATCCATTTTTTTTACAAAATGGCAACTATTTTAAGAAAATTAGACAAAAAAATACATATATAACTGATTATCATAATTTTAATAGCCTAAATGATTTTATTCTCAATATTGTTTTCACTTATGATAAAACACTTTGGAGTTGGGAAAAATTATTTCTATTTTCCCAAGAATATTAAAAATTGTATATTTCAAAATAATGTACAATTTTTCAATAGTTTTAGGATATTTTATTTCTGTCTGTAGTGAAAGTTTACTTTTAATTACATGCTAAATAAGATTTGTATATTTACATTTTTGATTAAAACTTTTTGGTTTCATTGTTAAAAATCCAATTATAAATTGCAGTATGAAATTAACAAAAATTAGGAAAGACATATATAATATTGATTTATTCCTTTGTAATTTAAATTTACATATGTTTAATCATCTGCATAACGAAATAGTTTCTTTCTTCTTTATAACCTAAAGATGAGTGCACTTTATAATTTGTGACATGTCCAATGTAAATAAGATTTTCATCATAAAACCAAAAAAAGCAAAGAAGTGAAAGTTTCATTCTCACTCAACTTTTGTTTAATATTCTTTTAAATGATGATTCCCCTAAAACAAAAATGCTGACATTGTAAATCTAAATTATTTTGTCTTTTAAAAAAGGGGAAAATGTATTAATTGTGCAATTAATAATCAATTTTATATTAAAAAGTTTGAAATATAAATTGAAAATATTACTTCCTTAATTTAGTTAGTTCTCTTAATTCCTCTGTAATAGGATTTATAAGTCCAAAATAATATAAAATATATAGTAGCTAAAATATAATCAATGACTCATTTGATTTTTATTATTATAAATACTTATTCTGTTCAAGGCAATAATTTTGATATAAATATCAACTTTTTGGATAAAAAAAGGGTCCAGAAAATGTTTCATGTACTATGCAATTGATAATTAATTTTATATAATCATAGGTTACTAAACACGAGTTGAAAATATAACTTTCTTACTTAATTTCTATCTACATTTTTGTAATTCATCTAATGTGTGTAGAATATTTAAAAATTTTATCAATAAAAATATTTGTTTTCATTTAAAAAATAAAAATGTGTGCAAATATATACACACCTTTTTGTTTAATTTCTATCTATATTTTTATATATACACACCTTTTTGTTTAATTTCTATCTATATTTTTGTAATTCATCTAATATATATATAGAATCCTTAAAAATTTTATTAACAAAAACATTTACTTTCACTTGAAAAATGACAATGTGTGCAAATACACACATACATATATACACAAACAGAGATGTTCATGCATACAAGCTTAAAACCATACCCACAACTAATAAATTTTAAAAGATAACCGTGATTTTTATTAAAATATTTTAAATCGTGTTTTTTTTTTTTTTTAAATATTTCATTTTCATATCCAGAAGTTTAAACAAAGTGCCAACATTTACAAAGCAGAGTTTACATTTTAGTGTTTGTAACTTTATTTATATATTTAACACATTAAATTAGTTCATGCAAAATTAAAGCAATAATAAATTATAAAAATGGCTAACAAAAAAAAAAGCAATTTCAATTTAACGATTTACAAATGTATGTAAACAGAGTATATATATATATCTAAGTGTAAATATATGCCTAAACATACATTTAGTAATTAAGCCCAAAAAATTTTAAGCAAGTAAACAAAATTGTATTTTCATTTAGAAAAGGGTGCTTGAGCAAAAGAATGGATCCCACTACCTGTGTATGAAGTCAAAGGATCCCAGGTTCCGACTGCGGCCCCTCTCATCTGTGCTGGCAAACCTACAGAAATAATAGGCCATACAAGAAAAAAAGATGATTGGACCAGAAAAATCCCATTATAATGATAAAAATGGAAAGATAGAATGGGTTAAAAGAAACATGCAAGCTGTGGTCTGAAGCTGTAAGCTAACAAGGCAGGGCAAGAAACAAAATGGCCTTTATTAATAAGATCAACAATTAGTGAGAGTAGCCGCAATTTAATTCTTATAAAACTTCAAATTAAGATTGTATTTAAAAACTAAGTAATAATTAGTATTAACAAGTTTCAGGCTATGTATTTATGCACATATAACAAACATATATAAAATTCATAATTATTTATTATACTAATACTTTAATAGAAAAAAAATTAGCTTATTAAAAAATTATACTAGACAAATATGTAAAACTGGGCTTTTAGCTGTTATAGAAGAAAATTTTTTTTTTTCCTGTTAAAAAAATTGAAAAATAATTTCATGAGTAGTGTACAATTTTAGTGCCAACAACTTCGATATTAAATTTGACAAACTCAACATTATACATGTAGAAATAAATGTAGCAATGACTTAGAAGTTTTGTACTTAAATATACATATATTTATAGTATAATACCCATAAGCATATAGAAAATATTTTATAAGTCAATAATACAATAAATTAATATAAAATACATGCAGGCTGTGAAAGTATTTCTATGCATACATGTAGATAAGAAAAATTAATTTGTTTTAATAAAACCTTGCACTGATTATAAGATTATTAAAAAAACATTTAATCATCAACAATGGTAGTTTGTCATTGCTTGCTACCCTATTTAACAATTTATTCTAGCATTTCAATTTTACAGCTACATTATTTAACATTCCTTTATTGGTATATATTTTTTAAAAGTAATATTCTCAGAAAAACACTCAACAAAAAAAAAAAGGTTAACTATGTCATATGTATTATCTGAAATGTATCATTACATCACAATAAAAACAAGTCATTTTTATAAACAAAGAAATAAAAATATTATTTATTCTAAAAAAATCGATAAAACTAAATCAAGAAGCAAAGTTTATAATCCCAGAATATTTGATATACATTCAATTCAAAGATTTTTCTAATATATGTATCTATACAAAAAGATAGCTAAAAAAAATGAAACTGCACATTAAAATAATTTATGTTCTCTTATCCTCATATGAAACTTCTCTTTATGGTAAGGATTTGCAATACTGATCAACAATTTGAAATACCTAATTTATAAAATAAATAATTAATTGTTATAGCCATGTCAAAAATGGCAGACATTTTGTAATAGGATGCTACATTATTAAAAGCAATGTAAACTTCCTCAATTTTTATTATGTAAATTTTAAAAAAAAGCTTTTATCACAATCTACATTTTTAAAAAAAAGGGAAAATATGTACATGATATTACCTAAAAATACAATTTACTTACATAATTTTTTATCTAATAGCTTCATAATATAAGTACAAGATTATTTAAAGCAAAATGTTTCCAAAAATAATTTTTTACTATATAATTTTTTTTATAAAAACTATTATTTATAAGACTCCATTTTAAATTACTAGTAATGTCAATGTGGTCTTAAAAATCATCCTAAATCAAAAATCTTATACAAAAAAAAGCAGTAATACTGATTTTTTATGGCGAAAAATTTCACTCGCCAGAGTTAAATATATATTACAGTGAACTATTTTGTTCCAAGCCTTTCCCGTGTTTAACGCATGTAGTGTATAATATTCCATTTTGTTGATAAACACTGATTAGAACAGAATTCATATTATATTGCTTATTGAACTGCAAATGTATTTGTACTTTTCAACATGCACATCATATATATATAACATGGACACTTATACATAAATCAAAATTATAGTTATAAATATAAGTTTAAAAATATTAATATAGTTATCAATCAATATTTTACTGGATTTGTGTTCACTCATGCATTCACTGACGCAATAAAAATAAGAAAAAAAAATACCTATTAAATATCCCTGGGTAATCTTTTTTTTTTCAATATTTTTTTTCTCTTAGTTCTTTTATCAAGAAATTACAATCTTAAATTATTTTACTATTTTTAAAACAATATTAACTTTACATAAGTACTAAAAGTTTATAAAACTTTTAGCATTACAGTCAGAAAATAAATTGACACAAAATATTGCATGTTAAATTCAGAAAGAACAACAAAGAAAAAATAAAGGGTATGGGCTTTGAACATAAAATTTTATTAATATATATAATCATGTAAGGTGCTCAGAAAAGAAAACAATGGCAGCGAATATCATAAAATTTGCCAAGTTTTACTAAATTTTTGTTTATTTATTTACATTTTTCTTTGGGCAGCATATAATTGAAATCATGTAGTTAGATATGTAATTCGTGAGAGCCTAAAATTGAGAATTAGTGATTATGAATAAATGTCACACTAATATTAATAAATTGCTCTTCTATAACTATCTGTAATGATATTCCATAAGTCTTTTTTTTTTTTAAAAAATGCCAAAATCCAGGAACAAACATATATTGATTTATTAATTAAAAAAAAAAAAATGTCAAGAATATAAAATTTTCTATATAATCAGTAAAGATGAAAGGGTAATCATCTGAAATCCGGACATGGCCGCCTGATGGCGTTTGTTTTTATGTGTCAAAATGCGTAAAAATGCCGTTTCTGCGGCCGGCCTTAGGGCTAATACAACATTTATATTGTATTAACCCATTGCAGGCCGCTTTACATGACATTGCACAAAAATATTACGGCCTGTTTTATGCTTCGAAACTATTTACGCGTATTTGTTCTATTCATAGCTGATTACCGTATCGCTTGAGGGTGTTTGAATTTAAAGTCGGTACAACTTTTCAAATCTCCATAATAGAGTAATGTCATTTATATTTAAATAATGTTGTTAATTACTAATAATTGCCATATGGTCCCCACCCTTCCCTAAAAAAATGTTAATATGTAAAAAATTGGCAAAGGGTATGTTCAAACACGCTTCGACAAAACTCAAGCGCTAAGTCACGTTTCAACATGGAAAATATATGAGATCAATAAAAGGTCTGAGAAGAAAGTGCAATTTTTAAACTTTTCAGAATTGTCGAGTACAGAAAGTGAGGAAGACTGTGTCCTTTTTTCAGGCACATATCCTCCCAAATACCAGTTTTTACTACAGCAATAAAATAATAAATAAGTTCAAAAAGTCCAAAGTTTGTGTACTTTTTTTTTTTTGAGTTCATTAGAAATTGGCAAGTATTTGGATTATCTTTTTTCAGCTGAGTTAAAATAAATTACTATTTTTGTTTACTTTTTGTTAATAATAACAAAGTATGAAAGCCCCCCAAAAGAGCAGTTTATTGTAGAAAGCAAAAAAAAAAAAAAGGTAATTCTAACGAAATATAAATAAAAATAAAAAGTGGAAAAAGTTGTTGAAAAAAAAAAGAAATTATTGACTTTTTGTTATAATTATTCTTCCGAGTGTGGTGACGGGGGTTTGAAAACAATTTTTACCCCCCCCCCCAAAAAAAACACAAAAGTTACTTTTGATTTAATAAAAAGAAAAACAATTTGGTCAACCAAAAAAAAAAGTTAGAAAAAATTTGAAACAGTTCCCAAATAATTGCATTATATTTTTGCAGCAGGGTTAAAACAAGTGAGGTTAAAATAAAAGACTATTTTTGTTTACTTTTTATTTATAATAACAGTACAAAAGCCCCCCAAAAAGCTGTTTATTGTAAAAGCCAAAAAAAAAAAAAAAGGCTAATTCAAACGAAATATAAATAAAAGTAAAAAGTGGAAAAAATTTGTTTAAAAAAAAGAAAAATTATTGACTTTTTGTTATAATTATTGATCCAAGGGTAGGGATTTCAAAACAATTTTTTAACCCCCAACAACACAAAAGTTACTTTTGATTTAATAAGAAGAAAAACAATTTAGTCAACCAAAAAAAAAAAAGTAGAACAAAGTCAAAACAAGTCCCAAATAATTGTACCATTATATTTTTTCGGCGGGGTTAAAACAAGTTTTCTCGTCATGAAACAGTCCAAAGTTTTAAAATTCAGAAAAATAAACACAAAATTAAATTACCAAAATTTGTTGAATAAAGAAAAATGGGTGCTTTTCTCACTTACTGGACGAGCCACCAGGTGACGCTGCAGAAGCAAAAAGAAGCCTGCAATTGATAATTTTTTTTTTTAATATTCACTAAAAATCACTTAATTTTAGAAATGGTAACCCCCCGCCGCCGCCACACGAGAAATCGGTCAAAATCGCTGAAATTGAAATGTAAAAAAAATTGCTAGAAATCACTAAATTTGAGAAATGGTAGACCCCATACACACACACGAGAAATCTGTCAAAATCGCTGAAATTGAAATGTATAACTGGAAAAAAAAAAACTATAATAAAAGCCTACGAAATTAAACAAACATACTAAATGTCAAAACGATTTAAAAAAGAATCACTCTTCAGTTATCTAACTAACAGATAATAATTCAAACCTCGTATTAACCTGTAATAGTGTCATTAGAGTTTAAATTCAGTTAATATGTTACTATATTACTAGTTTATATCAAAAATTATTGCAAATACTCGGTTTAAATCGCACATATATAAAATCAACAAAACAGAAATAAAATAATCAGAATAGAAAATTTAAATTTAAAACCAAAGTTGATTATAACATCTGAGGTGAATAAAGTTTAGAAACCCCCCTCCCCTCCCACACGAAGGGTTCAATGAAAAATAAGTATAGTACAAATTATGAATGCTATTTTTAAAATCCTATGAAATAAATGAGAAAAAATCTATAATAAAAGCCTACGACATTAAACAAAAACATACTAAACCTCAAAGCGATTTAAAAAATAAAAGTATTTATAAAATGCAAAAACGACAGCACGAAAAATGGCGGGAAATGTCTTAAAAAAGAATGTCTCAGTTATCTAACCAACAGATACAATAATAATTCAAACCTTAATAACAGACTAATACATATTAAGTAATCAATGTTCCTATTAATCTATAATAGCGTCATTAGAGTTTAAATTCAGTTAATATGTTATTCTATTACTAGTTTATATCAAAATTATAAACAAAATAGAAATAAAATAATCAGAATAGAAAATAGAATTTGAAAGTAATTAAAATAGATTACCAATTTCCCTGGAGAGTGAGTTCATCTTTCAGCAGGTCGTTGAATTTTTTCATCCTTGCAAAATGAAACTTGGGCATTCTAAATCTCTCCATTAGTGACAAAATATGGATATATATATTATATTGTGATCGCGTTTTCTTTCCAGAACTCGGGTCACGTGATTGATTGATTTTGCAAGTTTTGTCACAGGGAAATTAATCTCTACGTTTTTAGAAAGTGAAAATATTTTTTAAAAAATGGAAAATAATACTTTTTCTAGTTTTAAATTAGAAATCAATATCAAC
Source organism: Epiperipatus broadwayi (assembly GCA_028023455.1). NCBI lineage: Eukaryota > Metazoa > Onychophora > Udeonychophora > Euonychophora > Peripatidae > Epiperipatus > Epiperipatus broadwayi. The sequence continues at coordinate 1,111,399 of JAQFVV010000053.1, read as the reverse complement.
AAATTAAAAATCCTTTTTCTTTTCAAAAACTTTATTTTCTTGTATCAATACTGAATATATATTTATAAATTGTGAGTGGAGAGAGTTTGAAAATGGTAAATGTAACAATTTATATAATACAAAACTCCAACGTTTCAACTGTTTTTATCTTCTTACAGTTATTTTGGGAGTTTTGTATTATATAAATATGTTCAGTATTGATATAAGAAAATAAAGTTTTTGAAAAGGAGGATTTTTAATTTGTTGATATTATTGGAGAACATATATTTTAAAAGAAAAAGTGATTGTACATTTGCAGTGTTATAATACATGATTATAAATCAAATAATTTATATATATGCATTTTCTCAAAATATTGATCCATCAAGCTTTCTGGGTTTTTTTGGGAGGGGCTTCCTCCGTTATTACTTTTTATTTGGCTTTGGGATGAAAGGAAGTAAAACGAAAACATTACTGTTCTATTTAGTTTGTGCTTTAATGAAGTCAAAACTTAACCCTAACATGTAATACTTTTTATTTATTGTTTGAAATGCGGCAATTCAAAAAGTTGGAATGAAAACTGCTGTACACATTCCATTCCATAAGTTTTAAAGTTTATACAGCTTTTTATGGACACACACGCTCACAACAATTAGAATTAAAACAACTAATAAACAGACATTTAATCAAAAACTGACACGCAAACAAATGAAGGCAAAAGACTAATGATTTCTTTAGGTTATGTGTTTATTTATAATAAATAAATAAAAAAAAACACAAATTCAAGTTAAACTAAGACCTTGATATAAACAAAAAAAACTAAGATGTTGCAAAATCAATCAGACACGTGCCCCGAGTTCTGGAAATTTCTTTATACTGCAAATAGTACCAAAGATGTTTACGCTATTTTTTTCAGTTTCTATCTACATTTCAAAATTGTGCATAAGTTATTTTAAAAATAACAAACTTTAAGTGAAAGAAAACATGATCAATACACGTGAACAATATAATATATATATCCATATTTTGTCACTAATGGAGAGATCTAGAATGCACAAGTTTCATTTTGCAAGGATGAAAAAATTCAACAACCTGCTGAAAGAAGAACTCACTCTCCAGGGAAATTGGTAATCTATTCTAATTACTTTCAAATTATATTTTCTATACTGATTATTTTATTTCTATTTTGTTTATAATTTTGATATAAACTAGTAATAGAGTAACATACTGACTGAATTTAAACTCTAATGAAGCTATTATAGATTAGTAGGAACATTGATTACTTAATATGTATTAGTCTGTTATTAAGGTTTGAATTATTATTATATCTGTTAATTAGCTAACGGAGACTGATTCTTTTTTAAGACATTTCCAGTCATTTTTCGTGTTGTTATTTTTGTATTTTATAAATACTTTTATTTTTTAAATCGCTTTGAGATTTATTATGTTTTTGTTTAATGTCGTAGGCTTTTATTATAGTATTTTTCCTCATTTATTCATAGGATTTTAAAAATAGCATTCATAATTTGCACTTTACTTATTTTTCATTGAACCCTTCATGCGGGAGCGGAGGGGGGTTTCTAAACATTATTCGCCTCAGATGTTATAATCAACTTTTGTTTTAAATTTCAATTTTCTATTCTGATTATTCTATTTCTGTTTTGTTGATTTTATATATGTGCGATTTAAACTGAGTATTTGCAATAATTTTTGATATAAACTAGTAATACAGTAACATATTAACTGAATTTAAACTCTAATGACGCTATTACAGGTTAATACGAGGTTTGAATTATTATCTGTTAGTTAGATAACTGAAGAATGATTCTTTTTTAAATCGCTTTGACATTTAGTATGTTTTTGTTTAATTTCGTAGGCTTTTAATATAGTTTTTTTTTCCAATTATACATTTCAATTTCAGCGATTTTGACAGATTTCTCGTGTGTGTGTGTGGGGGGGGGCCTCAACCATTTCTCAAATTTAGCCATTTTTTTTTACATTTCAATTTCAGCAATTTTGACCGATTTCTCGTGCGGCGGTAGGGGGGATTACCATTTCTAAAATTAACCTTTCAAAAGGGTTCTACGCATTGCTGCGTCAAAGGCTTTGGATCGCTCTAAATCGGGTATTTTTTGAGCTATGGTGACGTATTTATACCCGTTGGAATCTTTAGAAAAAGTTCTGTAAGATACTGCCATCTCTTGAATTATTTTACAAGTAAAAAAATCAATATTAGGAGAGATTTAAGTTGAACAAAAGAAGAAGGCCAATGCTGATTGGTTGGAAAATCTATTCTCAATCTAGTCTCAATTCTTATTGGCTGATCACCGCTGAAAATAAAAATATATGTTTTAGAGTATTTTTTTTTATTATTTTTCGTACATATTATAGATTATCTGCTGAAAATACAGTTATTTTACAAAAGTAGTAAGGTTTTATTAAAAAATTATATACTTTACACGATTGTAAATTGAAAATTTTACTAAAAAATTCTTTAAAAATTTGTAACGTTAAATCTGGGAGGGATATAAATGACGTTTACATTGCCTGTAATTCATTCGTAATGTTTTCATACATATTATAGATTATCTGCTGAAAATAGTTATTTTACAAAAGTAGTAAGGTTTTATTAAAAAATTATATACTTTACAAGATTGTAAATTGAAAATTTTACTAAAAAATTCTTTAAAAATTCGTAATGTTAAATCTGGGAGGGATATAAATGACGTTTACATTGCTTGTAATTCGCTCGTAATGTTTTCTTTCATTTTTCCGCTTTTGAATATTTCTATAAAATACAAATAAAAATATATTTTTGAAAAAACATTCGTTTACTTTGCTAACATTACAAATAATTAATATACCTTTTGAAAACAAAACTAAAATAAATATATTAAAAGATGAAAATATTTCTATCAAAGAATTTGTCAATTGACCAATTAAAACGTTCAGAGTTTTACCTCTGTTGGCCAATAATGAAGTGTCCTACGGAAAGGTTAAGCGATTTTTAGCGAATATTTTAAAAAAAATTATCAATTGCAGGTTTCTTGGTGGTTCTGCAGTGTCACCTGGTGGCTCATCCAATAGGTGAGACAAGTACCGAAAAATGTCAGGTTAAAAAAAAACAACGAAAATAAATATAAAAATTTGTTTAATAAAAAAGAAATCATGTTATAAATGAAATAAAAATTTGTTTAATTGAAAAAAAAAAAAATCATGTTCCATAAAAAAAAATTGCAGCGGCCTGATATTGTTACATTTGATTGATTTTGTATAGGATCAACGCCCCAAGCGGTCATGCCCGGATTTCAGATGATTACCGATGAAAGTTTAGTCCAGTCCTGCCTCTCATCTTTATTAAATATTTGATTTTTACATAATAATTATATAAAACCAAAAAAATCCATTTACATACTTTGATTTTATTCCCATTTTATTTTTAAAAGTTAATAAATTCAACCATGTTATCAAAAAAAAAAAAAACTATGGCCAGTACAATGATATAACAATTACAGATACTGTGGTAGAATCTTTTGAGATATTCTAAAAATTATAAAGCAATTTTAACAATTAATCCTTTGGATTAAGAAAATAATTTTCAAAGATTTTGTTGATTTTCTGGAGAAGCTTAATTAAGACTTTCCCTGCCCATCAATGAATGATGAAACATCTTTTGTTGTCAATATGTATTCATTTTTCAATATTCGCATAACTCAAATATGATTTTTTAGAATGTTTTTAGTTTGTAAACTTAACTTTCTAAGAAATGAAGTCCAATTTATTGAGTTTTAATATAAACATTTTATACTGAAACTAAAGTTGAACATTAACAAAAACTGCTACCAGGGTTAGCAGGAGAAAATATTAAACTGTTAGTAAATCAGTAAGCACAATAATTTGCCATGCTTTTTTACCATTAATTTTAAACATTTATAAAATGCACTTGCCATATTTCTTGAAATAATATTGCAGTTGACTTCGTGCTGAAATAAAATAAAATTGGGGGAGTGGGTGGGGGACAGGGAGGTTCATACAATTAACATTTTATTTTTCAAAAGTATTTTACTGATTATTCAAAAAAATTTTCTTGGTATACATTTAAAATGTATAGAAATTACAATTTATAAAAGCAGAAAATGATTCTTTTCTTATTTTGGAGATTCTATAATGTTAGTGATTCAGGCTCTGACTCATTAGGTACCATATGGCTATAAATAATTTAGATATGTTATGATGAAGCAAAGCACCAATTAAAAAAAAAGCACTAAACAAGATGAAATTACATCATCCAATGAATTGCATTTGTCTGAAACAGTTTAGTGGTTTGATGAGAAATAAGCGGCAGTTTTGGACATTATGATAGCTCTGCAATCAATATATCTTTTTTTTAAGTCTATCTACAACCTTACCGTATGATTTGCAGCTTCCCTTTTCCACAGCGGAAATTTTAATGTATCTGTTAAAAAAAATCTGAAGATGTCAGCATTATACGAATATTTTGTATGATTGGTACTACAGTATTCGCATGACAATGCTATAAGGATATCAGTAGAAGTTAGATTTTCTGATTGGCCAAGTGTTTTATCTCAACTGTAAATAATAGACCGGTTTCTGCTACTGGCTTCCTCAGTGAGGTGCTAGGACAAATACTAAGACAAGCCCAGCACTTTAATGAATAACTATTAAGTAGAAAATCTGAAATTTTCAGACATACATGTCTTCCAATCCTGCTATCTAACTTAAATAGCCATATGGGACTGAACCAAGTTTAGATACACCATATATTAATAACTTTAGCAATAATCTAATGCATGAATGTCCTAACACCTCACTGAGAAAGCCAGTAGCAGAAACCAGTCAGGGATTGGGGATATTATGCAAAGCTTGTTAAGAGCTTATTTGCGAGCTCTATACATAACATTTCTAATACAAGCTTGTTAAATTAGGTCACGTGACATATGACTTGATTTCTTTGAAATAATATTCTTGTAAGCCATTTACTTTTTAACTAAAAATTGTCACTAATAAAAGATTGCCAGTAAACAAGTTATTTTAAAATGACAACTCTTAAAAAATGTATTATGTCAAGTGAAAGCAGTTTCTACTAGGTAAAATAAAATTGCTTTTGTCAACAGTAAAAAAATATTTTAAAAATTTTAATAATAATAACTTAAGTTTTAGAATTTTCTTTTTCTTTGATAACTAATCCTAAATATATTCTTTTAATAACATAAAATTCAAATATCTAATATTTCGTTTTAACTTTTTGAATAAATAATTTACATCCAATGATACCAAGTGCTATTGTTATAGGTGAGAACTTTGTTTAAATATTTATTTTCGTATTTTTAAAACATAAAATATTACATTATAAAATATCTATCGTTTGAAAGCTTACATTTGTAATAAATAATGTTAAGATTATCAATATATATATATAAAAGACTTGATTGTAAAAATAAAATATACAAATAAGGAAAAATATTTAACAAAAGACATGGACCCATTCAAAATAGACAGGAGTTATATTCAATCAATAATAGTTTGTGTGAAGATTGACAGTATAACAAATTTTTTAATATTTTCATAATCAACTAAGGCTCTCTTGTAAAAAGTAATACATTTTAAATAGATTTTTTAACTGGTTTATTTTAAATGATAAAAATTTTAAACAGAAACAATTATTAGATGATTTAATTTCAGCTTGCAATATCTGTTTTTAATTGTAGCTGGAAAATATTTATAAACATACACACAGAAAATTACAATTAAATTTCTCACATTTAAATCTATGAAATTATTCTAGTTTAAACCTTTAGTTTTTTATAAGACTTGATTGCAAAACATTTGGGAAGTTATATTTTCAATCTTTATACATTAAAGCATTATTGTCTGGTAAAATCTTGGATACCATTTAAAAGAAGAATCACTTCTGGCTTAAAATACACACAAATATAATTACTAGATGATGCAATTTCAGCTTGCAATACCTATTTTTAATTGGTACTTTGCTTTGTGTCATTACAATATAGCTGAAAATATTTTCAAGAATATATAAATTTCTTATTTAACTTTTGGCACTTAAATGCATAAATGTGAAAATCTATTTAATATGTATACACTATAAACATTATGTTGTATCTATTTTTATCAAAATAGTAAACCCGTTTATAAATATGAGAAATAATTACTGATAAATAATTTTCATATGTAAATACTATATTTCACTTTACCATCAAGAATTTATTTTTTCCTCTATTAACTTCTTACATTTACTATTTTATGAAGTTTATATTTTTGGCATATAAACTACTTGACCAAAAAAAACTGTACTACCTAGCAAACCCTAAGTATAGGTCAAAGGATATCAAAAATGACAGATCAATGGAACATCAAAACATTCAAGAAAAATACCAAAGATGTTAAGCTTTGTATAAAGTAGAATAATTTTAAAGAAATTCTATATAGTTATAGTATATCTAAAAACATATTACCAATTCTATTGCAGCTTTAACTGCTTCAGAAAGATGAAATTGATTTTATTTCATATGTTTGAACCACATGTTAAATTGCAAATTTTGTACAAAAGATGTGAAAAAATTTAATTAACAATTATTTTTTTTGGGATATTTATAAAGGAAACAATAGAATCAGGAAGATATCAGCTCAAAGTGTCATATTCATTTCCAGACAATCATGGAACAAGCTAATTCAGAGAGCATTCAAAGGGAAGTAGTGATGACAAGTATCATCACTAATATGTTAAATAATAATCCTTAAATTTGTGGAACCAAATCTAAAGCCTGACAAGCTTTGCAAAGACTCACATTGACAACATGCTTCTCAAATTTGAAAAATAACAGAAATGTATTACAATTTCATCTAGATATAGCTGTCAGGGAGTTTGTATCTGATAGTGATGTAATTACACAACTATTATCTGCAGATAGTAAACTGCTCCTCTATTAGATATCCTTAAGCAAGATTTTTTTTCTTTTTGTAGTAGTCATTCATCTCTTTTCCATATATAACTGCTGGCTTTTTTAATATTAAGACCATTTCCTAACAATTTAACATGTGATCATACCAGTTGATCTTTAAATATCTATTAAATATCTAGATAGTTTATTGATTTCTATCTTTGAATCTCATCCATTAAACATGAATTGGTATTGGACTGACTTTGAATTGTTGGAAAATTAAGAGACCAGAAAAATACCAAAGGATCACATCAGAAAACAAAGATCTTTATCACTCTATTCCACTACATATTTGAATGCACTATGTAGGTGTCATAATTCTTTCTCCTTATCAAACTATTGTATTGCTTTAGAAATTAAATACGCTTACATGCTATTCAGTGTATCAGTGAATTTTTGCTTTACAGCATTAATCTTTTCAGATAATTTTTTAATCAATGGAACATTAAGATTTATGAATTACACATCTGCTGAAACACATACTGTCTGCAGTAATTTTTTAAAAAAAAATAGCAATTTGTAAACCCCTCCCCCCTTCTCCCTATTATTTTTTTTTTTTTTCTATCAGTTGGAAAACGAATCAACAACTTTGATTTCTAAAGTATCCCATTTTCACTATTTGTTAGACTACTTTACACAAAAGACTACTTTATTTTGCTCTTAACTATGCATAATGGGTAATTTAAGAAATATTCTTTCATGTAAAATTATTGTCATATAAACATAGTATAACAAGTACAAATAAAATTTTAAAAAAATAGCAAAGAAGCGATGGACTTACGACATCAGAAAACAAACCATATAACAATCCTAATGTAATATTGTCTCCTGCCTTAACAATATCCTGTCTACACCACTGATGTATTTAATAAAAATAATAAAATACATACTTTAAATCGAATACATCATCATTATCATTATAATAGTAATAACAATTTGTGAAAATGTTTTTGAAAATCAACAACTGTTTTTTTAAATCTCCTAGATTAACCTAGCTAAAATGTCACAAATTTTTAAAATGAACAAACTAGAATCCTAAATAATAAATGAAAGAAATTATTACAGAATTATAAAAGACTACCAGATAAAATGAATTCACCAATAAAAATTAAGATTTTGGTAAAAGATATAAAAAGTTTTAAATAAATACAACTAACATCTTACTAATTTTTAAATAAATATTAGTTACATCTTACTTCTTTCCAAACAGATTAAATAAGAAAAAAATAGTACAGTGTATATTATATATTATCAATAAGTCTTTGTTAAACAGTGATCTAAATAAATATTATCTCATATCTGCAAGTAAATTATGGTCACCTAAAATTAGACTCTCCGCCTAAACATAGTTGTCTAATATTTTGTCAAAAAACATTATCTGCTATAATAAATCAAAACAATTTAAGTTCTGTGATGAAGAAAACAATGTCTACTCAGTCATAAGTAGTCAATCATATGTAAACTGTAATTTATTTTTTAACTTCTTGCTGGACATAAACATTTATTTATGTCAATAAACTAAATGACATTAGCAATTCAGGAAAGTAGTTAAGAGCTTTTCAAATGCAGCAACACTTTATTTGATATTAGTATGAGCTTAAATTTGGCAGTGATTTAATTAGTCTCCAAAATATCAGTTTAATATTACTAGCCAAACCAGAGCTTTAACCACATTTATTTATTTATTAAATAACATTGTTTACAAACTTTCATATTTAAATGAGTATTACTAGTAAACTTAAATAGAAATTTGTTGCTGTGTTTAATATATTTCTTGAGCTGCTGATGCCATTACATTTATTAACAGAAAAATGTGTCTAGCAAAGGATAGGTTAATTTTTTCATTTAACATTGTCCCTTGAAATATAATACAAATTTATCAACAGTGCATAAGTAAATGTACCATTATTCCGTAGCCGCATGTTTAATTAATTATTTGCATATTTAAATGTTTACTGAAAAGAAAGATTATTTTAAAATGTTTGATTAAAAGCAAATGAGGTTTTTACTTAAATTATCACTGAATTCAAAATCAAACTGAGCCTTGCGAATTATCTTAAAGGAAAATTCTTTTCTTCCACATTATATATATATGTAAAATACTATAATTAATTATTACTTATTATATTTCAAGGGACAATGTTAAATGAAAAAATCGCCCTACTTCTTGCTAGACACATTTTTCTGTTAATGAATGGAATATCATTAGCAGCTCAAGAAACATCCTATTAAACACAGCAACACAATTTCTATTTAAGTTAACTTGCAATCCTCATTTAAATATGAAAGTTTGGAAACAATGTTATTTAATAAATAAATTGATTAAAGCTCTGGCTTATCTAGTAATATTAAACTGATACTTTGGAGACTTTAGTTAAATCGCTGCCAAATTCAAGTTCACACTTTAATATCAAATTAAGTGTTGGTGCATTTGATAAGCTCTTAACTACTTTCCTGAATTGCTCATTTCATTCAGTTTATTGACAGAAATAAATATTCATGACCAGCAAGAGGTTAAAAAATAAGTTACAGTTTACATTTGATTGACTACTTGTGACTGAGTAGATATTGTTTTCGTCATCACAGAACTTCAGCTGCTTTATTTATTATGACATAATTTTTTTTGCACAAAATATGAGACAACTACATTTAGGCAGAGAATCTAATTTTGATACGAGATAAATATATTTGGATCACTGTTTAACAAAGATTTATTGATAATGTATAATAATCCACTGCGAAGTTTTTTATTTTATTTATTTAAAAAATTTTATATCTTATATAAAATCTTAATTTTTATTGGTGAATTCATTTTATCTGGTAGTCTTTTATAGTTCGGTAATAATTTCTTTCATTTATCATTTAGGATTCTAGTTTGTCTATTGTAAAAATTTGTGACATTTAGTTAAGGCTAATCTAGATTTGTTTTTTTTTTTTAAAAAAATTTTCACAGGTTATTATTATTGCTATTATGATGATATATTAGATTTTTTTTAGTGCAAATGATATTTAGAACTGATGAGTATCAGATATAATTAACCAGATCATTGATTTAAAGCAGTGGTCTTCAACCCTTGGTCTGCGGACCGGCGCGAATAAGATTTTTAAGCTTTTAATTAATATAAACAATTTTTTTTTTCATCGCAATTACTTAAATAAAATTAATTACAAATCAAAATTTTACTTAAATTATTAGATTATACTATAATTACTAAATAATAATGGAAAGAATTTATCTGAAAATGCAATCTTTAAAAGACAACGCATCAATCTCATGATAATTGCACCACTCCTTACACGTCAATTTCTATACCTAATAGGCATTTCTGTATTAGGTCAGCTCATTTATTGGTCACATATAGCAAAATTTTTTATAGCATTTATATCATCTTTTTATTTTGTGACATTTCTTTTTGAAATTGTAAACTTCTCAAAATGGAGACAGATCATTGATGAAGATTTCCCTTCATCGAGAACGTAAATCTGTCTTTTTTTTTTTAGCAAAATGACATCTTTATAATGATTGTTTTATTTCTATGTGATACTTTACCAAAACAACTTTTCGTTGTTTCTTTTTTTTAACTGGATAAAAATGAGATTAAATTAACACCAGATTCAAAATTTAAGTTTTTTATTATACAAACTCCATATATATATAACTTCATCTTGTATATTTAACATTAAATACAGATATATTTATCCTAATCATTGTCATGTAATTACACTAGCTGTGATATTTCCCAACATTCAGATGAATAACATTTTATTTTTGCGTGTTTTAACAATGAAATAATAAATGTAGCAATGCAAGCACATTAATGAGAATGTACTGTTTTCTGTAGCAGTATGACTGCGCAACTCGAGAAAGAATGTTCGGCATGTGAAGGTAAGCAACACCAATTATGCTCATCTAAGACTAAGCAGTTAAAATCTTTAAGAAAATTTATCTGCAGACTTTTGCCGGTCCATGAAATCTTATCCTTATTTTTGCCGGTCTGCGGTGTGAAAAGGTTGAAAACCACCAATTTAAAGTATGTATTTTATTATTTTTATTAAATACATCATCAGGAGTGTTGACAGATAATTGTTAAAACAGAGGACATTACAATAGGAATGTTATATGATTTGTTTTCTGATATAGTAAGTCCATTGCTGCACCATATTCGTGAATTTTTGTTTTATAGCATTTACCCCTTCAGATAATTTCTTTAATCAGCGGTATATTAATAACATTTATGAATTACACATATAGTAGTCTGCAATAATTTTTTAAAAAAAAACTAGCAATTTGCAACCCCCCCCCCCTCCGGGGTTAATTTTTTTTTTTTTTTATTATCTCAGTTGGGAATCAAATCAAGAATTTTGACTTCTAAAGTATCCCATTTCACTATTTGGCTAGACTACTTCACACAAAAGGAGACTACTTTATTTATTTTGCTCTTAATTATGCATAATGGATAATTTAAAAAATATTCTTTTATTTAAAATTAAAATTACTGTCATATAAACAAAGTATAACAAGTACAAACAAAATTTTTAAAAAAATAGCAAAGAAGCAATGGACAGAAAACAAACCATATAACAATCTTAGTGTAATGTGTTTTAACAATACTCTGCCTATACCGGTGACGATGTATTTAATAAAAATAATAGAACACATACTTTAAATCAGTGATCTGGTTAATTATATCGGTTGTCTTGTGATAGCCGGTCATGGCCGTTTGACGGCGTTATTTATGTGTAAAAACACATAAAAATGCCGTTTCCGCAGCCGTTATTACAAGTAATACAACACTGTTGTATTATGCCATATTTACATTTGTAATACAACACTTTTGTTGTATTACCTATTTATGCCACTGTATGGCATTTCATGGTAGTGTGTTTCGCGATAGTTTAGGGAATTTTGCACAATTAAATATTAGCTATCGTATGGTGTTACGGTGTTTATATTTCAAGTGTACATAATTTTTTAAATATAGAACACATTTTTTTTATTTGTATATAAATGATGTGTAAAATAATAATTTAAAGACGGTCAAAATCCTTCCCTCCACAACTTTAAATGTTTAAAACAGTGGCGAAGTGTAGGTCCTAACATGATTTCGAAAACATAACGCGGAAAATCATGTTTTCACGAGTCAATATACAAGTCAAGTGAAATGGCTGAACAAAACATTACTATTTATAAATTGTCTGACTTGCCAACCACAGATTGTGATGCTGTATCATTTTTCCAAAATAAAAATGTTTTATCAAATGAGAAGTGCTGCAAATGTGGGGAAAAAATGAAATGGTATATTTCAAAAACTATATGGCAATTTCGATGTTCGCCAGGTAATGTAAGATGTTCTATTCGAAAGAACACTTGGATGGAAGGCTCCAGGATAACATTTTGCAAAGCGCTTCACCTCATATATTACTGGAGTCGTGATCAACTAACACAGGAAGCCATACATTCAGAGATGGATATTAGCAAAAGTGCCATAATGGAATGGACCACTGGACTACGTGAGTTATGTTGTGAAAGTATCTCATGCCAATCTTGCCGTCAAATTGGCGGGCCTAGTTTAATAGTTGAGGTGGACGAAACAATGTTCACCCGCAGATCAGAGCAGGATACTTCCACAACAGTGGATATTTGGTGGGATGTGTAGGGAGAGTGGAGAATGCTTCGTGTCTCCCATTGCTTTCCCGCTCTGCGTCTACCCTCCTAGAAGCCATCAAAGACAACATAAAGCCCGGAACGACCATCTTCTCCGACTGTTAGAGGGGATGCAAAAGTACAGACCTTGAAGCTGCCGGTTTTAACCACCTTACTGTCAATCACTGCTACAACTTTGTAGATCCTACATCAGGCGCTCATACCCAAAATGTGGAGCGTCTTTGGGGCTCTCTTGAAGTGGTGTAACAAGAAACAACACGGAACTTTCAGAAAATTACTTCCAAATTACTTGGCAGTTTATGTGGCGACGTCTGCACAAAAACGAAGACCTGTTCTTGTGCATTCTGTCAGAGATGGCTTTCAACACCCAACCTACGCCAATATAGTGTTCTTTTTGTATTATATCAAAACACAAGCAAAGTAAATAAAGCAAAACCCACGATCAACATTGTGTTTTAAGAGTAAGCTGTTTGTTGTATTAACGTTACTGTAGTTTTGTTTGTCAAAATCAAAAAAAAAAGGCGATCAATATCGTATTTAAAAGACATTATTGTTTTTTCATGTTGTTTTACAAAATTTGATTTTGGAAAAAAAAAAATTGTTGTTTTTATTAATTGCAAAAAAAATCTTTTTCCAAAAAAAATATTGGAAACCCGGTGGGATTGCTGTTATTTAATGTATATAAACAAAAACAAGCCATCACAATTTGTTTAAAAAAAAAGAAATTTTTCTTTTTATTAATTGTAGTCTAATTTTGTTTGTCAAAATTAAAATTAAAAAAATAAGCGGCAATCAAGACTACTAAAATATTTGTTGTTTTTCTTGTTTGTATTTGAACAAAATTTTATTTTTAAAAAAGTTGTTACTGTTTTTATTAAAAATATATATTTTTAAAAAATATATATAAAAATATTTAACAACATATTCTAAAAATAAAAGTCGTGAAATAAGTAAATGTGTGCTTGTATGTTTTATTGAAAAATAAATTCAAAATAAGTGGAGCTGCTTCTAGAAACAAAATCACTTGCTTCACAGCTCTCTTGAAAAGACTTTAAAAAGTCAGTTTTCCTTCTATCAGAGGTATTCCCTATGTGTATTTGTCCCTTTAAAGAACATTATTTGCTGTTTGTGTGCCTTTTCATTCACAATTATCAGTTTTTAGTGTATTTCATCATTATTTCACTGCATCTACTATCTGATTAACTACCTATCTGATTAACTACAACAGATTACCATATTCTTCCCCCTGTTTGATGGGTAGGTTCACTGTTCTATGTACCATAGAGGGTTTTATTTCCTCCTAGACCCTTGACTTCATTTCCTTTCCAGTTCCCTTATCACTCAAAATTTTTTTTATGTATTGTTCCAATTACTTAGGTCATTAAAAACGATCTTCTTTTCTCACCCCCCCCCCTCTGGGATAGCAAACTGTCTTAATTTCTAATCAATTTTTGTATTAATCAACTATAATTAACATTAGCAGTCTCTCCAGTGTGAAATTACTTCTTTTTTTTTTAAATCAAATTCTTTAGATTTCACTTCAATATTTTTTCTTTATATAATCTGTAACTCTTCCAAACAGTTTAATGATGGCCACCGCCCCTAACGGCAAAAATGTGCAAAAACATAATTCACAAAAACAAAAATCTTCAAAACTTCCAAAAATGTTAACTAAATTAACCTCCAAAAAAACTTTCAGCACAGAATCTATTTCAGGATCTCCATCTCCAGACCCTCTGAATTTTTCTTCCCTACAGGCTGAGGCTTGCCCCATCAAAGGCAAGAAGCAATTCCAAAAAAGTAATCTCACCAATCAAAAGATTGCTCCAAGCAAAACTGGGTAACATTAAAAACTCCCCCACTATAAAGGGTAAAAAACAGCCTGCTACACCTAAGTTTAATACAGAAACCTCAGCAAACTCTGATTTCTCTAAAAATTTAACACACAATAACTACTCCAAAGATGATGCTACTCATAATTCCTCATCTCAATCTACGAGCGCAACCAAGTCTGCCAATACTACCCCCACTATTATTAGTCACACTATAGAGCAATCCATTATTAAAAATCCATCACCACAGCAAGTCTTTGCTAACTCCTATGCTCAGGCTGCATCCAGCATCTTACCAAAAAGTCCTAATAAAACCACAACACAAACACCCCAAGCAGAGCTCCTTTAAAATCTGTGGGGCCTTGATGAGGACAATTCGAACAATCTTGATTCAGCCACCTCTGAAACCTTCATTCCTACTAAACAACTCACACCAGAGAATCACAGTGATCACAGAACAATTTAACCAAACAGTTCCACCACCCCTCCTCAAGTCACTTCGTTGCTACCAGAGTGACAGCTCTGTCATTCTGGCGGTTACAGATCTACAATGTGGACTCCATAAATTTCCAACACAGCAGCTCTATGACCTTATCACTCCACAAGCTAACTGATTATATATATAAAATCCTCACCCTTCGTAATAACTGATACACGGCATTAGAGTTTCACAACACAATACAAAGACAAGCCTTCAAAAACAGATTCAAATTTATAAACAATATGTTCATGGTTCCAATAGACACCAATAGACCATCCATACTTAAGGGGTTTATCAAAACTGCCACATAGGTATGCAGAGGCAGCATCTACAGAAATATCTCGAGGCATTCGGACAAGTTACCTCATTTGAGTACCTTAGGGATCCTCTCACCAATGGTCTCACCTTCACCAACACAGCCTTATTTCAATTCATCCTTAAAAAAACGTCTTTCTCCTGAAAGTATTCCACAACAATAGCAGCTGAACTAGCACCTTTGGTCATTTCAATTAAGAGGATGAGGCCACAATGTTTCACCTGCAAAGACCGCAACTACCTTAATTGGGACTGCACTCAAAAAAATAAATGCAACTCTTGCCAGAAAAAAAAGGGCCTAAACCACATCTGTGCTCCGCACAGCGCCAATAAATATGAACATCCTCCTTCAGCTAACCTCTCACCTCCACCTCACTTCAATTCAATCTTTCAGCATTCGGCCACCCTCTCACCTTTCTGTAAGATTCCAGCTTCCCCTAGGCCACATAATTTTGGTCTCACTCGCAGCCCACCACTCACAGTTACAGCTCACTCACAGGACCCTCTTTCCTTAATGGACATGAACACTTATTCAAACTCAGAAATCATCCTGTCTGAGTCTACCAACTCTGGCCCTTCCAACACTAACAAGAAACATCAGAAGCATGCATGCCCTAACCCATCAGATAGTGACACCAACACTGACTGGCAGATTTCCATCCTTGATCTTCCCGGTAAGATCATAATGGAACCTTTTCCTGAACCAAAGGCAAGTCTCAGACATTCAGAACACACAAGGAAAAAAAATTCTTTCAGCAAAAAATTCTCTGGCTTCAACACGGGCCTCGTCACCCTCCTCCCTTCGCACTCTCTCACCTTCCTCTGCTGAATTTTTCTCAGACAGTGGTTCATCAAGTAACACCAAAAATGAATCATTGTGCAATTCTGGCAGGAGAAGCAAGAACTGTACTCCTCATATCTCTCCCAACCCAGCTCATCCTCGTTCACCATAAAATTTCCGTATTCCTACTTTTTTCTAAGATGTGCTTTCCTAACCAGCCTGAACTACACACCATTTCCCCTGTCCACTTCCCATTCCCTTTTTACATGTATCCTTCCCCTCTTACTATTTTGTTCCTGAAATTTCATTTGTTTCATTGTATCTGTTTTTTTTTTTATGAATAAACATATCACTGAGAAAAAAAAAAAAATTGAAAACACTGTCTTTGTTCTGTTATAAAAAAAGAAAACATATTTTTTAAATAAAATTATATAATAATTTAACATTTTTTTAAAAATAATTATATCTAACTAAAACAATAATTATTTTAGTCAAATTATATTTAAAACAACATAATAACATCGTGATTGCTTTTAATAAGTGTTGGCCCGGTTTCATAATATTTTATTTTTACACATAAATAACGCTATCACAAGACAACCATTATATCTGACGCTCATTAGTTTTAAGTATCAATTGCAATAAAAAATCGAATACATCATAATAATAATAACAACCTGTAAAATGTTTTTTAAAACTCTTTTTTGAAATCTTGTTTAGCCTTAGCTAAACTGTCACAAATTTTTAAAATAGACAAATTAGAATCCTAAATAATAAATGAAAAAAATTATCACAGAATTATAAAAGACTACCAGATAAAATGAATTCATCATTAAAAATTAAGATTTTATATAGGATATAAAAAATTTTAAATACATGTAAGTTACATCTTACTTCTAATTTTTAAGTAAATATTAATCACATCTTACTTCTTTTCAAAGAGATCAAATAAGAAAAAAACATCACAGTGGATTATATATTATCAATAAGTCTTTGTTAAATTTACAGTGATCTATATCTGCAAGTAAATTATGATAGTCTAAAATTAGATTCTCTGCCTAAATGTAGTTGTCTAATATTTTGTGCAAAAAAATTTATCTGCCATAATAAATCAAAGCAACTTAAATTCTGTGATAAGAAAAACAACTTCTATTCAGTCATACATAGTCAATCAAATGTAAACCGTAACTTATTTTTTAACCTCTTGCTGGACATGAACATTTGATCTGTCAATAAACTGAATGACGTTAGCAATTCAGGAAAGTAGTTAAGAGCTTATCAAACACAGCAACACTTAATTTGATATTAAAGTGTGAAATTGAATTTGGCAATGATTTAACTCAAGTCTCCAAAGTATCAGTTTAATATTACTAGATAAGCCAGAGCTTTAATCAAATTTATTTATTAAATAACCTTGTTTCCAAACTTTCATATTTAAATGAGTATTGCAAGTTAACTTAAAATAAAAATTGTGTTGCTCTGTTTAATAGGATGTTTCTCGAGCTGTTGATGACATTACATTTATTAACAGATGTGTCTAACAAAAGATAGGTTGATTTTTTCATTTAATACTGTCCCTTGAAATATAATAAAAATTTATCAACAGTTCATAAGGGTTGTTTTACAATAGCATGTTATGCCGTTTAGGCGGCCTACCACCGTTAGCGAACGTTCTATTTCTAATGCGTAAGCCTAGAAATAGTCCGGTATGGGGTGGCTGCTAGTGTCTATTTCTACGCTAATGCACAGAAACATGACATTGAATCTGCCGCAGAAGCTATTGTGTCAGCTTACAGCTCAGATTTGTGCTAAGCATTTTTGATGTGCGATCACATTTCACTTTTGGCTACAGTATTGGGTGAGGGTGTCTGGAATTCCGATTGTCCAAACTATTTTAATATTCATTAAGACCACCTCCCCCTCTATCTCCCATCTTTTAGGAATGTCTACTAACAATTAGCAGCAGAGTCTCATGCTTCCCTAGCCCCCATTTCCTGCTCAAAAAATTCGGCAAGTGTAGGTTCAAGAGCGATTCGGATGAAATCACACTCTAAGTCCCATTTCTGCGAGAACGGCAAGCTTCATCGAATGGCTGAAATCGGAAACCTGCTGCGAATGTCAGATTCTCTGACTGCTGCTGGAAGGGTTATCAAACAAAAGAGCTTTGAAGCTGCATGCGTGCTGTTCCTGAAAGCCCTAAAAGTTGGTTTTAATTGCCGTAAATATATTTATATGATTTTTGGTAATTACGGTAAAAAGTTGGTCAACCTTTGAGTCGGAGCGTTACGTTCGCTTATGAATTGTAACCACCCACCCCCTTCCCAAAGTTGGACCTTTTGGTTGTAAATGTTTGGTACCGTTAAATGGAAATCAATTTGGTATTTGTAATTTATTATAACACAACAAAAATATAAAAAAAAAAAGCTGATTTTGTCGTAGAATACCCGACCGCTGCCAAAAAAATGTAAGTAATGAGAAGAATAAAAAGTAACTACTTTTAAAATTCATTTCGATTGATGTACACTTTTTTTTTGTTTTCGTTCCAAAAATTTTATTTGATAGATAAGTTTTAAATGTGATCAACAAAATCAAAAACATACATATAAAAAAAATTCCCGGCCCCAAAAAAATCAAAAAAAAAAAAATTTACTTTTTTAAATTCAATTTTTTGATTTCTGCATATTTTTTTTTTTTGTTGTTGTTGTTGCGTGTTCAAAAATTTATTTGATATTACTTTACTTTGAAATGTGATAATAAACAAATCTGGTGGCGGCCCCGAAAACATATTTATCTTTGTTTACAAACAAAGCCCGCCCTCTGACGGTTTCAACACGCTATTGTAAAACAACCTTCATAAATAAATGTAACATTATTCCATATTCACGTTTAATTAATTATTTGCATATTTAAATGTTTATTGAAAGCAAAGTTATTTAAAAATAAGTTTGATTAAAAGCAAATGAGGTTTTTTACTTAAATTATCACTGAATTCAAGATCAAACTGAGCCCTGTATAATATATGTATATAATACTATAATTAATTATTACTTAAATAGAAATTGTGTTCATGTGTTTGATAGATTTTCAACTCGTTTCCTCAGCTGTTAATGACATCAGGCATATTAATAGCAACAAATAAATGTCCAGTAAGAGATTAGTTAAATTTTTATCAGAGGAAATAAAAATTTCTATAAAGGACTAAGAAAATGCCATGTTAATATTATTATATATTTGAATAGCGCATAATTAATTAAATGAATAATGCACACATTTAGCAAAAAATATTAAGTCTGAATAATTAACATATAGAAATAATTACATAGTGAGAACGCATCTTAAAAGTTTACATCTTATTTTTACTATATCCCACTAATAGAAAAACAATGATAAAAATTCTTATATAATATAATAAAATTCAAGAATAATAGAATTTAAAATCTGCAATAAGTGTAGATTACATTTAACTTGAAAACACAAAACATCAATATAAAAAATATATTTGAAATAAGGAATTTTTAAAAAATAATTATATGGAAGTATAACGGATATGTGATTACAATAAAAGATCAACGATAAAATCGTATAAATACAAAGGAGATATTTATGCTATAAAAAAGTAATTTTCAGACAGTGAACTTACTGGAAAGATAAAAAAATACATGGCACCAATACAATACAGATTGTTGAAGAATAAAAAAAAATAGAAAAATTGTAAATACAACTTATTATTGCATTTTCAGTGCCAAGAAGTCTTTTTAAAGACACAGAAAATGTATTAAAATTATATTTGATATTCTTAATATTTTCTCCATGTAAGAATTAATATAATTACATATAGATTATTACACTTCTATAACAAATTTGTTACAAGTATTTAAAACATTGCATTTATTGCACACACACATTAACATTACACTTCATATAATTTAATAATTAACTATATTGAAGAAATAAAAAGTTAAATGCTATTTAGAAAACAAATATTTTTCAACATATTTTTAGGTTTTACTATGGGTAATGCCATCTTAATGAGGTTGACCTTATAAAATTTATGTTGTAGCTCTAAAATTTGAGATGCTAGAATAAATTATGTTAAAAGCATGTATGCAAGCAATGACAAAAGTTTCCTGGTTAGACATTTCAAAAAGAGCATATTTAAGAACTTCCACTCTTCACATGCACCCCAATCTTATATGAAATTCATTTTTAAACTAATGAATGGTTTGTTCTCAACAACTACAGTACTAAACCAAAAACTATGTATGAATTTGGACCTAACCTGTTTCCTACGCAAGATTAAGAAACGTTCCAGCATTTATTCAAGGGTTGATTAGCACTTAAGCAAAGAAGATCAAGAGTGTTTCATACATCATTTATAAGCCTATTTAAGCAATATATTGCTAAATTCAGTCCTACAATGCAACGATAACAGTACATACCATGAAAACCATTTGAACTATACGATGCAATTTGATCTTCGATAACAAGAAGTTCAACTGGCTAAAAAAATTTGAGTGACTGGGAAATGTATTACAACCAATGCCTGAGACTCTTGCCTAGGAAAACCATAGAAACTATTTGGGGAGGCCCTGGTACAACAATTTGTCAAATTATAAAATAGGGTAGTTGCCCTTTGTAATATTGGGCATTTGCCTTCTTTGGTTTATGAAATAAACCTCGACCTTAACAGCCATCTGAACTATTAGAGATGAGCTCTGTATTGGCATTTAAAAGTGTAACAGATGATTGACACCTGTATTATTACATGTATATATATGTTTTCTTTTTTTGTTTAATTCTTTCTTTGCGTGTTAATAAAGATTTGCATACTTATTAAAAAAAAGTTCATTCAAAGTTGAATAAGTGTTAAAATTTAATCATAGTAGTCCATTATCTAATTATTCTTTTTTAGGAAATGAACTTAAAATACATAATGACTATATATAATTAGGTGAAGAAAGATCAAATTATCCAACTAATGATTTTTCCTCTATCTAGTTCCTTGCCTATCATTGTACATGGAAAAATCTGAAAAAATATGACATAAATAACTATCAAAAAATAATTACACCTACATAGAATTACAAACAATCTATGTATAACATAAAGCACAAGTATAAAACAGATCAAAATATAACATTCTCTTCCGGTAGAAATCTTAATTTATTCATTCTGATTGACATTGTAAAATAAGCAAATTTAATATTCTATAGTCAATGAGATGTTCCTGACTTGCAATTAATTTATGGATTTCAGTTTTCTGTAAAATTCATTATCGTTTTCACCATTTTTAATCACATCTACAAAAAACCTTCCTTTTCAAACACTAGGCAAATTTTCTTGCAATTCTAAATTAATTCTACCAAAAGGTCTCCACCCAAATTTAATTCTATGATTAATATTTGATCAAGGTATTTGCAGATATTAATTTCTTTTAAACCATGATTATCAATCTTTATTATCATCTTCTGAAAAATTCCACTGAATATTAATTTAGACTTTTTAGTATTTATGTTTTAGACTACTTTCTCATGTTTATCTGATAATTTTTGCAACATTTAATGAAGCTCTGAAACATTATTCGCAAACAATCACATTATTGCAAAACCTGTTTACATATATTTTACTGAATGTATGCATTTACTGAAACAATAAGGGGAAAAAACAATTTTTGCATTTAAAATAAATAGTGAAAGGTCTATTAATATTAAATACAATCTGAACAATATTCTTTTTTTTTTTTCAATAATTTTTTTCTCAATATAATAATGGTCTTGTTATCAAGAAACTAGGATCTTTCTAAATGATTTGACATTTTTAAATCAATATGTTCTAAAATTTTGTATAAAACTTTCACCATTACTCATAAAATATTTTATTATACAAAATAGAGCACAACAAATTCGGAAAATAATAAAATAAAAATAAAATGTATGTGCTTTCAACAAAAACCAAAGAAATTATGAGGACTAGTGATATATGATTGCATATGGAGCTTAGAGAAAAAAAAATGGCTGTTTGAATATCATAAAATTTGCAAATATGTTTTTTTTCTTTGTTTATTTACATTTTTCTGTGAATAGCATAAATTTGTAATTGGGAAGTTAGTTGCAGCATAGTTTGCAACTCCACTATATATTAAAAAATTTAAGAAATGCATATTAGCAATAATGATAATAAATATTTACTTATTTTCCAATTGTTATTTAATTTTTTTCTATGTTTATAAACATAAAACTTTTTTTAAAAGAACAAATATTAGCAGGCAGGATGAAATCTTTTTACAAACTATATGGAGACTATTAGATTAGATGATAAAGATATTTTTAATTTTATCAATTTTGCTAAATCTAAAGCTGACTTTATATAAAAAGTAAATATATATAATTGATTATGAATATTTTTTATACATTATGCGAGAAACAATTTTAAAATAATCAAGAATGATTCACAATCTGAGTTGGCAAGTGAAAAAGCTCCATTTTCAGAGGTTCACTGAAAAATGTAGCTATCTTCACTGTATTATACTTTGCCTAAAAATAGATTTATGTAACAATATAAAAAAATTACTGAGATAAGCAAAACATTTGATCATTAATGATAGTAGTTTGTCATTTTTACAAATCCCAAATACTATTTATTTAAAATAATTCATACTGGTACTTTTTTTAAAGCCTAAATAATTATTTTGGATGTTTCTGAAATAAAATGCACTATGCATTCAATTATTTATTTAGTTTTTTTAAAATAAGTCATTAACAACAGATCTATTACAATAAATTTTTCTATCTACAAACTAATTCCATCATTAATAAAACAATTCATTTAAATATACATTTAACAAAACAAGAGATGATTTCCCAAATTTATATCTTCAATAAAACCATTAAATCTAATAAATAATTTCTTATACATTCATTTCTTAATGTTTCTTCAATCTATATTGTTCATTTTCAAAGTATTCAATGAAGTAATTCAATATCCTTTACCAAATACATTTTTAAATACATTGAAATACTAACACTCCTTTCTCATCTCCATATTTCTCTCAACAACACTTCTCAACATTCCAATTGTATTTAAAGTCTCTTATCTTTTTTTAAACTGAAACTATTCATAAGATGTAAATATATTATTAAAATTTAGTTAATAAAGACCATTAACATATCCATATATAAAATTGTTCTAGACTATATTTTGTTGCATAAATGGTAAACTCATTAGATTCATAGATTAACTTATAAACATTAAATAATTTTCTCAAGTCTTTTAATAATTCCATGAGAATATGAATTCCTCGGGTTTTACCAGTTTTCAATTCATTTAGTTTTTACTACTGAATTCCACTCATCTTTGCTTTATGCAATTTCTACATCTAATGACTTTTCACCAAAGATAAATCACCTGAATAGTATTTCTATCTTTTCAAATCATCCACTATTCTTTCTAATAAATTATTTTTATTTTCAGTTGCTACTTCATTCCTGAAACAATAATTGCATTTCCAGATTGTTTTATTCCATTAAATATTATATCAAATATATATTTACTATATAATTCTAGTCTGTTAAAATAAATTAATATTGTTCATTATATCACTCGTTCATTGTAGTTTGCATTGAAATACATGAATTTAAGAGTAATGAATTTCAAGTCTATAGCCAAGACCAAAATTACCATCCAAAACAACTATTTAAGCAAAAAAAAAAAAAGATCAAAAATATAAAAGTAAAAATACATTCAAAATTAATTACATATACTTTACAGTTCTATTTTAAATAAAAGTAAAATTCATCTTTAAAGTGATAGAAGTCATATTGTACCTTGAAATGCTATGCAATTTAGTCCTTTTTCTGAATCCAGTGAGCCTTACTTTAATGATACTAAACTTCTTGACAAAATTTTTATTAGAAAGCAGCAAAAAATTATTTAAACAATTACTCTATTAATAATTTTTAATAATCATTCATTAGACAAGAGATTATCCAATAATGAATATTTCTGTAGTGTAATTTTCACTACACCACTCTTATGCAAAGTAGAGACTGGTCCACTTTTAACACCTTGAAGAGGAATGTAATCATAAACATATGACCAAAGATACATGAAAAAAATCTATGATCCCCAAGATACACATTTCCTGCTAAACCAGCACTCATCAGTTGGCTCAAGATTATAATCTCTTATACATATCTTTATCATTATTCACTATATATATGTAGAGAGCAAATTACTAGTTTATTTGATGTGTTAAATGTGCTGTCCTCACTACTTTCACACAAAACATAATGCAAGTATAATAATAATTATTAGTTATTCATTAGACTAGAGATTAAATAATTGGATAATCTCTAGTCTAATGAATGATTAATAAAAATTAATATACTTTCATTAAGTGATTTGTGTCAAAGTTGTGAAAGCAGCACATTTGAAACTTATCAAATAAAATGTAGAAATTTGCTACTCATATATATATACTGAACAATGATAAAGATATGTGTAAGAGATTATGGTCTGGGCTGATGAATGCTGATTCAGCATGAAATGTGTATCTTGGGGATCAATGTTTTTCACGTCTATAGGTATGTTTATGATTATGTCCCTCTACAAGATGTTAAAAGCGGATAGAAACCAGTCTCTACCTTGCTTGAGTGGTGTAGTGAAAATTACATTAGAGAAATATTAATTACTGTTTCCAAATAATTGCCTCACAGATGTACTTATCTGCAATTGGTTTTTGATTGATCCACATTAGCAAGTTTTCATTAGTTCCATGTTACAACAAACTACTCAAACTGAAATCTTTTTCTACTTTTATTTAGTCACTTTAAAAAAAAAAATTATGTAGATGTGATTTAATCATATTATAATCAGAATAAGAATTGTCAACCATATTAGTTTTCTCTTTTAGAAATCTTTTTCTTTTTCACTTCAGTACCGATAAATTTTTTGACGCTATTTTTGTCTCATGAATAAAAATTAATGTATAAGAAAAAATTAAAAGCCAATAAGCTCACAATTAAGAAGATTGATGAATGGCTTTTACATCAAAAAACTAACGTGTATAATTAATTAATTAAATGATGACTATCAGCAATACATTAAAAAAAACGAAATCGTTTGGATTCAAATGAACTTTTATACATAAGATGAATCCCACATCTATTTTTTGAAATTTATGGAAATATTTATATTAAAGATTTTTTCTGCCAGAACTTTTTATTTCATGGAGTGATATGAATTAATTACCTTGTTTTTTCCTTCTCTCTTTCAAATTTTTAAAAGCAATTTTTATTAAAAAAGAAATAAAATATGCTCAATTTATCCCATTCTTTGTTTGATCTTTAATTTATTGCTAGTTGGTTTGTCAAATATGTATTTTTATAAATGCTTTTTTTTTTTTGCCTTTTAAATACAGGACAGGACTTATGAATTCTATTTAATCCTGTTCATAAAGTGCAAATATCCAAGTAAATTGCATTTTTCAATAAACATATTTTTTTTTTTTGGCACTAATTTTGCTTTTAATACATACAGAACTATCGTTAAGCAATGGCCAGAAAGTAATCACACATTACAGTTTATTATCTTAAAATTTGAATTCAACATGAAATATGTTTAATTTGGTGCATTTTGCAAAAATCAATGAATGTATGCACAGATTAATATATACAGATTAAAATGCTAATATTTTTTTATAATTCAGAAAATCAATAGAAAATTGTTTGATATAATGAGTATATTTTGTAAATAAACTTTTTCTTAGAGCACTTATAACAAATTCCAAGGTTTAATTACATGTGTACATTCAATTTTAAATACCACTATATTATGAAAAATTCATTACGCCAAACATTAAATCATTATACCAACCTTCTATTATAATCCAAATAATCTTACTTTTTATATTATTTTACAAAGATTAATAAATTTTTAATTAAAGAAATTAAGTGGTATTTTAAAAATATTTTATGAATATTGTTTTTCTTAGACACTGTCTCATTAAAAGCAACAAATCAACAACCACAGCAATATTATCAAAGCATTCTTAAAGATAAAGTGAGTTCACCTTATGCATGCTACCTTTTACTACTGGAACATCCCCAATCCGCTCAGATAATGCAAGTGTGTCATTATAATTAGTCCCGCAAATGGGTAAAAAATTGGGTTTTAATAGACACTATTTACAATATTAAAAAAAAAGAAAAAACCTTGTGTAAGAATCAATGGATAAACAAATATCAATTAACTAATTTATAGTGTACATAATAATAACTCAGCAAGGCATAATGGTCACATCAGAAAATTCACATACATTTGAATGTCTGGTAGGTAGGTGTTAAATAGAATTAATATAGAAAAAAAAAAAATTGAATTGTTCTATGTTTAGTAGTGATAGATAATATTTCCTTGTTTAACCATTTTCCACATCTGGAAAAAATTTTTTTTACATTCATAAATAATTTCCAAGAGAAATATTTAGCAAAAGTTCTCTTCAGTCACTCACTTCAAAACTTATGTTAGCTAATACTCAATGGAATAGTTTATTAGATTTTCTGGATTCTTACATTAAAAATTGACCCGTTTCTAAAAATCTGTGAAGAGATGCAACAAAATCGATAATAATGTGTGAACAATAGTTGTTAATGTTTATACTTATGATTATTTAAATAATTTGCATTCTAAAATTCTATTGTTTAAGATTTATTAAAGAAAAAATTTTCTACTTATATTGTATACCTATGGATGTTGCATACTTATGGAAACAACATATATGGAATGCGATATGAAAAATTCATAAAAAGAAATTTGTAAAAAGATGCAATAATTTTAACTCCAGCTAAAACAATTCAATAAAGTAAACTTCAGCTAAGTGAAGACGAGAAAAAATTGAGATCTAATTTTGCAAAACTTTTCTACTGCCATGAAAAGTGAAAGCTCAGGTATAAGTTCCACAATTCCAGGAATTACTTTTCAATGACTCTGTGGAATAGTTTATAAACGGCAGAAGAACCAAAAAAAGCACAACTGAAAAAGTTAATCTTAAAGTATCCCCCATTATTGAACAACTTTAGATTGCTCAAGCATCTTCAGTTAATGTAAATTATTTTCTTTTTACTAGTTCATTCGAAGCTCCGAAATAAATCGGACAATGAAAAAGATCTCTAAGCTAGTCTTTATCGAGAATGTTTAATGCTAGTGCTAATGCATAATTTGTAATTTTTTAATAAGTGCTTTTACACTTTGTATCTCTACATACTCTAGTTTAAATCAAAATAATCAGACAATTGTTTTTTTTTTTAAAAAAAAATCACCTAAACGAATTTAAAAAAAAAAAAAACCCTGTAAGTCATAGAACCAGATGACAGCAGTAATACTAATAAAAGATTAACTGTCTAAGAATGATAATGGCAAGGCTCACTAGCATAAAAAATAAGCATGAATTGAATGTCATTTATGAAGTGTCACTCCATTAAAGAAAAGAGAAATCTACTACATTACATATCCTCAGAAAAAAATATTTTTCTAAAAATAAGTAAAGCTGAACTAAAGGCAAAATATCAAATTACTGGCAATTGTCAATCTAGCACTTTCAATTTAATGCAGTGATATGATGACAAACTAGATAATTAACGGATCCAAGATCAAATGTTAATCTGTCACCTTGGTGCTAAAATATTAAAATTTCCAAACAAAATCAGAAGTTAAACTTTCCATTTGCAAAATCAAAAGCTAGCTAAACTTTCCTGATTGATTCTTAGCATCCAAATTTTAAAAGATCACTATAATTAATTAAATGAAAATATGCTCAACTTGCTGCTTGGATGCTCGTCACATAATCATACAATTATTTTATTTTGCTTATAATTTTGACAAAATTATAAGTGGAATTCAAATTTCTTCACAGTTAAACTTTGATTTGAAATGAGATTTAATCAAGAAACACTTTTATTAATTTTGCATTAATACATATTTCTTTATTAAAAAATAAGACACATCATATAAATAAATTACTATATCCAACTGGCATAAAAGTACGTTTCTCATTTATGTTTTACGAAGCTACAAAAATAAATTGTCAAACTATCCTAATAATTCATTGTATGAACTTAATAAAATAAAAAGGAAGCAAGTTTAATTATTAAATATTTCAAATAATTTTTATCATTGATCAACCATTCACATAAATGTTAAAAGCTGGCAAAAGTGGTGAAAGAAAAAAGTTTAGCTTTAACCATTATGCAAAATAAAAAGTAAAAAAAGCTTTCACTATTAAATTTTTATTTTTCTGTAAATAAAAATAATTCTTTTAATATTGTAATGTACATTTAATATTTGCACATAATTCTTTAAATTTTTATTAGTCACGATGCATGTGATAATGAGGTTAAAAATCTGTTAAATTACTATTATGTAGACAGCTCTTGAAATTAAACTAGCTAAAAATTTAATGTTTATCATGTATCAACAACATTAAGAACTTAAAAGAAATGATTGAATCAGGAACATTATTCAAAAAAAAAACTTATGATAAAAATTGGTAGATGAGTTTTAAGTATTGTAACTTTGCATTTAAAAATAATAATAATCAAAGTTAGAAGGAATCATAGAAAATTAATATCTATATGCATTTTTTTTATTTTACATAATGATTTGTAAAATGTTTGAATAGATTCCAACTTCACCAAGTTAACATCTGGTCAACTGAATGAAACTTCAGAATACAGTCTGTCATTTTGATGCCCAAGCACCAATTGCTTTGCTCTAAATCAAATTAATATCATAAAGCTAAACCAATTTTCTTTATTCAAATCTAATTATATACAAAATAAAAATCTATTTACAAGTATATAGAAATAATGAATATTTTACAATGATTTAGTTTGATATTTCTTTTATAGTTGCATTAAAATTAAAGTACCCAATTCAATATCTAATTTCTCTGCTTATCTATTCAGTAAAATACCGTTGAATTATATTTCATATACTGCATAACCTTTATAAGAGATTGTTGCAATTTTTATTATTTAACAGCAAATATTCCTATTTTATACTAGTATGTAATCTAAGCTAGAAATCTGTATTTTGTTTAGAAATAAAGCAACAACAATGAATCAATTATTTAAGCATACTATGTCAGTGTTTAGTTAGACCAAGACAATTTATTTATTCTTTGCATTCAAGAATACTTCATTCAATAAACATTAACTTTGTCCATTTTTTTTTTAAATAAAAAATCTTAATGTACATATAAACAATGGCAAACTACCACCATGGACGATAAACCATTATCCCTTATCAAAGTATACTTACCTAATAACTTTTAATCTATTTTAACTAGAGAACTTACAATCATACATGCATGTTAGCTACATACATACGGATCTTACTAATAACCTAAAAATAGAATATTATGAATAAGCCTTAACACATGATCTTTACTGGTTGTGCATCTATTGCTTTCCATTCTTGCTCTATTTTTTGAAACAAAAGTTTTACAAGTACATGTACTTATGAAAATTTCAAGCATGTATAATTAGGAATATTAACAAATATATCTACGTTGCGCGTATATAAAAATGCACACAATTCTACGAAATTTTAAAAAATTGAATCTCAAAAACTAATTAAAATTTATTCAAAATATAATCATTGCTTTTAAATACGACTATCCCAAAAATTGCGAAAAACAACAAATTATTGTAACTAAATTAGTTTTTATATAGTGTACATTGGTAATTTTTTCTTAAATTCTAATAACAAATATTATTTACATTAATAATAATAAAATTAGAATATCTGAAAATAATTTACAACTAATTAATTTTAATGCTAAATAAATATTGCTCAATTTTTCAAGATGGCCGACCTGCACAGCACTTGCAGCCTCGTTTTCAAACCACATGATCGAGTCAGAAACATTGTTTACTTTTTCAAATTATAAACTTATTTTTTTATTTTAGAAATTTAAAGTTAAATTTATAAGTGCTATATAAATTTAATATAATTGAAAAATAATTTTAAAAAGGCATCTAAATTAACTTAAAAAATCAATGGAAACATAAAAATACATATACTACGTCTAATAACAATGGAAACTATCCCTGTGCATTCTTACGGCCAAAAGAGCTAAGCTTGAAGGAGGGAAAAATAAACGATCGTGCTAAAGGCAGCAAAGTACATTACAAAATATAATCAACGCCAACTTACCTCCAATTCAACATTTCTTGCACCAACACAACTTAATTGCTAGATTTTAAATAAGTTCAACAACAAAACATATACTCCAAGTTTAAATCAAGGCTTACGTTAATCCAAAATATAAATCTAAACATTAAAAAACAAAATAACTAAGCAAACATTTTACATAATATATGCAAAACACTACAATGAGAACAAAATTTTTCATGCTATAGCTATAGTTACAATATTATATTCTGTGTTTAATACCATAAGGTATGTAAACATTAATGTCCTAAAAATTAATGACGTGGATAGACCTAGACTTTAAAAAATATAACGTAAACATGACTAAAGGGTTGTGTTAATAATGCAAGTAGACACAATTAATTTAAAGAATTAAATTATGGGAATTTGACTTTTTAAAACATAATTTTTAAACTTACAGCGGATTAGATATTAGCCCATCAAAACCAGATGGAGGGGATGCCATCATGGAGTTCACCAACCTTAGGCTAATGACGGTGGTTTAACATAACCGTTGATCAACAAGGCCTACTATTTAAAAACTACAAAATCGGTACTTGTAAAACGTGGTTGATAATAAAATAATTAATGGAAAGGCATGCCTATTTTACTTAAGTTAATAAAAAATATGAATGTGTTTTAGGACTTCGATTTTAACATAATAGAAATCCTTTTACAATGACGAAATAGAAGAGATAAAAATATACACGTTGCAAGTCGCTTGCGCCATCTCCAGTCACATGTTATGTAAAACGGCCATGTCAATTCTTATTCCAAAGAATAACGTACGTTTATGTTATCAAATAGAAGTAAACAAATGAAGAATGCTTCAATTTTTATTGGAAAAAATGAGTTTATGGAATCCTCTATTTAACTAACGTTAAAGATACACGAGCTACTTCATTAAAAACAATACTTACAAGAACCGGCCTAATCACCGGCATGTAAACGCTAAAAAAAAAAGTATAAATTACGTGATCGTAATTTTCATTCCCTAAATAATAAAATTAAAGGATACGATTGAAGTCCTCTTGCTTGCTGTTGTTGAACTTGTGGCTGTACGTTCGATATCGTTGTGTATTTTCCCTTCTGCAAACTCATTGCAACGTGGAAAATGAAAAAACTGAAGTCCTTGGGTAAGGACCCTTGAGTTTCGTAGCTTGTTTCCAAGCTGAATCTCCTATGAAATAAAAAATATTGCCAGACCGACAATTATTATACATTTAATTTTTGAGGTATATTTTAGTTTAAGCTGTAAATTAATTATTTATAAAAGATGATGAGGATTTAGTATAGCGATTCAATATGGCTACCTTACTGCGATATCGCTAGGAGATGCAGTTCGTTAAATTCCGTGATTTCCTTTTCGGCATTTCCCGATAAAGGTTAGAGGTTAGCCATTCAAAGGTTACCATACGAAAGTTCATCGCGTTTGTGTACTAAAAATATATTAAAATATGTAATAATAAAATTATTTTACTCACTTTATTTTTATAGTCTTAATAATATCAGCAGTCTTTAATTGAAATTATAAACAAGTTTTTAGAAGAAATAATGCGATTAATTCCAATAATATCCATCTTTCATCTTGGGCTCTAGTTCGACGTTTTCAATTGCAGCAGTATGGTTAGGTTCTAATAAGTTATCAAAATTTAAAGGTAAGATCATAATTATATAAGTAACTTAATATATTTTGAACATACTTTTATTCAAATAAAGTCCTATGGATCTATTTGATGGACAATTAGTTTTTTAAAATTCAAATCGAATTTTTACCTAATGACGTTGAGAAAATTGTATAAATTCGTTCTAAGTTACATTTAAATATATGTTGAAATCTTTTCGATTTTTTAATTAATTGTAAAGATTTTTTTTTCGTTTTTGCTCAAATTATAATTGTAAATAAAGTTTATGGGTAGAATATAAAATGTCAACGCTAGATCAAACATTGACGTATTTCTTAGTTATCACGTATATAATTTCTTATAATCAATTTTCATTGAATATCCAATCATAATGTCAAAAAAATTATAAGCTTTTAATTAACCGAATTATATATATTAGTAAGTTTTTTTAATTCACATGCATACAACATTGTTTAAAAATAAAATTATACACATTTACCAAACATATCTTTGTGACTTAGTTAAACATTGCAGTTTAATATTGAGTGAAAGGAGATCTTTATTGCACTTCTTGACATATATATCTTTTCGGCTGAAATTATTACATAGAACAGTATGATAGCTTACACAATAAATGAATATGGAAATCTCACTAACACATCTAGTTTGATGGATTTGATAGCTTTTTTACCCTTTTAGTGTAAGATCTAGAAAAAAAATATTTTCTCACATTGATGACTTTTAATTGAGATATCATTTAAGATTTTCTTGGTGGCTGAATGTGTGTGCGTGGGTTTTCTTCCCCCCCATTTATATTTTACGATTTAAAAAAAAAAAATTGATCCAAATCAAGGCCATTTAACAAGGGAACATATAGGAAGTGTTAAGAATTATCAAATTACTGTCCTAGACATTATAGAATGACGAGCTTTTATTATTTTGAAACCAAAGAAGAATGTATGAAATTGAAAAACTGTTTACTATTAAATAACATATTAGAAGATTGGGAAATTAGCAGGAAAAATGATGTTACAGTTTGATATGCTCCTGTACTTTTGCGTAATAGCACAAAAAAATGAATCAAAAGTGCAATAAGATTCATTAGAAATAATAAAAAAAACGCAACAACATTACAGAGATAAATTATCTTATTCAGCTTAATGGATGGTATCAAATTTATAGAATTTTAGTTTTCATTCTAGTTAAGATTTTTATCTTAGTGTAGAGAATACTTTTGAATTTTTCAAACATTTTGAAATTATTAAATATCTAAATATAATGACACATGAAAGAGAATATAAACTTAAGGAAAAATAAGTACTTTTTTTTTTTGAGAAAAATTCAGAGGAAATGACCTGGTAACATCCAAATGAAACAATAGCAAAGTTGGATTACATTTTGACTACAAAGTATGTATTCGAACTATATACTTTGCTTTATGAATTCAATATTGAAAATAATCATTGATTCATGAGATGTAAGATATGTGCTATTATGTAAGGAAATATCAAAAGTTTATATATCATTCACAAATATTCCAATGAATAACAAGATCAGCAGTTGTTTTAAAATATAACAGATCTTGAAGATATCTCATAATCAAAATCAATAAAATAGCGTATTCTGCTGAGAACAGCTATATTGATAGTTGGAGAAAAAAGCAGCATATGAGTAAATTTTTAATGGACACAAGGCAAATTCATGCTGGAAGGAAGGACTATTTAAACAAAAACAGTATTTACAATAATTGTATAGTAGCAGATTTTGGGAAATAATATGAAAAAGTGCTGATGTTTAAAATATAATAGTAATAATTAAGTGATTTAATACTGGGGAGTTCATAAGCAGTACATAGCACCACAAGTAACCAATTAATTTATCACTGCATTAAACACACGGGCAGTATTAATGATTCTTTTTACTGGTGATATAACTTTTTTTCTAAATACTAAAATGACATATCTTTCCTTGACTGTACATTTCTCCATATCAATGTTAATGATGGTACAAGCATTGCAAGTGGCAGAGCTAGTGCCATAATTCATGGATCTTAAACTTCAGATTTCTAGTCTGTCCCTGCTTTAAACTATATAGGCAATGTTAATAATTCTTATTGATGATATCTTCTAATTTTGAAATGGCATTTTATACCTACAATACTTTTATCTTTTATAACATTTCTTGCCAGCTATAAAAGAGAATTATAGTCTCATAGATATAAAATATCTTAGCATCAGAAGGGAAAGTTATATCGGTAAGAAGAAGCGGTTGTAAAAGTTACTTACAAAATGTATATCATGATAAAGATTGTGGATTTTTTTTTTACAAAAACAATTTATAAAGCAGAAAACAAAATGTCTATATTGTAACGGTATACTATATGCCGTTACATTAATTTAAAATTAAAATAAAAACTTAAGTTCGTAAATAAAAATTGATTTATTAAAAAGAAAAACTTAACTTAAAAACTGAAAATTGAAAGTTATATTTAACGTATATATTGTCACTCAGATAGAAAACATAAACTATTTTAAGAAAAAAGTATTTGAAAGTATTTTTTTTTTTTTGTAAAAAAGTAAAAATATAAAGATTGATATTTTGAAAATAGAAATAATGTTGATTTCTATAATCTTAGAAAATGGAAATGATTGTTTTATTAATTAAATGATTGTTCTAAAGCACACTAGCCCTTGGGGCACTCGAATAATTAAATGGTCAGATAAGAATAAAAAGACATTAAATGACCAATGCAAGCATGAAACCACAGCACGGACCGTAAATGAAACACGAGAGGATTAGTGACGTCTTGCTCGTTGAATCTGAAGATTTGCTGATAAGAGGCTAATAAAAATATTTAAAGCCAAAATATTATTATTGTTGTTTTCGGAGAGCTGACTTTGAAGCTATATATATGAACTGTATTGCAGACTTCACACGATGTAGGAGTCTACAATAGATTTAATTTCTGGACAACCAGCTGAGACCTCCCTATGACAGTTATGGACCAAAAGGAATGGCAAATAGCGGCTTCGTTTTTAAAAAAAAAAGAACAAACAATCTACGTAAGTGATCACAAAGACGGACCTCTAAATGTGCAGAATCCGTAAAGTATAAACTTTTACCAATTGAACTTTTTTTTAAATAATTATAGTATAACTTCGATAAGTAGTCAATCCAAAAAAAAAAAAAAGTAATAAAAATAAATGGACTCTTATCTGACCAAGAATAGAACTCTAAATCAATTATAAATATTTATTTTTATATAAGTTTGCTATTTCAATCATTTCCATTTTTTTTTTTTTTATTTATGTTTGTATTTAACTAGGTTATTTATTTCTATCTTTTAATTAAAGTGTATTAAATTTAAGTTGGGTGTGAATAGCTATATAGATTGATTAAGTTTATGTTTAAGGCATTTTAATTTTGGGCTATTTGTCTCGTAGTTAGGTCAATGCTAGTGGAGGGATATATGGGTGTTTATATCAATGTAATGTGAAGCATGTTTAGCATACAGGGCAACGTGCCCAACTGAATGCATGACCCCAAAGAGGCAGTCATATCGTTGCAATGGACGCAGACGTATTTCCTGCGCCATTGACCCCTTCTAGCTCTATGGACAAAGATTATAAGCCGGCAGATAGACCGCTCTCCCCCATACGTAGCACTCTTCTTTAATTAATTTATATAAATGATTCCTTCGCCAGACAGATGCACATTCCTGTACTGGACGAGGATCATGTCTCTCAAATAATATCACATTGTCAGATGCACATTTCTGTCAGCGTGGTTTTTTGCTATTATCTTCATATTGCATTGGTTATATCTGGAAGCAGGCGTTGGTTTGGCTGTGAACTTTTAGTCTGAAATTGAATGATTTGTTTTGAAAAGTTATTAACTGTGGAATCTATGTAGCCTATCTATACTCAACATGTTAAAATAAAATATTATTAAAATGTCCATCTGTTCGGACTATTTAAAATAGTAATTTAAGTTTAACAATTAATGTTAAAATCTAAATATAAACTTTATTCCTCAATTTTAAATGTGCATTAATAAAATCTGTTGTGTTATTAGTACTGGCAGTGATCTAGTTTATTCTTTTTAATCTTTATTAAAAATATATTTTAATAAATATGTTTTAAACCTCTGCTACTCCATGAGCTAATGACAAGGGCTGACGGCCATGGTAAAATATCTATGTAAAAATTGGATCTTTAACAGCGCGTATCTGCCTACTCTATAAATTTTCTAGGTTCGAGAAACCTAGTGGCAGTCTGTAGTGCAGATACGGTAAGACTCTTGATCTCCCACACCCCGACCATTAAACTCAAGAATAGGCGAATAGGGCAGAGGCCATAGTATTTTTGATTTTATATCTCGCGTATGGTTGGCCTCGAGGTACTTTTGCCTAGTATTCGAACTGGGTTAAACCAACCTACATCATCTGACTGGTACAATATTTTTAAAACGTTATTTAAAATGCCACATATTCTAAATAAAGAAGTGAAACAAGTAATTATATCTATGAAGACTAGAAAAATTTCAGGCAATGGTGGAATCATATATTTTTAAATAAAGAAATAGGAAATATATTTACAAAGTTGGATATAAAATCTCTGAATCATAATGGTAGACATGTTCTATTCATAATTTTTTAACCTCTAAATTTATATATATATTTATTTTTATAACTTTAATAAATAATTTCATTTACTCTCTTCAACAATACTAACTTTCCAAATCCATATGTTAAAAGTTTAGTCTTTTGTCTTACTTTTTTCTAATTTTCCAAGTCTTTGTTCTATACAACAAAATATTTAACAAACTTCTGACTTAAAAAATTTTAACATTAATGGAAACTAATTAACTTACTGCTGTTATTATAAGCCTGTTTAACTAATGGAAATGTCACTATTATGTTTGTCATTATCTATTAGATTGTCAACTGTGTGATTAAATGAACTAACATAGTATATTAATTTCTTCCCAACTTAAATTGCATTTATAATCATTGCTTCAATCTTTTTCTTTATTCCAAAATTTATTTCAAATTTCATTAATCCTACTTAACATTTTGTTAATCTCATTACCATTATTTCCAAATACAGTCATATTGTCATCAAAACTAATATAGATTCATTTTTTTCTATTTATTATTGATTATCTTCATCAATGTCAAAATAATATTCCTTTAGCAGTTCATCCAAATAAATATAAAAAACAGTAGAGAGATAATATCTATGTTTTACATTTTTCTGTGAATCATCTTCATTAGAAATCATTTAATCTTACACAAGTCTTGATTTATTAACAACTTGCTTAATTATATTTATTTCTAATTTTTATCATTCTTCCCTAAAATGTGAGCGAAACAATTTTTTTTATCCACCAAATGTTTTTTCAAGATCAATATAACAAATATTAATTTGTCTTCTTTTGTCTATGTATTTTTTTTGTTATAATTCTCATTATTTCATCAGCGTCTCTACTATCTGCTTTCTAAATCTAAAACTGACACATTATATCTAAGACAGTATGAATATATCAACTATTCAATACTATCACATTTACCTGTATGTGAAATTAAACTTATGGATCTAAAAATTCTCTTATTAATGCATTGAGATTTTTCTCTAAAAGAATTATGATTTAAATGAAAATCTATTGCCACTCTTCAAAATTATAAAATTAGTTTTAAATAACTACTAATTCTCTTGAACTTTTCTTCTTCCATGAATTTTAGTAATTCAACTGGAATTGTCATCATATTCGGTTTTTCTAGACTACTTCAGCTATATCTTGTCAGTTTTTATTCTTGTGATTTTGCTTTTTTCATCCAAAGAGTTTTGCTTTTGACAGAGTAAATCAGATTTGTGTGTGTGTTTATAATTCTTCTATTACATTTTTTTTATACCCATGCTTTTTTTTAGTTTTGTCTATCATGTCTCAATACATCTGTCTATTTTGGTATTTTTCCATATAGTAATTTCATCCTATGTAAACCTTAGTAATCAATGGATGCAAGAAGGCTTGCACTGGATAGCATTGCTGTATGGAAAACTTGCTATTGTATTAATAGCTTATTTTATAGGAAATGGTGTCATGTGTTATTTATATTTTTTCTTTTCCCTGTTTTATTGATCATGTCTCATTATTAATCCAAATCTTTTTATTCTTCCGATAATCTGCCTATCAATAACTTTTTTAAAATTTTTCTTGAACATTTGTTATTTTTCATTTAATTTCACATTTATCTGGGTATTGTTTGTATTTTTTTTTATCAGTCAAATTTGAACATCTTTTAATTTAAGGATCTTTTTTTTTACTTAGGTCTTTTTTCACTCTTAAAATGTAGCTTCAATTTTATCACCAGTTTGTTATCTGATCATATCCCCTTCAGAATATGCATATGCCCACTTAATGTTATTTTTTAATCTATTTCTGTCATCTAGAGTTGTTCATATGAATTCATTTTTGGGGTTTTTTTATTCATATATTCATTATCATTATTTTCACTACAGAAATATATGATCCTTTCACTTTTCATTTTTTATTCTTTAATTAACACAATATTTCTATAAACCATTATACAATTATTTTGTATTTTACTTTTTTTTTTCCAGTTTTTTCATACATAATTTTGTCTATTATCATATTCACTAATCAGTCTGTACTGTCATTAAGCCTTTGAAACTGCTTTCAGTTTCACTCATACCAATCTGTTATTTTATTGGATTAGGCTTGTAAAGGTATCTCTTTATCTTAGTTCTAATACTATCTCAGTTTCATAACATCTGTTCCTATCAAAAGAATAAATTTTTATACTTTTCATTTCTGATTTAACAATTCAACAATAAAAATATGTAACATTTTTCAAGTTTATTCATACTTTTAAATATTTTATATCTTTGTTCTAATATGTTTTTAATTCTAAAGGGTTTTGGAACTAAATTATAATCTAGACAGATTTATTCTATTATGAGAAAAGAAAACTCCTGCTAATTAGTGTGTCCTTGACTTTTTTTGTCATTTATCTCCTTTTTTCCTGAAATATCTAATAAAATTACTCTGTAATTTTGAATAACAAATAAATATATCTGGTATGTATTGATTTAATTAACAATTAATTTAAATACCACACAATTTTGATTATTTATACAAACATATATGGTAATTAGCACTCAAAAGAGTAAATATTAAGATAAATGTAATTTAACAAATAAATAGTAAAGTAAAAAAAAAACCATTTATATAATTACATGAACTTAAATAAAAAGGAAAAAACTTAATTTATAATTAAAGTAATTGGCATGAATAAAATTGCAAGAATGTAAATTTGTCATAAAACAAAATAAAAAAGGAAAATATATCTAAATCTTAAATCTAAAAAAATATTTGAATTATTCCATAGCAAATATTAAACATCATTCAAATAATCAAAATTTTCAGTAATATTGCAACTAAAAATAAATAATGATGTTTAAGTTAAAAAACAAATACAAGTAAAACAATGTTAACAAACACTAACTACTACAATATTTTAATAAACCAAAATGTTTAAAATAAAAATATTCAGTAAATTATTAATAAAAAAAAAATTTAAATTGCAATTATATCCCCCCCCCTAATAATAGCTTAATATAATAGAATAGAAAATATATTACAAAATACAAATTCTTTGCTTAAACACAACTAAGCAGCAGAGTACTGTGAACAAATGATATACTTTATCATTATCAATGATAGTTTGTCATGGCTTATCACTCTTTTGACACAATTTATTCTAGCATCTCAATTTTAGGACTATTATAAAATGTTTAGTAGATTAATTTCTAGCCTCATGTATTTTAAAATGTCCTAATTTTTGAATATTATATGGATATAACATTATTTTTTATAAAAACCATTTATTGCTTGATTGAAAATTTTTGTTGAGGTAATGAGAAAAACATTGATTAATTGAAACTCTTAATTCCATGAGAAAATTAATTTAAGGAGTAGTCGATCTATTTTGTAAATTTATATATATTACAATAAGTAAATAAATATATATATATATGTAAAAATATATCTACAGAAATACCAAACCTATTGACCACCAAATGGCAATCGAAAAGGAAAATGCAACAAAGGCCATCAAATATCTAAACCTCATAATCCATCAGAATAAAAACAAGTTGAATTACAAAATGCTTAGAAAACTATTGGAAGCAGCCATTTCACCCTCAATCAAACAAGTTCATGGGATTCAAAGTTTCCTCTACAAAAATTAGTTTCTCTGCAAACATGAAGTATATTTATATATATTGCTTATAATACTTCTTTTATATAAACTTTCA
Organism: Epiperipatus broadwayi; assembly: GCA_028023455.1. Lineage (NCBI taxonomy): Eukaryota > Metazoa > Onychophora > Udeonychophora > Euonychophora > Peripatidae > Epiperipatus > Epiperipatus broadwayi. The sequence goes on along the minus strand of JAQFVV010000053.1, from coordinate 1,071,194 downwards.
ATAACATAAAGTACATAGGAAACAAAATTTCTAATATATGAAAGACCTATGCAGCCCTAATATACAACTGGGAAATATTAAAGAAAGAAATCAAAAGATTTAATATAAACATGAGGCAAAATATAAGACCACAAAATGATAATAAACTGTGGGTCAGCATGCTTTATATACCAAAACTGGCTGATAAAATATAATAGATCTGTAAGCAAAATATATTGTGAGCTTCTAAACCCCAAACCAGTCTCAATAGATGAATTAATAACACAGACAGATTATCCAAGGAAGATATCCCCAAATAGTCTGTGGTTCAGTGCAATAATCCAAGATGCGCAGTGATATATTATGGCAATTCCAGGACCAATGTTACCAGAATAGGGCAACATAAATATTTATACAAAGAAAACCCCAAATATAGGTTCGTTTTCTAGGATCACGACAGTCACAGCTTCAATCCACAAAGTGTTAATCTATTATGCTTCAAATGCAATGACCGAAAGAAGATGAAGGAGGTATACTTTATACTAACCATACGAATGTCATAAACAGGAGAGAACAGTATCCAATTATCTCACAGGTGGAATATATAAATGTATTTGCATAATTATAATAATAAAGAAACATTATAAGAAGCAGCAACACAGCAAAATAAGAATGCTTTGATTGTGGTGCTTGGCACAAAAGTGCAATCAACTAGATAATATGAGAAAAAATATCCCACTTCATCATGCACATGTGTATGCAAAAATATTACATATCAACAAAAATATATATTCATTTATTTAATTAAGTTTCATCCTAATGTTATATTTATTTATGCTGATATTGTAATATTATTGTACTTTCTAATGTGTATGGTGTGAATTTAAACAATAAACTTAAAATAAAGTAATAAACAACAGTAAGACATCCAGTTTTTTTTTTCCATTAGTTTGTAGATTGCTGTTTAAATACTGCAATTAATTATTGTTAATTTATTTATATTTCTCATTATATTTTTTTAACCTAAACATGTATATATGTTGGAGGAATAAACAAATAGAATATACTCCTTAATTAGTAATTGGAAAAAAAAATTTAATATCTGCTTTTAATTTTTTAGGTTTATTTTTTTTTTCTATTCTCTTAATAATCTCAATTTTATTGATGAATTGTGATCAAAATTTTTCAGGTTCAAGATATTCAAATTCTAAATCTTCTTTGATTCAAAATATAATTTAATTAAAAATTTTTATCATCTGAGCTTTTTATATGTATATTATTATAGATTTTTTAAACATGTTCATTAACACTGAAATTTTTTCTACAAAAACATTCATTTCTCATCTTGCTTATTTCTAACCCATATTTTCTCAATGTCACCATCTTTTTTTTTCTCAGGTGTCATAGCATCAGCTGGGAAGCGAACCCGCTAACCCGGGACAACTGCTTGTAAAGTAGCTGTCGCTGTTCTCTCGACCACCAATGCTTGACAATGTTACCATTTTTACACTGTCATATCATAATGGAAGATATGAATGTTGTGATATGGTAGTGAAAAATGTTACCATCTTTTCACTGTCATATCATAACAACATTTATATCTTCCATTATTATTATACATTTTTAATTTTTTTATACATGTATCTAGTTCAGGGGTGGGCAGTAGCGGCCCGGGGGCCATATGCGGCCCTCCAAGACAATCAGAAAAATCTGCCTTGAGCTGAGATTTCCTTTTTGTGTGTGACTGAAGATTCATCTCATATTTTCCACTATGTTGGCCACGTCAATCCACATGCACAGTGTAGATATGATGTGCAGTGCTTTTCCAGTTGATCTGGTTACTTTCAATTTTGTCTTTGCATTAGCAAATATATACATTTCCAACTTTAGTGAAACCATGAACCCTCTGAAAAAATGTAAAATCGGTGATGAATGTCATGTGTTTAATGAAGAATGGACAAACAAATATTTCTTTGATAATACAGGGAATAAAGCAGTATGTTTATTGTGTCATGAAAAAAGGTGCGGCCCTCCACTAACCTTCACTTCCACAAAGTGGCCCCCGATGCGGCCCTCTGCCAACTTCTGTGGCCTCCGAGCCAAAACAATTGCCCACCCCTGATCTAGTTGATGATTTTAAAAATAATTGAATGGTTGTTTGGGAAGTCATGTGATGTTGAAGAACTAGTAGGGTTGCCATCCTGAATCTCTTTTTGAACCCTTAAAGCTATCACTTTATTTCTGCAACTAAATATGCATAAGGCATATTTTACCATCATCATGCATAAATAATCACTTCTGTTTTAAAGCAAATTTATTATATTTTTATACTTTCTTTATTTTTCTATGATTATTTCATGTTGGAGAATCTTATAATACATTTAACAATAAATTTATATTCCAATATGCAGCAAAGCGTACTTATAACTATATTGATGTGTTAAATCTTGAGAGTAATTCTATTGGGATAAATTTTTTGTTTGAATTTTTTAAAGATCAGTAATTCTTTGTTTGAGTTTTTCCAACAAACTTGACACATCTACAATAATTTAATGATATTTGAAATTTTTAATCTATATAAATGCTTACAGATTTGATATTTTGTTTAAAACAATTTCATTAAGCAAACATATCTTTGTTTTTAATTCTTGAAGTTTTAGTAAGCTCACTGTAAAAAATTATGACAATCTACTAATTGCAATTTAAAAAGAAAAATTGTATAACATTTAAGAAATGAAATGTTTACATTTAAATTTTGTTTTACATAATTTATATACTAATATTATATCCATTTTTAGAATAATAAAAAAAAAGTATATTTAAAAATAATAAGTTAAAATTGTATTTATATTTTGAACTATTTCCATCATCTAATATTAAGTATTAAATGTCTTAAAAAAAAATTTAACTTTATTTAAATATTCCAATTATATTCAACTGTAAGTAATAGCGCATAGGTTAGTATATGCACAACGATTTGAAAGGTATTCTTTTCACTTCTTTAGGTGTTATAGTCCTGATCAGTGACAGTACTAGCATGGAAATCAAACCTGGACACTTAAGATTCTTGAATATTGAATTTTAAGGTAATGTTTTAACCAACTTAACCATCCTACCATACCTTGTGCATATATTAACTTGTGTGCTATTACTAACTGTTGAATGTAATTGGAATTTTTAAATGAAGTGAAATTTTTTTAAAGATATTCATTACTTAATATTAGATGATGGAAATAGTCTAATATATAAATACAACTAAAATACCAACTTGACAAACCTTCAGGAAAATAAGTTAGAATATTTATTGAGTATTAACATAAATTATTGCTAATAAACATCACAAGTATTAATTGTCAATAACAAAAATATTTTAAGTTTTTTTTTACTACAAAGTTACTGTTAACAAAACTAGCATTCAAAATCTATAATTATAAATGAATTTAAAAATGAATATATTGTAACAATCTAATCTGTTTATGCCATTAAATTAGATAATTTTGATATTCTATCATTGCTTTTTACAAATATTATCACCAGCTTTAATTTTTTAATACAGAAATATCTGTTTATAGAGCATTACAGCAATATCTTACTGACTAAACAGAAGAATTTAACTATACACACTATAATTATATCTCCAGATTAATACAGCAGAAACCTGAAATTCTAGTGAATAATCAAAATTTTGGAGTGCAAAGAATAAAAGAAATACTCTGAAGTTAACTAATATTATTAGACTAACAGGATAATTGTAACAAATGGTTTATAAGTTGACTATTTACAATTGGGATTATATCAACAGAAACAAAAATCCTTTTTATTAATAACTAAATATTAGAAGTATTTCTATCATCCAATTACTAAAACTTGATAGAATTATCCTATTTTATATGCTGTTATTCTAATTTTATAATCATTTATATAGGAGTTATTTGATAGAAGATAACATATTTTATTAAAGACCATTTACAAAAAAAAATACAATTCACCAAAATTTTCGACTGAGACAAAGCAATATATAAAGAAAAAAAGGATTACAAAAGTATTTTAAAGTAATACAGAAAATATATCTATGAATTGATAAGGGTAACTATAAAGTGAACAAATCTCAAAGATATGAACAACATCTAGGTATTGGAAGAGAAGTTTTTTTTCAGAAATAGGAAATATGACATTATGAAATATCTATAAAGCCCTATATAAAAAACAAGATATCAAAGTAGTCCCTATAAAACTGTTTGTCTGATTCTAAGAGTTAAAAAACATTGAAAAAAATGCAGATATATTTTCTATAAATAAGTAAAGCAATTTGCATATACACTTAAATCTGTCTAATAATGTATTAATTCACGGTAAACAATCAGGTCACTAAAATATGTGTGTATATTTATTATACGGATTACTGATTTGTAGTTGGTCAATAAAAATTTTAAAAAACTTTTTATTGCCAATTGATTCGCAAAATATTTTCATTATTTTTTTCATATTTTTGTGTTCATAGGCAGTGAATAATATAATTCTTATTTTGCCAAATGGAATTGCAACCTAGTCACCTTTTTTTAAATATATATATAAATTAATGAATATTATTCATTATTATATGAAGTTGTAATAAACTATTTATCAACCTCCCTATAAGTTGCTTTCATCATATGAATGAAACCCTTTTGGTTACTATATTTTTGAAGCAGTAAAGATAACTAAATCATTTAGGAATGGAATCATCTTTTAAGACTACATACATGTGTTACAAGTTTTTTTTAAATAATATGTAAGTTCTTATGTCTAGTAGTAGTTGTAACATATCCAAGTGGCATACTTGTGACTTGAGTCTCAAGCAGAATAAAACTTCAGTTTTTTAGAGTTTTATAAGCTTAAGAACTTATGAGCAGCCTAGTTTATTATTCAAAGTTCTCCGTAAAAATTAAAGTGCAGGTGGCAAGCCTTAAAAAAACCTTTACTATCTGTCAATTGTAAAATCTAATGAATAGTATATTTCTGCTGTTGAAGGAATATTAACTCTATAATGAATTATTTAAAAAGACTATTTTTTGTCATTATTATTATTACTATTAACACTAGGTGTCACCATATTAATATCAGCTCTTGGCAATCAAAAGACTTTATTTATTTTTTTAATGATTATCATTTATTTGATATTTCAGTGTATTTAAAGGTTATTGTGGTGATAGAATCCATCTTATTTCTGGTCTTCCTTTTCATTTTTAGTGCACTTTTGTTATGGAATTAGATTGTCTCATAATAATACAAAATCAAGACAATTCATCCTGACTAATTGATCTTCAATTTTTCGAACTCTGCTTACTAATTAAAGCACTAAATGTGCTTCTTTTTTAGAGGCATATAAAAAAAATAATAGAGCTTTTAATTATTAAATCATATTATTACAATAGAATTATTAAATATAGAGTATGATTATTACAGAAATAGGTATGACTTGTGTGTAATAAATACTTTCAAAACAGCATTTTAATTTTGAATTAGCACATTTTCAATGGATGATCTCAGTCTTATTGACTACTACTATAATATGTTTTCTGTTTATTTTTATTGTCTTTCTGATAAATTCATGATATCCCATTGTAATTTGTGGGTGTGTGTAATATTACCCACCTATTTCATCCTGATGCATTGATGCAAAAGCATGAAATTAGATAGTCATGTATTACCTGCAGTTCTCAAACTTCTTAGGAACTTTCAAGCAAACATATCACTTTGGTCAATTGAATAGAAATATTGTGCTCAATCTGCCACATAATTATTTAAATATATGTTTAGTAAAATATACATTAAATATATATATATATGGAAATTATTCTCAACTGGTATATTAAAAATTTTTACAATATTCTCATCTTTAATGGAGATTTTTTAAATAATATTATTAGTCATACATTTTAGTGAGCTAAAGTAAGGGTTAATCCACACTTTACTCAGTGAAATTTATTGGATTCAAAGATTATTTTTATCTTTTTTTCACTGACTGAAACTTATTATATTTAAATTTGTCATCAAACAATAAGATTATGCTTAATAAATCAATAGTTTTTACCCATTGTTTAAATGATATCCTGTCTAATTAATACTTCTGACAAACTTTATGTACGATACATAACTTTAACAGTATAGTTACAATTTATGGTTGTTATGATCTAAAAAAACTCCAAACATTGAAAAGAGATAAAGATGTATATTACCAAGACATTTTTAAACAGCCATTGCAGCAATTATTTATTTGTCTTAAATAGGTAAATAAATTTGATAGTCCATTTACGTTGTCGAATAATATGTTGGTTCATTGTAAACAGCCAGATTACCGAAATACATTTATTCATTATGTTATTGATAAATAATTGATTGCTAAAAAAAAAGATATGGTTACATTGTTTGTTCTATAATTGGAACTAAAAACTTTAAACAAAAATAAAATATAGTATAGCTTCGAATGACCTATATTTATTTTAAACCCTCTTGCTTTCAAATATCTATATATAGCTTACAATAGCTCACATTTTGTTGTTAAATATTGAGTAGAATAGAAAACATTGTTTATTGAACTACAAGTATTCAGTACTTTTCAAAATACACATATATAAAACACAGATGTTTTTTATATGTGTACTATGCACATATATACAAAATTTTAAAAAATAATGAACACATTTCTGTACATTTTATGGATTATATTTACTCTTGCATTGTGTGAAGTAATAGGAATAATAAAAAAACTCACTAGCATATTATTTTTAAAATGAACAGCGAAATGTCTGACTTTTTGTTATTAAATAAGCTCTCAGAGATATCCCCCCCCCCCCAATAACTTTTTCCTCTTATAGAAACATAGACTAGTCTCTTTATCGAGAAATTAAGCATCTCAAATTCAGAAAGGATAATAAAAGAAGAAAATATATACATGCTTTCAACATAAACCACAGAAATTTTATTAATATGTATAATCATGTTATGGTGCTCCAAGATGGAAGAATGGCTACTATCATATTATGAAATTACAAATTTCACTTTTTTTTCCCTTTGGATAGGGTATAATTGAAGTAATGTAGTTAAATTCAACTTAATTTGTGGTTTCATTGCATTCATTTATTTATTTATTTTTTAGTAATTCAATATACAAGAGATTCTTTGTGTCTTCATTGTTCAGACTTTCATAATATCACAACTGATCAATTGCAGAACAACATGATAAAATTTTCCTCTCTATAGAACATTTTATCCCAATTGTCAAACAATGTGATACAATCTTCACAAAACAGTTTTTATAGTCAGAAAGTTTACAAAGTAAACCATTTCACATTGTTTCAATTTTAAAAAAATATGCCTTCTCACACACAAACAAAATGCTAGACTGATTTTAAAATATTTAAAATTGTAATATAAAACCCTTGATGCAAAATAAAACATTAAAGTTTCAAATAAAAAAGCATCTTTAATTAAATGATTAAACAAATTCAAGAAAAATAAATAATGATAACATTCTTTAATACACTTTATATAAAGCATTACTTTATTATATCACACTTTAATTTAAAAATAGAGAGTTTTGATTTCAACACTCTTCCTCTGAGATGAAATATACATAATACAGACTTTATTATATATATAAATGTAAGAAAGACTTTTTTTTTTTAAATAATGTTTTATTTATTTTAAAGCTAAGTTGGAAGATACTATATTTGACAATAAGCTTCTGTTTTAGCTGCAAATACATTACAAAATAATTTTTATTGTAATCTCACCCAATTTAAAGCATTTTAATATAAAAAGATTAATCATAATATCTCTATAATGATTTAAAAATAAAATTATTTTGTAACATGAAAAATCCTGATAAAATTGGGAGTAATCATTTTCATTTTTAAAATCTTTAGCTGCACTATTTTTCTTTAAAGTTAATAAATGGAAAGAAAAAGTAAACTTTAACTCTTATGTTAATTTATTACTTATTTTTATAATTCCCCCTCCCCCAATACTTATTTACTCCATATCTTTATTTTTAAAGAAATATAAGTATAGTACATTTTAATATTTATGCATTGATTAAATATATTTTATATTCATATATAAAAGTAAATATAACATTATCATTTTTCCATGGTTGGATTATTTAAACTTTATTCACATTTTTCTATGGGAATTTGATTTCCATTGCTCACTAATTCAATCTTGATAGTACTTTTCTGGAACCAATTAAAAGAGTAGATTCCCTATGTATATGTGTATAATAATTGATTTATCATGTTTTTCTTAATTTTCAGCAGTTCTTTTGTTTTATTGAGGATTTAACTATGATTTAATTTTTGTCAATTGTTGCATTATTAATAAGTTAAGTGGTCCTAAAAAAAATATTGAATATGCTGGTTATATTTATTTTCAACATTCAGTAATTTACTAACATTTTGAGTACAAACTATTTAAACAAATAAAAAGATTCATTTTATACCAGTTGATTTTTAAAATGTATATATCAAATGCCAGTTTATTGCTGTGATTTAAAATTGATTTACCAAATATAATTAATTACATCCCATCAGCCTTTTCCTTAGTACATGAAGCATCATTACTCTGTTCCATACTTTTATATATTAAACTGTTATCCTCGAGCAACTTATATTTGTTAAAATGTTTAGATTTCTACAATCTCTTGGAATCCAGTTTGAGATTTCAATTGTCCATCTATTATCATCTCTTCTAATAATATGTCCAGTCCAACTCCACTTCAGTCTTTTAATTTATCAATGAAGTCAGTAACACTATTTGTTCTCTTACCCATATATTGTGTTTTTGATCTCTTCTTGTTACTCCTAACATGCATCTCTCCATACTTTTTTGAGTGGTCTGAGGTCTCTGTATTGCTCTTTTATTAAGTGTCCAAGTTTCAGATCCATAAATAAGAACTGGAAAAACACATTTATTAAAAACCATCCTTTTCAAGCACATAGGCATATTTCCTTTTAGTATCAAGTTATTTCTACCAAAAGCACTCCAACCAAGTTTAATTCTATGATTAATTTCATCCATTATATTTACATCTGTAGTAATAATCTGACCAAGATATTTGTAGTTGTTAATTACTTTCAACTCATCATAATCAATCGTTATTTTCATCTTTTATTTTCATCCATTAAACCAGGGGTTCCCAACCTTTTTGCACTTAAGAGCACATTCTATAATATCGGCCAGGTAGCGGGCACCATTTATTTTTTTCAACCAGATGGCGGCACCATTTATTTTTTCAATGTAAATTTATAGTTGGATATTGTTAATAATACACATAATGTACAAAAAAATATTTATTTCAAAAATAAAATTTTAACATATAATTAACATTTATATTTTTATGCTGTAAAAGTATAGTATGCCCTATAATTTGATTACAATATAATAGAATAATTTATAAGAAATTTTAAAAATTAAATTTATTTGTATCAGATAAATAATTTTTTATCGTGATCGGATAGCGGTGGGCACGTAAAATGGTCTGCGGGCACCATGATGGGCATGGTGCCCACGGGCATAGGGTTGGAGACCCCTGCATTAAATATTACTTTAGTCTTTTTAACATTTATCTTTAGTCCTACTTTCATCTGATAATGCCTGCAGCATTCATTTTAAACAAAATCAAAATATTAATTTTTATTTGTAAATTTCATATATATATTGATTGATTGATTGATTCATAATGTGTTATGCCTATTTTTACTCAGCTCTTGGAACTATAGCCAGTGTACTTAGCATTTAAATATGATTTGACAAATGTGTTTTACAGTGCGTTTCCTCACTAAGTTGTTCATTGATATATTATGTGTCCTATTGTTAACCTATTTATCATTCTTGTAAACTGAAATCTTTCAGTATTTGTACTTTTGAAGTAATAGTCTTAGCTAAATCCTTAAGCAGTTGAAACATTTTTTGATTCTACATTGTAATCTATAAAATCACAAAATCATTTAAATCAGTTTTAAATCTATAAGATTGTTTAAATGGTATGTGTGTTTATCTGTATTTACCAACACTCCAATTCTCTCTACAAATTACACACTCAACATTATTTTTTTACGAATATTAAAAGTAAAGAATTGTTATTTATTTAAATTATTTCTATATTTAAACAGTGTTTTCCACATTTAACAAAGATATGATTATAAATTTATAAAGTGTTTAACTTGCTGAGCACGCTTTCAACATTTATGGTCAGATTCATGACTCTAATAATGCCAGCAGGATATTATATTTATTTATATAATGAATAGATATTTAAATTAAATCTGCTAACAATTATGTAAATATCTAACTTACATATTCGATTTTTTTGATAATGGTATACAATTCTTTTTTATTGATGGCGTGAAATTATTAGCGATAAACCATGCTTTCTTAATTTTGCACTTTCTGTTATCTCGCTCTGAACATACTACATTAGCTCTTACAGGGTTGAAGGTATAACCATATTCCATCTCATGCCGAGAATACTGACTTGTATTTGAAATCAGCTTTAACATGAGTATATAGGTATCTGTGTTGTGCCACTCTAGTTGCAATGTTTGTTCACAACTCCCTGAAGTATGATGTTATATATGATTTGTGGGATGAGATCTGGGGCAGCTTATCTTTTGTATTGTTTATTCGTTTCTTTAGTGACAGAGGAGTTTGAAAACTAATAAATATTGGAACAAATGTTATCCAATCTATGAGGTAGACCCGATATGTAAGGGAGACATCCAAGGTTTTTTTATCTTATTTTGAGAGTATATTTCTTATATTATAGTGAAAAATTTGACAATGTTGATTAGAATGTTACGTTTAAATTCTATTTCACATAAATCTGACCTGGTATGTAAAGGAAACATCTAAGTTTTTTTTTTTGTTTTGTTTTGAGAGTATATTTCTTATATTATAGTGAAAATTTTGAGTGTTGATTAGAATGTTATGTTTATATTGTATTTCACGTAAATCTGTAATGTATGCTTTGATATTATCTTTACAGTCTGCTTCGTATTTGCACAATTTAAAGTTTTGATGTAAGAAGCCTTTAAGATCCGTTAGTTTGTGTGAGATAGAAGTTAATAATTGAGTTTGAATTGCTCCTCTAATTTGTAACAGTTTGATAACTGTATCTTTGCTCATATAAATCTAGGAACTTAATACTGTTTCCACCATCTTCCTGTTCCAGTTCATTTTAATGATGTTAATTGTGCAAGCTCTTAGTTTATACTCATAATGTGATTCTTGAGAGCACAAATAAGCATCTCATCTATGTATTTTGTATAGATCAAACCAGGTGTGGTGGCTAAATAGTACGGAATCACTAATTCTCAAAATTTTGGTTTAAGTGTTGCTACATATAATTCCATTAATCATTAATTAACCCTAGCAGCCATCTGTATTTCATTTTGTAATATTTGTCATTTATTAGAGCTGTGATGTCACTATCGATCCAGTTCAGACAATCAATAATAAATTTAATTTTCCTAATATTATAGCTGATTTCTGTAGCAGCTCTTTAATAATATCTATTAAATGCATGTGGGAAACATATAGTTCATTTATGTCCAAAGATGCTAGTTTATGATTTGGATCAATTTTGATATTTTTAATATTATTGACGCAATTGAAAGACTTGATTGTATATTTTCCAAATTCCAACTGCACAGTAAGCCATTCTGTAGTTATTTTTGTAGATTTATATTAATAAGAATGTCCAAAGTCAATCATTAATTTTAGAAGGTGATTAAGTTTATGCAATTTAATGTTCGCAAAGTATGGTTGCATTTAGGTATATTTGTGATTATTTCTGATCTATTAAAAGCTTTGTTGCAATATTTTCTTAAAATAGAAGATATGGATTTGTCTTTCTTTTTTTTTTATATATGTGTATTAGTTTAAATTTTAAATTGTTGATTTGTGTGGTATTTTTTGAATATATTCATTGCCATTTAATAGGACTAGCCTATTTCCCTTGTCTTTTTTAATACATGTTTTATTATTATCCTGAAAGTACTTCTTAACTGTTAAAATATCTTTGGACCATAACAGATTGGTTAATTTATTTGCTTTTGTGTGTAATGTTTGAGCAATTTTACCAATATTTTCTTTTTGTGGATTATTTTCATATTTTGTTTCAAAATAGGCTATCACTTTTATCTTTGGATTTTTCCATATATCCCCAACGAATTTTGATTCATGCTCCAGAATGATTTTAATTTTATCTGGAGGGTCTCAGTTTGAAAGATTTACGAAGTTATCTTTTATTGCTGGCTTTAAGTTTATTCCTTGTTTTCCTGCAAGAAATATTATTTTTTTAGTTATATTTTACATTTAATTTGAGAAAGATAATTCGACAATTGTCAGTAATGCTATTTGGTACCTCATATTTCTTAGTAATATTTTTTTTTTCTGTGTTCATCCTGTTTTAATGATTTTCTGCATTTTAATTGGTTTAGAGTTTTGTCCCATCTATGTATCAAATGATTTATATAAATATTGCAGAACTTTGGGAAAACTGTTTCAAGCATATTTCAAGGAATTTAATTCTTTCTTGCTTCACAGTGATAGTTTTATACACTTATGGAAATCAATATTAACATGTAATTTGACGATATTTTTACTTTTCTCATTTAAATGTAATTCTATATTTAAACAGCATTTTGCTCATTTAACAAAAAAAGATTATAAATTTATAAAGTGTTTAACTTGTTCAGCATGCTTTCAATGTTTACAGTCAGATTCATAGCTCTAGTAATGACAGCAGAGTATTATATGTATTTATATAATGGATAGATGATATTTAAATCTGCTAACATTTATGTAAATATTTAATTTACATATTATATTTCTTTGATAATGGTATGCATGATTCTTTTTTATTGATCGCATGAGAGTTATTGGCAATAAACCTTTTTTTTTTAATTTTGTGCTTTCTGTCATTGCACTCTGAATATACAATATTATTTGCAGTAATTCATTATGTATATACTTTGGGGAGTCACATATACATATTGCAACTAGATTGATACAACACAGATTCCTATATAACTGTACAAAAACTGGCACAAAATACAAGTCAGTACTTTTGGAACATAAGATAGAATACAGTCATACTTTGGATCCTGTAAGAGCTAATATAGTATGTATGGAGCGAGATGACAGAAAGTGCAAAATTAAGGAAGCATGGTTTGTAGCCAATAACTCACATGATCAGTAAAAAAGAATCATACATAACATCAAAAAAATCAAATATGTAAATTAAATATTTACATAATTGTTAGCAGATTTAAATATGATCTATTCATTTTATAAACACCTACAATATTTTGCTATTATTACTAGAGCTATGAATCCGTCCATTCAAAAGCATGCTCAGCAAGTCAAACACTTTTTAAATGTGTAATCATGTTAAATGCATAAAATGCTGTTTAAATCTAGAATTACATTTAAATAAGAATAGAAATAAAGAAATTATCTAATTAAATTACATTAATATGCTAGTAACTTATATTAAATTTGAACTATAACTGTTATAAAAATGGGTTTAGCTTATTTGTACAAATTCCTCCTAAATATTCGCACCGATTTTCATTAAACACTTTTTATCTAATACCATTCTTATTTATTATTCCTTATATAGAAGTAGATAGTTTTTAGTCTGGTGCTCTGCTTTAGATTATGACAAACTCCACAGATGTTTAATGGAATGGTTTTTAGATATAGGTAACAAATAAACAGTATCCAACCAAGAACTCCTGCTACCTTGTAGAATAAAATGTTGGTTCATCAAAGGCTAGGTAATCTTTTTGATAGTCTTTTTTGTCTCCCTCTCTTCCTTCTGTGACTTAAGTTATTATAGGGTCCAGTCATCATAAGCCTCTTGCCATTGGATGCCTTACATTAATTGTGATAATGGGTTTGTGTATTAATGGAACATTTTTGTCCCTTAAGTACATGCCCAGCATTTATGATTTCAATTTTCCCTCTTTTTTTTTTTTTAGCTCAAGCTCTCTAGAATTGAGAAAGCAATGATGGTGACATGCAGAGTAAGCTGGCAATTTTTAGTTGTAATCTTTCATTGTAGCAGTTCAATCACTAATGATTTATTTTAGAACTGAATTTAAATGAGACAAAACTTTTGGCTAGAAAACATTATATCTTTAAGTAGTCTATTTAGAGATCCCTCTGCCTTCTATGAAAGTGGAAGGGCCTAGAAAATGTTTAAAAATGGCTCGTCTTACACAGTCTGACTAGAGCCTGGCAGAATACTCATTTCAGCAATAGAAATAATAATAATATTAATAGTAGTAGTAAAACAAAAATCACTGTTAATAATAAAAATTAAATATTATAAAGCTAATTTTGTCTGTTGATACATGGAATATGCAAACTTTATTGACACAAACTCTTCATGATCAGAATGGAGAATTGCACTTATGTCTAATGAATTGTCAATTGTCAAGATTTAGAGTGATGAAGGTGCTCTTAGTAAAACTCATCTCCCAGAGGAAAGTTAAATAGAATAGTTGAATGGATATAAGTTTTTTTTTTTTTTTTTTGGGGGGGGGGGGGGAGAGACAGGTCAATCAATGAAAGAAGAATCCCTGGTGTTGGATTTGGCCATTGTATCTATGAAAGGCTAATGACCTTAAAACTCGTCCTGCTCCAACCTTAGATTCAGAGAAGAAACAGTTTTATACCTTATTAGATAGCATTATTACAGCAATACCATTAAAAAATCTTTTTATTTTTATTTTTGAAGACACGTGTTGGTGCAAATAGTAGACTTTGGTCCAAAGTTATTGGAAATAACAGCTTTGGGACTGTCATTTTCAATGGTTTATTATTATTGAATTTATGCACAACACACGGATTGTCTATCCCCACAAGCACTTAATTCAGGCAGAAAACAGGTATAAAGAAAAATGAATGTATCTATGCTCAAAACAATTGAAATTAATAGATTACAATATAGTTAGGAATCAGAATACAAGAGAAGTTTACATTTCATGAGCATTTACAATAATCAATTGTTGGTTAGATCAGTTTAGGACATTCCAAGATTAAAATTATAGTTGCATTAAACAATAGAAATTATTCATATTCACAAGAAAATTGATATTCATTCTTTGAAAGAATCTACACAAATTAAATTTCAACAGCAATCAGGACTCTTATTGCTGAATCATAGAATTCTCTTAAGGAGTATGTTACAAGTAAATCCATTCTTGGGTTCACTAAAAAGAAGAATCATGATTGGTTTCTGACCATGATCTTATTACTATTGATTTAATTAAGAAGAAATATATGGCATTTTCTGCTTGGCAGAATACTAGATTAAATATTGAACTTCATAATAAATATAAAAGATCTGAAGGCATAAATACAACAATTCGAGCTGGATTAAAAATGATTGGTGGATTAAAACTACAAAAAAGATAGACATTCCTGATCGTGGTCATTTTAGTTCCTTTTTTTTTTTTTTGTACATTGAAAGAAATATTTGGAACTGAGAAATTGTATCATAATCCTATTATATTCAGCAATTGCACTTTTATATGATGACAATGATAGTTTGAACAAGTGGAAAGTGTATTTTAATCATCTTTTGAATAATAATACAAGAAATGGGATTATGTTTTTTTTTTTATATATCCATTTTGGATACATAGCCAATTTAATGAAGTCATAACAGCTTTTGTAATCTTAAAAATGGAAAGGCTGCAAATCCTGATGAAATATCTGTATTTTTAAAATATAGTGGTGATATATTAGCTTCAAAAACCTTAGTATTTTTTAGGAGTATCTGAATTGATGAAGTTGTCCCACTCAATGTTAAGGATGTTTTTATTGTTTCAAGTTTTTAAAACAAAGGGAATAGACAAGATTCAGTAATTAATATGAAATATCATTCTTCACTATAAAGAAAGTATTTTTAAAAATTTTTTTGAATAGTTACTTCCAGTTATATGTATGTGGTTTCAGAGAATCACTATAGTGATGATTTTTGTTGGTAGACAAATGCAAGACAAGTGCAGAAGCAAAGGAATGATTTATATAGTTTTTGTTGATTTGATTCACTTAATATGACAGGTTTATGGGGATTGTTTGAATTTAGTTGTCTGATTATATTTTACAGTTTCTACATGATGGAATGAAAGAAAGTGTTATTACTGAGGTGGAAAATCTGAGGCATTTGAAATGAAAAACTGGTATTAAATGATGTGTACATGCTCCAACATTGTTTTCAATTTTTATGACAGTGGTTTTTGTAATTGCAGGGATCAAGATACATTACAAGTTTGATGGTGAAATTTTTTATTCGAATCAGTGAAATTTCAACGTTATTCTGGATTTACAGTATGCTGGTGATTGTATTATTTTTAGAAGTTCAAAAGATGATTTACAGAATATTCTTAATGTTTTATGTGCAGTTTATAAAGGTCTTGATTTATTAATTAATGTTCAAAAAACTCAAGTTCTTTATCAGCCAATGATAAAAGAAAAATTTTCCGAAACTTTCAGCTTGGATGGTTATTAACTTGAGTATAGAAATCAGTTAAATACCTTGATAGTTATATAAGTAGAAGTATGGACTTAGATGTTGAGATAGAACCCAGCTTGCAATGTGTTGCTGTTTTTAGTAAGTTAAAAGAATATTTCATTGTAGGGGAAATAACTACTGCATTTAAGTTAACTCTATTTAAAACTGTTATTTTACTAGTTTATTGTATGGGTGTGAAATTTGGATGCCCTATTGGTGCAATATAAAGGCATTAGAAGAGTTGCATTTAGGATGCTCCATAAATGTTTTTCAGCTTGCTGGATATGATACTATTGAGTCCACTATTGTAAAATGATTTAACAATAGGAGACTTCCTAAAAGAGTATTTTATGATGAGCTTGATCATAGATTTTGTAGGATAGTGGATTCTCTCAAAGATATTCTAAAGAAATGCAATGTGTCAATTGTTTCTATTGGGAATATATGGTAGAGAATAGAACACACTTAAAGCTACAATTAGACATGGTAAGTTCTTAAAGTTTTTTGCAGAGGAAAATAAGATAACATCATAAAATATCAAGTATATTGAAAAATGAACTGGCTGATTCTATATTTGGATGTTTTTTGATTCACAGATTAGTCTATATAGTTATCATAAAACTCATTTCTAAAGTAGTTTTTTCTCTTTTTATTTTATTTTTTTTAATTTGGAATGTCTTACACTTATTTCTAAGTTGTTGTTGTTGTTGTTATTATTATTATTATTATTATTATTATTATTATTATTATTATTATTATTATTATTATTATTATTATTATTATTATTATTATTATTATTATTATTATTATTATTATTATTATTATTATTATTATTATTATTATTATTATTATTATATTCGATTATTATTATTATTATTATTATTATTATTATTATAATAATAATAATAATAATAATAATAATAATATAGTTTTGTTAAATAATATTTAAAATACCTTTTATATCATTTATTTTAGCATCAATTAAATGTAAGCAGATGACAGATTATGTGTATATTTTATAAAATATCAATTGCTTAATTTTTCCAGTGCATGTGTTAGTTTATTTTTAAAACAACAGCCACCAGAGTTCCTGGGTCAATTATCATCCGATTAAAATATTTTTAAACAATCTGTTTAATCAGTTGAATAGAACTTCTACTCTAGTTTCCACATGTCATATGATCTGAACTGCTAACTATACATTTACTTATTCATTTATTTATGTTTTCATATTATATTTAATATTTTTATATAAACTGATATTTAAAATATTCAAAGATTACCTTCAATTATTAATACTACAAATATTGTGAACAATGTTTTTAATATTTATATTATAAGAGTTATACACTTTGAAGGTCAGAAATAATATAATGATCTGCATTATCTTTTGACTAAAATTCATTATATTTAAATCAGTTAACTATAAAGTTGTACTTAGTGTTCTAATCTTTTTTCCCAATTATTTAAATGATATTCTATTAAATCATACATTCTCTCACCAATCTTTATCCAAAATATATAGTTTTTGTATAATTATTGTCTTAATTGTTAGATCTAAAATATTATAAATATCTGCATCAGGATTATTCCAAAGGTGTCTGTTGTTAGTTTGAATAATTATTATTTTCTAAATGATAATGCCACATCCAAATTACCTCATTAATGTTTTCATTATTGGGCTTTAATACGGAATATTGGATTTGCACCCACACATTGATGAAGTTCAATAAAAACTGATCATTGGGTATGAGTGTGGCATAAGCATCTGGCTTCCAGTAATTAATCCAATCTTTTAACTAATGGCTCAGAATAGAGTAATTAGTGAATTACTGCTTTTTTTAATCTATCACTTAAGTCCTTCAATTACTCCTGCAAATTATTATTAGATACATCAACTTTCATATTATTTGGAGCATATGTTGAAAATAAACAGATAATTTGATAGACACTACTACCTGAAAATAGCAAAGGTGTATATTATCAAATCATTTTAAAATAGATATTGTCTTCTTTATTATTAGCAGCCACTCAAAAATGATTATGATTATTCCAACTCCAAATAAAAATAGTAAACCAATAGAGATGAGTTTACAATGAATGTACTAATCAATGCAAATATGTGCTGATTCACTATTTGATATTTTGCAATGTTGACTTTTAGTTTCTTTTGCAGCCAACATTTCTTTTTGAAAAATTTCAGCACGTCTATTCTCAGCCATATCTTCTTAATGAAGTAATAAATTCTTTAAAGTGTGTGTTGAGGTAATCTTTATAATGGGATTTGCTTTTCCAATGAAAACCATTTTCCAGTTTATTGTGAAATAATTTTTTTAGGAAATCTTGTATTATTCATTCATTTTACATATCTTATCTAAAGTTGATATGATTTTACAATAATAGATTATAGGGTCATATTCAGAAAATTGAAGATATATTGGTTGGTCTTATGATCTTGCCATTATGGTTTTAATTTCACAATGTATTCCTAAAAAAATAAAAAAAATAATGCCTTTATGTTATATCAATAAGGATCCAAGTTTCAGTTCCATAAATAAAATAAAATAATTGTTCTATACACAACTGATTTAATTGTAACAGTTATAGCCCTACAAAGAAATAACTTTGTGTCAAAAGCAATAACAATAGTTGAAGTCTGTGCTACACTTCAATATCTAAGTTTCACCTTTCTGCTTAAAAAAACTACTTATATATTTAAATTGGATCACAGTTTCAAGTTGATAACCATTCAAGCTAAAAACTGGCAGATAAATTTTTTTTTAAAAAAAAAAACATTATTTACTAAAAATTTTTAAGTCTTTATTTGTTGCATTCAAAATCTTAAGTACATTCCCTAGAAACTAGACATTGTTTTTATTTGACATAAATAGTTTTTACAAAACCTGATAGTTCTCTTATCTTGATTTATAGTATTTGTGCATACTTATATACACCTGGGTCTCGTTTTATGCGGATTATTTTAATGTGATTTTGAAGTTATGCGATTCATGTTTCTTCTTAATATCTTTCATATTTCACTATATTTATTAGATATCAAGAAATTTAAATTATTAATAACTTATTTTGACTTGAATTTTTTTTTTTTTTTTTAAATATTACATTATATTATCAGCTAATGTGAATATGGCCTGAAGCTGTATTTAGAATTTTAGCTTCTATATAAATAACCTATTTTTACTAATGAGTAAATAGTAATAATAGATTTATACTTACATATAAAAATAACGCAATAAATATTCAAAAAATTCAAACTTTTAAAACATATTTTGTTATATATAACAGAAATAAATTTTTTAGATTTTTAAAATAAAAAACAAAGATTTGATAAACTGAAAATAATATTTTGAATGATAATATATAATCTTTTTGTTTTGACTGCAATCTCATTTTTTAAATATAGAAACAGAAAACCATTAGCACAGTACAAGACTGAAAGGGGTGCTAGTTGTACATCACATCACGAATAAAAATAAAATGGCTAACAGGTTTTTCTGGGCATAATTGCTGAGAGATTCTTGACTTCGTTTAAGGAGAAACCACAACACATCATATCGAATCTGATTTCTTATCAGTTTACAAGTGAATGCTAGCAGTAATGATTAAAATATGTATGAAAAATGTAAAATTAAATACTGTAGTTAAAAAAAAAGTTTGTCTTTTATTAATTTTTTTGAAATATTTAAATTTTTTTATTAGTCATACTTTATTTGCTTATTTTTTTAATGCGACTTTTAAAGTAAGTTTTTCTTGTTGCTTTGCTTTTATGCGAATTCCGAAAATTACAGAACCTATCCCCCATTTTTCAAAGTAAGTTAAGTCTATTTTTGTGCGATTTTTTTTTAATGCGGGTTTTCTGTGGAATCTATCTACCACATAAAACGAGACCCAGGCGTATTTATTGCTATACTGACCTAGCTCTCAAAAAGAAATTTTTTCTTTATATATATTACAGATTTAATGATTGATTATTTTGGATTATAAGAACCAAAACAAAAATATTCATTTTATTAGTAATTTCATATATATATTATGACCATGCTATTTTCCACAGTCATTTTTTTAGAAAGATTGAAAATAGCTAGTTTGAATAAATTTAAAATTTTTATTAGTCAATATTTTATATTGATATTGTGTGTAAAATAAGCTTAAACTTGTTAGGCAAAATGTTAATAAAATTATTCGAAGTATTATAAAGTTGTATTAATATAATTTTAATGATAAAAGTAAAATGCAATTTATTATTCAAAATATAATTATTTAATGTTTATTATATTTAAAGAATATAATGTTTAAATAATAGTTTAACTACAATGTGTAATTTATTTTTTTTAATATATTTTAAATAATTTTCTTTTTTTAAGTTATTATTTTAAATAAGCATGATTTACTTATTCTAGAATGTTCTAAAATAGTGTCATATGTCTTGGAAATATGTGTATTTGTTCTAGAGCTTACATGTTTTAGTGTGAAATATTAATTTTTAGTTCTATGTTAATAAAAATTCGACACATTAAATGTTGCAAATAATATTGTAATTTTTGTTTTAAAAGTATAATAATAAATTTTATTATAATGTTTAAGTCATTTTATCTTCTATAGTTATTATTAAAGATATTAGTAAATTTTGTAGTGTTTAAATAAATGTTATTTTATAAAATATTAAAAGTAATAAATATAAAATATAATTAAATTAGATTATTCTAGAAAATAAGTTGTAGACAGTGATGTAATCAATATGTAAATTAGGGTCTAAGAATAACTGGGATCAAACCAATGAAATCACTAGATAAAAGAGGTATAAATACAGGTGTTTAGTCTTTAAATCTATTTTAATTTAAGTCTAAATCTAAATCTTTTTTTAATCGAATTAGCCAAGTAAAGTTTTAATTTTTTATAAAAAAATTTATTTTTATTTTATTAGTAAAGTTGAAAGTATAATTTAAAATTTATTGTAATGTATCCCATGGTTGGGTAAATAAGTTAATTCCCTATCAGTAAATTTTTATATTGAAGCTTAATGAAACCATGATAACTTTGTGGAGACCAATAGTTGTTATCTAATCACTGGCCTGATGCAAAGAAGCTATAAAAATTGCAACCATATAACCAAGAAAAACCTAAGAAGGAGTCATAAGAAGTTTTTATTCAATGTTATTTGTAAGAGTGAAGTCAGAGGACCTTTATATTTAGCAATTATGATAAATCCTCATAAATATAAACTTTCATGGAATTTATGTCCCACTATTATGTTGAGGATAATTATCAAAAGCTATTTGAAAAGTTTTTCTTTAAGAAGAAGAATGAAAAGTTACATTACAAAACAAAATGTGTGTGATGGAACTTTATAAATGTGCATATATTTTTATATTATCTGCAAATGCATTTGTGAAAATATTTTTGATACTAATCTTTTGAGGAGAGAAAAACAACCTGAATGAGTATTATATTTTTTAAAAATGATGCATGGAAAATGAAGAAAATGTGTTTTCATAAAATTTTCATTGAAAGATTGATCTGTTAAAGAGAAAATGAACTTTAATAATATTTTGAAATTTTTTAAAATTTGAATACATTATCTGAATGAATGAACTATAAAATCTTGCAAGAAATTAATTAATGAATGTGCACTTTTGAAAAGAAAAAAATTGAAACTTTAAAAAAAAAAAAGCTTATCTTATAAATCATTATTATATTACAAATTATTCATGAATATACATGGAGTAGAATGGACCTGAAAATTATTTAATAAAATTGAATGAAATAACTATTAATATGTTATCATGTTTTTTTCTAAAGTCTAGATGAGCATGGAAAAGTGTTCTAATGAAAAATTATTACCTAATATAAAATTATTTTAATGGATCTTTGGGATTTTGGATGATTTTTGTATTTTACGGAGTTATTGTTCAGCATGGAGGAGAGAAATAATTTTATTGAAACTTTTTCATTGTTGATAGCAACAGCACAAGCTCTCCCTTTTTATCGGTGGAGCTGGGGAAAAGAAAGCCACCAAGAACTTTACGTAGCTTTAAATTTTATTATTTTTTAACATTAATATTTTTAGGAATAATATGCAATTTAATATGTTCTAGAAATAACTTTAGTTTTAAGATTTGGATGATTTATTTTTAAATAAAAAGTAATACTTAGGTATCAGAAAAATTTAATTTTTCTGAAAGGAAACTATATAAAAAAAGGTAATCATCTGAAATCTGGGCGTGGCCGCTTGGGGCGTTGATGTTATACAAAATCAATCAAATGTAACGTTACCGGGCCGCCACAACTTTTTTTTATAGAACATGATTTTTTTTTTTTTTTTGATTAAACAAATTTTTATATTCATTTTTTTTTTTTTAACTTGACATTTTTCTTTATTCAACAAATTTTGGTAATTTAATTTTGTGTTTATTTTTCTGATTTTAACAACTTTGGACTGTTTCACGACGAAAAAACTTGTTTTAACCCTGCCGAAAAAATATAATAGTACAATTATTTGGGATTTGTTTCGACTTTATTCTACCTTTTTTTTTTTTTTGACTAAATTGTTTTTCTTCCTAGTATTAAATCCAAAGTAACTTTTGTGTTTTTAGGGGATAAAAAATTGTTTTGATCCTCGGATCAATAATTGTAACAAAAAGTCAATAACTTTTTTTTTTAAACTTTTTTTCACTTTTTACTTTTATTTATATTTCGTTTGAATTAGCTTTTTTTTTTTTTTGGCTTCTACAATAAACAGCTTTTGGGGGGGGCTTTCGTACTGTTATTATTTACAAAAAGTAAACAAAAATAGTCATTTATTTTAATCCCACTTGTTTTAACCCTTCTGAAAAAATATAATGCAATTAATTCTTTGGGAATTGTTTCGAAATTTTTCTACCTTTTTTTTTTTGTTTGACCAAATTGTTTTTCTTCTTATTAAATGAAAAGTAACTTTGTGTTTTTTGGGGGTAAAAAATTGTTTTGAAACCCCCATCCCCACACTCGGAAAAATAATTATAACAAAAAGTCAATAATTTCTTCTTTTTTTTTCAACAACTTTTTCTCACTTTTTACTTTTATTTATATTTCATTTGAATTATCTTTTTTTTTTTTTTTTGGCTTCTACAATAAACTGCTTATTTGGGGGGGGGGGGGCTTTCATACTTTGTTATTATTAACAAAAAGTCAACAAAAATAGTCATTTATTTTAACCCCGCTGAAAAAAGATAATCCAAATACTTGTCAATTTCTAATGAAATAAAAAAAAAAGTACATAAACTTTAGAATTTTTCAACTAAAAAAAAAAGTACATAAACTTTAGAATTTTTCAACTTATTTATTATTTTACTGTAATAAAAACAGTCTGGTATTTGGGAGGACATTATGTGCCTGAAAAAAGGACACAGTCTTTCTCACTTTCTGTACTCGGCAATTCTGAAAAGTTTAAAAATTGCACGTTCTTCTCAGACCTTTCATTGGTCTCGTATATTTTCCACGCTAAAACATGCTTAGCGCATGAGCTTTGTCGAAGCATGTTTGAACATACCCTTTGCCAATTTTTTACATATTAACATTTTTTTAGGGAAGGGTGGGGACCATATGACAATTATTAGTAATTAACAACATCATTTAAATATAAATGACATTACTCTATTATGGAGATTTGAAAAGTACCGACTTGAAATTAATACACCCTCAAGCGATATGGTAATCAGCTATGAATAGAACAAATACGTGTAAATAGTTTCGAAGCACAAAACAGGCCGTAATATTTTTGTGCAATGTCATGTAAAGTGGCCTGCAATGGGTTAATACAATATAAATGCATTAGCCATAAGGCCGGCCACAGAAATGGCATTTTTATGTGTTTTGACACATAAACAATGCCATCAGGTGGCCGTGCCCGGATTTCAGATGATTACCTAAAAAAAATATGCCTATAACTTGTTATATGTTTGGATGATCATTTAATTCCAATAATTGTTGGAATTGAAAGTAAATTATTATGCATTTTAATGTGTATTTTGTTTGGTTATCATATTGCTTCATTACTAAAACCACATGGAATCATGTTTCTATTATCAATATGTTAATCAATATGTTAATTGTTTTATGAATGTAATATAAAGGTAGAAAATATCGTTATGTTATCTTAATTATTTAAATGATTTTATAAATACTTATGTTTAAATATAATTATGAGTTACCAAGATATTCTAGACAGTATCTGTTTAGATACAATCTCTGAAGTATTTAATATTATAATATAATTGAATGAATATGTGATAAAAATGGATTTTACAGAAATTATTTGTGTATACACCTGGGTCTCGTTTTACGTGATAGATTCCTCAGAAAACATGCGCAAACAAAATCGTGCAAAAATAGACGTAACTTACATTGAAAAAGGGGGGATGCGGTCTGTGATTTTTCAAAATTCGCATAAAAGCAAAGCACCAACATAAAATTACTTTAAAATTTGCGCAAAAAAAAACTAAGGAAATAAAATATGACTAATAAAAAATTTCAAATTTGAAAAAAATTGATACAAGACAAACTTTTTTTAACTATAATATTTAATTTTATTCAAAATAATATATTTTTATGCATAATTTACAGTACAGTAATTTACATTTTTTTATACACGTTTTAATTATTATCGCTATTTGCCCTAAAACACGTTCGTTTGCAAACAAGTAAAAAATCAGATTCTCATGTAATGTGATGTATTTGGCTTTTCCTTAAACGAAGTCAAGAATATCTCAGCAATTATTCTCACAAGAGGAAATACAACTAGCGCCAAGTTCACTCTCATTTGTTTTAATGGTTTTCTGTTGACGACAACGATGATTTTATTAATTGTTTATGAACTTAGACTTATGATAATAAAAAGACATTTATTCACCACTGCTGGGAAAAATTTAATTAAAACTAACAACTAAAAATTAAATTCTTATTTTTGTCTTTAATTTTCAATTCCGTTTAAAAATCAAATTTCGTTTTACATCACATTAATTTCAAGTCGCCCATAAGTAATTTTTAAATTGTTAATTACAATTAAAAATCAGATTTTAATTTTTAATTGTGCCCACTGCTATTACTGACCTTTTAAAAATAAACTTGTGGACACTAAATGATTAATAATTGATTACGTTCTTTTTTAAAAAGCAAAATCAGAATGTGATTCAAAATGCAAAATTAACACGTACAATGTTTGAACAAATTTACGTTATAATCTTG
Source organism: Epiperipatus broadwayi (assembly GCA_028023455.1). Classification (NCBI taxonomy): domain Eukaryota; kingdom Metazoa; phylum Onychophora; class Udeonychophora; order Euonychophora; family Peripatidae; genus Epiperipatus; species Epiperipatus broadwayi. The sequence goes on along the minus strand of JAQFVV010000053.1, from coordinate 1,045,408 downwards.
TAAAATTTAATGTGTGTATACATAAAATGTGGAAATCATGATTTCAATTTCGTTATTGCATAAAATCTTACTATTATAAAGCACTGAAAATATTGAAATTACTAAGATGAAAGTAGAATTCCAATAATGTGCTATTACTTTCAATATAACATAAGTGCGCGAAATTTATTATTTAAAGTAATAGCGCATTATCGGAGGTTGACTTCCGGTGAAACACGAATCGTGTTAAATAAGTCCACGTAAAAAGAGACCCAGGTGTACAATGTTTTTGAATCTTCTTCATTTTAATATTAGATATTTATTTTGAAGTGTAGTTTGGAAATAGAATTTCTTTGCAATGTCAAGAGAAGTATTCAGAATGTGGAAGATGAAGGATAGTGGTCTGGAAAATTAGTTGTAAAATTAAGTCCTGGGTGCTAGGAATATTGAGAAGGAATATTATATTTGAATTATTTGGTTGTGACTTAATGAATTAAATACAGGTAAAGTTCTGTATATTTAATACATGGTCAGTTACATTCTTTCCATAGTTTAGTAAGAGCTCAGTTAGGGCCATGCCCAGAATTTAAGGTACATGATAAATATGTGATCTTAAACACTGCAATCATGATATTTCATATTAGTTTGAGTTATTGTTATATTCATATCCCTCACTGTAATCACTATTGATCGCCACTGGATATTACATCATAAATTGTTTAGTTTAAAAGTTGTCAGAATAATAGCTGGTCTATAGAAGGTCGCTAATATTTGTGAATGCAAGAGGAGAGAAAAATTTTACCACAAATCATGTTTATTTTTTATGGTTAAAGACAAAAGGAATGATTTGATGTTCCTAGATATATTAATAACGGAGATCATTAAACTCAAATGCTAAATGTGTATTTTTGTTTGAGAGAGAGAATGATGGAATGCAACATCTGAATGCTATTATAATGGTAGATATTGAAATGAATAAATATAGCATATATAAGCAATGTATAATTATTTAATATAATCTGAATATTTTATAAGTTAAGTTAACTTAACAGAACTTAAAGGTATAGGGTTATTTTAAATATTTTATAGCAAATAACTTACAAAATTATGAAGAAAGTTATTTCATTAACTATATTTTTCTTTATTTACTGTTATATTAGAAGGTTAAAATATACTTGGAAGGTAAAGGTAAATACTTTGTTGGGTATATAAACAGAAATACTTAATATCTTAGATCTTAAATTTAGAAATATTTTGAATCAATTTAAAGTTGTAAATCTTAATTCTTATTAAGCGCAATGTCAGCACGTAATACTTAAATAAAGCTATAACCTTAGTACATGCGCCTTGAGTGCTTAATTTATTACAAGAGAGACCTCTATAAATCTAAACTCAAGATTCGACTTTATAAAGGTAAGAGTGACCCTCTTATCTTCAACCTATTTTTCTAATTACATAGGCAAATCTAAAGCATTTTGATTTGGGAGTGTGAAGCTAATAAATTTTTCACTGATTAAGTCCATTATTTCTGTTAAACATTAATGATCGCGAAATCTTTCAATTTACAATGAGTTAATAATAGCCAGATCTTAAATTTAGAAATATTTTGAATCAATTTAAAGTTGTAAATATTAATTCTTATTAAGCGCAATGTCAGCACGTAATACTTAAATAAGGCTATAACCTTAGTACATGCACCTTGAGTGCTTAAAGTCAGCAAGAAATACTTAAATAAGGCTATAACCTTAGTACATGCACCTTGGGTGCTTAAGCATTCAAGGTGCATATACTAAGGTTATAGCCTTATTTAAGTATTACGTGCTGACATTGTGCTTAATAAGAATTAATATTTACAACTTTAAATTGATTCAAAATATTTCTAAATTTAAGATCTGACTAATAACTCGTAAATCGAAAGATTTCATGATTGTTAATGTTTAACAGAAATAGTGGACTTAATCAGTGAATAATTTATTAGCTTCCCGCTCCCAAATCAAAATGCTTTAAATTTGCCTATATAATTAGAAAAATAGGTTGAAGATAAGAGGTCCGCTCTTATCTTTATAAAGTCGAATCTTGCATTTAGATTTGCAGAGGTCTCTCTTGTAATAAATTAAGTATTCAAGGCACATGTACTAAGGTTATAGCCTTATTTAAGTATTACATGCTGATATTGTGCTTAATAAGAATTAATAGCCAGTATATAGCTTTTATTCAAGAAATATTTGTTTGTTCATTAAACCAAAAAATTTTCCACTTCTTCACATTTGAAGCAATATTCCTACTTCAGTCATTGAGGAATTGAAGTAACATTTTTTTGAATCTATCTTGGCATCTATAAAATTATTCAAATTATTTTTTTATAAATTTATTTAAGTATTGTGTATATATATATTCTTTAGTTACCAAATATATTTACCATCTGGCAAACTCAAGTATCTCATATTTTTAGAAGTAATATATGTATGCAGAATACTTATTTATATTAATACATTGCCTACTAATCTATTAAATTTGAAGTATAACCATTATAAAGAGGAGCATTGTTGACACAAATGCCAACTAAATAGCATTTTGATTTTTATTCAACATCTCTGTGGCAAATCTCAAATTTATTTATTTTATAGTAAGAATTTATTTTGAATTGGAATTTATCTTTCTCTCGCTCTCTGTTTATAACAGTTTCTGATAAATATTGCTTAAAATGTGAGTTGAATGGCATACTCCTAACATCACCTGGTATGTTAAAACCATGAAAGTAAGGAAAGATATTTGATTAAAAGACTTCATTTTGGCATGGGCTACGTATTTTGTTTTGTATATTGGTAATGTAAAATAAGAATACTAAAAGTTCCTGGATCAATTCTCATCTCAGAAATATATATATATATCATTTTGATCATTTGAATGGAACTTATGTGTTCTGTGTTTATCTAAATGTCATATGAAATCTTGAATAATTGTGTAATTTTTATTTATTTGTTTGGATTTTTATGTTATATAGATTTCATATAATGTCTTAATGCTTTCAATGTTCATATATATATATCTTATAATAACTTCTTTCATATACACTTCAATGCAAACAAATTTTCTTAAAAAACTTCTTTATTTTCCTTGCAATTTCGACTGTCCAGCAGTCTTCATCAGAGTTTTATCAAAGCAGAGAAGGCTGAATAAAACTCTCATGAAGGCTGCTGGTCAGTTGAAACCGTAAGCAAAATAAAGAAGTTTTTTAAGAAAATTTGTTTGCATTGAAGTGTATATAAAAGAAGTTATTATAAGATATATATATATATGAAGACATGCAAAGAAAGTAAAAGAGAAGAATAAGAGTATATGCTTTCAATGTTGTCATTATTGTAATGTTGTCACATGAAAAAAGGAAAATGTTCTACCTTTAAATAGTAATGATTCTGACATTTAACTGATGTAAACATTTTCATAATATTATTTAACAGTTTCACAATTTATAAAGCAGAAATAATATGATGATCTGAATTTTTTTATCCTCCTAGTTATTTAAATCATATCCTGTTTAATCATTACTTCTTTTACAAACCTTATGCAAGACAACTTAGAATCTAAGAAATTAACAATAAACATCTCCATTAGGTTCGGTAGTTTATTTCAGTCAATAATCAACTGTTATGAGATTAAGCAATCAGTAAATATTAGATTTTCCTTTTGTTATACCCAAATTCTCATTTATTTCTGGCTAAATCATGAACAAATATGGAGATTTGAGTATAGCACTATTGTCTGGTGTCTATTGATTATTCAAGCTTTTAGAAAAACGATTGCTCCTTATGCAGTTGTTAAAAGTATACAGAACATTATTATGATGCTTTCTTCGATATCAACTGCAATTATTTTTTAAAAGCAGAAGATTGTATGTTACTAAATCATTTTTAAATAGATATTATGAACAAATATCAGTCTACCATAAGTATATCTTTAAAATTTGGTTAACACTCTATTCAATACTTTTTAGATCATTTTGGACAATCAATTTTCTAAAATATATACTGTATATATTGTAAGTACTATTGTTTAATAAATAGTTGAAGCACTAAAAAAATAAAAAATTCAGTAAATATTCTATATATATTCATTCTAAATTTTACTGGCTAATTATAATTTGCAGTAGAAATATTTAAATAAAAATAAAATAATACAGTGCAAACTCCTATTTTCAATATGATTTCATGAATAGAATTGTGTCTTAATTAATAATTTACTCAATTAATCCTCATTTATATATTATGTGATCTATTATTGAATTAAAACTTAGCTTCTGCAAGTTTTGAAGTAATAGTGCTAGCCAAATCATTGAGAAAGTGATTTTTTATTATTATTCTAGATTATAATCTACAAAATTAAAAGAATCATTCACATCAATGTTATATATATTCACCAATTCTCCTTTTGTTTCTTTGTTCACATATACAGTACAATGAAACCTTTCTTTAATTATAAAAAAGAAATAGAGAATGTTTATTTATTAAATTATATTAATATATTTTAGACATATTAAATTTGAAGTATGACTATTATAAAAATATGTATAGCTTATTTATATAAATTCTTTCTAAATAACATTTGTTTTTCATTTCACATGTAATAGATCTTATATATATAATAAATGTTCATTTTCTATTGTGTTTATTTTATTTATGTATATTTGTAGCTATTTCTGATAAATTCATATTATTCCACTACAATATCTGAATTGTTTTATTATTGTTGTTGCTATTGATTTAACTGTGACTGACATTTTTGGTTTATTATTCCTAAAAGTATAAAAGTAAGGAAAAGTACCATTTCAAATAATTTATTTTAACATAAATGTAGATGCCAGTTTTTTTTTTTTTTTCCTAACAAGAATTAACTTTCTTTTTCCATTATTAGAAATACTTTCAATATCGACACTGTGTTGATGTCATTGAAGACATGAAATGATTTTCTATCTTTAAACAATAACATTTTGATATTTTAAAAGTTAGATATTTTGTAATCCTCTCCATTATTTGGAAATAATAACTGAATGGTTTATTGTATAAGTTCAAAAGATGTTCAAACATTAAAATATTTTGAGCTCCACAGTCTGCTATTCTAAATCACCCAGTTTGGAGACTTCCTCCTAGTGCTTAAATTACTTATATATAAACTATATCATTTAGTCTATAGTTGTCTATTTTTATTTCATTTCATACCTTTGTTAACTAAATGATATATTTTTATATACCTTAATAGTTTTGACTGATTTGCAGTCTTCATAAGAAAAAACTTTTATTAAAACCATTAAAATTAATTAATTTTAACAGACTTAACAAAAGAAAATTGTAAAAGTTTTAATAATTAAAAGAAATATTTTTGAGGAAGATTGCAAGTCAGTCTAAACTTTTAGCATATAGAAAGATAGAAATATTATGTGGGGGGGGGGGGCATTAAGTTGTTGAATTAATTTTAAAGAATCCAAGAAGTTGTAACACCTTATAAATTGCTAAATCACTCTTAAATAATCAAGCTTTTGGATTGTAAGGACCCTACAGGAGAATATATACACAACTTATTTTATTACTAAATAATTTCACTGGAATAACTACAAATTTCTTAACATGTCACATTATAATCATGAGAACATCATATAGTTTTTGCTGTTTTGGGTGTTACAGTGGTACTATGATCACTGTAACTTTTCTTTATTTTGAGCCTATCTGTATCCTTAGACTAGCAGTTTTATTTTGCTATGGAAATCATTTTAAATTTAGTAGTTGATAAAGAACTGCAAATATCAACATCAGACAGATTTTTAGGAAATTATAATATATAATTTGCATAACAAAGCAACCATAGCAAGCAGATCATGTATGTATGAATGGCCATATGCTTAAGTGGGAAAATACAAAGATATTTGATAAAGAGGAAAAAATGCATAGAAGAAAATTTAAGGAAGCTGCTCATATGACAATGGTAAATAATCCTATAAGTCAACCCAGTGTCACAATACACAGTGTATGGAAGCCTCTAATTAATCTTGCTCTTAGGAAAAAATAAAATAAAATAAAAACTAATTAGTCTCATTAAAAAAAAAAAAAGTTGAAGGACTCAGGAAGATTTGAACCAACAATCATATATAAATATATCAATTTTCTACTACATGTTGCCTTTGACAGAATAGCTCAGTTGGTAGAGCGTTTGCCTTAAATTCAGTATTCAAAAATCTAAAGGTGCGAGTTCAACTTCTAAGCGAATATTGTCACTGTGCATATAGGCTAGCAATAGTTCAACTTCTAAGCGAATATTGTCACTGTGCATATAGGCTAGCAACACCTGAAGAAGAGTGGAGAATAATACTACTCAAAACATTGTGTTATTACTAACAAGTTGTTTGTATTTGGAAATTTTAAATAAAGTTTAAAATTTTCTATACATTCAACATTCACTCATAAATGATGGAAATAGTCCAACATATCAATCACATCTTATAATATACCATCATTACAAACCTTCAGACAAATATATTCACCATCTTTCTATCTTTTTGTGGGGGTAAGAAGTAGGTAATTTTTTTTTGTAGATCTCATTTTTGTATTATCCTATCTGTGACCACATTTTGATTGAACATTAATGTGAAATTATGAAAATTCAGAAACTGTTGATTTTTTTTTACTTTCAATGATTTAAGTTGCTGAGTTGGTACTATTAAATTTTTGATATTTTAAAAACTACCTCTACAAAATTATTATTAGTTTAGTAGTTGGCTCTAGAGCCAGTGTGAATCTGTATGTACTCTTTAAATTAACAGATATCTGAGTTCGTTTGTTGTTTTTTGAGCAAAGCTTTTGTATTCAGTTTTGAAGATATATCTTATTCTTATCAAGCCTAAATTATTAATATATATGTGTGTGTGTGTGTTTGAATATTATTGGGGCAAATGGAGTTTTAGTTTTATTGTAGAGCCTTTGTTTTTAAAACTTTTTGTGCAGTACCTAATTGTAATTAGTGTAAAAATATGTTATATTTTAGTATTTTCAATTTTAATTGTTTGATATGTATATAGAAGTATATTATCAGAAACCTGAGTATCGACTTTGTTCTAAACACATTCGAAACATATATCTTTTTGGTTGCTTTACATCAATAGTTCATTGAAACTATCATTTCATTGATGTTCTGTTCTTGATATATTTTTATAATCATTGAATTTTTTTTTCAGAACCTGATCAAATTCAGTTCACTCTATTATAGTTATTTTTTTAGTATTGGAATTGGGAAATATCAAGTCTGTTGCAATAATATATTTACTATTTAAGATGATAACTATTAAAATTATTGATATCTGCTATTTTTTGCTCTTACTTTTTGAAAATTCATTATTGTATTGTGAATGAATAACTTATTGCAAAATTTTTAACTATATGTTTCTATCATATACCTGAAAATATAATAATAAAATATAGATGTGATGAAAAATGAAAGAAAGTGAAATTTAAAAATACTATATTGAAATACATATATTAATAAATGATATATCACTACCATAAAAGTAAGACTTATTAATCCTTACTTTTTTATATACTACATTATGAATATATTTTCTATATTTTTCTAGCTCATTTTATATATTTTTTATTAATTACCTAGCAAATGTTATCTTATTGTTAATAAAATGAAATATGAACTCATGTTTTGTATTAGATATCTAGATAATTATTCCTTTGTATTTAAAGATAATCAAAGGAATAGTGATTTATTTTTGCAATATATTAATAAAGTAAATTATATTCAGTTCAAAGTAGAAAAAGAAATGGTTAAAACTAATTTGACAGATAATATGATTAATAAAAATAGAACCAAAAATATATTGCAAAAACCGTATGAGTTTCTAACTAACTGGAGATTAGATGTGGAAAAAAATTATAAAATACATATTGTAAAAAACTGCATGAAAATGTGTATTAATAAAAAATTATTGAAAGAAAAAATTAATATAATAAAAAGTGAGGAAAGTTATTCATAATGATTATGTAATGGTAGTGGTGCAGACTTAGCATATCTCCTTTATTTACATTTTCTCTATTTATTTATATAAATTACATAGGTGCACCTAGCTTTAAGCATCAGGAAATAAATCAATACCTGCACCTATAAAACAATATTTTATTTAATATAATCATTACAGAGCCCCATTTGTAAAGGTGGACTAAATTGCAGAGAACATAAGTTATAATAAATGATGGTTGTCCATGCAATTTTACATAAAGTAGCAAATCGTGTAATAATATATTTACAAGTGTACTTATTAATTGATGTAAAATTTATTTTCTTTAATAAAATTAACAAATAATGTAGCTAATTGTAATTTGTTTACAAATTATAATCCTTCATTGATATGCAATTTATTTCTTTAATAAAGTCCTTTAATTGTTATACTTATAGTATCAATATACATTTATTCATAGATAATATCACACATTCCCCGTACCTTTAACCCTGATTTCAATAAACTTAAATATAACTACATATGTATGAATTCATAAATATAAATATTTCTTTGACTTGTAGGTCTCCTAGAACTTACACGTGCATATGTCCTACATGGGATAGACATATGCTATCTTTTCACAATAATCATAAAGAATAATCTTTTTAGATCCTAATCCTAACAACCGCTTGTATAATAATAACTATAAAGGGATGGCTTTGTGGTCCTACCCCTATTTGGTTAAACTGTCAATATAATTATTATAAGTGGCCTATTGGTCCTAAACCTAATTTAATACAACTACAATTTATACAGGGATGATTCATTGTGCGATCAATCCCTACTCATTAAATTGATAGGAATGTATTCTCCCATATGGATGTGAACATATGTAAACTATTAAACATTGAACAAATAACTGTGTATATATAAATCCATCTACATAAAATCCAATTTTCAGTAATCAATGAGTTCAACTAGTCAAGTGTTGTTAGCCGAGAGGTCATCGCAGCTGCCTTGGAAGCTAGTAGTTGGTTGCAGACGGTTGTGAGTTTGCGTTCCGCCGATGCTATGACATATGAAAAAAAAAAATGAGTTCAACTATAAATTAGTGAGATTAATGGAAATAATTACATCATTAGCTACTATTATTTAAGTCTTAAGCAATTTATGTGAGTGCATTGCATTTACATGATAATCATTATTTCTTTACCTTTATCTATTATTAATAACTTACATACAATTCATCAGCTGGACATACATGTGATATATAATAATTATTTTTAAAAAAAATAATAATACATTTAACAAATAAAGAGAAGTCATTATAAATTCATTTTTCTCTCTTTTTTTTTAACTGGGAGTTTCTTTCAAAATAATATCCAAATAACAAGCATTATTTTCAAATTAGTTAAATTAAGTACAAATCATCTTTAAATATAAGACTCTCTCAAACAAAATGGTCATTTACTTCTTTTCTGATAAATATTAAAAGTCTGTTTAGGGTGATAATATAATCTCATAATTTCTAATGGCCATTTAAATAGGCGTATTTCTTCATTTCAGCTGTGGTTATTCAAAGTATCTTTCAAAAATGTTCCAGATTAGATATGTCTAACTGTTAGTAGTGTCCTTTTTATTCACAAATCATAGAAAAAATCCTGGCATTTGAATGAAGTAATATCCCAGTTTGATCAAGAGAAAAGAAAAACTGATTTTATAAGAAAAGTTACTTCTCTTTTTTCCATACTTATTTCGTTTTTTTTTTTTTTTAATTTTGCATATCATTTTGCTTAGAAGAAAAAAACATCTTTTTTTTTTATTATTAAAATGAATAATGGATTGTTCTTTTCAAATTCTCGAACTTAAAACAAACAAAAAAGTAATTGTAATTATTAAAAGTTATTTTTGGATGTCCATTGAATATTTTATGATCTATTTTTTTTAGCCATTGTTCAGTGAAGTAAGATTGTTCAGGTGAAGTTTTATAATGTCTGTGTTTTTTTCTTTCATTGCAACTGTGGAAAAAAAGCAATTGGTATGGAAGAAAATTGTGTTGTTTTATTTCTTCCTAGTTATAAGTAAAGCTTAAGTTGAATGAAATTTTTTTTTTGCATAGTTGTGTAAATACAATACATTTGTATAACAAGTAGATTTAATGCTTGATTGATGCTGATGGATTTCTTTATCTAATAGATTAATCAACAGGAAAGGCAAGTCATTTAGTTTTCCTGATAACAGCGATTCCATTTCGTTGTGGGGATCAAGTGAACTTTGCTCTATTTTTACTTGTATTTGTTTATCCAGCTGTGAGATTATGGCTGGTATTCGATTTAGTACTTAACATTGTTTTAATTTATCTAACTTATGTTATGAGCCTTTGTGCATATCTTCAAACCTTTGGTTATTTATTTGAAAAAGTTCACATATTTTTAGTTCATTGTCTGATTTTAAAAGCAATTGAGCCTGTTCATTGTTCAAGATTTGATCCATCGTTTCTTCTTGAATTTGTATTCGCTCATTTTTTTACTCATCGATTTGCTTTAAATCATCTACTTTTTGCTTAATTTGGATGGTTTGCAAAAATTATCCATCTTGTGGGCCATATATTTATAATGCTCATCCATCTGTTTTTGATTAGGTTTTTGATAATTTTGGATAGTTTGGTTTATTTGTTCCATTTACTTTTGATTATTTTTATGATCATTGTCTATCTTCGATTCCAACTGTCTAAATAATGTTTTAATCGTCCACATCATGCCTAATTGCAATGATATTGCAATATTCTCATGCATTTTTATTTCTTTATTAATGCCTTTATGCTTTATTTGGTTGCATGAATAGTCTGGATGGACATTATGCATATCAGAAATCTAAACTATCTTGTTTCACAGCTAGTTTCAGAAGTGTTTGCTTGCATTATTCCTGCTGCTTTTCGTCCTTTTTATTTTCATTCTCCATTTTAATAATCCTCGATGTTTTTAAATGCAATTAACTTATTATGTGCAATACAATTAGAACTGGAGAAAGATTGTCCTCTGGAACACTGCATATACTTGGATGTCTTTTTCATGGCACAACTTGCTTTAATCTTTCTTGTGTTGTTTTTTATTTGTTTTACGATGTAGAGAGAAAAAATATTGTCTGGTCAATCATATTCATCCCCTCAGTCAAATGGGAGATTATAACAGATACAATTGTACCTGCACTTTGTACAAAATAGTTACTAGTGATTGCTTATGAGTGATGGTAAATCACGCAATCTTATATAAACAAATCATGTAACAATAATATATTTACAAGTGTACTTATTAATTGATGTATAATTTTCTTTAACAAAATTATAACAATAATTTATTTCTTTAACAAAGTCCTTTAATTTTTATAAACATAGTATCAACATATTCATAGATAATGTAATACATTTGCTGTGCTTTTAACCCTAACTTCAGTAAAATTAAATATAACTATGCATGTATGGAATTCATAAATATAAATTTCTTTGACATGTATATCTTCTAGTGCTAACATAACTGCTTACATAATAATATCTATAAAGAGATGGCCTTTTGGTCCTAACCCTAACTGAATAAATCATTTATACAATATTGATAAGGAGTGGCCTTTTGGTCCTAAACTTAATTTAATACAACTACAATTTATACAGGGATGACTCGTTATGAGATCAATCCCTAACTCATTAAACTGATAGGATTGTATTCTCCCATATGGATGTGAACATATATAAACTATTAAACATTGAACAAACAACTGCATATATATTGTAATAGGTATACTCTCCCACCGAGATTACGGGCTTCGAAATAAACATGACATAGCGTAAGGCTTTATTTATTTACTTATATCGATAGTTATCCACTATCCACACAAGGGGGCGCCAGATACGATTATTTAAGTGGAATTTAATTACTCGCATCACCTTACATCACATCAAAACGATTTCGAAGTCTAATCCCGCCCACCAGCTCAAACTCCCAGCATGGACCAATAAGGTTTCTCAAGGCCGTTACATGATTGTTTCAAAGACAACTCCTTACGGAAAAGACGCACAGTTCACTAATGGGAAAGAAGTTTTAGTTTGCTAATTGATTGATCCTCGCACTAGACTTGATTATTGGTTGTTTGTGACCAATACGACGGTTCGTTTATGCCCCGAACAACTAGGCTTATAAGATCATCCCCCCTATACGCTATATTCAATATAATTGTTTGACATTTGTTTATACATTTATCATAGACCCGCCCAATTCTTAAGTCTATCTTAACTAAGGGAAAATAAATAAACATCGTGACTTACGGCACGATGTTGGCAAAAGACATTTTAAAAATAAATAAAAAAATAAATCTAAATCTAAATAAGTATAACTTAATGATAAATTTGTGAACGATCAAGAGTAAATGAGATAAGACTTTAATTGTATGAAAAGACTTGAGAAATGCTCGACTTGTTTATATACTGAACGAATTTATTGAATATAAATATTAACTTGAATTTTATTCGCACACGCACACACACATTCACGCTCGCAGAGAAACATATTAAACATAATAAAGTATGAATGATAAATACAAGTTTCCTTTTACATTTTGAGAATACGGATTATGGTTTGTTAGATTTTACTTAAGTTCAAAGTTCATGTTTTGAAAGTCCTACGATTACGATAGATTGCAATAATAGATTAAATGTTACAGCAAATTTTATGATTTATTTACACAAGTGTGAGTTAGTTAACTATGAGATTGCCTTTAAGAGTTTACGAATTGAGTGAATGAAACATAATATAAAATAAACTATTTACCTAGGATTTGATTTTGACTTCCGCTGCTTCGAGTGAAACGAGGATTTGAACTTGGGAGATGGCTTTCATGATGAAGTGATTTGTTTATTTAAAGTGAGCATAGCATGGTCTGGACGATGTTGGTATTTCTCGGAACATAATGATTAGGTTGGAGCATTAATTTCACGTGGAGATGTGATTGGATTTCCATAGCTTCGGAGATATTCGGTGGCGGAGCGTCGATCAATCACTGAAGGGTTTTCTAGCCCCTCATGACAATCGACGCTCTCAGTATTAATTTCATAATGATCATCTTGGATTTGAATACGGCGAAATGGACGAATACTATTCTATGTCACGCTATATTCTAAACACATTAAGTGAGGAACTCTTTCAGCAACGGTATCAACAATGATAACAGCAACCAGAAAAAAATACAACAACAGCAATAATAATAACAACAGGAAAGAAAAAGCAAGCAAGAGTAATTGAATAGATTTCGTTTGATATTTATAAGATGTAATCCTTATCTTAGGATCCAATCTCCCCCCAGAGTTCCATCTTTTTAAGAGTTGTCGTTCAGGTCCGTGTTTGACGTAATGTTCACTCAATCCTTTTTGCTTAAGGCAAATTTTGGTCTTGGCAATCTCATGTTGCAATCTCTGTTAACCAACTTCTATTCATTCATACTTTGAGTGCATGCGTGTGTGTGTTTTACAAGAACAATACAATCTACATTAATTTTAGAAGTCGAGCATTTAATCTTTTCTCAAATCTTTTCTATGAGTTTTACCTTTGCTAAAATTATAATTTACAATAAACATTTTAAATCCCGTGGCGCATACAAATGGAAATTAACTTTGAATATTTATTAGAGCATATTATATTTTCCTTTATTATATTTTTTTAGAGAATGTTCTATTATTAATTTTATGTGAAAGCCTTAACTATTTAATTAGACAATTATTATCGGTATTTTATAAATGTAGTTTATAAATGGGAAGAAAACTATTAAAGGTTATAAATATAATGTTACGAGTATTTTATACTGCTTGAGTGTGTGTGTGTGTTTATTTACATTGACTTGTCTTGTTATAATACATATACCGACTTTGTCTCGGTATAATATATATGATCAATAGTTGGCGTTTTACCAAAACCACTGAACAAGTGTAAATTTGTTTACATAAACGACAAAAGAGTCAGAATTTCTCTATCTCTTTCGTTTACTCACCCTCAGATCAGCTGATTTCAAGCTAATTTGCTATCATCAGTGAAGGACAGAGCTAGAAACTAGATCTAAACACTGACTCCAAGTGTTTATAGCTCTGTCCTTCGCTGATGATACCAAATTAGCTTGAAATCAGCTGATCTGAGGGTGAACAAACGTGTTTAGATCTAGTTTCTAGCTCTGTCCTTCACTGATGATAGCAAATTAGCTTGAAATCAGCTGATCTGAGGGTGAGCAAATGAAAGAGATAGTGAATTCTGACTCTTTTGTCGTTTATTTAAACGAATTTACACTTGTTCGATGGTTTTGTTAAAACGCCATCTATTGATCATAAATACAAGTGATAGCAAGTTACGTGAATAACTTGTTTTTGTTTTTCATTAATGCACCTTTAAAGGTTTTTTGCAATGATATATATTGCAGAGGCTTTGACTATGTGGCAAAACTGAACTGAGATCAGACCCATATAGCTATCTGGCTTGTTATGCTGGGTTTGAAGACTTGACCGGTCTGAAAAATTCATGCTTGCAAACTGAAACGTTTTACATAGATCTGATGATAGCAAATTAGCTTGAAATCAGCTGATCTGAGAGTGAGCAAACGAAAGAGAGTGCATTCTGACTCTTTTGTCGTTTATGTAAACAAATTTACACTTGTTCCATGGTTTTGGTAAAATGCCATCTATTGATCATAAATACAAGTGATAGCAAGTTACGTAAATAACTTGTTTTTGTTTTTCATAAATGTACCTTTAAAGGTTTTTTGCAATGATATATATTGCAGAGGTTTTGACTATGTGGTGAAACTGAACTGAGATCAGACCCATATAGCTATCTGGCTTGTTAGGCTGGGTTTGAAGACTTTACCTGTCTGAAAAATTCATGCTTGCAAACTGATAGGAACATTTTACCTAAACACTTGGAGTCAGTGTTTAGATCTAGTTTCTACCTCTGTTCTTCACTGATGATAGCAAATTAGCTTGAAATCAGCTGATCTGAAGGTGAGCAAACGAAAGAGATAGTTAAATCTGACTCTTTTGTCGTTTATGTAAACAAATTTACACTTGTTCGGTGGTTTTGGTAAAACGCCATCTATTGATCATCAATACAAGTGATAGCAAGTTACGTGAATAACTTGTTTTTGTTTTTCATATATATAAATCCATCTACATAAAACCCAAGTTTCATTAATCAAATATGTTTAAATATGAATGAATGAAACTAATGGAAATAATTGTGTCATGGTTATTTGAGACTTGGGCAATTTATGTGTATGCATTGCTTTTACGTGATTATCATTATTTCTTCATCTTTTTTTCTTATTAATAACTTATAAATTCATCAGCTTAGCATATATATATGATATATAATAATTATTTTTTTTAAAAAAAAAAAAATTAAAACCTTTAGAGAAGTTATTAAAAATTCATTCTTTTCCCTTTTTTTTATTTAAACTGAAAGTTTTTTCCAAAATAATATCCAGATAACAAGCATTATTTACAAATTCAAATTAGTTAAATAAAGTACAAATCAATTTTTAAATGTAAGACTTACCCAAACAGAATAATTGTCATTTACTTTTTTTCTGACAAATATTAAAAGTCCCTTTAGGGTTATAATATAATCTCATAATTTCTTGCTGCCATATTTAAATAAGCCTATTTCTTTATTTCAATCAGAATTATTCAAACTATCATTCAAAAGTCTTCCAGATTAGATCTAGTTAACTATTAGTAGTGCCTTTTTTATTCACAAGCATAATGAAAATCTTGGGATTTGAATCTCAATCTGATCAAGAGAAAAAAAACTGATTTTATAAAAAGAAAAGTTACTTTTCTTTTTTGCACACTTATTTCAGGTTTTAAAAAAAAAAATTTGCATATCATTTTGCTTAGAAGAAAAAAAACTTTTTTTTATTGAAATAAATAATAGATTGTTCATTTCAGTAATAAATAAATAAACTAGTAATAAAAACACAAAAAAACAAATTATATGAAATAAAAATTTTTGAATTAAATCATAAATATAATCTAAAAATTAATTTTAAAAACCTCAGGTAATATTTAAAAAGATGAATAAATTATAATACACTGATTTAAATGATATAAATAAGATATATAAACTAAAATGTTTGGAATATTTTAAAGAAAACGTGTACTGAAATAAGTAAGAATAAATTACAGACTAGTTTAAACAATACTTAAATATCAAAAGCTAGAGTATATTTATTGAAAAAAATAATAAACATTATAATGATAGAAAATGTAAAATTAAATCAAGATAGAGTGATAAAGGAAGACATATATTAAAATACAAAAAAATGTGAACAAT
This sequence comes from Epiperipatus broadwayi, assembly GCA_028023455.1. Lineage (NCBI taxonomy): Eukaryota > Metazoa > Onychophora > Udeonychophora > Euonychophora > Peripatidae > Epiperipatus > Epiperipatus broadwayi. The sequence goes on along the minus strand of JAQFVV010000053.1, from coordinate 1,029,079 downwards.
TTTTATACCTATTATATCAACATTTTGATTATTTAATACAATCTATCAATGCACAAAATTTAAAGATATTTCAAAAATTTATTTGAAATGTAAAAATAAATAATGCATAACACCAAGTATATATATAATACAAACTACAATTTTTTCCAATTTTAAATAGAGAAATCTATTAACATTACAAAATAAACATTATAGTATCTTTTCACAAAAGCACATAAATTTTATAAAACAGTTTTATGGTATATTTTATTTCTTCTTAAAATTTATTTTTAAGAATTGACTAATTATCTGTATTTCTGATAAAGTTTTCTTTAAGTTCAAATCAAAATTAATTAATTCTTGTATAACATTAAAGCATTTGTAATAACAATTTCTATTAAGAATAGATTTAAGTTTAACAATATAAAGTTTTTCTTTATATTTTTTTTATATTTTCAATTCTTATTATCTTATGATTATGTTGTTTGTTTTTATTTTTACAATTTATTATCAAATTTTTATTATATATACATTATGTAAGTCTTGTTTTTAATTTATTTTTGTTTGTGCTAGTGTTGTTTTCTTATTGTTTGTTAATGTAATAATAGGATAACAAATTAAAGTATTTTGACTAATAACTAATTATTTACCATGCTCTTTAAAAAAAAATTGATTTTTATTTTAATGTTATCTTGATAAGATAAAATGGTGTTTACCCCCGCCTTCAAAAGTACTGTACAAAATTTATTCATTATATTAATAAAAACAAAGATAGATGATATACAATAGTAGCACAAACCATATTGACAAAAAAAAAAGTTTTAATCACATATATTACTAAAACTATATATATTAATGCATTACATTTTTGATCTAATTTTTATTTAATTAAGACTGCATTTTCATAAAAAAAAAGATGGATATTGATTTGTACTAAAATATTTTTAAAACAGTATTGTTAAATGTATATTTTATTAGTTAAATAATTACAAAAACAAAGAATATTAAATATAAAGAGCACCAAATAAATTTTAAAATAAATTGGATCAAATTCCGAATTTAAAAACTAGCCTAAAATGTTAAACTAAAATTTCATAAACAATCGGTTTGATTGCCAAGGCAAACTTCTCTAGTGCAAAGAAACACAAACATAACACAAATATATGCTAAATAAATTTCTCACAATTCTTAATTACATTGCAATTATCTTTTTTATCAAAAGAATTTTTAAATAAGTTAATAGCTTCATTTTAATAAATTTTTAATACTAGAGGTTTTTTAATTTTTTTAAGTTCATTTTTTTAAAGATACTTTAAACCGCCAAATATAATCTTATGGCCTGTATTTCTTTCATGTATATATAATGCAGAATTAAAATTTATTTTTTCTCTACTTTTATGATTTTTTATTTAAGCTCGTATTACTATGACCTATATATAATTTCTTACAAAACCAGGAATAATATAAACTACTCCAGGAATGATACTCTTATCACGTTTTTTTTTTTTTTTAAATCAATAAATTATTTAAAGTAATGGCCTTCATCCATGTTACTTTCTCAATATCAAACAAATTATAATTCTTTTTACATAAGAAATATTAATTCCAAAAATACAAAAATAAATAGTAGTTAATAAATAACCATATATCCTAAATGCATTTTCAGTGCTGAGCACTTCTGTCGAAGGCAATAGATATAGAATTTATAAAAATGTTACATATGTTAAACCTCAACAAGGAAGTTACTAAAGTCACCATTGTGCATATCCCAAACAATACTCAACTGAATACTATTAGACTTTCTATTCATTACAAACAAACCAAGCTTCTTTATTTTTATGTTTTATATCATTGCATTTATAATTGAATAATCAATCATTCGTGTTCCAAAATTATTGATGACATCAAAAAATCCAATTTGGTTTTAAGATTCTTTGACATGTACTTATCAGATATTATATGTGCGCATAGATTAATATTTTTTTAATGCCTAATAAAATGTTCATTTATTTACTAGCAGTTTTATTCAATTTTAAGCTTTGCTTTTTATTGAATTGTTATTATTTATATGTATTGAATCAGGTAATGAGTTCAATTTTTTGCCATAGGAGAGTATTATAATTGCTTTTTTCTATACAAGATTCTTAATTTTTGAGCATCTGGGATAAATCACAATAAAAAATAAAAACAAGATTTTGGTAACATGATAAGAATTTCACAATACTTTTTTTAAAAAAAAAATAATAATAATAATAATAATTATGAAATTAAAAGATTTGAGGAAAATTTAAAAAGTGTATTGATTGAATTGATTAATAAACTTAAATATACTCTTTAATAGAAGTTGTATTTGATTAGGAGTGCTTTGATATTGTATAAGAATTCTGGTTTGAATTTAAATAAGACTTGGCCGAATAAGAATTAATTATAGTTAACTGCTATGTAGTTAATTAGAAATAGATGTAACCATAAAACATATAAAAATTGATTTTATTAAATTTTAAGTTAATTTTTATGAAATTATATATTATGTTTATTTTGTAATGTGAATACATTTCTTTTAAAAAATTAAACTTTCAAAAAATATATTTATATATATTTATTATTGTATTTACCTTGTACAATAGTGTATCTGTCTCCATTAAAAAATGTCTGACTCCTCCAAACTGCTTGTAGTACTTTCTCTGAATCAAAACATATTACATATCAACATGTTTAGCTTTTTACTACAATTTTGAGTATTACTGTTTCATATCTTTGTAGAAAATATGATGAAACTATGTGCTAACATTAAATTTTATTTTAAATTGAAAACTGCTAGTGAAATATCTGAAATAATTCAAATTGTAGATAGCAGTAAAACCACAAATCACAAGAATATTTTCAAAAAGTTTGTAAGATTTCATGATAAGCAGGAAAAGGAGTGGTGACCATCTTATGGCAGATGCATCAAAACAATTGAAAATAATGAAAATATGCAAAAAGTTGCAGAAATTCTTTGAACTGATCACTATATATACTCGTTGAGGAGCTCATTGGTATTTCCAAAATCATCTTCCATCATATTTTAACAGAAGATTTATAAAAGCCGAAAGTATAAGCACACGTTGTGCCTTACTTGTTGACATTTGACCAAAAGTATGCTAAAGTAGAGTACTGGAGAAACATGCAAAGAATTGCAATTACTAATCCTGAATTCTTGTCGAACATTATAAAAGATAATTCGACATTTCCGATATGAGCCATTAATTAAATAATAGAGTGTAAGAAGGAGAATATCAGAACTAAAAACTATAAATTGCAAATGCAAGAGTTGGATTAACACATTATTCACTGTTTTTTTTTTTATTATTTTAAAGGAATTATTCATCATAAATACATTCTTAAAGATCAGATGACAAATGTTAACTATTATTTGGATATTTTTAACTATTTATTGGCAAAATTTTGCACAAGTAACTTGAATGTTGTGAGTACTTCTACTGGCCATTATTACATAACACAATAACCCATGGTGCCAAGATTGTGGGTGATCTTTTAGCCAAAAAAATCATTATTCTGCTTGAGCATCTACCCTATTCCTCTAATATCGCTTCCACTAATTTTTGGCTATTTCCAAAATTAATGTTGGCCTTTAAAGGAGCACATTCAGAAGCTCGCAATAAAGTTTCTACAGAGGATTCCAGAAGAGAATTTCAAGGATTGCTTCAGACAGTTTTGCAATTGTTTCCACTGGTATATTTAACTACAAGAAGGTTATTTTGAATAATCAATAATAAAAATAAAAAATGAATCTTTTTTTTTTCTTTTAACTAGAAGGCATCTCCTGACCACATTCTGCTGCTTCCGAGTCTTAGGGGTATGGGTAACTAGGACAAATGCCCGACTCTTATTCGGAAATTTTCCGGGTTAGATATGAATTGCCCAAAACCGTGCTCGCTTCTGGAGTCTTATGGGTGGGACGATATGTGAATGCTTTGCTTCCTTAAAAATCTTACAGGCTTAAGTTTAACACATACATTTATCAGCTGTCTCATATTGGATGAGTCGACCATGTCGGGAATAAAAAGCAGCTATACACAGAACGCAACACACCTCATGCCCGATCCAGCAGCTACCCCACATCCCCCTGTCAGAATTAGACCATCTTTCTTCCAAAGCTTCACAGCCACAACTTATCTATTCTCTATGCTTACAAATTGGCAAACACACAAACTATTGCTTTATATACCTCAATATATATATAACTGCCCTTGCAATAGCTACGATAAAATATTGAACCCACAACCTAAAAAAAAACTTTCAGGCCTACTTTCTCTCCCCCGAAGCACTATGCTGCATACTTAACTTCCCTAAACAATCCACTCCATTGCCTATTTTTCGATTTTTTTTATGCTAAACCACTATTCTATATTTTCACAAACAAAACAATTTTTTTTTCTTACATTTCCCTCCCTTTCTTTATACTTAATCCTTATACTCCTTCCCCTGTATTCTCCATTCTTCGAAAGCCCTTGGTTGGGACATCTTTGTAACGGGATTGCCGTTTTCCACCTATAAGATTGTGTATATATATGTAATGCTACATGTATATAGATTTTTTTTCCCATACAATTTATTTTTATGGGAATCGATAATATTTCTATACTATTGAAATGAATGCATTTATAGTTATATTAATGTATTACTATTAGTATAACATAATTTTCTTTTTAGATTGTAAAAATTCAACAAAAGAAATAAAATTAAAACCACTAAAGATTCGCTATTTCTCGCCCAGTATATTTATGGCCGTCGTTTTATGACCTCAAGTGCTAATATTATATTACTATAAGAATTATACTAGGGAAACTGGAATACCAATATGGAAATTATGAGTAGCCCTTGACTAGTTCATGCAGGGCGGGTGATTAACAAATTGAAGGAAATCTATGAGGGGGCTTTTACTATACTAAAGTATGTTTGATAAAATATTCTAAATTTCATATACTTCCATAAAACCAGACCTAAATAAATAATACAAATAAACATACACTTCATTTAAAATTTTGTACAATATTTTATTTATACCACAATTAAATATTATTTGATTTTGTGGTCTTAATTTACTGGAAAAAATGCATGCATACACACACTATTTGTAACACTAAATACACCTGGGTCTCATTTTATGCGGTAGATAGTTTTCACAGAAAGCCCGCATTTAAAAAAATCGCACAAAAATAGACTTAACTTACCTTGAAAAATGGGGGATAGGGTCTGTAATTTTAAGAATTCACATAAAAGCAAAGCAAGAAAAATTACTTTAAAATTCACATTAAAAAAATAAGCAAATAAAGTATGACTAATAAAAAATTTCAAATATTTGAAAAAAATTAATACAAGACAAACTTTTTTTATTTTTTTATTAACTACAGTATTTAATTTTACATTTTTCATACATATTTTAATCATTAACACTAGCGTTTGTTTGTAAACTGGTAAGAAATCAGATATGATGTGATGTATTGTGGCTTCTTAAACGAAGTCAAGAATCTTTCAGCAATTATGCCCAGAGAAACCTGTTGGCCACTTTATTTTTATTTGTGATGTGATGTACAACTACCGCCAGTTTCAGTCTTGTGTTGTGTTAATGATTTCCTGTTTCTATATTTAAAAAAATGAAATCGCAATCAAAACAAAAAGATTATAGATTATCATTAGAAAGATTATTTTCAGTTTATAAAATCTTCATTTTTTTATTTTAAAAATCTAAAAGATTATTTATTTCTGTTATATATAACAAAATACGTTTTAAAAGTTTAAATTTTTTGAATATTTATTGAGATATTTTTATATGTAAGTAGAAATCTATTATTATTATTTACTCATTAGTATAAGTAGGTTATTTACATAGAAGTTAAGTTTCTAAATATAGCTTCAGGCCATATTCACGTTAGCTGCTAATATAATGTTATATTTTTGAAGAAAAAAAGTATTTCAAGTGAAAATAAGTTATTAATAATTTAAATAATTTAAATTTCTTGATATCTAATAAATATAGTGAAATATGAAAGATATTAAGAAGAAACATGAATCGCATAACTTCAAAATCGCATTAAAAAAATCTGCATAAAACTAGATCCAGGTGTAGTATATTGTTGAATGTGCACATACCTGAATTACTTTTCTTCCCCGGTGAAAATGACGGATTACCAAAAGTAAAAATTTTCATTCATTTTAAATTTATTTATTACACTCGATGTAATGGTGATCAGATTGGATTATTTTTTCCAGCTGTCCTATATGCTTGTTTGTTGATTTCATTTCTTTTAGGATTTAATTTAGGCTTTGTAGCAACCATACCTTTATGGGGCAGGATTGCATGGCCCAACACACTTACGTCTTATTAAGCCAGCTTGCACATAATTCTACAAGACCTTTTTAATCAATTCTTGGTTCGCAGCACTCGACTAAAAATTAGCAATAGAATCCCAATTCCTTATCATTTTTCCATCCCCCTTTGTTCTAGAAATTTCTCTTCTATTTTTCCAGCCTTTCAAATTCGCATTCTTCCAAATAATAGCTAAAAGCTTTTAGCACCTCAAAAAATATTTTTACTTTCCTTTTGTTTTGATCGAAATTGTTTTGAATCTAAAACAAATCTCCATAATTTAAGTTCTTCAGACATAGATTAAGTGCTTTTTGATATCTTTTTTCATTTAATTTCTCGAATAAAACTTTGTTACTTCCATCTTGGAATTAAAAAGTATTTCTTTCTGCATTTTTTTAAAAATAATATTAATATTTTCATTCCATACAGCACTATATACATGCATTTCCATAAAACAAAGAGCACACACACATACCCCCCCTTCTGTTTATTTTCAACTTCTTAAATCCTTATCTAGTTATAAATTTATATACGAAAATAAATTCACTTATTAATTGGGCTATATTGACACATATATAGGAAAGTTTACTTTTTGAAACAGAGATCGAACTCAGCCCTGTTTCACGATATTATAGCTTTTATCACTTCTTGCAATTAATTGTGAAATGTGATGAGCCAATTAATTCATCTTCATTTGCTGCATGCTTCTTAAATGAAGCAACGATTGTTGAACAATTTTGAATTTTTTTATATATTTTCTGAAAATATTCAGTGGGCTTGTTCTTATCATTTGGATGCTTTGTAGCAAGATCATTTTGCAATCGACTTGGCTTTATTGCCTCATTGGATAATGTTTTACAACAGATTCTATAAAACCCATTTTTAGATACTCTGATAAGTAGCCATGATTGTATTTCTTTTTTTGAGACATGGGCTCACTATATTTCATAATATTTTGTTTGAAGCTGTAGGCACATGCTTACTCTCGCAAATCTAACTGCGTACTGATCAATGTAACTGCAAACAAAAGAGGCTGCATCGTAAATTGTCATCTGCGCATGCTTTTCATGCATCGTGGATTGGATGTGGGGTGGGTGAGAGATGTGAGCTATTCTGGGTCAAGGTTCTTGTTAGCAGTCACACTTTAGCTTCATTTAATTTCACTTATGTCATGTGAACTAAACTTATGCGCAGGAGATACAAATATTATATTTTCAGAGATTTAAATTGACATAGAGAATTTTATGAAAACCTAATGAAAATGTTTTTAAATAATGCTACAAAAATTTTTTAAAAAGTCAATTAAATTTTTAAAAAAAGAAAGTGCTTCAGTATCAGACAAAACCCCTTCCATCTACCATGAATATTGGAATGCCCACTAGCAGGCAGTAGGGACCAGGTTGACTACCACTGGTCTAGTTAAATTGTAATGATACAGGTAGATATATTTAAAGAATGTTTGTTTGATTTAGGTAGATCTTAAAATGTTTAATAATGACGTAGAATTTTCTAAAAACATATGAAAATAATTAATCCAAAATAAAAAATATAAAAAAGTCTAGAAATCAAGAAATGTATTCATAATGAGGCATAACAAAAGTAAGGGTTAGTATGTATACTATTGTTACGGTAATAATTTAGTACTTATTAATCTACATGCTTTTACTTGATAATTTTAGAAATTTCATGTTTTATCACATTTATATTTTATATTATCAGATATTGAATAATATATAATCTTTGATAAAAGCTGTGAGACATGTTGAAATGTTGGATAGAAAATTTTGTGAAATTAAAATGATTTATAATAATAAAACAAGTTTTTAAAAAGAATAAAGAAAAAAAAATTTTTATATTTATTGATGAATTTTGAAAAGAAGAAAGTGAATAGTCAATTTTTATTAATTTATTAGAATTGTATTTCCAATGTAATTTAAAGTTAATTAGTTACAAAGTTTCTGAAGCATACACCAGGTTATAAAATATTTCTTCAATTATACTGAACATTTTCACAATATTGTCTATTTGATGGTTTATGAACATTGCATTTCAGTTGTAATTATATGCTGGAATATTAACATTATCCAATTGAATTGTTAAATGATTTTAGGAAAATTCAAATTTATTTCTATTTTTACAAATACGTGAATTATTAACAGTTGAATGTATTTGTAAAGATATAAGTAAACTTTGAATTTTTCTTAAAAAAAAGTTCAATATATAACTTAATTATCAAGAATATTGAATTTTTCATTTTCACAGTAGTATAATTACAATTAAAATATTTATTTACACCTAGCAATTATGAATATTTATATAATTTCTTATGTTATAAATTTAAATAGTTTTCATTTGCTGTAACTTTTAAATAATTATAACATTTATTATATATATTACATAAGATGAAATTAATTTTGTAATTAAATATTGAAATGTTTCATTGCTCAAGCGCACGAAACAGGCAGGAAAAGCAATAGTTTAAAATGTAACACATGGTTAGAATAGTATAACCTAAGTACAAAGTTGCTCATTTAAACCAATGGAATATATTCAATGTACATTTAAGTGTGTGTGTGTGTGCATGAAAATGTTTGATACTATAAAAAAAATATCAAACTCATACTCTTAAGAAAAATGCATTCAAATTAAATTCACCCAATATTTAAGTATGTATATATTTAGTTTTATTACTAAATATTTAAAAGAAAGAAAAACAAAGTTGTTGTTTTTTGTTTAGTATGGATTACAAATTATATTTTTGATTGGTTAAAGTGTTAATTATTATCATTAAAGATGCCCCCCCCCCTAAATTCAAAAAAATATTAAATAAAGGAAATCTTTTGGTTTTTATAGTACATCATCATTAAAAGATATAGTATTATTTAGACCTAAAAAAAATTAGAGATTAGTTGAAGGAAAAAAACGTTTTAATTAAGAATTAATTTATAATTATACATGACTACATGTAAATAATTATTTTACGATTTCAGGTTGGATTAATTTTTAAAGGGGAGGAAACTATTCTATACTTGTTTATATTTATGGAATTTAATTAAATTAATAAAGTACCAGAGTATCTAAGAGATAGTAAAATTCTTGGAAAAATCTAAATAAAGAGATCGTGTTGTTAAAAGTATAAATGGGTTTAAATAGAAATAAAATAAAGTGGGATTCCAACATGTGATGGGGAGTGTAGCAGTTTACTGTTTTTTTTATGTTTGAAACTGGTATTTATGTATATTTTCTGAAACAATTAAAAAGAGAGCAATCAACCAAGTTTAACCTATAAGATAAATAAGAAATGCTTTTTTAATTAGTTTTAAAAGTACTAATGTTTTGTTAATCGACTATCTAGTTAGAGTATTAATAACGTGAAAGGCTAAAAACCTTCGGCAGATGAGCTTTAAAAATGCTTATGTGACAGCCAATCAGATGCAATTTCAATTAACTTTTTAAGAATGTTTTATTTTCAACGTCTTAGAAAGTTACTAAGAAATGATGTAGGATTTGTAGTATAAACTATACGTAAACATACGGATGTAGCTGGAGGAGTCTTGTATGAACACGTATTAAAAAATTTAAATAAGCATGATCATATATATCATGGATAAATAAAAATATTTGCACTGAGAACATAGGATGAAATGTTTAATAACTGTTTTATTTTATAATCATACTTGTGAAAAGAAATGCAATATCTATGTGCATGTGTGCATTCTTTTCAGGACAGAGATCAATAATGAATAATATTTTGTTATGAGAGGGATAGGAATGAAATGTCATTATGTTAAGAAATAATAACATTTAATGTTCGATAATAAGAAACGGAATTTGCTGTTAACCAAAAGGAGATGTTTTGATTCCTCTTAGAAGCCTTAAAGGAACCAAGCAGAGCAAATTTCTAATGTCCACCCCATGTGTTCTTGTCTTCATAGTTTATTATTACTACATGATTGTTCATATAATATACAGAACGTGGATGGCTATTCACCAGCATGCATTAGCCAAAATGGTGAATTTATTGCTTTTTACTTATGAGTTTAAGATTAAAAAACACTGGTTTGTTTTCTCAATAGCCTGATAGATCTTAACTAAAATATCAGTTGAGATTTTTTTGAAGGCAGAATGAATGTGTGTATGAATGAACTTTTTATTTCTAATAGATATTTACAATCTTATCAGACAAAAATAAATCATGGCTCTTATTCCCAGGAGACTGCCAAGTTGCTAGCCAAGACCGATTGATGGCCAAAGGCAGAGGGTGCTAAGAATTTCCTGATTGTGGACCCAGGCTATCATTTGATAACCATCTTTTATTTAGGTACTTACTACTGCAGATCGCTTTCAAGTGAAGAAAGATTGCATGAATTTGATGAACTGTCTAATATTAAATGGGATATTATTGGACTTTGTGAAGTTAGAAGAAAAATGAACTGACAATTGATTTACAGAGTGAACATGTACTGTATTACAAAGGCACAAACATTGGAAGTAAAATTGGAGTAGGTTTCATTAAAAATAAAAAATGGAAGAAGAGCATTGTGGAGATTGATGATGTATCGGTTAGTGTGGCAAGATTAGTTATTCAACTTAATAGCAGATATCAAATGCAGACAATTTGGATTTATATCCCAACAAGTTCACATAATGAAGAAATAGGGGATGCTTTTAATCAAACCAAACAACATTTTAAAATTCCCATGGTAGACCTTAATGCTAGAATTGATAAAAAATTGAAAGAATAAAGTTCTGTAGGTAAATTTGTTTATGATAATAGAAATGATGAGAACAGATTTATGAGTTTACAGAAAAAGAAAAACTTTGTATTATGGATTCTTCTTTTTTTTTTTTTTTAAGAAAAATGCTAAACGAAAATGAACATGGAAGCATCCAAATGAAGTTTCAGCAGAATTGGATTATATTTTGTCTAACAGAAAATATACATTTTAAGATTGTAATGTTCTTAATAAATTCAACACAGGAAGTGATCATCGATTAGTAAGGGGTAAGATACATGTTAATGTAAAACTAGAGAGACAAAAATTATTAAGAAAAACTATATTTACAGTTGATATTTCTAAGCTTCAGAAACATTCTAATCAATTTAAATTAGAACTTGCAAATCAATTTCAAATATTAACAGATTTTGAACATGATTAGATTTGAACCAAATCAATTGGAAAATAATTGATATATTTTTAAAAACTGCAACAAAAATAGCTGGTATAAAAAAGCAGCAATTAACCAGTAAAATTTTTACTGGAATAAAAATATTTATGAAGAACAAAAGGAATATGAAAATATATAAAAATGATGCATTAAGAAGGATTGAATATCTTGAATTTTGTAAAATGGTGCCAAAAAGAGTTGATAATGATGTAAGAAAATATAATTATGAATTAGCAAGAAAACTACAGAAGAGAATAAAAGTTGCAAGAATGTAAAACATCTTTTTATGGGTAGGAATCTTAATTGCGCAATAAGAAAAAAGATGGAACTTACTAAAAAGTGAGATATGAAATATTGAAGCTGTAAATATCATCTCATCTATTTATACTTCACCTAGTGCTAATGTTAGTAGCACTAGTATAACTTTGAACCCAATCTAATGTATGTTAACTGACACCCGTCTCGCTTGAGGCAGTAGTATATATATAATTTACCATCAATATTTATAATCAGTACTTGTAAACTATAATATTTGACTATTTGTGTTATTACTAATTCTGTATAAAATAAATGGGCAATAAGTATAAACATAATCTCAAATGTCTATAAAGGGTGACAATTGTTTTAAAATTTTTTATTAAAGTCCGTTTTCTACTTAGGTTATAATATTTTATATTTTATTTTAATAAATGTACCCAAATAGTATGTAAAAACAATTCAATATTTATAAGGCAGACTGTAATTTTGTCATACTTTATAAATTTATTATTAAAATCTTATTAAATGTAAGTGTTAAAAGCCATCGTATTATAAAAAATTTTATTTCTAGAATATAATAAATTCCTTAAATTTTTGTGAATAAAGTTGTTTTTTTTTATTATATTTTATTTAATTTTCATTACAAATCTCTATTAAATAGGCTTTGTTTAATAGGATGACTTGTGAAATTTAATTAAGATGAAAATCAGATTTGTGTTAATGCTTTCTTTAATTAACAAATAAACCTTCAGGGCAGGTTCAATTTGGCGGCAGAATTCCGATTCTGAAGGAGACCAACCAATAGAAAAAGCCACTAGGAAAACGCATACCATAGAGGGAATTGTGAGTGAACGTCATGATTACTGAATCCAGATAAAGCAGGGCTGGATCGTGTAAATAGCTCAATTCTGATCAAGAAAAGGGACAGATAACAAATTGAGAGGCATATTAGTATTATGAGCTTAAGTTTCATCTAAATAATGTCAGGGTAAAATAGAAGACTCTTCACTTCCCTGTACTCTGTCTCCACCTGCCGATGCCACTCCGGTGCTGTCAACATCTAGCCCATAATACTGAATTGTGTCAAGAAAGCCTACTTTACTGAAATCTGTATCCAGCTATGTTTTGAGGTAACCCCATTTGCCGCAAGCCCCTGATATTTTAACAATCTTGATTCTAAATTAATATTACTCTTTGATTATTTTATACTCATTTATTCGCTCTTCGAGCAAAATATCTATATATGTAATGTCTATACAACTTTTCTTTAAATACGTTTAAATATGTCATTAACTTTATTTTCTGCAAAATTTAACAGTTTTAATCTTATTAGAACTCTATATTATTTTGATACGGTAATTTATTTATTTTAATGTTGACTTAGACTAAGCTGCCAAGTTAAGTACAAAATTCAAAGAGCATATTATAACCCTAGTCTTTATTATTTTCTCCGGTCAAGATTATTGCAGGAGATGTAGATTTTCCATTAAGTACTTAATAGATGAAGCTCATTTAGTTTTGTACATTTGTTATTTTGTAAATGATTTAAATGATAGGAATAGTCTTAAAAGTTTAAGTTTCGTATTATTTATCAATTAATCTTTACCCATAATCATTTCTCGAAAGAAAATATAATTTATTAAATTATTTAAGCAAAATCCATCATATTTTTCTAAACCAAACTTAGCTCTTTGGGTAAAATCTATTATAGAGATTTTAAAATTAAATTTTATCAGTATGTACATTGTATATCTCATTTGCGTTTATGATCTTTAGCATCTAAGTATTAATTGTCATGCAGAATTTTGTAAAATCTCACCAGAAGTGAATTTGTTTTTTTTATTTAGGGTTTATTTTAATGTTTTGTTTTATAAACATTGTTTGTTTATAAATTCTAAGCCATGAGAGATTTTAAAGTTTGGAAATGTGGGAAAACAATCCCCTCCTTTAAATTTGGTTTTAATTCTCATTGTTTCTTTTATATTATACTTTCTTAAGATTCGTTGATTGCTCTGGGTTTTGTGGACATTCCATTATGCTAGAGAGCTATTTAAATCAGGATTGAGTTCATGTTTGTTTGCACAATATATATATATATATATGCATGTATACGGTATTATGTACTTTATGGTTACAATTATTCACTTGTCATTATTATTGTCCGTGCTTTGCTACTTAACTCTTAGGATCTGCGGAATTTTAAATATGACTAATCCAATAATGTTAGTCTTGCTTAAAAGTAGACGTATTTCCTACTAGGAAGTTCCCTATTCCAGATACTGCCATTAAAATGTACATGGGCACACATGGATAAGCCAACCCAGCCCATTAATGTTTATTGTTATGCAGAGATATGTTTTGGTCAGCGGGCCAGCATGTCCTCTCATTCATCGACTTCTCCTAGCAAAGCCTATTTTAGGATCATAAATGACCTCATGGGTTCTTTTATTGTAGTTATAATGTCTTACCACCTTTAGCAATCTTTATTTATTCTCTAAACCTGAAATGCTTTCTCTACTGTGATGGCACGTCTTTCATTAGCCAATCCAATTAATTAATTAATCACATATAGTATAGAATTGTATTTAATATAGAATTGTATTTACATAAGATAAACGTTTGTCAACCTATTTAAATGTAATAATGGTCTAACACAACTCATTCATCTTCAGTTGTCTATATATGTTTAGAGGAAGAAAATAGATTTATTTTCTTCAATTTATAAGTTTATTGAGGACTAAAATGATGGATCATTGCTGATTTGTACTTGGCAGACCACTTAACCAATTATTTATATTTGGTAAACAAATATATGTTTGGCTGTATCAAAACCTAATTAATCTGTCTTAAATGGATCACAATTGCTTGCTAAATTGAAATGCGGTAATATTGATTAATTACACTTAATGAATTTTAAGTTACGTAATAGTGAGTCCAATCCATATAGCCAAGTTGTGTATACAAGCATTGATGTATTTTGTATAATGACACTTATATGTATAATAAATATATATTATATTAGTACTGTGAAATCTCAGTTTGTCATTATTCCAAATCTCTAATATAAATCCCTTTTATTCATTTATAAAATTTTATGGGTTTAAATTCATTCCTTTTGTTATGTTTCCATGAAGTTATTATTATTGCAGTTCAAATCAATCAAATCTTCAACTTATTTAAATTATCAATCGATGTCAGATATACTACACACACTTCTTTAATTGTAATAAATTTAAATAGATATCAATTAGAAAAATGTAAATCTGTTGTGTTAAGTCACATGTGAACCCTGAACTCTAGCTGGGACAGAGAGAGAACGAAACTCGCTGGTATCATCAAAAGCGTTGTTCATGTAGTCAGAGATTCCGGAGCACATATAAATAGCTTGGCAGTTTTGGATTGTTCCAGACTTATATCTTGCACATACTGGACTGCTGTAATTTTGCTTGGATTCTGAGTCTTGTTGAGTGATCACACGATTTTGACCGGTACAATATGTAGCAAAAATTATATAGCAATAAAAGCAAGGAAAAATATCTTCTGAATTACTCAGGATTTTAAATGAAGTGAAACGTAATTAAATTTATGAAGAAGGAAAAAGCTCCAGGTAAAGATGGAATTGTAATCGATATCTTAAAAGAAGCAGGTGAAGAAATAGAAAAACTTATGTCATAATTATATACCAAATGTCTTAAATGATAAATATGTACCAAATAGTTGGAAGAATGTTTTGTTAATATTAATATGTTAAAAAAGTGATAAAGAATATATTAGAATTACAGATCTATCAGTCATTTATCAGTCCTGTATAAAATTTTTACCAAAATAATTACAACGAACTTTGAATCCTAATCAGAAAAAAGAACAAGCTGGATTTAAAAGTGGTTTTAGTATAATGAATTATATTCAAGTATTGAGAGAAGTTATAGAAAAGTCCAATGAATATGAGTTGCTATTATGCTTTGGATTTGTAGATTATGATTAAAGCATGGGAGCATCAAAGTATAAACCCAGGATATTGTCATATTCTAAAGAATATTTATAAAAGTGCAACAGCGGCAATTAGATTACATAATAATACAAAAAAGATAGGATATTGTCATATTCTAAAGAATATTTATAAAAGTGCAACAGCGGCAATTAGATTACATAATAATACAAAAAAGATGAACATTGAGATGGGTGTATGACAAGATGACCCCATATATTCAAAACTTTTTACAGCAATTGAATAAGAAATATTTTGTAGGTTAAGGTGGGAAACTACGGTAGTAAAAGTAAACTGAGATTATTTGAGTCATCTAGATTTTGCAGATGATATGTTTGTTTTTGAAAATAATGCTTTAGAGCTTGAGAATATTGCAAGAGTTATCAAATGAAAGTAAGAAAGTAGTATTAAAGGTAGATATTAATAAGACTAAAATAATGTTCAGTGAATTTTCTTAAAAGAAGAAAATAAAGATTGATAATGATGATTTAGAAGTTAACAACTACAAATACCTTGCACAGATTATTACTATAGATGGAAACATAATGGATGAAATTAATCACAGAATTAAACTTGGTTGGAGTGCTTTTGGTAAAAATGGCTTAATATTAAGAAGAAATATGCGTATGTGTTTGACCAGATCTGAGACTTGGACAGAGCAGGAGCAATATAGAGATTTCAGACACTTAACGAAGTGTGGAGAGATACATGTTAGGAGTAATAAGAAGAAATCAGAAATGAAATACATGAATAAGAGAACAAGCTTGAAAAAATTAAAAGACTGAAGTGGAGTTGGGCTGGATATATTCTTAGAAGAAATGATAATAGATGGACATTTGAAATCTTAAACTGCATTCCAAGAGATTGTAAAAGACTACATGTGAGATGCATGGATGATGGTCAGTAATTATGAATGTTGATAGGATAAATATGTTGTTATTATTTTAATAAATTATTTTTATCAGATATTTAATTATTTTTTTATAATATAATTTTATGCCGCCATGTATTTGGTATTTCATAAATTTTTAAATAATTTGACAAGAAACACTCTGGTGAAAAAAATTTGAATTTTGTCGTGACCTGGCAAGTTTATGTTTACCTTATATTTTTTATATGTAGATGTACTGAAGCGATGAATCTGTAGGCTAGATCCACGCTTCACATCTTTCTAAATTGTTAGACTAGGATCAAACCAGATCCACGTGTGTTATGATGTTTATAAAACTTTCTATCTGCCATTTTATATACATTTAATTTTTAGACTAGCAAATAAGTGATTAAAATATCAAATTTCTATTTAAGTGTTTTTATTATAAATATTGGAGGGGCCCAGATATATATATATATATGCGCAAATACATATATATATAATTACAGACGAAAACTTTTATAAAAATCAATAAATAAATTTTAATATGCTATATTTTTTTAAGTATTTTATTCTGGAGATTTACTTTCATGATAAACCTTGCTAACTTTCCGTAGCGTCAAACAAAAGAAAATCCATTAACAAAATGGTAATGGAATTTTCTAATTAAATTAAAATTAAAATGGAAAAGATATTTGAAACAATAAAATCATTGGGTTTATCAGGAGAGTCGATCTCAAGACTACAATGCAAAATACTTTAGGTCGATAATTGCAGTCACCGGAATATCAACATATCCACTTAGCCTTGGACGAATGAAAAAGGGAATTTCTCAAATGTAGTCAAAAAAGGGTATAAATATCCCATGAGAACAATAGAGGTCAGCTAGTCATAGTTTTCGTCAGTGATTGCCTGGCGAATCCACACCTGTTAAATTTTTAATAAATATAAAATGTTTAGAAGCATGGTAGCGGAGTAGACAGCCTTATAGCCTGCCTGTCTCCCCGCTGTCCCAAAGATGATCGCTAAATACCATAAGCCGGAGAAACTTCATCAAAATGTGTAATTGTTGGACTGTTGAACTCTCAAATTAAAATTCATAGCTAACTGTGCCTGTGCGGAAATTCATACTTTATCGTGGGATCCAAATTTCCACAAGGACTCAGAATAAATTAGGTAATATGTTCCCAATTTGTTTATTTCTAACCGCCTAATTTATTCTTAAAAACTCCAGTTGACCTGATCAGTGATAATGTAATTTTGCTACCTTTAATGTCTTCTTAAACGAAATCCCCTTTAATTTAATATAATTGCTTAACTAAATTTTATTTGCTATCACTTTAAATCTAATGTCTCTACTCTCATTCTGTTTGTCTTAAAATTATGCCTCTTAATGCTAAACTTTCTCTAAAAATGGTTCAGAAAATATTATTATTATTATTTACTTAAGAATGTATTTGTTAAGACTGACAAATAATGTCTTGTTTAAAATGATATCACTATATGCCATTGAATTATTTCCCTCTTAAAATAATTTCACTTATAATAAAGTTATATTTAAAATAGGGTTATTGAAAGTAGTTGTCTCGTACATCTCAGACTTGGGTGGGCATCTATACCGCTCCCTTACTTGAGGCATAATTAGTGTCAGGATCGAAATTTATGTTAACAAATTTATAAAATAAAACAGAGACATTAGAAAAGTTATACAAATTTTTATTAAATATATATGTGAATTTAAGCTACCTGTGGTTCGTCTCCATTCATTTTATACTAAAATTAATGTTTCTAATTAATTATTGTGCTGCTATCTGATGACACAAGGTCACATACATACCAGTTCTATATTTAAGTTAATGAATAGGTCTAATTAGAATCAATATTGGAGTTAGACATTAGAATTAGTTGAGGCTCATGCTCTACCATTGATGTTAGTGGACCGGAGGGTCGAAAAGATTTATTGCTTACCTCGAAAATGTTGTTATTAGTTGGCAGATTTAGAGAGTGGGTGAACAGGGCAGAATCCATAAGTATTTTTTATCTTTGATCTCGCGTACAGTTGGATTCGAGGTACTTTTACCCAGGCTGTGAATTGTGTTAACATACAATTTCGACCGGTGCAGTACCTATGTTACATTTACCAATAACATAAAATTTTATTCTATTATGAATTTTATATTTCCAACTAATTTATTTATTTTCTGAAAAAAAGTGCAGTAGACCAAAGAAGCTTGAGAACTTTTAATTTAGATAAATTTTTCAGCTATGATTTAATCAAAGCCACATCTAATTAAAACTGGAAGAATAGGCCAAAACCATCTGATCTAGCAAATAATAGAACTGATCTGAGCAACTATGTGACAGCTCTCACTTGCAGTGTCTTTTCATTTAAGGTAGTTCAGATAAGTTCTATTGTTATTTGCTAGATTATATAGTTTTAGCTTTCTCTTCTAGTTTAAATTGATTGGATCCTTGGTTTCATCATAATTCAAAAAATGTATCTAAATTATTTCAGAGAAATTCTAATTTATATTTAATGCTTGAAAGTTAGTTTCCTCATCTTTTTTTTTTTTCATTGAAATTTATTTTTTAAACAATTTAGTATTGGAAACTTCAAATGTCAGCTGATTTTAAGATAAGTATTTTCACTGCTACTTTAATACTATGAACAAGGTGTGGAGCAATAGTGATAATTAAATGCATCAATAAAGCATTTCTGTTTATTAAGCATAGAAAATGAGCACAGAATCAGCATTGGATGCTAATATAGGGTATTATAAACAATAATATTTACCCTACCCAGTAATAATCATTACTCAAAAATCAACTTAGTTGTCAGTCATTCTTTGTGAGTGGATTTTAAAGATAAAAGATAAAATCTTAGACTAGTTATCACTTAGCTAATAACAAACATAGGGCATATTATAAAAGTAATCAATATTTCATGCATGCATATATATAAGTGCTAAAAATAATTATAATGTAATCTCAAATTTCTGAAACCATATGATTTCCAGTTATCATCAATATTCTGGATCATCAGGTATCTTGAATGTTTTCTCCATTAATAAATTAATTATCAAATCATTAAAGTAAATTGAAGTATGTGGATTTAAAATATGAATTTTTTGAGCTTATTATGATCCAAATTATTGTAGAGAAAACCATTTGCTTGTCCATATACATAGCTTATATTACCATGATTTTATAGTTGCCTATGTGTCTTGTAAATCTTACAGGTAGTAATAGTTGTCAATTTCTTGACTCCAAGTTTATTTTTGTTATAAATTTCTCAAGTTATTTAATTATTTTCATTTCATTTTCATCCATTCATCTTTGTGGGGGGGGGGGGGTCTGTAGCTCCAGGTTACCAATTTAACAATTATTTTAATTGCAGATTAACATTAGTTGAGATACCATGATTTTGGATAGATCAGTGCATAAGGGTTTTGTCAGGTTGTTTTTTTTTTTCTAAATTCCTTTTAGTGAAATTGGTTATATATTCAAAACAATTTTTTTGTAATTTGAATGAGATCAAGTTAGCGTCAGATTTCCAAGCTTAAGTTCTGATTGCTAACTCATTATTACTGAAACATATTAGCCACACTTTTTTTTAAAAAAAAAAATCTAATCTTGATGTCAATTTTCTACCCAATCACATGACAACCTCAGAAATTATTCCTTTAAGTTTTGACTAATTGATTTTTTTTCTTACAAGAAATTTTTTTTTTTTAAAAAAATCTCTTTATACACCAATTGAAAAATACATTTAATTTCTTCTTTGATAAGGATTTTAATCTCTTTATTTTTTGAAAAATAAAATATTTATATATTGATTGAAAAATAATACTTTATTCCTTCAGAGATAAAGTTATTAATATCTAAATTTTGTTTTTTATTTTTTGAAAAATAACATATTCCATTTATATCCCAGATCCTAATCTCTTTTGTATTTTTTTTTAAAATAATATGTATAAAAATGAACTACCTAAAAAAGAAAAAAATTCCTCCTTTTTTTACAACTATACTCAATAAAATTAAATATTTTATTAATATTATTATGTCTCATAATTTGTCACATGATCATTTCATGTATATAAATTTTTAAAAAAATATATTCTAACTAAATTCCTGCAGTTAACATGTGACGAAAGACATCTTCTTGCTACATAATGGAGGAAAAAAATTAAATTTATAAAAAGACAAAATAGAAGCATGGTGTTCATATCATTTAGCCATAATAATTTACAAATATACTACTATTTTTTTTTCTTGGTATTGATGGTTGTGGGGTTTAATTTTATGTTAAAATATGAGTATCTTTTTACTGTAATATACTTTTTTTTAAAATTAGTGCATGCCTTTAAAATTAAATAAAAAATCTAAAGTTAAGTAAATCCAATTCCTATTAAAGTGGTGAAATCTTGCTGCCATGAAAATTTCAAAGGTCCCTTCATAATTTTGTCTATCAAGAAAAGTAATTGAATAGTATTCCAAATCATTGAGGAGTTGATAATTATATTTCATTATTTAATTTGACTTGATCAACTAAGAAATTACTTGATCATCATCAATAGTTGTTTTTATCCCATTATTTATATTGGTTGTAATCTTTGTCATTACAAGGTTTGACATTTATATTTCTTACTAATTTTCTGACAAACAATTAAAATAGAATATTATTAATGAAGATATAAAAAATGGAATTGTAATTTTGATTTGTTTAAGATAGTTGCAAAATGGTAATATAATTAAAAAATAATAATAAACTATTGGCTTTACTCTGAATGGGTGTGATACTCTCACATGAATTGTGATGAATGTATTTGTTGAAAATGTATATTTGCATTTATGGTCAGAGCATCAATATTCATGTGATCAATATAGGTTAATCTGTGACTTATCCCCTAGCTAATAATAACTAGATTTTCATTAAATAACTAGCTAGATTGGCTATGTATTTGTTTAAACATTTGGAAAATAATTTCTGAAATTCACCTGACTCATACTTGAGCTCTATATTATAGTGTAATATAATTTAATTATATGTGCATATATTGCAGAATGTTGGAAAGAAAAATACAGTTTTGAATATATATACAATTAATTTTCTATACTTACATAAAACCAAGTAAAGTGCAAAAAAATGCTTTCAAGTCAACACAGTTTGTTATTATTTGTTTAAAATGTTTCATATTATACACTATGGTTAATGATAAACATGCATATGACAGTACAACTTACATAAAATTGAACTTACACAAAGTCATAGAATGGACAATTTACTTAAGAAGACTATCTCTCTCTATATAAATGAAAAACAGTAACTATTCAATGAAAGCCACAAAGCTAATTTGATTTTAAAGTATTAGATATAATGGATATTAGAAAAAAAAATTTTTTTTTTAATTAGTGAAATATCATGTACAGTATATATATTTACAGCAGCTCCTCATTAATGAATATGGCCATTCTAACTCTAAAGAAAAGAAATCTATTCTAGATATGATTTTATACAATCATTTCTGTGAACCACCAATATGTTGAAACAGTAGAGTCTGCTTTGCAGATCTTCGTTTCACCTTTTCTTACCTATTTCCTACCCCCATACCTTAGTTTGAACCCCAATCTATCGTAGTGTGTCTGCAATACGCTTATATACCGAAAATCCCGCCTAATTTTAAACCACGAGTACAATGCTCGTATTATATATATATATAAGTCATTCCCAAATAAATAAAAGATTATAGATTATGTATATGTTCACATAATTTTGATTTATTAAAAAGTAGGTTATATAAGGCGTAATTGCGCACACACTATGATATGCATTTTAAAACATATCAAAATTATAAATTGTTGAAGTTATTTTGTTTGAATCTATTTACAAATATATTACCGTCATAATATATTTTGATTTAAAATAAAATTCATTTAGTAAATATTCGTTTAGTAAATAGATTCAAATATTGCAAGTTAAAAGTAAAATAATTTTCGTTTAATTTAATAAAAGTCATTCCAAATATTTCTGTTAAAATAAATGAGGGACAATAGTTTAATTATTTCATGTTGTAATTAGTTAGGGTTATATAAGTTTATCTAAAAACAGCAGATGTCCACTTGAGGTTTTCTTTAATTAATAAAAGTAATTTTTAATTAAATCTAGTTTGTAATTCGAATGTCAACAGGGAAAGTAACAAAAGAAATTAATTAATGTTGAATTCCTTTAGACATTCGGATGATTACAGCTGATAAGTCCGATATATTTTTGTAATGCTCCAGGGCAGTTCTATTGTTAAATTCTACTATAAAAATGAGGTTTTTCTTTTGTTCTCCAGTTTTTCTTCTAATGTTTCTAAGAGAAATCATTCTGAGTTCTATTCTAGTAATTTGTAATTGACATGACAGAGTAGAGCGCGAGAAGGCTATTTCCGGAATGGTCATCTGCTGCCGTAGACCATCGGAAGCTATCACACAGGGAACCCCGGAACTGCTGCTGCTGCTGCCAAAAATATGAACATTTCCAGATTTTGCTGTTAAATTATATAAAAACCTGCCGACCATCAATCTACCTAAATGCTTCTCCAGAGGTAACCCTAAATTAACCCAAGAGCTCTTGTGATAACTAACATGCTATAGCTATTTAAAATTATTTTCCTTATATTTCACATAACTTCATTATGTATTTCTTTAACGTGTTAATATAATATAATCAACAGTTTTGCTCTATCTTTGGGTTAATATTTTCTATTTACAAAGCTTTTTTTATTTTATTATGATAATGTGTCAGAATCGTCTTTGACCAAGTGAACTATTCCCTTTATTGAAAGTAAGATGCCGCTATTAAGGCATATTTTAAATTTATAATTTTCCAATTTTATTATCTTGCAAATCACTCGTTCGAGGGCGATTCTTTTCTTTAATATAATATAATCACATAGTTTAAAATCTACGTTATTGATTTTAATCTAATATGAGAGTATGTGCGAGGTCAATGATTAAATGTGTCCCCTAATGCATGATTGCGTATATAAATCTATACTTACTTTTCAAACCCGCAAGCATGCATTTTCCTATTTTAATTACCGTGTTCTACTTTAATTACAAAGTTCATCATTGATGTCGAGAATGTGTGGACCCTTTTAAATGAATTTCTGGGAATTTGATTGGGCATTTCTCTTAATCCAAGTACCCATTCAGTATGTTTTGTATACAGTCGTCTCGTATTGCTGGTAAATGAATTAGTTGTTGAGACTGCTTTGTTTTATTTTTCCAAGGATTCTTTACACGGCTAAAGCCGTTCTCTTCGCCCTTTTGCGATTTCCAGGCAGAGTGTGTTTCCAAATGACACACCTGGGAATTAAACGCAGTCGTCACACAGTCGCTAAGTTTTGGCTGTTCATAAAATACTTTCCTACGGGTTAGCGGCGATATGCCCTCCGTAATCATTCCAAATATTCCATTATTGTTTTATTTTATATTTATTTTACAAAGCATCCGTGACTTAAACGTGTCACACCCTCCAACTTTAATAAATTCATTATCAGCACTACTGACCTCCCAATGCAACTCTATTAATATTATTATCAAATAAATGCTTTGATCACATTCCCACTTTGTTGCTTAGTAAGCTTTAGTCCGTTTTATTCTCAAAATCAATAAATATTTTAGAACACTTAATTTTCAAATATTTTCTTAAACTTGTATAATTGCTCAAAGCACCTCGCACATGTTCCTATCTCGTCAAGCACATTATCGTAATGCTATTAGCCCGAGGAATAGAATATATCACTTTGTTTTAAAACCTTTTTGTCATTTATTGAAATATAATGCCCACAATTATTTAATACGCGTCCCTGTCTCATATAAGCAGACAGTGGCGTTATATATATATTTTATTTAAATAAATTTTGTGAAATTATTTAAAACTCAATTTGACCTCTTATTTTATTGATTCCTAACACTGTCTCGGTCTATATATATATTTTCTGCATTTTTTTTGTAAATCCATAGATGTTAATTAGCCACTCAAACTTCTTTTAGTATATAGTCTTTTGTTTCTCCCTGACCACCAGGCACCGGTCAAAGGTTATACTAGTAGTGGCATCAGATGTGTTATCACGTAGATGGCGCTGTGAAATTTGGACTTTAGATTCGAACTTAGTATATCTCGAAGGCAACCCCTCCTAGAATGTTCAGTTTTGTGTCTGGGGTTTGAATTCTGCAGTGTGTTAGCGAGATAGACGATTCTGACTGTTACATAGTATTTTTTTTCCGGGTCCATGGCTTGCCCAAATGTGGAGCCTCGAATATTTAAACACCCATATCCCTGTAGATCTTAATTAGTTAAACACCCACATCCCTGTAGCTTAATTTTAGCACTTTGTTTCATATTTAATCACTCAGATCCTTTATATTTTGATATATATAATATTTTTCAAACTCTATATTATCTATATTGTTTATTTGCGTGTATATTTCATATATTTTGTTTGACTCTGGCATTCAATTACTTATTCTATATAATCAGAACTTGTTCAAACTTGCTATAGTGCGATACGAGCCATCTGTATTTATCTGTATCCATTGTTTCATTTAAGTCACGCTATATACGCATGGCGTGAATTACTTAAATATTGTCCCAAGTGAATATTGTGACAATCTATGAATATTTCAAATATTGTATTTTTCTATCAAAATAAAGTTTTATCGGCTCAACGCGCAAGATAGCATAATAATAATTTTGTACGGTAATGACCTAGATATGTAATAGGCTATCGTATGGAATTCAAAATTCAATAATAAATAAAATGTTGAAATCAATAAAAAAAAATGCGAATGTTTTAACGAGTGCCCATAGTTAAATGGAATACAGTAATTTAAAATTAATTTTGGGAAGCTAACAGTCTATGGATCCTTTTAACTGGTGGCATGGCGCCCAAGGGTAATTTCATTAAACGGAGTTACTTCTAAAATAAATTTTGTCACCAGGCTAGATTCTTTTATATGTAATTTGTTTTTTTTTCAACGTGTATAAATTTTTCTTAGACCAAATAATGAGACGTAAATCGGATCAATAATTGTATAAATATAAATATATGTATGCTTTAAATAAGAAGGAAAGAAATAAGTATACCCAGATCTAACGAATGTTAACATATATAAATAAAATTGCTTGAGTTTAAAAATATATATGTTAGCGAAACAATTTGACAGAATTTAAGAGATTTTTATATATACGGGCAGTTAAAAATATATATGTTGGCAGCAGATTTAAGCGAGAAATTTTAGCAGTAGTAAGAGGGCAGTAGTTGGGGTTTTAGTGATAAATTTAAAAGCAGCAATTAGGCCAACAGAACCGAGAGGAAGATAGCCTATTAGCCATTAATAAAATTTGAAGTCAAACGTAATAATCGCAGAGAATCAAACAAGGAAAATATAATAATAGTATTTTTTTTTTACTGTATGAGTTTTAGTAAGTTCAACCGTAAAACAGCTTAAAAGTTTTCTTTATCAGTGCTATATATTGTGTTTTAAAAGTACACCTATTCGTTAAGAAATTTTTTTAGGATATATTAAATAGTTAGCCGTAAAATAAAAATAAAAGTCATCATCGATCACGATAATCATCCAAGGCCATGGAAAATACGGATACTAATGAGATCCAATTCCGGAATCTTATAGAGATGTGGGAGCAAAGTGAAGAAAGAGCGAAATGATGGGAAGAAGAGTAAATCCGCAGGAGAGCTGAGGAATGTAAAGAGTTGGCCAAACTCATCCACGAATTGGCACAAGTGAGAGAGGGACAGAAAGCCCTCCGACTTGCATTTGAAAAATGCTGCATTAAGAATGATAAAAGGGTGATTGAACCAAGAAAAGATGAAACACCTGAACTCGGTAGGGTCATTAACAGATGAATCCCTGAACAGAAATTAGAGTCCAATGATTCGGCAAATGAAAAAAATGATGTCCAGGACACAGGACATCAAACCCAGCTAACCAAGCTTCGTCACATAAAAATTTTTCACGAAGTCAAAAAATGTCCACAACTGTATTTAGACGAGGTATTTCCAGCCAAGAATGTACGGGACTTACGGATTCAAACCCAGCTAACCAAGCTTCGTCACATAAAAATTTTTCACGAAGTCAAAAAATGTCCACAACTGTATTTAGACTAGATATTTCCAGCCAAGAATGTACGAGACCTAGGGCCTTAAACCCAGCTAACCAAGTTTACCACCAATATCGAAGTATTTAAAAAACACAAGGAAAATATCCCACCTGATATAGCACAAATATCTCAACCGGATGAAATAAAGGAAATGGCCAAAGTTTTAATCTCTCTGGATTTCAGTCCCTGGGCTAAAGAACCGCCAGACAATGTAAAGAGGCCTGATAATCGGAGACTGCACTTATTAAAATATAAAGGCAGGTATTACCCACCAGACCCAGGATTATAGTAGTTTTTTTAAAACAACAACAAAAAAAAAATGAACACGTCATAGGATAAACAATAAAGGAGATCGGATATAAACAATGTTAAACTATTAGATTTTTTTTAAATAAAATTTTGTTGAAGGGGGGGAGATAATAGAAAATGTTCGCTAGGTGGTAGATTTATTAGTATGATCCAGGTATATAATTCAGTTTCGCTTCTTCATTATATTTATATCCTGTACATTGTGGGTTATCTTGTAAATTTTTTTTATGCAGGCTTCATAGGTGGACACCTGTTGTAAGATCTTTTTTTTTAACAATTTTTTTTGTTCCGTCACTAAGGGAATGTGAAGCAGTAGGGTCTGCTTTGCAGATCTTCGTTTCACCTTTTCTTACCTATTTCCTACCCTCATACCTTAGTTTGAACCCCAGTCTGTCGTAGTGTGTCTGCAATACACTTATATACCGAAAATCCCGCCTAATTTTAAACCATGAGTACAATGCTCGTATTATATATATAAGTCATTCCCAAATAAATAAAAGATTATAGATTATGTATATGTTCACATAATTTTGATTTATTAAAAAGTAGGTTATATAAGGCGTAATTGCGCACACACTATGATATGCATTTTAAAACATATCAAAATTATAAATTGTTAAAGTTATTTTGTTTGAATCTATTTACAAATATATTACCATCGTAATATATTTTGATTTAAAATAAAATTCATTTAGTAAATATTCGTTTAATAAATAGATTCAAATATTGCAAGTTAAAAGTAAAATAATTTTCGTTTAATTTAATAAAAGTCATTCCAAATATTTCTGTTAAAATAAATGAGGGACAATAGTTTAATTATTTCATGTTGTAATTAGTTAGTGTTATATAAGTTTATCTAAAAACAGCAGATGTCCACTTAAGGTTTTCTTTAATTAATAAAAGTAATTTTTAATTAAATCTAGTTTGTAATTCGAATGTCGACAGGGAAAGTAAGAAAAGAAATTAATTAATGTTGAATTCCTTTAGACATTCGGGTGATTACAGCTGATAAGTCCGATATATTTTTGTAATGCTCCAGGGCAGTTCTATTGTTAAATTCTATTATAAAAATGAGGTTTTTCTTTTGTTCTCCAGTTTTTCTTCTAATGTTTTTAAAAGAAATCATTCTGAGTTCTATTCTAGTAATTTGTAAATCTTGACATGACAGAGTAGAGCGCGAGAAGGCTATTTCTCTCCGGAATGGTCATCTGCTGCCGTAGACCATCGGAAGTTATCACACAGGGAACCCCGGAACTGCTGCTGCTGCTGCCAAAAATATGAACATTTCCAGATTTTGCTGTTAAATTATATAAAAACCTGCCAGACCATCAACCCTAAATGCTTCTCCAGAGGTAACCCTAAATTAACCCAAGAGCTCTTGTGATAACTAACATGCTATAGCTATTTAAAATTGTTTTCCTTATATTTCACATAACTTCATTATGTATTTCTTTAATGTGTTAATATAATATAATCAACAGTTTTGCTCTATCCTTGGGTTAATATTTTCTATTTATAAAGCTTTCTTTTATTTTATTATGATAATGTGTCAGAATCGTCTTTGACCGAGTGAACTATTCCCTTTATTGAAAGTAAGGCGCCGCTATTAAGGCATATTTTAAATTTATAATTTTCCAATTTTATTATCTTGCAAATCACTCGTTCGAGGGCGATTCTTTTCTTTAATATAATATAATCACATAGTTTAAAATCTACATGTTATTGATTTTAATCTAATATGAGAGTATGTGCGAGGTCAATGATTAAATGTGTCCCCTAATGCATGATTGCGTATATAAATCTATACTTACTTTTCAAACCCGCAAGCATGCATTTTCCTATTTTAATTACCGTGTTCTACTTTAATTACAAAGTTCATCATTGACGACGAGAATGTGCGGACCCTTTTAAATGAATTTCTGGGAATTTGATTGGGCATTTCTCTTAATCCAAGTAAAACCCATTCAGTATGTTTTGTATACACTCGTCTCGTATTGCTGGTAAATGAATTAGTTGTTGAGACTGCTTTGTTTTATTTTTCCAAGGATTCTTTACACGGCTAAAGCCGTTCTCTTCGCCCTTTTGCGATTTCCAGGCAGAGTGTGTTTCCAAATGACACACCTGGGAATTAAACGCAGTCGTCACACAGTCGCTAAGTTTCGGCTGTTCATAAAATACTTTCCTACGGGTTAGCGGCGATATGCCCTCCGTAATCATTCCAAATATTCCATTATTGTTTTATTTTATATTTATTTTACAAAGCATCCGTGACTTAAACGTGTCACACCCTCCAACTTTAATAAATTCATTATCAGCACTACTGACCTCCCAATGCAACTCTATTAATATTATTATCAAATAAATGCTTTGATCACATTCCCACTTTGTTGCTTAGTAAGCTTTAGTCCGTTTTATTCTCAAAATCAATAAATATTTTAGAACACTTAATTTTCAAATATTTTCTTAAACTTGTATAATTGCTCAAAGCACCTCGCACATGTTCCTATCTCGTCAAGCACATTATCGTAATGCTATTAGCCCGAGGAATAGAATATATCACTTTGTTTTAAAACCTTTTTGTCATTTATTGAAATATAATGCCCACAATTATTTAATACGCGTCCCTGTCTCATATAAGCAGACAGTGGCGTTATATATATATTTTATTTAAATAAATTTTGTGAAATTATTTAAAACTAAATTTGATCTCTTATTGATTCCTATCACTGTCTCGGTCTATATATATATTTTCTGCATTTCTTTTGTAAATCCGTAGATGTTAATTAGCCACTCAAACTTCTTTTAGTATATAGTCTTTTGTTTCTCCCTGACCACCAGGCACCGGTCAAAGGTTATACTAGTAGTGGCATCAGATGCGTTATCACGTAGATGGCGCTGTGAAATTTGGATTTTAGATTCGAACTTAGTATATCTCGAAGGCAACCCCTCCTAGAATGTTCAGTTTCGTGTCTGGAGTTTGAATTCTGCAGTGTATTAGCGAGATAGATGATTCTGACTGTTACAATGTCTATATGTAGAACATACTTGCCCATTTTTCTGTTTATTTGGTAATTTGCTATACTGTCTCAATTTCTTTAGCAGAAAACTTTTAATTCTGAAGTACTTCAAGACCATTTCTCATTGTAATGGAAACAACACTGCATTTCTCTAGAATGTCTTTGAGATAATCTTATAACATAACAAGATCTACCTTTCTAAAGAAACCCATCTCAAATTTACCATAAAACATCCTTTTAGGAAATCTTGCATTAGACCTTAGTTTTATATGCCCAGTCTAATGAAAATATGATTTTATAACAATGTATAATAAGTTTATGAATTTCAATGTGTTTTTTTTTTTTGTTTATTTGTTTGATATTTACAATTTTTTTAGGGTAACATATAATTGAAGTCATGTAGATTGGTACAGTATAATTTGTAGTGACACTGTATTGATTGGTTTTATGGTGTTATTATATTTTCAAAATTTGCAGAGCATTCTTAAATGAAACTTTTCTAATGTTTTTATCATTTCCACACTGTAAATTAGGTAAGTTAATAAATAACTCTTAGTTAACAACTAACTTAGTTGAAGTAGTTATTTCACTGTGATTAAATACTCTTTAATGCATCAAAATCTTTATGTATTATATTCAAAACAGTAAACATATTCTGCACATCATCTTTTGAGTTGGCAAAAACAGCACAGTCATCAGCATACTGTAAACCCAGAATCCAAGAAGATGCTTTTATTTTCACTTTTAGTCGATTCAAATTAACTATTCTATCATTATGTTTTCATTAAGCCATTATAAAACAGTTCCAAAAAACAGTGTTGGAGCAATTATACATCACTGCTCTAACACCAGTTTTCATTTCAAATGCCTCAGATTTTCCACCTAACTATTCCCTCATTTAGACATGTGAAAGCTATATAATGTAATTAAACTTTGTTTGATGATCAATTAATTTCAATCAATATCATAAACCTGCTTTTATTGAGTCAAGAGCCTTGACCAAATCAATAAAAGCAATATATAAATCACTCTTTTTGACACTTTTCTAACGTCTCTAGTATTAGATTAGGTTACAATTTAAATGTTAATTTTGTCTTTTTTTAAAAAAAAAAAAAAATAGTTACAATGCTTGATTGATTTTAAAAAATTTCATAATAAAAATTAGCATTTTATCGATTGTTAAAAATGAATGTGTGTAAATTATTTAAAAAATGTTTCATAGTGAATCACTGTCATGTTCATTAGTTAGCAAATTTGCTGTACCCATGGCCGAATTTAGATTGTTGGGGGGGGGGGTAGTTGAGGATTTCTATGCAAGCTTAGGGATTTTTTTTTATACCCAAGTTAGTTAGCCCTTAGTCAATTCAATTAGTCATGAAAATAAGTATATTAAAGATTTAGCTTTTCTTAGAAGATAAAAACAAGCAAGGAATACTGCTAAAATTATCTCTCCTTGACTAGACAATGTTTTTGTTTTATTTATTAAGTTCTATTTCAAATCCTTTTTTTTTTTAAATTAATAAAGTGTGCTCATTTATTGAGTTGTTTTTTTTTTAATACATTATGTGAATGTGTGCATGCTTCTAAAACAATTGATTATAGACAATTTTCAAAAACAATTTTGAAGTATAAAAAATACTTTTAAAAAATATTGTTAACAATAAAAGAACTCTAGTAGTCTATGGATCTGAACTTTTTATATATATATTTTACATTAACTGAATTAATCTCTCATTTTTTTATTCATTTTTTTACAATAAGTTTTACATAAAAAATATAATCAACCCATTATGAGGCATACTTTAACCCTATAGTCATTTTGTATAACTGTGTGTGATGAGTCATAGAGATTGTTCATTATAATTAAATCCTGTTATTAGTTATGCTAAGTTTTGAATTAATTCAGACAGGTAATCCAACTTTTGCATTGATATTAAACTAGGCAAACATAGCCGTGAAGTTGAGAAAAATTAGCCTTAGAAAAAACTAATCACTAATTACAAAATGAAAATTGTATAATTTAGTTATTGATATAATTTATTTTTAATTAGTTATACATTTTAATAGTTTTACTTCAACAATCTGCAATTATTATACAGTATACAGTTGTTACTAACATTGTAAAAAAAAAAATATATGTGCATTCTTTATATTTTCAAAAACGTATTTTAAATAGCTGATAATTTTATCTTTCTTGTCAACAAACAAATTTAAATTAATGGTTTAATTTTAAAGCGTTTCTTTTTAATTTTTTTATTTTCCAAATAAATTGATAATAAATATTATTAAAATAAATGAATACTATATTCTGCTCACTAAAGTGACTGTTGGAGTGCTAACAGTGAAATAAGCGTTTTACTGGTGATAATAAAGTACTCTTTCTGTCTTATTATTTAAATATTCTTAGCTATGTCAATTTGCTTTCTATAAATATCCTGTGATCTTTTTAATGAGTACTGTTACTAGTTTCATAATTCTGAAAAATACTAAATTAACTATAAATTTATTTGTTTAATATCATTATATTATATACATTGGCCTGTGTTTATTTAATGTTTATATATATATACATAGATAGAAAAAGATATGTATTTGATCTAGTCTAAACATATTTGTTCATGAAAAAAGTAATTATTTTACATACAATGCTATAATCAGAAATTTAACATTCCATAGAAGAAGAAGAATAGGTAAGTAGAAAAAAAATTTTTTTAAGAATTAATAAGGAAGAAGAGAAAGAATGGAGTAATATGTAAATAGATTTTTCTAAATGTAGATCTGTTAGAGATATATCCAATATTTAATTTGATTTAAACCATATTCTTTAATATGTTCATATACATTTAGTTTTTTTTTTTTCTAATAACTGAATTATACAATAAATTGCATTAAGGAATGTCATATAATAGCAAACTATCACTGTGAACAAAAAGATATTATTACATCATAATACTCTTGCTTTATTGCCTCTATCTGTTTTTGGACAGAGAACTTAACAAGTATATACTATTAGATTATGACAGCCTAACTTTTTTTAATTTTCAGCTATTTACTATATTTCCTTATCAGTAACAGATAAAAAATTTATTTCTTATAAATATATTAAAATTATTTTTTAATAAACTTTAAAATCAAATTATTTTTAAATGTCTTTGACAAAATAATCACACAAATGTATAGTTATATATAAGACTGGTAGTATTTTTCTAGTGCATTAGTGAGAGTGGCAGATGTTAGAGCTATGGGTTTCACAATTGATCCCTAGCTGAGAAAAATAAAAGAAATTCTTAATTTGGTCAACTAAATTGAACTGTTGTGCTCAGCTTGTCACTTGGATTCTTGAATCACCCATTAAAATGTTTTGCAAATAAATTGTAAACTTAATCTTTTTACCAAAAACTTATCAAATAATGTTTTTAAAAAAATTTCACATATTAAGGAACTTAATAATAATGGAATTTCATCAAATAGAACCTTTTAACTGAAAAAGACAAAATGTAAATTAACATTCTCTTCAGTTTGATTTATTAATGTACAGATTTTTAATGGCCTTTCTCTTTTTTTATTTTATTTTAAATATGGATTTATCAATTTTTTTAGTGCTGAGTTTTATAAAATGTGCTGCTTAGATGAGTTATTTAACTCAAAATAGTCTGTCGATCATGTCCAGATGTTAACAGTTGCTAAATTTTTAATAGCCAGTTTAGTTGTATTATATCTATATTATTTATGATTGATATAATATTTTTCATATCCCAAATATATTGTGAATAAAATCATTATCAAGAGATATGACATTAATAAAATTGTTATAATGATCCATTCTTTTATAAATTTTATTTAATGATAGTAGTGATGAATATCCTATTTTAGTCATTTGATTGAGACAATTTAACCAAACTTCATTTTAGATTACTATAAATATAAAAGTAGTTGAGAACAATTACACATAAAGTTCTTGTACTTTTGCCAATTTTAGGTTTGTCTTATATTTGAATGATTACTATCCTGTCAGTTCTTAATATATAAAAAGGAAACAGATGGAATAATGTTAGGATTGTAATAGTATATCAATTTTATCTGAGTATAGAAAAAAAAACAATTTGGTTATTTGAATGAACACTATTGGCTGCTCAAATATCACATGACTTCCCAAGAAGCTTATAATGTGTTTTAAAAAAAATTTTAAAGCGAAAAAATTTAATTTCAACATTACTGATTTCAAGAGAAAAAAATTAGAACGAAAAACATAAAAAATCAATTCCAGTTAAATTATTTTTTAGTGTTTAATATAAATTCTAAAAACATTTAACAATTTTTCAAGTTTTACAGTTATCTATTATAACTGAAACAGTTTTATAAGAAATACTCTGTCCTCATTACTACTTTAAAATATGTAATTTACTTATATGTGAAGTTGCTAACTCAAGAATAAAAGTTTGGTCTTATTTTAAACAAGAAAATAGAATACTAATGATAAAATTTTGGAATTTTTTAAAAATATATTGTAAAATACTTTCAGCAATTTGGTTTAATGTGCAAAACTCTTCATACAATAGTGCTACTCAGTGCAAGCCAGAGTAATCAGTGATGCCAGAAGACTTGTGCATAAAATCCCTATCTAGTGCCTACTCATCCAATATCCCTAGACTAGTTTTTAGCTTGTAGCTTTCATCAATGAGGAGCTTTGAATCTGAGAGCACTGCATCTAGATCTTAGGGTTTAATGCAATTCTCTAGCAGCCACATTTTATCTCTAACTTAACTACAAAACTATGAGAATAAAATTGAAAACACAATATTTTCAATCCAAGCTGATTAGCTTATATAGTCATATAGGTCTAAACTCAGTTCAATACCAATACATTTTGGTGTCTTTGGCTCTTTAATAACCATAACTACCATTATCCTTTTAGGCAGGATTGGTATTAAACCACTAAACATCATATGATCACTATTTCTTATGCTTGCTCATATCTGTTATTAAAATAGGCAAAACTCTCCATACTGTAGTGCCACCTAGTGCAAGCCAGAGTAATCAATGGATGACAGAAGGCTTGTACATAAAATCCTCTATCTAGTGCCTACACATCCGATATCACAGAGTAGTTTCTAGCTTGTAGCTTTCATCAGTGAGGAGCCTGGCATCCATTGATTACTCTGGCTTTCTCTGAGTGGCACTACTGTATGAAGAATTTTGCCTGTTTTAATAATAGTTATGACCAAGCATAAGAAATGGTGGTCATGTAATGTTTGTTTAATGCGTTTGGTTGCTGAGCAAAATTGCTGCTAAAATCATCTGCTGAAGCAGATGACAAACAAAAAATCAATTTTATTATTAATAATTCACTAGAACTGCTGTTTTGCTTTGCACTTAGGTGTTTGGATGTTATTTAATCTAACAAAGCAATTGTAATGATACAAACTTTGCTAGTTTTTGGTGTTGTATATTACAAGCTTCCTCGGTTAATCAAGCTTAAATTGAGTGATAGACCAAACATTCTTAAGCATAATGAAATAACAGTAATGTAGAAAAAATATTCTCCTATTTTATAACTTAAATAATTATATAATTTAAATAAAATAAAACACAGTAACAATCATGTTTTTATTTATAAAAAGCATTTGTGAAATTTGCAAACATTCTCTTTTTTTTTTTTGAGATTAATATTAAGTTATATTTATAAAAAAATCATTTGTATTTTATATTCCTTAATTATCATACAAAAAGGAATTAGAAACAATTATTTTATAATTTCTTGTAGACCAGATGAAAGAGAATACAAGTGTGTAAATAATGGGTATAAAAATAAAATACATTTTGTAACTTTGTTTAATAATTCAGTCAAAGTTAAGTTCTATCCCAAAAAAAAAAAAAAAAACCCCCCAAGATCTAATTAAAGATAATTATAGGATAAAGAAAGGAAAAATAACGGATTTGTGAAAATTACTAGTAAAAGAACAAACAAAAATAAAGAAAAGCAGCTTAGTGTGAAAAATACAAGAATAAAAAGTCAAGACTGGTGGGAAGAGTTGTCTTTCAGTTAAAGACTGTGTGAGGAGAAAAAAAGATGAGAGACAATAAAGGCATTTGTGAGAGCCAGAGTGTAAGTTACCTGCATTGTGTGGCTTATAAAATTAAGGAGTTTGTCAAAATGTGAAAAGATTCATATTAGTTCTAGCTTCTTGAGTTTTATTTACCATTTAAGAATACTGTTAAGTACTTTTTAGTATTGATTCAAACTCAGCTAGTGTAATGTTTTGAGTAGTGAAAATAATGTGTTATGCTAACTGATGTGCATCAGTTGGAGTCTAAGCAATATAGCTCTACCAACTTTAGAAAAAATGTCTATAAGGAGTCCAGACATAGTGAATATATGAAATATGGCTTATTTGTCCACAGGAGAACAGGTTTTCATCACATGGTGTTATATAGCCTGCCTATTGAATTAGAAAGTAATTACCCCTAGGGAATTAAACCATATTAAGGATTTGATCTTGAACATTATTTTAAGGCATTATTAATTTTTTCAAATCATTGATAAAGACATAAAAAGTATTCTGATTATAATAAGTGTACTGAATTATTAACGACTTTTTAAATTTAAATGCATACTAACTATACCAGCCGCTTTGCTTGCCATTATTAGATTAAAAGAATGTAATGTACTTGATAATTAAAATATATTTAAATAATATTTATATGAAATAATAATAAATGTGTTGTTAATAGCAGTTAAAATAACTATTTTAACACATTTTTTAAACAATGTAGGTCATTTTTAACTGCTGTTGATAAATCATTTTATTATTTCATGTACATATTCTTTAAATATATTTTAATTCTATTGGTGTATCAGCACCATTTTAAATTTTACTTGAACCCCTGTTCAATTAAATATTTATTTAAAGTGAAATCCTAAAAGTTTATCAAATTCATTATCATAAATGATCCAAATTGTCATTATTTAAATAAGAAATTGAATACATGGTAAATCAAATTTTATCTGGCTTTACCCAAAAAAAATTCCAGCTTTTAATCATTGCTGTCTTCTTTTTGGGTTTTTTTGACATCATTCAAAAACATTTATGATATAAATTTTTCATGCATATTTATATTGCAAATTATAATTTTTTTTTTAAATGATTAAAGGAAAAATTTAAATGCTAGTAAAATATTTATAGCGTTATATTAAGTCACAAGCAGCAGATTTTCTCATTTATATAGTAATGTAGATAAATAAGGTCTCCATAATATATAAAATTTTGTTGATGTATTTTATTGTATGTATATTTTGGTATAAACATTTTGTTTTATTAATGAATATTACTGGTATATTGTGTGTAAATAGGCACTTATATTTAATCTTTAGTATGTAAACATGTATTTATATTTAATTTTAATAGAATTTGGTTTATTTTATTCATAAAATAATAATGTTTAAGTGTAGTTTCAATAAATCAATCAAAATTATCTAAAATAAAGAATATTTAAATTATTTAATTGCCTGCACCATTCTTCATATTGATCCTGAGAATTTATGTTCTGAACTGAAAATAAAATGGTACTGTTAGTAGAGGAAGTAATGGAGCTATATGAGGTTATTATATTGATAGGTCTCTTTCTGAGAAGAAAGTGGTGCCCTAATTAGAGTTAGTGGAGTTCAAACCTTGTAATCAAATGAACACTTGTACATGAATGTCAAATGCAACTTGCTGAAAGATGATTTGATATATTATAATCAGGAAATATAATTGGGTATCCTATATGAAACCATTTCATAAGGGACATAAAGTTTGATCATCATTATCAGTATTCATTATAATTAAATTTACTTAATCAACTTTGAATTTCTATTAATGTTTGTTAATCTGATGATTTGCATATTGATTTGAAAATAATTTGATTATATGCAAAAGTGTTTGTCTATATATTAATGTATATATATATATGATTGTCAGTAGAGGAATCATTTAGAGTATTTTCCTGTTACATAAAATGGTGCAACCAATATATGGTCTAAATAAGTAGGATATAAACCTGTTAATAAATAAATCATAAAAGCAATATGGATTTATACTAAAGAATACAAAATAAGCCATCATATTTTATGGTTTGGAGGAGATGAGAGCAGCTCTAAATATATATAATAATAAATAATATATAATTAATTAACTAGGGCAATACAGCAGGATATTTTAACAGGCAAATTAAATAAATAAAAATAATGGACAAGTAATGTTTTAAAAAGGGGGAAAAGATGAAAATTAAATGATGATGGGCAAAGTTATTAAAGAAAAAAATGAACATAGGTGTATTTTTGATCTTGGAGAAATGCAATGCATAGTGAAGATGTGGTTGCTGCATTATTCAATGAAATATTATAAACAATAATAATATGTACAATAATTTTAATAGAGGTAAAAACCTATGAAAAAATAAAATAGTAGATATACAAACAGTAAGATGGAAAAAGAAGAAACAATAAATGAAACAAAAGCACCAAAGACAATGCAGAGTATTATTAGTCATCAAGAGCAGGAGGAGCAAGAAATAGAATATTCAAAACCACATGTGAAGCAAAATAGTGACATGGATGTCATTATAAAGTTAATGAAGAAAATCAATGGATATTAAAAAAAGTAAAAATATATCAGCACATGATATAAAGAATCTAGCTAAACATTGAGAAGTAATCAAGCAAGAAGTGAAAGACAAAATAATGGTAGAGAATCATGCAATATTGAAGACATGTCAAAAAGATGGGAAGAAAAATTTAAATAACAAAAAGTATGCTAGGATATCAATTTAAACAAGAGAAATTTGAAAAGATTGATACATAAATGCTTGGAAGTGCTAACACAAAATGAACATAAGAAAAGGAAAATGAAGTTATAATAAAGTTTTGGGGTGAATATGAAGGGAAATGATGCCATATTAAATGTGCAGGGTGATATAAAGGAAATAATAGTAAAAATAAGCCATAGATAGAAGACAAAGAAAAATAAATGAGAGTTACAAAATTTCAGCAAGAGACTAACTTGGACTTAAAAGAATTAAAAACTGCTGGCTAGAAAACTTTGAAGAAATTATTTATCAATTAGAAAAGATAGAGACAGATCAAAAAGAAACAAAGAAAACCAAAGACTACAGATTTGAAAGACTGTGAATTAATAAATAGGATTCAAATCATAACAAATCCCACAGAATGAAATAAAATGAAACTAAAATAAACAAAATTATTAAAGAAGAATAATGATGTTTATAGCACAATAAACTAATTTCTCAATATTAGAATATTTAGAGGTCAGGCTGAAGTAGCACCCACAAAGCATTTGAGTGACTTGTAAAGATAGTTTAATTTACATTCAATGCCAGTAAAAAATATGTTGTGCTATAGCATGCAGCCACGAAACATCACAAATTTCATGGAATTTCAGAATTACAAAGAGATGTTGATTGGGTGGTTATCTGATGGAGTATCAAGAGGGCATTATTTACCAAGTGTCTCATGAAAGATATAAACCTAATGTAATATACTACTCTCTTTGAAAGATAAATGCCCAGATTGAGATCCAATTCTTCTAATAATGAACTTTAAAGGGGATCATCAGAGATACATAAAAGGAAAGCACATTATTTCATTCAATGGAAGGAGAGAAAGTGGTAGTGTTGATTATCTGGGAGTCTGCAACATATTTGACTTATATAATGATTATGATATTACCCAGGCCAACTTATTACTTTTTACAGATCACTCTATCTGAATACTACTATTATTATGAAAAAGAAACGAGTCAGAGGGAAAAGACCATTGACCATAAAGAATTAAGCAGGGACCCCAAGGATGATAGACATAGCCCTAAGTCAGTGTGAGTGAGAATACCATCAGTGTTAAAAATATACTTGAACTGATATGGACTGACTTTTATTAGATGATCAGGAAGCCTACTATATTAACAACCTAGATCTGTTTTAAGGACAAATTATTTTCTGAGTAAAATACACCTGCAAAATAAACCAAATGATGTTCAAGATGACAATTAAAACAAGTATAAATAAACTCATTGAAAGACAGATACTTCTAGCTTGCTAAAAAATGAGAATAATCAATAGGAAGTAAGGAAAATGCTGAAAACTGTGTTGCCAGCCAAGAACTGAATAAATAATAAAGTAGAAATTGGTTTTATAAGAGAACAGAAATATATAGGAGTGTCAAAAGAATTCCTCAATTCATTATTTCATTGAGACAGTATCATCTAGAGGAAAGTAAGCTTAATCATTATTATGGATGGTGAGGTTTGAAACATGGTGATGAGATATAAACAGAATGTTAAAACCCTTCTAGCTATTTATAAATTAAATGAACAAATTGTTTGTTTGCTGTGCCATTCTCTATGACCATCTGGAGAAATCGTTCTGTTAGATAGCACCTCTTTTTAGATTTCCTGGAACTATTTGTATACCAGTCCAGATAGTATTTTTTTAATTGGAGCTAATTTGTAACAGAAAACCCGATGTATAGCTTTAATTGATTAATTTATTTAATATTCAAGTTGAATTACATGTACATGTAAATATTATAACTGATTCTCGGTTCTATTGCATAGCTGATAACTTGTGATGTATGGTAGTTCAGTTGTTGCATGCAGTTGACCAGAGTTTTTTTTTTTTTTTTAAAGAAATTTATTTATTTAACGAAATTTACATTGATTTCATTGCAGAGAGGTTAAGTCTGGATCATATATGTATTTTATTGCGAGGCATTTCAATATTTGTATATCTGTTCTGGTATTGCAGCTTAAGCTCATTTTCACAGTAGATAGTATTCTCTTTTATGGATGATGATTGTACGAGACTGGTGTGATAGTTTGAGTGTGCATTGTTCTTCGTGGGTGGGTGAGTACTGTGCTGATCTATTAGAGAATGGGAAGCTGTATGCATCATTGTTGTGAGATTGGAATTGTGAAGAGTTTCCAAGTGTCATCTTATAGAACAAATGAAGGAGAATACAAATGTGTAAAGAAATGTATAAAGATTCAATAATTTAAACATAATTTTAAAAAGTCTGAAATTAATTTTCTTGTGTATAAAAGAAAGAAATATATTTTGTTACTGTTTAATAATTTAATTAAAGTTAAATTCTTTCATACACACAAAAAAAATCAGAACTATTTAAAGATAATTATTGGGTTTAATTAAAGTTAAATTCTATGGATGAAAAAAATAAGCAATTAAAGATAATTACAGAATAAAGAAAAAACTACAGATTATTGATAGATCACTAGAAAAAGGGAAATGAATACAAAAGATAACAAGTTAACATTGGTAGGAAGAGTTGTCTTTCAAGCAATGATTATTTAAGGAGGAAGAATGAGACAAAATAAAGACATTTATAGAGAGCCAAAGTGCATGTTCCAGCATCATGTAGCTTATAAAATTTAAGTTCATTTAAACATGAGAAAATTCCAGTCCTAGTTTATGAGTATTATTTACTGTCTACGAATATTGTTAAATTTTACATTTTAGTACTGATCAACTCAGTTAGAAAAGTGAAGTTCTGTGAAGTGAAAATTATATTCTAAGCTAACTAATATGTTCCAGTTGGAGCCTAAGCAATGTAGCTCTATCAACTTTTTAAAAATGTCTATGCAAAGATGATGAAGATATGAAATATAGATTAATTTGCCCACAGAACAGCTACTCATCACCTGCAGATTTGTAGCCTGCCTATTGAATTAGACAATAACTGGTCTTAAGGAGTTGTCGATCAGAATGAACTCACAATATTGATTTGTTATTGTATGCTATATAAGATATAAACTAATTAAATGTTTGAAATCATTAATAAAGACACAAAAGATATTCCAATAATAGAAAACTCAGTCAATTGTTAAAGAAGTTATAAGACTTTTTAATTTTATATGCATATAGATATCTCCATAATTTATAAAATTTCATAGATATATTTTTGAGTATAAACATTTTTTTTTTATTGACTAATATTAATAGTGAAATGTAAATCAATACATATTGTATAAACATAGGTTTTTATATTTATTCTTTAGTATTGTTTCTGTTTTAGTAGGATTTATTTTCTATGTTTATTAGTTTGTTACTTTATTTATTAAATTGATACATATTTTATATACATAGGTATTTATATTTAATCTTAGTATTATTTCTGCTTTAATGGGATTTTTCTTCTATGTTTATTAGTGTGTTGCTATGTTGATACAGTAATAATATTTAAGTATAGTTTCAATACATCATTTGAGATTATCTGAAGTAAATAGTTATTTGAATTAATTAGTTGTCTGGCCCATTATGCACCCAATGGTCTCATTCTAAATGCATACATAAGAATTCACCATTGATCTTGAGAATTCATGTTCTGAGCTAAAATGGTATTACCAGAGTAAAAGATGACAGTGCTACAAGAGAGTATTATATCCATAAGTGTCTTTTTGAGAAGAAAGTAGTGTTCTAATTTAGGATTAACATAATTGAAACTCCACCTATAAAAAAATTAATATGTATGAACATTAAGTACAACCCTTTGAGGAATGACTTGATGGATGATGATCAGGAACTGGATACCTTATATAAAGCAGTTGCATAAAGGACATAAGGTTTGGTAATAATCATCAATAATCTAAATGTAATTAATTGAAATTTCAATTAATCTTTGTTAAAGTGATGATTTGCATATTGAATTTTAAAATAATTTGTTTATATGCCAGAATTGTTTTACCTTTATATTAATGTATGGTGCATATATGAATCATCAGTAATTAAACTTGATGTTAACCTACAAAAATTAATGGAAAATTTATTCCATTTTGAATGTTTTGTTGGATATTATTAACATTATTTGTTAACTTCTGCCTAGTATCTGTATGAATTTTTCCTAGACTTTGAAAACAGTAACAAAGAACAGTCCTTTGCTATTTGTTCATTTGTATTAGCTTAATAATTAATTTTATTTATTTATTTATTTATTTTTATAAATATAGAAATTTTTATTTCAGAACAGTGAATACAAGTAAGCAAGTAATATAATCAGAAGGTGAGATCAATAAATTTGGATTACAGTATTTTACAATGAAACTTAGGAATTACACTCTCTGCCAATCGATAAAAACCAAGTAAGGTTTGAAAGTTCTATTACAGAGGAAAAGGGAAACGTTTTGTGATAACAGAACCTTGGCTATACTTCAGCGGTTTACAAGGAGATAAATTCTAAAGTTCTTGTCCCTGGAGGGACAGAGTTTACTTAGGTGACACCAGTTCCACTGGAGATATTTCCTTCATTGAGATAGTCCGGGTTTTGGAAGTAATTTGGGAAAAGAATGGAAAGCCATTGTGAATCCCAGGTAGAAGCGAACCCATTACAGATTGGTTATTTTTGGATGTAAGAAAAGCCACAATGCATAAAAGTAGTGGAACTTTAAGAAGGTATAGGGATTGCTTTGCCATGTGGCTTTAAATATGTAGGCAGGGGCTAGGTTTTGGTCCCTCTGACAATTTTTTTTTTTTAGTTTATTAATGAATATGTCCAGTGAGCTATCTAGAGCCGGATCAAAAACAAGCAGACATTGGATGAACCATAGTTGCAGAGCGGATCTTGGAGAAGGTACCATGAAGAATGCTATCGATGAGAGTTCAAAGTGTAGGATTTTTTATTTCTTGAAATGTGAAGACTGCAAAATCTCTATGGTTGTAGGGAGAGGCAGTGACAAAGAAGGTGGGTGAAGGTTTTATCCTCTCTGAGACACAAAGGGCAAATTGAATCAATGCCCGATAAACCTCGACGGTGTACAAGGAAATGATTTGTGGAAAGCACATTAGGATTGATTTTTAACAGGAAGTCAAAGAATTTGGATTCAAGGAACCATCATTTGAATTTTTTTGAATAAAATATGGTTGTTAATCTTTAGGGGGGTGGTACCGGAGGAAACATCAGGGTTTATAATATGGTAGTCTTCCCAAAAAATAATTTTATGCGAGGGGGTTTATTAAGGATGGTTGTTTCGATATGAGAGATGATAACCAGCAGGAGCTTGAGGGAGGGAGTTTGTCGGTAGGGAATGTCTTGGTAAAAGGTAGAGCATTAGGATATTGAAGAAAATTCTATAGATGGTGTTGTAGGTACTTTGGAATTGAAAGGTGTCTATGGAATGAAGGAAAAGACCATTAAATTTGGTATGTTTTTGGAGGTTTCTCAAGCTAATTGTTGCAGTCTTCCCTCCCTAAATCAGATTGGTACACTTTCTATGAATCTTTCTAATGAATGCTTGGTGAAATCAATAACGGAGGTAAAGTACGATATTTTAGGAACTTGGCAAACATGGACATATACACTTTGGAAAGGACAGAGGTAATTTTGTGTGAGGATTGGAGCAGCTTATCTTGGATCATTCTCCTCATGGCAGTGGATGATTTAAAATATTGGATAGCCTAAGAAATTTTGAGGCTTTTCTGAGAATGGAGAGGCAAGGATGTTACCTGAGGCTAATTTCCATACAGGCGACTTGGTCATATTAAATTGCAGGCCGGATTGATCCAAAAATTCTTTTGAGTATTAGGAGGAGCTGTGAAATTAGATTTCTTGAAAGGAGAAACACGGCCAAGTCGTCCATGAAGGTGAGGTGGGATATAGGTGTTTTTAATATTG
This sequence comes from Epiperipatus broadwayi, assembly GCA_028023455.1. Lineage (NCBI taxonomy): Eukaryota > Metazoa > Onychophora > Udeonychophora > Euonychophora > Peripatidae > Epiperipatus > Epiperipatus broadwayi. The sequence goes on along the minus strand of JAQFVV010000053.1, from coordinate 984,267 downwards.
GGAATGTAGATACCAAGAAGAGACTTCAATTTGAAGGAGCAAGTATTTTAACTGCTTGTGTAAGCATAGGGAAAGGTAATCATAATGTTTTGTGGTTTAATACCAATCCTGTCAAATAGTCTAATGGTGACTATTAAAGAACCAAAGATGCCAAAATGTATAGCTATTGAAATGGGTTCAGATTTTTATGATTTTATACAAGTGAATGAGCTTGGGTTGAAAATTTTATTGTTTTCATTTTGGATTCACAGCTTTATGGTTAACTAAAAAAGTGTTGCATTAGATTACTAAAATCTAGTTGCAGTGCTCTCACATCCACGACACCTCACTGACTAGTAACTATGGCTTGCTCTGGGTGATTACTGTATGAAGAATTTGTTACTATTACATATGTGTGTGTGTGTGTTGAAAAGAGCTATATTGCGGTTCAATAAGTAATGTGTTCTATTCTAATCATGTTTATCAACAAAACATGAACTAATTGTACATTAAATATGTTTGTAAGCAACTGGGTTTGGAACATAATATGGCATAGTGAAGCACTCAAATCTGTTGCACACATTTGGCTTCACTTTCTGGTGATGTTTGAAATCCAAACATGGGTTCAAACTCAGTCATTTAATAAACAATCACTAGGGAGTGAAGGTATACCGATGCACATGATTGTTTATCTTTTATTAAGCTTTATTCTCATCTAAAATTGATATAAATATAAAACATAAATTTCTATTACGGTAAACAATCGTGCGTATGTGTGTGTGTAACAGATAAACATAATAATTTTATTAAAAGCATTATATTACTTATATTTTTTTACTCATGTATATTTTAATTGAGAGAAAGTTCGAAAGAGTAATGCAAATTTATTAAATAAAAGACTTACCTTATTTTAAATTCAGAAAAGATTTGTTTTTATTTTAGCATAGGTTTATTTTAAAATTCACATTACTTAACATTTATTCCGCGGGTCTATTTTCAGCCCAAAATAAACCAAGACTAGCTCTCTCGAACTTGATCTCGTTCATACTTGAAAATCTGCTGTGTCATTGTAACCGTTAGCTGACATCCGGGGATTACCCAAAGGCAGCCAAAAATGAGTATAAATACCTCCGCAGTTCCTAACTAAAAGGTCTCTACATGTTATTTTCTAAACTTTGTTGCTAAGGAAATCTACGTCACTCAGAACTTTAAAATGATTAGTGAGTAGAGTTAAAATTTGCTTCCCCGATCTCTCCAAAATCAAGCCAATGCAATGTACTCATAAGCCATCGTTTCCAAACTACTGCCAAAATGAACTGTAAATTACATAAGGAACGGACTTTAACCGCAATTTCATCAAAATAATGCCAAATTAATCATATTTCGTAAAACATGAAACCAACACGTGTGCATACGGCCATCAAGTCATTAGAAAGAAAGGTAATTCCCTGCCGCAAAGTGAACTCTAAAACTTTCATCTAAATAATCTCCTTAATCATAAAATGTAAAATTCAACCTCTAATTATGTAAATTTAGCTCACTTAAAGCATGTTTTTTTTTAATATTTCCACTTTTGTAATCTTTATATTTTCAAAATGTAATTGCTTATTTTTCATCGGTAATGCTAAACCGATTAATTGCTTAAACAATGACTTTTCTTTTGCTTCAATATCTCAATTCTATTTGATTTTCTAAACTCGATTACTAGGTTTTCACTCTTCCTGTATTATTATTTTCAAATGCGGCAATTTTAATTTGATATTATGTAAATCATACCCATTTTAATATGCTAATAATTCAATCTGGTGAATTAATCTTATCTTATTTTACTATTCCGCCATTAAGGAATTTAAATCGTAAACGTAAGTTTTTTTTTACAAAACTATAAAAATTCGCCCAGTTGAAAAATATTCCTAAACCATTTTATTTAATTTATATTATGCTTTCCATTATCATTTCAAATAAAATATTAACTATTATTTCACGCTATTGATTAATATTACATAAATTTAGTATTAATTAAATTGAATTCAGATCCTTACTTTTAAGTGATGATTCATTATATAATTAGCCCGCCATCTAACGATATTTTAAGTAACTAATTTCTCGAGCGTATTGATTTGCGTTCAACGAAGGGAATTTTAATTGTTATATTTTATTATTGATATGCTAGATAACTTCTTTAAGTAAATTGCAGGCCCTTTTTGGGATTGCTTGTATATAATCATTTCATTACGCTAGGCTTAATTACTAGTTAAGGCCATATAAATCAGTGTTAATACAAACCTGAAAGCCCTCGCAATGCGTCCCGGTGATAACGTTCATCAATCAAAGGTTGCTTTGTCATACTTTCTCTCGTCACTGGAATCCTTAAAGCACATTTCTCGGTGGAGTGTGGAGGCCGACTCCCACTGATTGGGTTTGGTCGTGTAAGCTCTATTATGGGTTAACATTCGGAAAATCAAAACCATAGTATCTTGCCAACCACTTCTTCGGATGCCATCTGTCACAAGTGCAGATGAGCTTATATTCTTCATTCTCAAGTTGATGAAGCTTCTCGTCCTCTCAAACGTTATCATTCGGTCCGCACGCTATCGTTTATACTTTCTCACATATTTTATTCGTCTGTAAGTCGTAATGATATGATTTTCCTAAGCCACCCCAAGTTCTCGTTATAATATAAATTTAGTTTGTCTTATTATATGTTATCGCTTATTAGCGCTATCTACCCTTTCGTTCAACCGCTATTAAATACGTTAACAGTTAACTTTTAAGAAAGCCTATAAAGGTCAAGTCATGTGACGGAATGTCGAAATAATTATGCTTTTCCTTATTCTATACGTAAATCATAAATGATGAATCATCTCATAATTTCCAAGATAATTGATCTATTGTTGATGTAATTCTGATGAAGTCCAAGTATAATCAAAATTCACTCGATCATTTGTTATTTAAAATATAATATTCATAATAAAAGCCCACATACAGTTATTGAAATCTGTTATACTCTTGTGATTTAAATATGATAATGTAGATAATAAAAGCTCCCCGTATAGTTATTAAAATCCATTATATTCTTTGCAACTTAAAATCTTATAAATATTCATAATAAAAACCCGTGTATGGTTATTGAAATCTACTATATTCTTAATGATTTAAAAATATCATAGTGTGAATAATAGAAACCCTGTAATATATATATGAGCATATCCGCATCGTTTCAATTAATTAATTTCTTACTATGTAAATTTGGTGGTTGCATATCCATCAATCCTTAAATTATGTTATTAAGGTTTGCATGGAATGCCCACATTAACATGAAGTGAAACCTAGATCGAGTATTCTTTATGTAATCAAGGTTATAATGTGTTTTAAGTTTCTATATCCCATTGCTCACATACTGATTTAATTTCATTACTAATGTTAATTTCAATAAATTCATATTTAATGGTCTATTCTTTGGACATTTTCTTAATTCATGCATGCACATCTGTCATTATATTGCGTCATCATCTAGTTAATCATTAGATCTCTTGTGTCTCTGCTGACCCTCTGGGCCAGGGATTGTTAAAATGTCGTTTGCTATAGTCAGAAGTGTTGTTTGTAATGTTATAGAATTGGGAAATGGGCAATAGGGCGGAGTTCATGAGTATTCCTGAACTGTGTATCTCGCATATGATTGAACTCTAGGTACTTTTGCTTAGGTGCTGATTCTTGTTATACGAACATACAATTCTGACTGGTACAATAGTTCACAGCTCTACTTTATGTTCCTCCAAATTGTTTATAGTGATTAATACCATGTAACAGCTATTTTTAGTTAGCAATATTTATTTTACTGAATATTGAAATAGTAAAAGATTAAAATAATTCATGAATGGATCAAAATTTATGAAAAATTTTATGTGTGAGGTTAATTATATATATTTGAAAATATAGTAAATGTTAGGTATTTTGTGCTAAAACTATATGTGATTTATATTCTTTTTTTTTTTTTTCATTAGCATTTATTTTTTAGAACTTCTTTTATTTTATATTTTTCTTTTTTTATTTATTTATTTTTAGGTGAATGCATTCAGAGATTGGCATGATCTGGTGGGATGTCAAAATTTCATAATGATCTTAGTGAAAACTGTACTGAAGAGTGGATTTATTCCCTACTTGGTCAATGTATACATAATGATATGCAGTATGCATCATTTATCATTGGACTGATTTCTCTGTCTTTATGGATAATAGTTCTATTTCCGTAAGTTTATCATTTTTATATTGATTTGATTTTGAGTGATTTCCATCTTTAATCAGATATATAAATTTTTCAGAGCAAAGGTCAAAATAGCTGGGGCTGGAACTTTTTATTTTAATTTGGTGAACTTTTGACCTGTAATGGATTTACTAGATTATGGAACTGATGTTGATTAAGTATAGCAAAAGTTGTTATGAATGGATAGCTATTTTAATGTTAAAACAAGCAGTATTTATTTATAATATAGAATTAATAAACTAATGATTAGCTTTTCAAGCTAATGTACATGTGCTTTATGAATCTTAACAATAAATGAATACTCCTATTTTCCAACATGAGATAAAGTCTTTGTGAAAGAATAGAATGAATACCTATTTTTTCAACCCAAACGTTTAAGTATAGGCGAATCTTAAGTACACCTGGGTCTTGTTTTATACGGTAGATAGGTTCCTCAGAAAACGCGCACAAAAATAGACTTAACTTACCTTGAAAAATGGGGGTAGGGGGTTGTAATTTTCAGAAATCGCATAAAAGCAAAGCAAGAAGGAAAAATTACTTTAAAATTCGCATTAAAAAAATAAGGAAATAAACTATGACCAGTAAAAAATTTCAATTATTTGAAAGAAAAAATACAAGACAAACTTTTTTTACTTTTTTTATTAACTACAGTATTTAATTTTACATTTTTTCATACATATTTTAATCATTAGCGGTTGTTTGACTATTTGATAATATGCGTTCGTTTGGGAAATGTTAAGAAATCAGATTCGTCATGTGACATACAACTAGCGCCACTTTCAGTCTTGAACTTTGTTAATGATTTTTTGTTTATATATTTAAAAAATGACATTATAATCAAAACAAAAAGATTATAGATTGTCATTAGAAAGATTATTTTCAGTTTATAAAATCAATAAAATCTTCGTTATTATTTATTTTAAAAATCTAAAAAATTATTTATTTCTGTTATAATTAACAAAATACGTTTTAAAAGTTTAAAATTTTTGACTATTTATTGCGATATTTTTATATGTAAATATAAATCTATTATTATTATTTACTCATTAATATAAATAGGTTATTACATAGAAGCTAATATTCTAAATGCAGCTTCAGGCCATATTCACGTTAGCTGCTAATATGTTATATTTTTGAAAAAAAAAATAAGTATTTCAAGTCAAAATAAGTTATTAATAATTTAAATTTCTTGATATCTAATAAATATAGTGAAATATGAAAGATATTAAGAAGAAACAAGAATCACATAACTTCAAAATCGCATTAAAATAATTCGCATAAAACGAGATCCAGGTGTACTGGAAATGAGAGTGTGAAGATATTATAATCACTTTAAATTACTTTTTACTATGTCTGAATGAATGATGCCTGCGAAATTTACTAGAATTTATGATACGTCATTCTTAAATGAAATTAAACATATGTAAATAGATATTTATTTTTATATAGCGCGATGTTATGATTTGTAATAAACTAATGATTAGCTTTTCAAGCTAATGTACATGCGCTTTATGAATCTTAACAATAAATGAATACTCCCATTTTCCAACACGAGATAAAGTCTTTGTGAAAGAATGGAATGAATACCTAGTAAAAAGTAATTTAAAGTGATTATAATATCTTCACGCTCTCATTTCCAGTACTTAAGATTTACCCATACTTAAACGTTTGGGTTGAAAGAATAGGTATTCATTCTATTCTTTCACAAAGACTTTATCTTGTGTTGGAAAATGGGAGTATTCATTTATTGTTAAGATTCATAAAGCGCATGTACATTAGCTTGAAAAGCTAATCATTAGTTTATTACAAATCATAACATCGCGCTATATAAAAATAAATATCTATTTAAATATAGAATTAAGAAACATGTTGGATTTATTTATTTAAAGTTTTTTGTTTTTTAATTCGTATATAAAATATTTCTCAATCAACAAATTTATCAAAGTATAAATGCTGCTGCTTTTTAATAGGTTTGAATTTATGGGTAGAAGTCATTATTTGGCATTTTTATAAAAGTTCTGATTAAATTAGCATTAAATTTTTTCTAATGGCTTTAGAACAGTCCCTGAAAGCTCAGGTAATCAGAAGATTTCCTTATATTAATACTAAATAGATTGCCAGAAGATTTTACACTTAATGATTTTTTCCCACTGGACTATAACCTTTTACTTTTATTATGTTAGAATAAAAAAAATATAGACTTCCCACTTAAAACAAGTAATATATCTAAATCTGCTAAAATGCGGCAATGGTGAAGCTAAGTACAAATTTATAATATTAATTTTTCAAGAAGTTTTATCTTCTCATAATTATAGCAAATAGGTTATTTGAGCACGATAGAAAGTGTATGCGACAAATATTTAAATATATGCAAAGTGGATTAGAAAGTTCACTTTTTGGAGAGAGAGAAGCATGTGCTTCCATTTTATAGGATAGGTGTTGTCAGCTATAAGCCATGCTTCTTTCATTTTACATTCAGAGTTATGGCATTCTATGCATGCAATGGAAGCAGAAGATGGTTCAAATATATTGCTTGCGGTTCTTTGTTGTTCTAAAAAGATGGAATTATATTTCAGGTTTATTCAGAGCTTTTTTATATAAGTAACAGTTTTTGTTTTTTAATTCGTATATAAAATATTTCTCAATCAACAAATTTATCAAAGTATAAATGCTGCTGCTTTTTAATAGGTTTGAATTTATGGGTAGAAGTCATTATTTGGCATTTTTATAAAAGTTCTGATTAAATTAGCATTAAATTTTTTCTAATGGCTTTAGAACAGTCCCTGAAAGCTCAGGTAATCAGAAGATTTCCTTATATTAATACTAAATAGATTGCCAGAAGATTTTACACTTAATGATTTTTTCCCACTGGACTATAACCTTTTACTTTTATTATGTTAGAATAAAAAAAATATAGACTTCCCACTTAAAACAAGTAATATATCTAAATCTGCTAAAATGCGACAATGGTGAAGCTAAGTACAAATTTATAATATTAATTTTTCAAGAAGTTTTATCTTCTCATAATTATAGCAAATAGGTTATTTGAGCACGATAGAAAGTGTATCCGACAAATATTTAAATATATGCAAAGTGGATTAGAAAGTTCACTTTTTGGAGAGAGAGAAGCATGTGCTTTCATTTTATAGGATAGGTGTTGTCAGCTATAAGCCATGCTTCTTTCATTTTACATTCAGAGTTATGGCATTCTATGCATGCGATGGAAGCAGAAGATGGTTCAAATATATTGCTTGCGGTTCTTTGTTGTTCTAAAAAGATGGAATTATATTTCAGGTTTATTCAAAGCTTTTTTATATAAGTAACAGTGCTAAGAGACATGAGCAGAGAGAGATGCATGGGATTCGCCATAGTATATAGCACTACATCTGGTTTGGCGGAATGGGATCTTATACACAGTGTGAGGAGTCTGATCAGAGGGTAGATGGTTAGGATGAAAGAAGGTTTTAATAAAGTTTTTAATGAGGGAATGAATGGGTGGAAGACAGAATGGTCTGTCATCTTTGGGAGGGTTGGTATGTAACTTCTGGTAAAATTTTTTTTTCTTTCTTGTGAAATGGCTGTATTTGAATCCGTTAATGAGATGTTTTATATATTGGTCTATGTTAGTATTGCAATTACATAAGTGATAATTACAAAAAAGGAATAATGAAAAGCTTGCAAGTTGTGTGTGTGCGTGTCAGACTCTAAATCAAACTCTCCATGCACAACACAAATTTGCAGATCGTTCAACATTCCTTTTTTGTAATTATCATTTATGTAAATTTAAAGTTTCCCGTGACACTAACAGATCAAAATACAAAATATCTCATCAATGTTGGATTCAAATCCAGCTGTTTCACAAAAACAGTAAAACAATTTTTCCAGAAGTTACATTCCAAACAAAGATGACACACTATGGCTTCTTCTTCCACACATCCATACTCTCTCTCCTTCCTTCAAGTTAAGTTTTCACTTCCCTTCAACAAATTGATTAATTAACAATTCAAAAAACCACCTATTCTCTAATCAGATTTCTCATATACTGTGGCGAATCCCATGCATCTCTCGCCACTCATGGTTTTCATCACTGTTATTTATACAAAAGAGCTCTGAATAAATCCGAATTTAATACCACCTTTTTTTTAGAATACCAAAGGTCCATTGGCATATATTTGAACAGTTTTCTGCTTTCTTTTCATGCATAGAATGCATGATTCTAAACATAAAATCAAAGAGGCATGGCTTATAGCTATAAACCAGAAGGAAGCATGCTTCTCTCTCTCCAAAAGGATATATTTAAGTATTTGTCGCATACATTTTTTATCGTGCTCCTACAATCTACTTGCTATGATTATGAGAAAATAAAACTTGAATGCATTCAGCCAATTAAAAATACAATTTGTACTTAATTTCATCATTATCTGCATTTTAGCACATTCAGACATTTTACTATGTTATTAAAACCAAAGCATTGAAATTTTCAAATATCCCAGATTTTGAATCATAATTTGCCTGTTTAACAGCGTACATTTAACATTAGATTAGCAATTTTGTGATTTTAGATGTAAAGCAACTATAGCTCTTTTTATTTTTAGGTAAATAGATAGTTTCATACTAAAACAAAGCAGCTAATGACATTTTATTTACGTTTAATCTGTATTTAATTATTAGTTCCTCACTAATTATTCATGCTTATAGAGATAACTGATATATAAAGGAAGTTTAAATATAGAGAAATTTGGATGCTTTTAAATTCTGCTTTTCCGATAAGCAGCTCATCCATGGCACCAATGTTTATTGTTTTAAAAAAGAATATAGTTTTTATTAGGGAAATTGTTTCGTGGGAGTATTTGATTAAGTGTTATCTTTTAAAAAAAGTTTTTGTTTAGAACATTTGCTGAACCCTAATCTTTTTAAGTAAATATTTCTAAAGCATTGATACATGTTATAAATTTTTGAATATTGGCCCACAATATTTTTATTGAAAGTGAAATTTATAGATGAAAGGAAGACATTGTCCAGGCCAATTAATTGCTGATTTTAAGTTATTTTATTCTCTTGCGTTAATATCTAGTTACTCATTTGTCAGTCAATAATTGTATGAGAAACTGGATTGGTTATGTGTTTGCTACCTGACAAAATTCTAAGTTTACTTGGAAATTCTCAGCTCTCTATAAAAAATTGTCAGATTTAATCATATTCAAATAGTTGCAGCATGATAAACTGATGTGTACACCAGTATTACATATATTTTATTATTAAATGTACTAGTTTGTATGATATGTCTTTATTCATTTAATTAAGCTTCCATCAGTCACAAAAGTGAATTTAAATTCTTAATTTGTTTTTCTATTTGCAATAGCAAAAAGTTAGTTTTTTTATATTTGAATAGTATATTGTCATATATTGTGACAATAGTTTATTAAGGCAATCAAATCTAATTCTGTATAATTATAGATGTTCATTTATTAAAAAAAAAAAAATTGTGATTATGAAGATGGAGTTCATCTCTTGATAAGAGTAAATGGATTTTTCCACTATCAGGATAAAGAATCATCTAGTTAGTTGACAAGTAAACATAGTAAGATATGCAGTTTTTGAATCTTAAGAACCATGTTGATTTGTGAAAAATTTCAGTGACAAAATAGATTTGTTTTTCAAAATTGTGCAAAGAAATTAATTTGAATTACAAATAATTTCTTAAGTGAAATAATGCTCTGATATAATCTTGTTTTTATATACTATGCTTATTTTTCATTATAGATGACGTTGTGAAGCTTATTAATTTAGTCTTATTATTTTTTAAAAATAATTGAGTGAGTAAAATGTTCATTTTTTTTATAATTAATTTTTAAATAAAGTAATGATTGGTTATACATAATTAAATTAGTTTCAATTTTTTAACAAGTGTAATTTTATACATATATATATACCATTGTGCTTTATATATATTTACACATACTTATTTTATTAATAATGTGTGGTTGTTTTGAATTATAATATCTGAGTTATATCTATAGCTAATGATTTTTATTTTACATTATGTGTACCATAATTTTGTAAATTATATTAATATTCTATCATTTTTATGTATTTATATTTTATTTATTGTGATCTTTTGAAAAATGATGGATTGATTGCAGGGTCACTTGGTTCTATGCGTGAAGTCCTTCCTGAGACTTATCAAAAGTTTATTATTACTTATCTATATTATAGTGCAGTGTTGATTAATTGTATTGCTGCTTCTACTAATTCTCTTGCTGCATGTTGTGTGTTTACAGAAAATTGTTTTCTGTCCAGTCACAAAGAATAAATTGTATCTTTAAAAAATTATGTTGGCCAAATAAATTAGCTATTATTTAACTAAATTGTGAATTAATTTATTTACTTGTATGTGAATTATTTCTACAGCAAGATAACTAATTTTAATATAATTATTTTATGCTTGCAACTTGCTAAACAATTCTATATTTATCTATATTAAACTTGGTTTTTCTTTTTTTTTTTTTTTTTTTTGCATTAAAAAAAAAAATCTTAGTTGTTCAATTAATTGCTTTTCAAGTTCAAGTATTATCCTAAAAATATAAATTTCTAAGCTGCTAATTTATATTGATCACAGCAGTTTTTCGATACATTTAATTAATAGAAAATTAAGCAAATATTTTTGATTATTTTAATGCAAATTTAAACCAATATAAAAATATTTATTTTCAGTTATTATCTGCCTTTGTGAATAAATCTTAACATTAAACTATTATTTCATAGGATATCCTATTGAAAGTGAGAAAGATATGTGAACAGGAAATACCAAATTGAAAATACCAAAAGAAAATTAAGTGAAGTAAGAAAAGTTACAGCTGAAAAGCAAAAAGGTGCTTTGCACAAATTTTTAAGAAGTCACAGTGATAATATAATCATAGGGGATCATACAAGAAAATAAAAATATATAAATGTTTCCAAAAAAGATTATTCAGTATATTAAGATTGTTATAGATAATAATCTTGAAGCAACACATTTATGAGAAGGAAACTGTCATGGAAATAATTTATTCTGGTGTGCCTGAGAATAAAGAAATAATTAATAAACTACTAAGCATAACAGATTATCCTGCTACTTGCCAGAGATAATGAGTCAGTAAATAATAGATTATTTAGTGAAAAAAAGGACCAACAAAAATTTTTGCGGAAGAATTTCTCTGCCAAAATAATGGCATTCTTTTTTCAAAAGTTCATTGTAAAAAAAAAAACTTTCAAGTGGTGAAATCATATCTCATCCCTGGATAATATATTGTGATAAGAAGGATAAAGTATTTTATTTCTATTATCTTTTCTATAAAGATATGACAATTGCTTTATCCACATCAAGATTCAATAATTGGACGAATATTCATACCAGATTATCATAATGTGAAAAATCAAAATATCATTTGGTTGCAGTGTCATAATATATACTTAAAAAAAGTTTTATCTATAAAAAATATAGACAAGATACAACAGAAATTTCTGAATGAAAAAAAATGTGATTACATTAAATTTTTGAAAAATTTTTATCAGTGTCACAATTTTTTATTGAGCATAATTTAGCATTTCAATGATCTGTTCAAAACAGGTGTTTCACATAATGGAATTTTCTAGGAATTATTGAGTTGCTTGGGAATTTTGACTCGATTATTCAAGACAATTTTTGATGAGTCACCAGTAAACAAAATTCAGAACATTATCTAAGCAAAATAATTCAAAATGAATTAATGAATTTAATGGAAAATAAAATTTAAAACCAGATTATAAATCAAATAAATTAGGTAAGTATTTTGCTGTTATTCTTGACTATAGAACAAATAACTCGTACTCAAATATGTCTGTAATACAGCGCATAGTTCAATCATTGGAGGTTCTGAACAGTTTATTAAATTTGTAAATATAGAAAACAATTCCAGAAAAAAATTATATGTTGTGCTAGCAAGAAATTAATTCTCTAGGATTAAATATTATTAATATCAGGGAAAAATTTATGAAGTTCAGACTTAAAGAAAATTCAAGAGCATTTTTTACACCTTATGTTTGTCATAATTATAATCTTGTCTGGCAGATGTAGCTAAAACTTGCCCTGATGCATTAACTTTCTTTGGATACTTCAATGTCTTTCTATGTTTTATTATCATTCACAAAGAGATGGTCAATTCTCCGTAAATACATTAAAGATCTTACTATGAAGCCTATTTGTAGTACAAAGTAGGAATATCACATTAAAAATGTTAAAGTGATAAAGTATTGAATAGGTGAAGTTTATGATGCACTTCTTGAAATATCAGTAAACATCAAATCCTCCAGTTAAAAGTAATGCAGAACCACTTGCATATTCTATAAAAGATTACAAGGTTATAGTATCACTCATTTTTTGATATAATTTATTTTTCCAGTAGTGCATTCTTTATTTGAAAAACTATTATGTTGGTTAACTAAATATAAGGATACTGGGTTCAAGCAAGCATTACTTGAGGCAAAAACACTTGCGGAAAATTTAGAGATGGGAATGTCAGAATTTCAAAATAAAAGTTTAAGAAAAGGAAAGAAATACTTTAGTTATGAAGTTGCTGGTGAGTTAATCATGCAAAACTATTGCAATCAATTTTTTTTATGTAGTTCTGAATAAAGAAAAACAATCATTACAAACTCGGTTTGAACATTTGAAAAGTCATATGGATATGTTTGGATTTTTGGGAAATTTGCAAAAAATTGAAAAAGACTAACTACAAAAACATGCAGAACCGTTACAAATTGCTCTAATGAATACTAAAACTATACAAGAAGACTCATCTATTGATTTTGTTAAGGTGGCAGATTTAGATGGCAATATTTTGGTCAACGAAATTTATGTTCTAAAAATTATTTTTTTCATTAGAATATTATGAAAAACCTTTTAAAATCTTTCAATTTCTAGCAGAAAACAATAAAGTTACAATTTTTTTTAATCTCTTCATTGCTCTTTGAATATATTTGATCATATCAGTGTCTATTAGTTCTGGAGAAAGGACATTTTTTAGATTAAAATTAATAAAAAATTTGATCAACTATGTCCCAAGATAGGTTAAATATTTTAACAATATTATCCATTGAAAATTAAGAATCATGACAAGTAGATTTTGATTCACTCTTGAATGTTTTTAAGCATTGTTTTATATTGTTTCAATATAAATGATATATACTTTATTTAAATTATCCTATTCAATTATTAATTTTTTTAAATTTAAAACTGCATGTTTATTTATAAAAGTTAGAGCATATTTTGAAGAGCAATTGGGCCCTCACACTAACTGAATCCAGTCCTGTGGGTATATATGTTTTTTTTAAAGAAATATCTAATGCTTTTTCAAAATGAATGAAACAAATATTAAGTTTTCTTTTAATACCTGTTTAACAATAATATCTTAATATCCAATTGTGTTTATTCTTTCTAAATCCAATTTGTTCTCAGATGAATACTCATGTTTTATATACTTAATAAAATAGGGAATCTTTTCCATAAATAAATAATATTATATAAAATTATGTTATGATTACAAACCATTCAAACTGGCTCTTCCATCATTACAAAGCCTAGATTTCTTTTTCAAGGTTCTCATGATAACATCCATTACATTATTCATAAAAGTTAACATTCAGATTTATTTTGATATTTCTTCACATATTTTAATTTTCACTTTTGTCATTTATTATTAAGTTTTGTTAGCTAATTAGTATCACTTCTGCCCCCCCCCCCCCATTCTTAAAAGGATAAATACAGTATTTAATAAGACTTACTTAAATTAATATATATCTTTGTCATTTCAATCAACTTTTCATATTTACTATTTCAAAAAGCTATTTATTTCTTTATATACTCGTGTACATATACACAGATTTTTTTTTTTATGATAAATTATCTGATATACAAATCTTTTTTAATCGTTAAAGCCATATTTTTGCTCCTTGGTAAGCAGAATGTGTTTTAGCTTTTGCAGTTATGTAAAAGTGTAAATTGATTTAACCAAATCTTTTAGACTTTCAAAAATCAATAGTAGACAAAAAAAATTTTGATGTTTTAATGATTTTTAATAATACTTATAATCTTGCTATTACATTCACTGAAAATAAATTTTTATGTGAAAAAGGAATTGAATAAAAAAAAATGAGAAAAAAAGAATATTAATAATAATAATAGATCAGATGAAATGAAATTGTGTACTAGTAGTCATAGAAATAATAATGTCTGTTCTTTAAAAAATTAGAAATGGATTAATAAATATCAGATTTACCTACAAGAAACATCAGAACTCATTAAAGTTGGTGCAGCTGTGTGCTAGAATAAATTAATAAAGATAACTGGCTTGATACTGTTTACCTTAGCTGCTGGATATTTTTTAGGCAGAGGACTAAAAAGCCATATTTTTACTGTAGTAATAATCATGTTTTCTCAGCTTGAATTTAGCTAAAATCAATAAATTTTGTAATATAATGATTTGATTAGGCACTATTACTTAATCTCTATTTATGAGTACTTGCTGATTCTTGATACAATTTCTTAAGTTTACATGACTGGAAAAGATTATAGTATATCAATTTTTTAAAATGTTATCAATTAGATTGTCACAACTATAAAGGTAATGGTGTTATTTTTCACAAGTAATTTATATGTCAGAATGATAAAATACTAAATAGTGAGAAAAAAATTGTGGAGAAGGAGAGACTGGATTTTATGCAGTAATGGTCTGCATTGAAAATGTATTCTGCATGCATCAATTGTTAGAAAAGAGATTGTCAAGAATAAGAAATCTATGCAGTGCTATCTCCTTCATAAAATATGTATTACAGTATCAGTGTTTACAGATGGACTTCAATACATAGAATGTTTTATAGGTAATGACCAGGTAATAAATACTGCTGACTTATAAGAGTGTTCCATGAATTTTTTAAATAGAAATATTAACTTCAAAAAATTACAGCAACAAAGGAATTGTAGTGGATGACATGTTGATAATTCAAGGTACAATTAAGTTCAGATATCAGTCTCCTAAATGGGTGCAATGGAAAGAGATTCTCATGAAAATGGTTAGTGAAAGGAAAGGTGTAAAGTAACGTTATGGAAAAATAAAATCTAAATAAAGTTAAAATGAAATGTTGTTTTAAAACATTCATTTTTTTTATGGATGTTTTAAAACATTCATGTTTTATGGATCTGAAATACAAGTTCTATACAAAAGGGAAGGAAAATATTGAAGCCATGGAAATAGATTTTTTAGCATTGTGTATTTCCATGAGAAAGAATGAGATTTGATAGCATCATAATAGGAATTGTAAAAATATGAGCATCTAAAAAAAAAATTCGCAAAAATGATGATCTATTATAATTGATAAAGAAATCATCAAAATAGCACAACAAAGATCTAGAAAATTCTGGCATGAGAATATATAAAAAGTAAAAAAACAAATTGAAAAGACTAATAATACAAACATTTGTAAGAAATTGGGGAGAGACAGTAGTAGTAGAAGCCTTGTTATATATCTAATATTTTGGAGCTTTATTGTAAACTTTAATTATTCTTTTTACCTCATTTAAAGACATAGATAATAATCAAATTAAAATTTATTATTAAAGAAGGAATGCTCAAATCTTTATTTTCATTATAAAAGTGTACATTTTGTTCTTTTTAATAATACTATTATCTAAACATTATTGTACTGTTGTAGTTAAAATTTTGCATTAATTCTTAAAATCAGCCAAGATAAACTCATTGAGTAAGTAGATTACATTAATTGTTAATATGAATTGGTCTGCATTTATACTAGATATTTTCAGATTATAATGAAATTTTTATCTTTATAATGAGTATATATATTTTTTGAACTTAAAGATAGTTTGAAATGTGATCAAATGATGGCACATATCATAATCTGTGATAATTTGCTATTACTTGTAATAACTCAACTTAATCTTCAATAATGATCTGTGAATTACATTATCAATGTTCATTACTTCAAATATATTCTATCCAAAAAAAAAAAATGTAAATAAATAAGAAAACAATTAAAATTTGTAAATTTAATAAATTATACAATGTGCCAGTTGTCATTTTTCTGTAAGAATATTTACATGATTACAGTTTTTTTTTTTTTTTTTTAAAAAAAAAAAGAAATTAAAATTCATAAATTTTACAATATGGCAGCAGCCCTTTTTTTCTCATGGAGCATTGCACCTGATTATATTTATTAAGAAAAAATTTGCATTTCAGGTTTAAAGCAGATACATTTTATTTTTCTTTTATTATCCTTTCCAAATTTGATGTACAGGAAATCACATAATAAAATGTCTTCTAAGCATAATGTTAAAAGTTTTATTTAAATTTAAGAACATTTGTAGAGTCGATACAGACGTAAAAACATCAAACCAACTAGAGAGAGCATAGTGTGCTGAAAATAAGACTTATTTTTCAATACAAAAAGAAGTTACTGCTGATATAAAAAATATGAGTGTTTAATTGCGATGAAAGTCAGATATTTTTCTATTCATTTTATTTAAAAACTAATGATGTAGTTCAATAAATTATTTTCTTTAATTTTTTGAATGTGAATATATGAACACACATGCAATAAATATATGAAAATGTGCCATCTCAATTTATTATTAATAACTACTATTTTTTTAAAATTTTGTTTATATTATATTCTTAATTTATATGTATTCTATATATATATAAAAGTATCTGTGTTATATATACATGCGACCATGTTAAAAAATTATTGTATACTTACAGTTTAATAACAATATGTATTTTATTGTGATCAAAATTTATCAACAAAACATGAGCTATTATATGTAATATACACGAAGGGGTGGAACAAAATATAGTAGATATTGCAGTTCCACAATCTTCATAACTTTTATTGAGCTGTATATTATGATTATTCACAGAATAGTAAAAAAAAAATAGTTAAATTTATGTAAAATATATAACAAGAAGCGTAGAGATTTATGGGTTCAAATCTTTTTTCTACAATTTTGATAGCATATGTTTACACAGTGCTTATCCAAATGAAATCTTGAATCTATTTTCTGCCAATCTTGATATTTCTCACATTTTATTTATTTACTTGTGGAAAAAAGATTGTGTTACCAAACAAATTATTTATTTTTGTAATCATTCTGAAGATAAATTAAAGAAAAATATTGGTACCAATATTCTAACATCTTTGAATTTATTCTTTTAAAATAGAATTACTGGTAGTATTATTGCAAATTAAGCTTAAAATATTATTTTTCATTTGTATACAAAAATTATGTCATTTATAACCTATCTTTAAATACATATTTTTTTATCTTCTAGTTTCCATTTTCTACTTAGTTTTAACAAGAAATGAATTTTTAAGTAAATTTCATTGAATCAATTAAGTTATATTCCAAATAAATGAATAATATATAAATTTAAATATACAGATGTAAATGATTGAATTTAAAAATGTGTAATACATCATTTTAATACTAATTTAATCTTGCAAAATGTATAATGTACTATATTAAATAATATTTTTCCAAAATTAACTTTGGCAACCAAAGTATATTGTTGCAGTCAACTGGCTACCACTTTGATATACTTGATTTAGAACTTGTGGAGCATAAATGAATATTTAGGTTTTTGAAGTGTGGTGGTTCATGTATTAGCCTACTATATCCCCAACATTGAATTAAATCTGAATTCAAGTTGTAAGATTTAATGTATATCTATATAATTGAAGTTTTTCTATATTAGATCAATTTTTCTTCACATTTAATGTTTCATATCAAGATTTGCTCTTTTTTTCTCCCTCTCCTTTGAAATTTCTTTATAAATTTTAAAGCTTTTTTACTCAAAACTCCAGTGTATTACAATTCAATAAACTTGATTTCTCATCAAAAAATTATTTAATGACAATTATCTTTTAATCTCTTGCAGTTATTAAATGTGAGTTTTGTTATCTTTAACAAAAACAGAATCAGTTTCATTGTAATTAATATATAAGTAAGGAATAAATTCTAATTTAAAATTTGCATATCAAATAATACAATATTATTATGATGTTTATCAAATGTTTTATTTATATATTGATAAAAATGAGATTATAATTTATGCTGTTTTTTTTTTAAATTTTTTTAATATGTTCATTACGTTAAACATGATTTTTGCTCAATGTACACATAGAGTTCACTTATTTATATAAATAAAAAACAATATCAACATTAACATCTCTGATTTCTTTATTAATACTGTGGTGAGCTATTATTTGTATCAACTTCTTTGTCTTCATCTATGATTGATCTCTGCAGAGGATATAAATTTTTTACTTATTACTCTAGATTTATTGACTGATGCTCAAATATATTTAAAACAAGAAATTGGGTAGTACTGGAATATATATAACATTATCCTTATGTTCTCCAAATTCATTTTTGTGTCCTAGTTTTTTAATCTCGTAAGACTTGATTGAACAGTGCCTGCAAGCTATTTTTTTAATATTTCTATTATTATGCCATGCCATATTTCACTTCTGAATTATATATCATGAAAGTTAATTGAGATAACATGATTTTATCTGTTTATACTATTCTATATTAGTAGTGTACAATAGTATAATCTCATTCAATTGATTGTTTATAAAAACTTTTACAATGACTACTGAAGGCAAAATAAAGGCACTGTAATAAATTTTAATTTAATAACAAATCTGTTAGATGAGCTCCCATTGAACTCATATATTATATGTTGGAATAATACTGGAGATTACGAGTCATAAATTGTTTTCTGAATTTTAATGTAACCAATAATTGATTGTGATTGCATCTAATTTTAAAATACCAATAATATGCTGATTCATATTGTATTAATAATCCTATTGTCTTTTTTTTATAATTCAGAATACGGTGTTCATTTCCAATCGATAGCAAGAATTTCTAACAAAATAGTGATTAAAACTGAATCCATGTGTTGGTTGAAAGAAAATTTTTCACTTTGTTTTGAAAAGTTTTTCTTATAATTTTATATTACTATAAATAATGTTTAAGAACAGGAATTATTTTTGATACTTTAACATTAAGAAAAAAATGCAATTGTACAATATTTATAACAAATACAATTATAATAATATCTGATAACAGTAAATCTGTTAGGAAACAGATCTAAAGTGTAGCTTAGAAATATTTAATAATATTTGAAATTATAAACTCAAATGCAAAGAGTGGGTGCCAAAGCTAGACAATGGGTGTCAGTAATAAAATTGTCTGATACTATCCAATATATGAATACTTGCATACTATGCACTGCTCATAAAATTAAAGCCTAGTTTATTGTGCTGAATTTCATAAAATTTATTTAAGGTAGAACTTTTGTTGTGTAAAATAATCTTTAAAAATGCAACTCATTGTGTTTACTTTTGGTATAAAAATATATAATTTTTGTATAATCTCTCAATGGTGTTATGACTCATACTTTGCTAGCCAGTATTTTACATGTCTAGTGATTTTATTTCATTTTGAATTTCATCAAGTAGGATATTTTATAGAAAAAATTTAATTGGCATCTATTTACAAATGATCATGTTATGACTTCAGAGATTATGAAATGAATAATAAAATAATAACTTTACCTAATGCTTTAGATAATTCTACTCATGGATTGCTACTAATGTAAATTCCCTTAAATATTTCATACTAATTAAAGATAAGTAATTTGTGAAAATACCTTACAGATCATAAAAAATGAAGATAAACCACTATACAATTCTAATGTGGTATAATAACAGCAAATTCATGTAATTCTCTAGTTAATACAATTTGATATGGTGCTAAAGTAGAGAGCAATCTTAATATTTTATAAAATTTTAACATTTTTTTTATGTAGCAAAAACTTATTTTAAATAGGTTGACTATCAGTCTAGCAAGGCTCCCTTTCCTTTTAAACTTCAGTTTGTTTTGTTTTTTTACTTTTATGGTTACCACTATTTCTTTAAACTCCTTTGCTATATTATCAGTCCTGCCATTTTGTTCTTGTTATTTGATAATAGTTCATTTAAAAACTGAAAATTTGGTTAATTGGTGTCATAATTGTATACATATTGTGATCTTAAGAGAAAAGTTAACAATTTTAGAATTTGTTTTTTTCTTACAGAGAAACTCTTTTAGAATAGAATGCATTATTTAGATTAATAAAAATTTATTAATAAGAATATTTATTGTTTAATATTTTGATAATAAATAAATGTTTTATTAAATAAATGTTTTAGAATATTAGAAGAGTAAATTTTTTACAAAATACTGTATTATAAATAAAATTCTGTAATCTATATGAGTGCTGAAAACATTTTGAAAAGCTTTTAACTAATTTTGGATAGCAATAAAATTTAATTAATTTTTAAGAAAGGTTGCAAAGTTTTTATGTCTTTATAAATAATTTTGTTTAATGAATGTGACTTTTTTATATTTACCAATATTTTGTGTTAAGTGTTTATGTATTAAAAAGGCTGAGTTTGTATTTTAAATGAAATATATATCTAGAAATTATTATTACAACATTATTTTTATTTCAAACATTTAGCTATAGATATATTTAAAATTATTTAAATATTTTTTGAATGATTGTTATTTGATATAGGCATTGGGTTGAACAATATATCATTTTTAAATTAATGTATTATATATATATGAAATAGTAATGAATTCTTTACTAAAGTTATTGCAATATGTTGCAAAGAGAAATTTATTTTTTTAGGTACTTAGGGATTATTCCTTGGTGGAAGTTTGCCATGTGTTTTTTTTTTTTACTTATTTATTTTTAGGGACCTTCATGAAATGTTGGAAACAATATGACCGACTAATATTGAATATTTATTTTGAGTTGTTTTTTTTTTTAATATGTTTATAAAAACACAAGAAACAACACAAAAGTACAAACAATTGTAATTAAAATCAGTATAACTGCAGTAAACAAAATGAGAAATGTGGGGAAAGAAACTATAACAAATGTGGGTTATTCATGTAGGCAGACAAAACTCTTTAATAGCCTGTAACATTGCCACAAATGTATCTTGCTTGTACAGTTGCTGCCACATAAATTTTGCTAATTATTAATTCATGTGTCATCGCGTAGCTGGACAGTACTTCTTGTTTTACTATTCGGCCAAATTCCATAACCTTTCACTATTTTGATATGCACATCTATCTAGATCTACAGAGTTATATGAATGATTTATTTTGAAAAGTTCAAAACCAGCACAGCATAATTCCTCACTTTTATAGCTTTCCAGCAATCAGAATAAATAATAGATCCATCTATGACATTTTCTCTGATCGCATCCATAAGAATAGCTACTATTCTGCTTGCAACAATTATAATAAAGGACTCTGCAGTCTCTCTGTACAAGCCATCGAATAACTATTGCTGTGGAAGAATTTACCCCTATTGGTTTTTTTTTTTTTCACTGAAAAAACTTTCATCCATTTAAACAATTTTGTTAAGCTCTCCGATTTTGCACTGTGGTCTAGATAAAGACTGGAAGTTGTAAACTTCATATAGGTAATTGTTTCAATCAATGGTAGTTTTGTCCAACAAATCTAACTGGTCTTTCCCCCATTGTATGGTCATCAATTCCCTATACCAGCTATAAATAAATCTGTGTGCAGTGGGAAAAGAAATTTTGGAATCTTCTAATCACATTCCTTTCCATACGGATATTCGCTTAGAACATGTTTTGACATTATATCTCTGCTTGCACATAAAATGTCATATCATGGCCATTAACACACATTTTTTAGGCTGGCAGTATCCTGCTATTTTGGAAATGCTCCACTACATTTGTTCTGTCAGTGGAAGATCCCAAATTTTAATCATTTGGAAAAATATTGGGAAAAAGTAACTAAGAAAGATGCTGAAGGAAAATCTTACAGTAAAAATCATGAGATTATATAGAAAAAAATAATTAAATGTTGTAAATGGAATTTATAAATATATTAATATTTTTTAAAGTTAACAAATAACACTGTTGGGTAAAATTATTTTGAGAAAAAAAATATATAAGCAAATACTTTGACTCCTGAAAATGGATAATTAAACAAAAAAAAAAAAAAACCTGGCATGCTTCCGGCAAAGGAATAATCTGTAAATACCCTTTTTTAAAAAAAAAAAAAACTAAAAGCCATATTTATTTTTAAAAGTTTTTTAGTCATGATTTTTTTATTATATATAGTTGGATTTATTGTTACACATTTTGTAAGAGAGAGAGAAAATTGCTTTTGATATAAAGCCTTGTTTGAAA
Organism: Epiperipatus broadwayi; assembly: GCA_028023455.1. NCBI lineage: Eukaryota > Metazoa > Onychophora > Udeonychophora > Euonychophora > Peripatidae > Epiperipatus > Epiperipatus broadwayi. Next base: position 961,706 of record JAQFVV010000053.1, on the reverse strand, counting down.
ATTAGAGATCAAAATAATCTTGACAATTTTATTTTTAAAATTTTTAATTCATTTTCAGCATTTTGAAATGCTAAAGTTATATAATAATTTTTGTTTTTCAAAATGCAATAAAATTAAATATCTAGAAATCTGAAGAATCAGTTTCTATTTTCGTTAAAAAATGAAGTTATCATAAATGATAACTGGATTCTGTTGGACCATATGTGCTTGTTGTGTAATCTAAATATTTACCAATGACATACATATATATATTATAATGATTTTATCCATTTTATTTTAGCTTTTATTTAGCTAATGATTTGATTAAATTAAACTGATTGTATGATATTTTTAAAAATAAATAAATTAATAGTTTTAAATTTATTAATAAGCTAAGAATGTAATCAAATTAAAAACTATATGTACTTTTGTGGAGTATACAAAAAATATTCTTATTCTGGTTTCTTAAAATTTGGCAACTTCTTCTATCAACAATTTTAAATTTTCATGATTCCTAAACTTAATTATTTTAATATGAGTAATGATCTACTTAAATAGCATCTTAGTTTAAATTAAATACTAATGTTTTATAATTATTATTTTACAGACAATTGTGGGAAAACTACAAGAATGGTAATTGTGAGGGTCTTTCACTGTATTTTGTAGCAAGCTGGATATTAGGTGATACGATGAACCTTGTGGGATGTATTTATACTAATCAGTTGCCTCTTCAGGTAAAAGTATTTCATAATTCATATAATGCAAAGATAAATATAATTAACATTCTTGTAAGAGTAGTACCATTTTTATCAATAAATATACAAATGTTTTAATAATGTGTAAACAGGCAGTCCTTTATTTAAGTAAATGATCCATTTTTTTTTTTTTTTTTTGCTAAGTTGACTAAATTCATATTTTCTCTTCAATACGAAGTATACAATAATTGAAAGTTGGGTTGCATTTGAACATCATATTTTAAAAATTTTTGCATTTTGTATATATCAAGAATTATTTGTCTAAGTCTTCATAGAAAACTACTTGTAAAACTGATTTATAGAAGGCCTTTTTGGATCAATGCAAATCAGACGATTTAATATAAGATTGTTTTGTTTATATTTTATAAACAAATAAAAAAAATTTTATCTTTGCGAAACAATAAATTTTAATATAAAATAAATTAAATTGTTTGTTTTGGCATTGTTTATAGTTTTATGCTTTAAAAATAATCAAAATCTTCAATCCCAGTTTCCTAAAAATTGTCATTTGTGTCTAAATTAGCACAAGTTTGGGCCTTATGTTGTCGTGATTAGTGCATTTACATTTCACTCTTATCTGGCCTTCAAATTCAAAAGAGGCTTGGATGTTTTTTATTATGTAACATAATAATTTCCCAATCATAGAATTATTTTTTAGACAAGTTGATCTAGAGCTACTCTAACTAACTGGTCATCCAATTCTGATCAATAAATAAATGTAGTTATTTCTAATTTGAGCTTGATTGCTACAGTTTCAAGACTTTCAGATATGTGTCAGTGCACTAACCACTCACTAAACCAAACACAGCTATAATATGATACAGAAAATTAAATCAATGTAATACTGTATATGAAAACCCAACAAAGAATCTAATTTTTAATTATATGCTCTTCTTCATAAACAAGTATGTCCATTCCAACTCCAAAGATGTGAAACACAAATAAGTGCACATGTTACTTCATTTTTCTATTTGTTTGATATTTTACAATACTGTGTTTTAATTTCTAGAGCAGAAAACTTTACTTTCTGAAATATTTCACCACCATATCTAATTGTAATTCTGTGATATATTCTAGTCTTTGCCATATCTTCCCCATGGAAACAATCAATATTGCATTTCTTTAGAATGGCTTTGTGATAATTTTTATAATATAGACAGGACATGCCTTTTCCATGAAAATTATGCTCGAGTTGACCATCAAATAACCTTTTAAGAAGTCTTGTACTGTTTATACATTTTACATGTCCAATTCAGCATGTTGAAAGAACATATTGATTGAGTTTATGATCTTACCATTGTATTTTTAAAAATATTATGGGTGTTCTTAAATTAATCTTTTTTAATGTCTTTATATGGCATTCCTGTGATGAAAGCAGTACATTGGAGTCTGGGTTATCTAAATCCAACTTTCTATATATGAAACTATTAAAGTATTTAAATTGGTTTACATTTTCAAGTTGATAACCATCCAAGCTTAAAGTAGCTGAAAATTTGTTTTCAATCACTGGTTGATAAGGAATATTTGAATCTTTTGAATATTAATTATTAAACCAAAGTCTTTAAACATTACTTTCAAAACAATATCCCTGTTTTATTAAATCACTTATAAACAATTCTGAAAATAATTATCATAAAAATTAAAACAATATTGGAGCAAATTTATGTCATTATTTAGCACTAGTTTTTAATTTAGATACCTCAGATTTTCCAGATGTAGTAATATTTCTTTTTGTTCTGTCATGTAGTAGCTGTATAATATGAAATTTTGATGGCTAAATAATTAATTTTAAATAAGGCTATAAACCTGGTTGATTAACTGAATCAAATATCTGACCAAATCAATAAAATAAAAATATGTCACTCTTTTATTCCTAATATTTTTATTGCAATTGCTGTGCAATAAAAACCATATTCTATAGTACTTCTCTCTAAAACCATATTGAATCTCTGGTAACCATTCATCTATGACTGAGAGCAACCTATTCAACAAAATCCTTAAAAGTATCACTGCTGCAGTGAATAATAATAATTTTTCACAATAATTATTGTAACCCTAACCCTTTTTAAAAATTAGAATAATAGAAGTTGCTCTTAAGATCAAGCATTACAACTTCATGGATCCATATATTCCCAAAAAATTCCAATATTTTGAAGATAACATTATCATCATAATTTGAAACTCCTTCATGTATTTTATTAGGACCTATCTTCTGCAGTTTTAATTCACCAATCATTTTTAAGTTTTCTTATCAGTCATGAATTTTTGTCTTCAGAACTTTTATATTTATTGTGAAGTTCCACATTTAATTTATTATTCTGCCAAGCAGAAAATGCCACTTGTTTTTTTTTTTTAATTAAATTACTAATAATAAGATCATTGTCAGAAAATTGAGATTTGTCTTTTTAGTGAATCCAGGAATCAATGTACTTATATCCATTCTTAAGAGAAGTTCATGTTTCAGTAATATAACAATCATACAAGTCCAAATTAGCAATTTTAGTGTTTTATAGCTGTTTGTATGTATAATATATATTTCTAAAGAATGAACATCCATTTTCTTGTAAATATGATTGGAATAAGATCTACTTTTTAATGCATCAACCATTTTAATCTTGGAGTGTACTAATCTCTGATTCCTCCGAGAAACTGTACTTTATAAGTATTCACATAATTGGAAATTCTATTCTGACTTCTAACTATAATGCCAATGTTTTGAATGTAGATGTTTCCATGTTTCTTTATAGCATGTGCAAAAATTCAATAACAATAGATTGTTTGAATTTACAACACCAATTACACTGTTATTTGTAGCAACATGTGCATTAAACTCTTCAAGAAGAAAAATTTGATTGTCTAATAGTATTCCTATAAGAATAAAACTTTTTTTCTCCGAATCTGAAGATGGAGTATAGGCACTAATAAAATGAATACTAGTACCATTGTACAAAATTAAATTTTAACACCATCAGCTTTTTATTGATATAATGAGGAGTTCCAACAATAGATATTAAATTTGACTAAGCAAATCCAACACCATATATTCTTCTAAAATTATTAAAACATCACATAATCACCATTTATTATGCTTACACAATCCGTTAAAACAATAACAACTCTCTCCATACAAAAGTGCCACTTACTGCAAGCTATAGTAATCAGTGGATGCTAGAAGGTTTGTGCATCAAAGTCCTTATCTAGTGCTTACTTGTCCAATATTTCCAGACTAGTTTCTATTTTATGTCTTCATCAGTGAGGACTCTCGATCCAAAGATTTAAGTGTGTTGCTCTTAGATCCAAGACTTCTCACTGATTAAAGCCATAAATTCAAAAACTGGGATACAGTAAGCACTATGTAGGTATTTTGATGCACAACCCTTCTTGCAATCACTGATTATTATGGGTTGCATTAGGTAGCAATATTACATGGAGAGAGTTGCTACTGTTTTTTCTATTCTCCTTTCACTAATTTATCCACCTTGTCCAAAAAAATTTGTAGTCAGCCACAATTTCTATTAAACTTCCTTTTTTCTAACAGCAGCTATATCAATATTAAATCTTGACAGCTTCTTGGCCACCAGTGCAGTTCCTTTTTTGACGATTTTGTATCAAGTAATGTTCATACTTTCTATGCACCTATATTTTGAAATATATATATATAATACTTACTTTCTTTATCATTACTACTGGTGACATTATTATTATCTTTATTATTGCAATGAATAATCTGCTAGACAAGACAATCTAATCAGACTGCATGAGTCAGGTCATTTTTTATCACATTTTCTAAGACTCTTCCATTTCCTTATAGGCTGGGGATCTCTAAGTAGAACTCTATAAACATAAATCTTTCCAAATGGAACTTCTGTCTCAAATCTAATTCCAAATACATTCATTAGTATTGTAATGCCTTCAGCAGAGATCACCAAGTAAGGAGTGCCAGCTTCATTGCTTTCATAAATTCTCAAGGGCTTTAACTAAAAAAAAAAAAATTAAAAAGAATTGAAGTCAAAAATGTTGTGCATAGTTAAAGAATGGAGATATAATTGTACAATTACAATATCGCATTCTCATAGTTAGTATAGGGAGATGGCTGGTGGCATGAGCTCTTGACAAATTGGCCCTATATTAATTTAAATGACTGAAAAAAGGAATCAGAAAAACTGTTTGTATTGGAAACTGTGCCTAGCCTTTGATAAACCAATATCTAATTCTACAAGATAGAGATACTTTTGCTTAGGCACTGTTTATTTGTTATTCGCAATCTACCACTTACTAAGTTCATAGGTAGCCTAAGCACAACAATAACACATTTTGATTGTACTTGACAATCATCTTTCTTCTGAAAGTAATTGTCAATTCCAATCTTAATACATTAATAATAAGAGCAATATGAATGAATAATGTTTATGTTGTTTGTTGAATTTCACCCATACATTATTCTTTAGCTGATAATTAGTGGAATTATATACCTGCAGGCACAAAGTTCATGATTCATGACTACCTTTAATATTTTGTAATTTTTTACTGAAATTATGAGTTTTGTCACATGACAAATTTATATGTAACTGTTTTTTTTTTCATTAAAAGCCATAGACATTTAACCATTTCTTCAGGAATGAACAAATCTAATTTCTAACTCTAAACTATTATTAGGAAGAAACAAATTTGTGGTCTGGCAATTAATTGTAAAAAGTAGGCAATAAACCTTTAAAAATATTGAAATAAAAAGTATATTACTCTTGAAAAAAAGAGATGAACTTAAATAAATGACAGTTTAATTTTTAGGCATATTTTTGTAAAAAAAAATTATACTTATTGTCAATGCTCTATTTTCTCAACTTTTATGTATATATTAATCATCCAGTGTGGAGAATATTATTGGTGTCTCACATATATATGCAAAAACCTAAATTATCATGCAGTTTTATAATGGAATAAAGAACTTAAATATTGTTCTAATTATTCTAGTTTGCAATAACCTTGTGGGTGAGTTTGTTTTTGATTTGATTACAAATAGCTGTAACCTCATTCTAACATCATTGAGAAAATTTGTTTATTGACTAGTTTCTACTTTGAGAAATAAACTTTAGTAAACACCATAATTTATAAGTATGTATGCACTCTATCATCAGAGTATATGAATTATTAGCTGTGTTTTTTAGATATAAAACAATTTTTGAATATGTTCGTTTAGAAAAAAAAATTAAAATTCATTTATTAAGTTTTCTTTATAAAATTCACACAAAAAAAAGAAAAAACTCAAATCGAGAGTTATAATAAACATTATTTCTTATTTCCAGATCTACAGTTTCTCTCATATGTGATTTTTTAAAAAATTAAATGAAAACATGAAAAATGAAATTTCAAAAATCATTTTAAGGCAACTTTTTTTCAAATAGAGGATAGGCATAATAACACTTCATTTATCTGAATCAATTAAAAATAATTGCTTGAGATATCTTCTTTTTTTTTTTGTATCTAAAAGTTATATTTTTTTACCAATTACTATGTGCCCTCCCTTTTTATTTCCTTGTTTAAAATACAGATCAGCTTTCAATTTAATTTGTTTCTAAAAATTGAAAAATTATTTTTTGATTTAAATAAAATTAAGATAGGAAAATAATACAGCACTTATCTAATGTATAACTATTAAGTAGAAAATCTGAAATTTTCATTCATCCATATGTCTTCCAATCCAGCTATTGGAAGACATATTGATGAATAAAAATTTCAGATTTTCTACTTACATTAGATAAGTGCTGGGCTTGTACTGGTATTTTTAATCTAATGCTTGAATATCCTAACATAGCAGAAACCAGACTGGTATTGGGGATATTCTGCAAAGCTTGTTAAGAGCTTATTTGCTAACTGTATATATAGCATTTGTAAGACAAGCTTATTAAATTAGCTTATGTGACATCTGACTTGATTTTTTTGTAATTATTCAACTATTAACAATTTCGTTTTTTTTTTCTGATCGAATGCAATACATGACTATTAATGAAAACATCCATAGAAAATGCAGATTTTTATTAAAAAAATAAAAATATTCAGCTTTATTACTGTCTAGAATGTTTTCAATATAACATGTATATCATATTTGTAAGACAAGCTTATTAAATTAGCTCATGTGACATCTGACTTGATTTTTTTGTAATTATTCAACTATTAACAATTTCGTTTTTTTTTTCTGATCGAATGCAATACATGAATGACTATTAATGAAAACATCCATAGAAAATGCAGATTTTTATTAAAAAAATAAAAATATTCAGCTTTATTACTGTCTAGAATGTTTTCAATATAACATGTATATCATATTCATGGCTTAATATGTCTTAAGAGATCTTGGTAAGCCATGAATATGATATACATGTTATATCGAAAATATGCTAGGAATGAAATTTTGTGAAGAAGACAATGATATACATGTTAAAGAAAGACATTGTGATAATATGATGAAACAAACCCAGAAAAAAATGAAATGAAATGAGACTATACGTGTAATAAAAAATTTTATTTGGGAGGATCCATTAAAAATAAAAATTTTAATTAATACATAACATTAAATATTAAAAAATATATAAAGAAATTTTGAGAGATATGTGTTTATTTTGATCTCTTTTTTGGCTTAAGTTTTAGTCATAACATAATCTTATTTAAAATGAAAAGAGGAACTGTGATATCATTAGTGGAAGAATCAAAACTTCTATTAAATATGGAAAAAATGTTTGAGCTCTTATTTCAAATTAGAAGAAAATAGTACAAAAATAAATTCCAAATTGGAAGAAAATAGTGTAAAGGTGAAAGACATTAGTTTAAAAATGAAAGAAGATATGTAAGAAAATAGTATGAAAGTAGATTTCAAATTAGAAGAGATGGTTTCTATATTTGGAAGTCTGGATTCAAAATTAGAGAATTATAAAATAAAATGTAAGAAAATAGTAAGAACAGGAAAACTCTCCATACAGTACCCTGTGCCAACGATGTGATGTGATGTATTTGGCTTCTCCTTAAACGAAGTCAAGAATATCTCAGCAACTATGCCCAGATAAACCTGTTAGCCACTTTATTTTTCATTCCCCACTCTAAATCTTCCCATATTCTGCCCCATCCCATTTCCACAACATAATCTTTGTCAACTCTATGGCCTTTAAATCTAAATCCCCCTTATCTTTTCGCAAACCCAGCACAAAAACTACTAACTCACTTTCTGTATTGTACCTATTCTCCCATAACTTCATTATCTGTACCCTTTCTGCTTTACTACTTCACCATCTCTCCAACTCCCTATTTTTTATTAATGCTTTTATTCTTTTATCCCATGCCAGAAGGCTTGTGCATACCCCATCTAGTGCCTACTCATCCAATCACTAGATGGAGATTTTATGCACAAGCCTTCTGGCATCCATTGATTACTCTGGTTGGCACAGGATGGCACTACTGTACGGAGAGTTTTGCCTGTTTAGTAACAGTTATGTGCTAGCACAAGAGATGGTGATCATGTGATGTTTAGTGGTTTAAAATAGTGAGAAGTAAATTTTACTAGCATAAATGATAGAATGGATAAACAAATTGTGAATTTAGAAGGAATACTTCAAAGTTTCAAACAAAAATTTTAGAATTTAGAAGTCAAATTCAGAGAAGAATTTAAAAAAGTGGAGATGGATAAGAAAGGAAAAGATGAAAGAAAACAAGTAATCAAGTTGGGAAAAGGTTTAATAGATTTTCAAAAAGTCTAAGAAAACTTAAAAGTTGTTAATTGGGACAAGTTTTGAGAAAATTCTCAACAAGTGATTAAAACCAAAAAAAAAATGGGTTGAATATTTATAGAAGAACCATAAAGAATAAGAAGAGAATTTATTAGCCACTTAAAAACAAATAAAAGTAAATAATGATTGATTAATTACTCAAATGGAAAATGTATCCATTATTCAAAATCTTTTGAGGAAAAGCTAACATTAAAGATAAATTTAATAAGGTAGATAAAACCATAAAAAATATGGAGGATAGTTTCACAACTCACAATTGAAAAATTACATAGAGAATTGGTTATTTTGAAGAATCAAGTGGGCCAATTGATTGTAAAATCGAATAAAGCATCAGAATGTAGAAAATTAAATTATAAAGTAAAAGAATTACATAGTAAAGAGGAATCTTATTACCATGACATCATGAAAAATCCTATACCTGTTTATGGATCAATGGTAGACTCTATTCAAGGAGAGAATTTTGAAGAAGTAATACTAAGAGAGCCATGGATCCTATACTGCCAAATCCTTTAACTAAAAAAGAAAGTATTACAGAGATTCATCCTGCAATCATGAATAGTTGGGTACAACCAGGATCAAAAAAGTGATTTCAGGGGATGTGTCTGGAAAATCTAATCCAGTGATTATATTTGTAACTAAACTCTTTTAAATGTGGATGGGCGAAATCCATTAAAGCACCTGTATAGCATGATGGAACAGTTAATTTTTTATCATTTAATTAACAGGAATCAAAAAAGTTGTCATCACTAGCAATAACTTGTATGATGGATCCAAAAATTGGTAGACTTTATTATTTACCAAACCTAAAACACTTTGTGAATATAGTCTCATTACTTAAAACATTTTGGAGCAAAGAACAAAATGGCATTCGATGTCAAATGTCACAGGAAAGATATAGATAGGATCAAGGAGAAAATTTGTCTTAGCTTTTCCACAGGCTAGTATTAAAGTTGAGAACTTTGAATTTAATGTGTCACAAGCCCAAATTATTAGGGTTATCCATTGTAATTTGTCTAAAGATTTAAAGCGAATATTAATAGTTGCTAATAGATCCCATATTGAGGGAATAGCAGAAATTTTAAATACTATTGATGGTAATTTATATCATGATCATGCCAAAAAATAGAAAAGTAATAAATTGTCCGCATCAGTTATCGTTGTCCCAAATTATTGTTTACCTGCATCTAGGAATTAGGATAATTTTAAAAATAAACCAAATTATTGTTCACCTCCATCTAGGAACCAGAATAATTTTAGAAATAAATCAAATACTGTGAATTTTAGAAATAATATAAATCATGATGGAAAATAGAATTATCCAGAAAAATCAGAAAGAAACTTGTGTCGGAAGAGATGAACAACAAAGAGGACTAAACAAAAGTAAATAGTATAACATCAAAATCTCACAATATGAATTTGGAATGAGAAATTGAAAATTATTCAGGTGCTATATTACATTAAAGTTATTTTTACCTTAAATTTAAAAATTAAAATGTTATAGTTTTTCTTTAAAAAAATATTTATAAAATATTACTGTTGGTGTTAATCTTTATTTTAAAGTTAAAGATACTTAAACTTTTTAATATAGAAAAATTAATAGATGATCAGATAATATGATAAAAGAAAACATTGAAAGAAACCAGTGTAGCTTTTGGATTCCCCTCCCCCCCCCCGAATTGAAGGGGGGGGCATAGAGCTATACGGAGTCTTAAAAAAAATGATATTCTATATTATTTATAGCTGAAAATCCAGGCTTATATATACCTGTGTCTATATATGTAATAGACAGGGTATGAGCACAGACTTTCACATGACCCACCACTCTCCACACTATCTCATAACACTGATACACCTGAACACACATATGTCGAAAAGATAAATAATCACCAATATCCGTATTTCATGCTAAACCAGCAATCATCAGTTGTGTGTTATGAGATAGTGTGGAGAGTGGTGGGTCATGTGAAAGTCTGTGCTCATACCCTGTCTATTATATATTATTTATGAAAATTATATAAAATATGGTTAATAAAGGGTTACAGTTTGCATTGGCTATGGATAAACAATCTGGTATATATGTGTGCATGTATAAAAATATATAAATGAATAATTAAATAATATTTACACACATCAGTATTCTTTGTGCTTTTATGTTTATAAATGAGTTTATTTTAAAAGAATGCTAAACAGAATGTGGGAAAATCAATAAAAAGTTTCTTGGAATGATTGTTTGATTGGTAAAAGGGCATGATTTTTGAATAAAACTAATAAAGGAATAAAACACTGAATTGAATGACAGCTAGAAAGTAATTTAAAAACTTAACAGTGGATTAATCGTATATTTTAACAGTTTAGAAGTCAAAAATATGGATTCTAAGATAATAAGATTGGGGGAAGGGTTCTCTCTTCATTCGCTACTATATTTTCCCAAAGAATTGATTGAAAAGATTAACGTAGAATAAGTGGATCATATTTACAAATCTCTTTTCCAAATTAATGGATATATTTTATAATATTTATCAACAACTAGGGAGCAAAAAGTATATATGGAAAAAAATATTGTTCATAAATGAATTGAATATTCAGAGCTAGTGGTTAATATAATTCCATTCAATTATCACTTCGCCAGCTTCTACATGGATTACTTATGAGAACCCAAAGTCAAACAGGCAAAAATAATTGACAGTTATTGGTCAGTCAATATTGCACCACACAGGTTAAATTTTTTTGTTTATTTTATAAAAAAATATAATTTCCCAAAGTGTTCTATATAAAATTATAATATCAATAATTATTTTGTTTAACAAATATTAATTTTAAAAAAAGTATACTAATGATTGATATATGCATATGTGAACCTATTATAAAGTTGAGGTACACATATAAAATATTTAATAAATGACTATAATTATAAATATTAATTGTTGCTATGCATTAAATATGCTTTTCTCGAAGCAAAGCAGAGATATATATATACCATTTTTTTATCTTTATCATACATGGGAGAATTAAATATTGTTAATATTTGATGAGATATAGTTCTGCTCCATTTCATGATTCTAATATCTAAGTTAAAACTAATTTAAATTATCAGTGATAAATAAGTGTGTGATTATTGCATTTAGTGATAATATTTTACATTACATCAGTTTATATTTTAATATAAGTGAAATATTTTTAGCTTATAAATTTTATTATTGAAAGTAAAGAAATAGTGTATAAGTTTTAATTTATTTTTATTATGTATAATAAAGTTAGTATTGTTATCAATTGTTATAGTGTACTTGATCTCAAAATTTTATTTATGTCTATATTTTATTTTGAGGTTAATTCAAAATCAATTAGTCATGAATGTTGCATTAGGTTTGTTGCATCTATTCATTGTATTATTCTTATTTTAAAATTTTAATATAAAACTTTAAATATCCATGTCACATACATGTACATTTACTATAAGTTGTGAGGTCATTATAACAGGTTAGATTAAGTGGCATCTATATTGTTGTAAATAAACCATCTAACTTGCATGGTGTTCATTGTTATAAACTTATAAATTTTTGCAGGTTAGAATATGCTTTCTATGCTGCAATTGCTTTATTTTATTTATATCATTACAATTTATATATTTTTTAAATCTGACACCAAGCAATGCTGTGGAAGGTATTAAAATATTATTATACTGTAAGTTATGAAAGCCAGCAACTCTATTAAAAGGCATAATTAATGTTAGCTTAACTTAATACCTAGATAAATAATATGCATAGATCATTGTACTCCATTCTTAGATATTTCATTAAAAAAATTTATATTGATTAACATAATATATAGAAGAATGGCTATTTATTTCCAATCAGAAGTATTTTTTTATATTTAATCAGGTATTGATTCAAATTCATTTGTATGTTGCTCTATTTGAATTTAGGATGTTGAATTGAAAAATGAACATGACAATATTAAATAATGTTTGTTATACTAGTTTCACTTGCACATGTTATTGTGGCAAGATAATATATATATATGTAATATTTTATAAGATTAAGTTAATTCAATAGTGTAATTCAATTTATATCTTGAAAGAATTTATCTGTCTCAATATGATAGCAAGTTTTATGTAAAAAATTTATTAAGATTAATTTGTTATTAACATTTCAATTAATAATAAAATATCTTTATATTGCTTTAAGTTATGATTAAACAGTCTTAGTCATAAATAATGCTGATTTATCCTGAACATTATTAGTGATAAGTGAAATAAATGTATGATAATTAATAATATTTTTAATAATATTTCATTATATTTGTGCTGCATATTAGTTTGCTTGTAAATATTGATATATTTGAAATATTACACTATATTGTTATGATTGTTTTATTGTTGAAAAATTTATTTATATGTTATTAAGGAATTGGTTATATCATTTAGATATAAAAGTTGAATCTATTTATAATTAATAAAATTAATTGTTAAATAATAAAGAGCTTATGTCTGCTATACAAATCTAGCTGACTAATGAAAAGTATTTATGAAATAGATAATCCAGAAGTATATGGGAAACACTTTTCTTATAATGGTAGAAAAGGAATGTAGGAATGAGGTATTCAAAATTGCATATATATTTTTTGTTAATTAAATCATATAAATATTAAATCTATAAGTGAGAAGGGGAAGACTTTTGGCTATTTCAGCTCCATAGCACCACTCAATGTCTGATTTTTGCCTAATGATGTTCAATTATGATAATAATTATACCCATCATCTAGAATTTCCAAAAGATCACAATCAATATAAACCTCTGTCATATTAGGTTTGAATATAAATATTGATTCTAGTTGAAAATTAGGATTTATATAAGAAGTTATAAGCTTATTTACTCATAAAAAGAAATTTCCAAAGACAAAAGCTCCAACACATATGCGCATCTATATATAACCATATACACATACAATGAACTGACCCTTACACTATATCATTATATATAAAATCCATGTGAATGTTTGTTCATAATGCTGTCACGTGTCAAATTCACAACCAGTTGAAAAAACTATTACATTTGGCTGTAACACTGTCAAATTCTCAATTGAAAAATCAAAAAAAAAAAACTTTAAATTTGTTTTTATAAATAAATAACTTATCTAACTAACCCTTAATTTATATTATAAGCATTTTATGCAAAGGAAGTAATTTCACCTTTTATATTTAATAATCTGTAATATTTATTATGAAGTATATTTTATGTAAATCCGCCTTTAACAAACTAATTTTTTGCTATTGTCCATAATGCTGCCAAATTCACATATCAAATCTAACATGTATATTTCAAAATTTTAATTTAGCTTTATTAATACCTTGCCAGGTGCATTTCCGAAGTGTACCAAACAGACCAAGTTGTTCCAAAGTTGTTGTTTTTTTCTAATTTTTCAATTGTGAATTTCTCACATTTATTTATATAATATTAAAACCTTTTGTTTAATTTTCATTAAATCTTTAAAAAAAATTGTTAAAGCAATCAATTAAAAAAGTATATTACAAAAATGACTTGAACGGCCAGGTAAATTTCTGACATTTATTAAAATCTTTTAATTTACATTATATCTTTAAAAAAAATTGTTAAAGCAGCCAATTAAAAAAAATGATGGTCTTTACATAGGCTGAGCACAGTCTGATATTTATATAAATTTCTTGAGATTATTCCTAAAGAAAATAATTTATCTCATCATTCATTGCAATTGATTATAAAATTTTACTTTATACAAGTGCAGAACTGTTAATCTATGATTTCTGAATCTTTTCAGATTAATAACTATTCAACTATATAATTTTTATTTTTCCTTCATATAATCCCTTCTTCCTTCATGTCTTTAGAGCATTCTTATGTTGCTGGAAATTTAAATATTAAGAAATAACATTATGAATCAGAATATTTAAGAACTATTATAATTTGTGATAGGCATATCCTGAATTATAAGCACAAGATTAACAGGATTAATTTCAGAGGAGCAAGCTTCATGATCTATACTTAGTCCTTAAATAATACTTATAACAAATACAGAATAGATTTGAATTTGTGTAGTTCATTTTAAATAAAACATAAAATTTCTTAATATAAATAAGATTTAAGCCTATTCTGATTTGAAATTAATGATGCTTATGGGCTTGGTACAGCTAATGAAACCCATTTTATCATCCTGTTGTAGTTCAGAATTTTGGTATTGCTATATAAAAAAATTTATCTTATTTTCACAGCTAGCTAGTAAAGTATGCTTTAATACTCTCATTCACAATAAGTTATAGCTCTACAAATATATTAATTACACATTAATTGTTTAAATGAGAACATATATTTTACATCTACCTACATTACTATATTATGGGATGTTCTACAATAAACATGGAATATTATTGTAGCATGTTCATGTACATATTGTTTTTTGGAGTCTGCTTGATTTGATTACAGCATCAGATATTTTTGATATGGTTTATGAAATTTATCAATTTAGTTCAGTTATCTGCTTATTTGTGTTTTTAACAGTAAAATTATTTTTTTATTATTAAGTTTGTTCATATATAATTTTATTCAAGGGCTGACAAAATAGAATAGAAAAGTAATTACTTAAATATTATTAGATTTTTAAAAAAAAAGAATAATTTCCAAGAGAGAAAATGAGAAAAATATAAATTTAAATACTTAGTGCAGTTTGGCTTTTATATAATTTTCACTAGAAAAGGATTGTTTATAAATTATCAATCTATGTATACAGTCTAATTTTTTTTTAAAAAATAAATCTTTTTATTTTTTTGCTTAAATTTTTGATTTTATATTAAGATTTTCTGTTTAAATGTTTGTGCTGGATAGTAATATTGTGCTATGGCAAGATGGTCAAATTGTGCCTGTTGGCCACGTGCCATCATTGTAACTCTATTGTGGAGTCTTCATAAATAATATCAGCTTCGACATCATATTAAAATGGCTACAGAGTTTGAGAAATTATCACTAAAAAAAATTTATAATAACTTTACTGATTATTAATAAATTGTTTCTTCACATACATATATGTATATATATTTTATTAGTAATGCCATTTGTAATATTTTTATTTGTTAACTCTCAATTTAAACTTTTTTCACTCTTTTTATTTTAATGAATTTAATTCATTGAATCTGATTTAACATTATGCCAATATTGTTTCAACATTTATTCAGAAAAATAAAGGTATCACTGATGTTCTCTTTTACAAATATCGCTTTGATCAAGATTACCAAATTGCAATTGAACTAATACTGAATGCACTTTATAATTTTATAGCGATTTTTTTTACATATTATTTCTTACTATCAATATTTGTGTAGATTTGGATACTTTTATATGTATACTTTTATATTTTAAATCCTTACAAATTTTAAATGATTAAATTATATTTTTTATAAATTATAATTAAATTCTAATTATCTTAGAATAAACAAAAAAGGGATAATAAAGCAAGAAAATCAATCCTTCAATGCTAAATGCATTTTTTTATATATACAAGTTAAAGATAAAGCAATTTAGTTTGTTAAGAAAGTATATTCTATTTGAAGAATATAACATAAATATGTATTTTGATACAAAACATTCAAACTGCAGCTCCCGCTTAACACAGCAAAAGATAAATTATTTATACAAAAATTTATTAGCAGAACTGTTTTTATTAAATAAAATTCTGAAAGTGAATTTCTTGTAAAAGTAAATTTTGTTAGCCAAATAAATCATTTGCAGATTGTAAATATCACAAAGTGTTTGATTACAACAAGTGGATTTTTATGTTCAAAAAAATCTCAAAGGATAATCATATGATGGGTCAGTAGTAAAAATTTGTATATTTGATTAATAGCAACTCTTGCAGATGACCTAATATGGTATTTTGATAAAAATATAGACAAAACAGATATAGCTCAGTTGTTTATGTTTATAAGATCTATCCATAGAAATTTTGAAATTATTGAAGAACTTTTAGCAAAGGAATCAATGAAGTTACAAACAATTGGAACTTGAAAAAGTTTAAGTTGCTATTCAATAATTTGCTAAATGTAACAACTGATGGAGTTTTAAATATAAGAAATATGAAAATTGAATTGTTAAAAAAAAACTTCAAGGTTATTATTTTGTTATAATATTATTTTGTATGTATTATGTAACAATAATTAAAGTTGTTAATTATGTTTAATCAAGAGGGGTTAACCATTAACCATTTCTTATAGTTTTGAAAGAATTAAATACAGAACATATTTTTGCGCTTTATCATAGTAATGTTTAATAGTTATGCTTGGGGAATGTTTTTGAATGATGGTGAGAATTAAAAGAAGAAATTTCATTATTTGTAGAAATGTAGCAGTATGATGATTTTCCAGATTTAACTGACTAGAATATGATTTGGCCATCATACTTAAAATTATTAATCAATTAGAATTTTAAATTGGGTATTACAAAGCAAAATCATATTGTCCATGATTTGCATATGAATGTTTTCCATGTGACATGAAAATTATCTATTGAACAAATAATTAAATATCAGTAAATCATTTTCCATCCCTTGTGTTATTGGAAATTATATCAAAAATTAAATTTGATATATCCAAAACAAAATTCATTGCTTTTTTTTAGTGAGTGTTATACATATTTCAGTGAATTTAGAAAAATAGAAATTCAAATCATTTTTTTTACAGATTTTAATTCTGCATTAATTGATATTCATTTAGTTGATTGAACTACATTGTAACACAAAAGCTACAAGAATTATGTGGGGAAAAGCAATTTTATAACTAAGTAACATTCAATTTGCCAACATTCAAAATTTTGCTATAAAATTTTTGATGACTTTTTGATTCTGCATATATTTGTGATCAATCATTTTCAACTATGAATATAAACAATTTTCAAGTATAGATTTCTGATGAACATTTTGACAAGGTGGCTAAATTTAAAGAATTTTATAAAAGTCATTAATTACTCATTTCCTAAACAAATAATATTTTTATATTTTTTCTTTTTAATTATTATTGAAATAAAATATGTTGAATAATTTTTAGAGTGGCCCTTGAGTATATTTTATTGGTGTGATATCACTGCCTTTTCCATAATAGTTTTTCCACCCTCTCTAGGCTATATGTTATGGGTGGATTACTCTAAATACATAAATTTTAATATATACTAAAACAAGCAGATGCTGTAATAAATGAGATTGTAGCATATCCCACTATATTTATATTTATCTTCTTTTAAAAAAAAAATTGTTATAAGCTGAGTGAAAATAAATGTCTTTTATCCAATCTTTGTCTTCTCTTTCTCTATGTCCTTGATTTTCTATATATATATGAAAAACAAAAACAAGTTATATATACGTAAACTTGCTATCACTTGTATTTATGATCATTAGATGGAGCTTTACCAAGACCTCCAAACAAGCATATTTTTGTTTACATAAACGTCAGAGTCAGAATTCATTGTCTCTTTTGTTGGCTGAGGGTGGAGCCAACGAAAGAGACTGGATTCTGACTCTGATGTTTATGTAAACAAAAATCCGCGTGTTTGGAGGTCTTGGTAAAGCTCCATCTATTGATCATAAATACAAGCGATAGCAAGTTTACGTATATATAACTTGTTTTTGTTTTTCATAAATGTACTTTTGAAGTTTCTTGCAATGATATATATTGCAGAAGCTTTGACTATGTGGTGAAACTGAACTGATACCAGACCCATATAGCTATCTGGCTTGTTAAGCTGGGTTTGAAGACATTTACGTGTCTGAAAAATTCATGCTTGCAAACTGATAGGAACTTGTTGCATAAACGCTTGGAGTTAGTGTTTAGGTCTAGTTTCTAACTCCTATCCTTCACTGATGATAGCAAATCAGCTTATCTGAGGGTGGAGCCAATGAAAGAGACAGTGAATTCTGACTCTGAAGTTTATGTAAACAAAAATACGCTTGTTTGGAGGTCTTGGTAAAGCTCCACCTATTAATCATATATATATAGGGAGTGTACCAATAGCTCTAACAAGCTCTTATTGATAAGTGCTGCAAGAGAAAGATCTAGAATTATCTCTATCCTCAGGTCGATCAGTTTCAAGCTTTTGGCTCACCTCAGTGAGGAGCTAGGACATTCAGGCACTAGATCTAAAAAAAAAAACGCATTTAATATAGAAATATCCCTATCCTCAGACTGATCAGTTTCGAACTTTTATATATATATAACTTTTTATATTTGGATTTATAAATTGTTATAATATTTCAAGTGACACATTATCGATGTATGTTTTTTAAATAATTGGATTATACTTTAACCTTCTAGCATTATAGCTTAATGTTAAAGATATGCTTTTAAAGTAGATGATGTTTGATGATATATTATATTATCAGTCAACTTTCTAATTGCCTTCTTTATATTAAGCTGATTTTGAGTTGTCAGATTTTTCTCTTAACAATTTATTTACAATACGTAAATAAAATATGAAATCATTGTTTATACTTTTGTAACTACTACCAGATAAATACAATACATAAAATTGAAAAGAAGAAAAATAATAATTATAAATATTAAAACTAAAAGCTTTATGGATAAATATAATGATGAGATTTTATTAGCTATTATATGTTTACTATATATGTGCACATCTTTATCAATAGTCTTTATCTATTCAGTTCTAATTGTGATTATTCTCTTGAATATTGGTGACTGTATACACTGTAGATGAATCCCACTAAAGAAATATGTATATATGGCAGAGTCCACTTTTTTTTATGGTGTGGTTTTTTTATTTAAAGCAGGCAACATTACATTCTATGCAACTTCACATTTGTCTGAATACTATGGTGTGGTGTAGGCCATGTTAAATAGTCTTCTGTTGGCTTATGTCCTCATATTTGCTGTTGTGGATAGAGTATTGAAAATTACTTTAAAATAGTCAGCAAGGTACAGCAATCCAAAATTATTTGGAGGAAGACAGTTTTGACCAGCAGTTTTTCCTATCTTCATGGAATCACTGCATTATTGCTTTCTTCTTGAGCCAAAACTTAAGCTAGACTACTATCATTTTTCTTTTTAGACTTATACATTCTTACAACATTAGTTTTTTAACACCTAACATGTAATCATGTATTTATTTACATCATGTTGTTTAGCAAAAAATATATCAAGGCCTAATTACAATATTTAATATATATTTACAAAAACATGTTTTTTCACAATTATTTTTGCAGTGCGTGATTATTTTATAAATGGTTATATAATATTTTTTTTATTATTCGTGATAAGACTGCAAGAAAGAAAAATCACAACCAAACTTTGAAATTTGTTCTCTGACCTTCTGAAGTTTAGTGCTTTGTAATTTTTAATAATGTCTTTAGATTTGGCATTCAATTTACTACAAAAAAGGTAAATTATTTTTTAAAACACTCATACAGATGATATATCTAATAGGATAACAAAATACAATACAATTTCTTAAATTATGCAATTCGTTTGCATGCACTAAAACTAATTTTTCTCAAAATGCCGTTTTACCAATGATGTTCTTAATACAACTGTTCCAGAACATAAAACACATACTGCCTTGGTGCCTTTGTTACTCATTCCATACTCATTAGTCCACCAATTTTGAAATTCTCTACTGCTTGATAATTTTTGTTTTTTATTTTCACTAGTCATATTAACATAATGGTAACAAATTTATTTAAATGAGTTTTAATTATTTTATAAATCAAAGATTTATTACATGTTAAAATATGTTATTATCTTTACATTTCACTTTTACAGCAAAACTTCAAGCACAAAAATAAAATAAAAAAACATTGTTTAATGGTGTTGATTATGCATTTCATTCCACATATTTAGATCAAAAAAGATTAGAACAAAAAACCATTTTATTACTTTTATTTTAGATTTGAAAAAATTTACTTCAAAGCATTCTAAAATATTTTACCGAGTTTACTTTCTAGTTTTATTGGAATCATTTGACAGGTTTATAGAATATGATACCATGGTATATTAGTACCACTTTATTTGACTTAAAATATCATTCATACCTATTTATGTATTATTTTTTTCAAATTTTGTAATTTATTGCTTCTAATCAGAGTTCAATTGTCAATTGAATTCTAATATAATGTTATATATATTTACTTTATCTTTAGTTTTTAATAAATTTTTATTAGTACAGATTTTAGCAACAAAAAAAATATTGAATAATTTAAAGCAATTATATATGAATAGTTTGTGTTTCAGTACAAAATTTGAATGTGCCATAGGTTGGCTATCACTGGATTAATCTATTATGTTTCTATAAGAAAAAAAAGATCATCCAGAGTGTACTTAATAACAAGGAAACTTAGACATTTTGCTACTTACTTTATTTTAAAAATAAAAATACAGTAGTTTTTTTTCTTCTCATTTCTGTTGCATGAGCCAACACATATTCTGTAAAATATATATGTGTTCCCTCAAAATTTATTATTAACTGCTATATTATTTTTTAAAATTTTATTTATATATTGTTATTTATATATATATAGAAATTTTTTAAAAAAGTTATTTATTTTTTGTTTTGTTTTATTATTTATATATTGTTATTTTAAATATAGAATTATTATTATTTTTTTATTTTTAAAAAAGTTATTTTGTTGATTAGTTTTTTGTAAATTTGTTATTAAAAGATTTACTTTTAAGAAAAATATAATGTTCGAAAAATGTTATTTATATATAGAAATTTTTTTAAAAAATTATTTATTTTTTGTTTTGTTTTATTTATATTATAATGATCGAAATGAAAGTGAAGATCGAATCTAACCGCAAAAACAATATCTGCAACTACCAGGGCGCCATCTAGGCATTTGAGCCTAGAACAATTTATAAAGTAGGCAGATACGCGCTGTTAAGATTCCACTTTATTTAAATATTCCGATCGTTAGCCCAAGTCACTAGCTCAGCGGAGACGCAGAGATAAAAATCTATATCTTAATTTATATCTTAAATATCAATAAATAAAAGCTACTGCCAGAAATTAACACATAAAAATATTTATTTACGCACATATAAAATAACATTTAAATTTTGGGGAATAAGTTCAACATTTTAGATTTTTTATTAATCTTTTAATTTTACATTTAACTAAGTTTCAATGAGTTTAATATTTTATTTAGATAGTCAAGTATGAATAGACTACATAGATCTGCATTTGAAAAGAAAATATTCTTCCCTGATTTAACCTTAGGCAACAAATTTCGCAACCAAACTGGCGCCAATCCATCTGATACATTCATGTATTCAATGTAGCATGATACGACAACACAAAATACTATACTGTCAGGAAAGTACATCTGAACAGTAAGTAGAATTAGAGAAGACATTGACTCTCCACCAACAGGAATGTTACATCTGTTGGCAAGTAGAACAATAAACAAAAAACTCCATAGGAATGGACTGCGGTTTCTGCCGACTTACAAACCCATCCATAGGCAAACAGAAGGTGTGTGGCGTATATATGCAATCCTGCCCAATGCAGACCTCATACTACATCTACTAATTACACAAATATATCCAATCCATTGAGCCATTTCAACCACGAAACGAATAACCTAAGATTACCCTCCCTTAATATAACTTTACAAAACTATATAGCCATTCACGCCGACTTAAATTTAACATTTAGATACGTTCGCACAAATGCATTTTATAAAATTTGTTTTAAAATGTTGAGTACAGATCAGCTGCACAGATTCCACGGTCAAAAACATTCCAAATTAAACACAACCGATCAAAATACAAAGTCATCGATAAACGTCACTTGCAGAGGGAATATACAAATCCCATTAGCATTCATCGTAAGATGCTTGCAGTGATATCGTTGACATATATTCTAATTGAATGTGAAAACCACAACATTATCAACCGCTAACGAATCTATGCAACGTCTATACCCAACCTTAAATTCCCTCATTTAAAATTTAAACAACAAATGATTTATACAATAAGAGAAAAAAAAAATGGAAATGATTTTTATCAATCGGAAAACATATAAAATTAAACATTATTAATTTGATTTAAAAACTTACAAAAGTCAGATAAGAGTCCGTTTTTAACATTTAAGTTGGCTTGTTTATCAATTTATAAAACTTGACGAAAGTTCTTAATTGATTTTAATAATTGTTCATTTCATATAGCTTATGGTAGAAGAGTCCAGGTTTCTGCTTTTAATTTCTGCGACGCCTCCATTGGAAGATAATGTTCTGGAGATGGCAATAGCTGGTTCAAGGTATCACAGTCTTTTTCCTTTTTAAATAGAGAGGTGGTATGTGCGTCCTACCACCTCTCAAACACACAACGCTGGAACTGCGAAAAAACTGTATTTCCCTTTTTATATTATCCTCCAGATTCAATCAACAAAAACGTCACTAATCCATAACTTTCGTTAGGGTCCGAGCCAAGGCTTAGTGCTTCCATTGGTCAAGCTAATTTCTTTTTTTTCTTATCTATCTTTCATCAATCATTTTAATTATACAAGAGCCCAAGGCTAGCTTGCTTTTCAAACAATTTATAAACAATCATTTCCATTTACAGATTACAAGAATTAATTAATACCTGTTTTTATTTTTAAATCTTATACTTTTTTTATAAAAAAGTACGTTCAAATACTTATTTATTTGTTTTTTTAAAAAAAATATTTTTAAAGTTTGGCTCTGTGCGAATGTATATACATTTAACAAAATTTTAATTTTAGTGTTTAGTTTTTTACTTTTATTTGCGAACTTTTAAGTTTTTATTTTAAATTAATGTAAGAATATTTATATATCGTTACAATATATATTGTTTTTTTATATAGAATTATTATTATTATTTTTTATTTTTAAAAAGTTGACATTGTTGATTAGTTTTCTGTAAATTATTAAAAGTTTTTCTTTTAGGAAAAACTGATATTTTCAATAACTTAGAATAAAAAAATGGATTGTATTTCTATTTCAAAATGTTTATATTATTGGCAATATGCAATCTAAGCGTGCTTTTGTAGAATGTAAACATGATATGTGATGGGGTATTTCACTTGAATGTTTAAGCTAGTGAGACTAAGAGAAGGATGTATTTAAGATGGTTTATGGTTATGTAGTCAGTGTATTAATGTGATAAAAGAGGAGAGAAAGTGTTTTCTAACTGTAGATAGTCTAAAGGAAAGACTGAAGGGGGGGGGGGGAAAATGTAGGTAAAAGTTTGATGATAAATAATGAATTAATTTTAGGGTGTAAGTGTCAGGAAATATGGGTGGAGAAAGTAATAGCGTAATGGAGATGATTAGTCAAAGGATAAATAAGATAGAGGAAGAACGGAAGGATGTAGAAGTAAAATTAAAATCATTAGAGATAAAATGTGAGGAGATAAAGGAATTATTGAGTAGGAATGATAAGGAAGAAATAGATAAGGAGGACCAGAAGGTATTAGAAAATGTTATGGATGGAGTAGAAAAAGTAGATTATGAAACAGTATTGATAGGAGATTCACTAATTAGAGAATGTGGGGATATAATTGCAAGGGAAAATAGAAGTAGGTATGTAAGAGTATTTTTGCCTGGAGCTAGAATTAAAGATGTAGCAGATAAAGTTAAAAAGCAAGGTAGTAGAGATGTATATGTTATGGTGGGGAAATAATTTATTAGAATATCAGAGAGAATAATGGATGAGTATGTAGATTTGATTAGGAATTTGATAGATTAAAGGAAAAGTAGGAGTAGTGGATTATTACAAGGTTTGAAAACATTTGTTAGATAGGGCATGTTCTGTAAATGAGAGATTGAAAAAATTGTGTGAGAGGAATAATGTTATGTTTGTGGATGTGTGGGATTGTTTTATTGGAAAGAGAGAGTTATATAGTAAAGATGGGTTGCATTTAGGAAAACAAGGAAGTGAAGTTTTAGGGAGTTTGATTTATAAAGAATTTTTTTCGGGAAACTTATAAAGGGGGGTGGGATTTTAAATTGCAATATTATTAAAAAGAAAAAGAATGGATGGAATGTAAGAAATAAACAAAAGGAATTTGATTTAGATATAAATATAGATATGGAGAAGGAATGGGTTTGTAAAATTAATGGTAAGAAAGTAATTTATAAATGTAATGGAGAAGAAAGAATTAAAAGAATTTATAAAAGAGTAGTTAGGAAAGAAGAAATTGTTAAAATTGGGTTTTTGAATATGCAAGGTGGTAGGAGACCAGAAAAGTGGATGGAATTAAATAAAACAATTGAAAATGAAGAGCTTGAGGTATTAGCAGTAGTGGAAACACATCTAAGAGAAGAAGAAGAACCTATTTTGAAACAGTTGGTATGGCAGGGTATAAATAGAAAAGAAAAAAGGGGTGGTGGTATAGGTGTTATATCAAAAAAATATTTAAATATTGTTAAATGTCAAGAACATTTGTGGTTTGAAATAAGGTTGGGTAGTCAAGAATGGATGGTGGCTATAGTTTATATAGCCACTGGAGATAGTCAAATTATAATGGAGTGGAATAGTAACATATATGAATGTCTAGTTAAGGATATACAAAGTTTTAAAGAAAAGGGGAAGAGAATAATGGTTATAGGGGATATGAATGGACATATTGAAGAAATTGATGATGTAGATAATAAAAATGGACAGCTTTTGAAGAAATTTTGTCAGAAAGTGAATTTGAGTATTGGAAATTTATTAAATATTTATGAGGGACAATACACATGGTCCAGAAATAATATATTTCACACAATAGATTATGTATTGGTAGAGAAAGAGGGAATAAATAAAATATGGAAAATTAAGGTGTTTGATAATGAAGAAAAAGTATGCACTAGTGATCATAATTTTATTGTAATTGAAATGGTTAGTAATGTGATGGAGAATAGAAATAAAAGTAGAAATAATAGTGAAAGATGTGGATGGAGAGTGAATGATAAGAATAAGTTGGAAGAGTATAAAATACAAGTTGAAGAAATAATGGAAGAGTGGGTTGGGGATGAGTATAAGGATTGGTGTAAGGAAGTAGAAAAAGTGGCAAATAGGGTTTTAGGTGAGAATATTGAGAAGAATAAAAGTAATAAAAAAATGAGAATTAGTAAAAGTGTAAAAGAGAGGAAAGAAGCATGTAGAGAATATAAGTGTGCTATTAAGAACAAGGAAAGTGAAAAAGATATTAATGCTAAATGGGAAAAGTACTTAGAAAAGAAGAAGTTGGCTAAAATAGATATTTATAGAGAGAGAATGAAATTGAATAGTAAATTGTTGGAGGATATTAATAAAAGTGGAAGAGATGGAAGTAAAAAATTTTGGAATTATATTAAAAGGAGAAATGTAGGGGGGAGAGAGTTAGTATTACTAGATGATGAGGGAACAGAGTGTAGCTCTAGAGAAGATTTAGAGAGAATCTTAAATAGTTATGTAATGAATATAGAAAAGATGTTAGATGTGAATGATAGAATGATAGAAAATATGAAAGAATATAGTAATGGGAATATTAGCTTTTCAGAAAATGAACTGAATGAGGTAGAGAAGAAATTGAAAAGTGGGAAGGCAAGAGGTTTAGATGGATGGGCAGCAGAGATGGTAATGAATTTAGGATATAGGGCAAAAGTAAAGTTATTATCCTGTTTTAATAAAATGGCACAGAATAGAGTTTTCCCAAGTAGTTGGAGTAATACAAGAGTAAGGTTATTATTTAAAGGAAAGGGTAAGGATCATAGAAAGTTGAATAATTATAGACCGATAGTGGTAACATCAGTTTTATATAAAGTTTTCTCGTATATGGTGGCTAGTAAAGTTGTAAAATGGATGGAAGGGAATAATGTAGTGGGGGAAATGCAAGGAGGTTTTAGATTAGATAGGCGTATAGGAGATAGTTTATTTGTAGTTACACAACTTATGGATATGAGTAGGAATGCAGATAAACAGTTATATATGAGTTTTATAGATATAGAGAAGGCATATGATAGAGTAAATAGAAATAGATTATGGATAAGTTTAGCAAATTTGGGAATGGATGAAGCTTTAATAGATATTATTAAGAAATTATATGAAAATAATTATTATATATATCAATTAGAGAATATAGAATCAATTAAAGTTAAAAATGGGGTAGGACTAAGGCAAGGATGCCCTATGTCACCTATTTTGTTTGTGTTGTATTTGAGTGAAATGGAAAGAGCAATAGAAAGATTAGGAAGAGGGATAGAGATACCGTTAATAGGTAGTAAGGGAGTATATATTTTGTCAGGTCTTTTTTTTGCGGATGATATATTTTTGTGTGCAGAAAAAAGAGAAGATATGGAAGTTATGTTGAGGACATGTGCAAGGGTGGGTAAAGAGATGGGGATTAAATTTAGTGAAGAAAAATCAAATATAATGATGGTTAATACTGAGGAAAGAGAAGATGTAGAATTTTTATTGGGAGATATTAAGTTAAGTGTGGTGAATAGATATAGTTATTTGGGAATTATTTTAAGTAATCAGAAAAATTATTTGGATGAATGGGAGAAAAAATTGATAAATGAAGCAAAGAAAAGAAAGGGATTGATAAAGAAATTAACAGTATTTTCATATAATAAATATGATGTAGCTAGAATTATATGGAAAGGAGTTGCAGTAGCAGGGTTAACATATGGTAATGATGCATTATATGTTAGTAAAGAGATATTAGATTACTTAGAAAAAGCTCAAAGGGAAGTAGGAAGACATGCATTGGATGCAGAAGTATGGACAGCAAGGGAGGCAATTCAAGGAGAAATGGGATGGTCAAGTTTTCATATGAGAGATGCAAAAAGTAAAATGAAAATGTTTGGTAGATTGCAGTTTATGGATAATAAAAGAATAGCTAAAATAGTATTTAATTGGGTTATGAGTAAAGGGCAGGTAACAAGATGGGTGAGAAAGGTAATGCGGTATGCAAAAGATTTGGATAAAGAATTTATATCAGTATATTTGTACAAAAGATGGGATGATTGTGTTAAGAGGATTATTGAGTGTTATAGTAGTAAGGAATGGGATAAAAGAATAAATTTATTAATAAAGACTAGGGAGTTAGAGAGATGGAGAAATAGTATGGAGAGTAAAAAGAGTTTAAATATATATAGAAATAAACAGAATATTAGGTGTGAGTTAATATATGATAATAGTAAGGAAAGTAGTTTATTGTTTAAGGCTCGAACGGGATCTTTAGCTACAAAAGAATATACATGTAAATGGAAAAATATGGGTGATTTATTTTGTAAATTATGTAAGGAAGGAATTGAAAATATTAGGCATTTGTTAATTGAATGTAAATGTTTGAAAACAGAAAGGGTACATATAATGAAGTTGTGGAAAAATAAATATGAAAAGAGTGATTATACAGAAAGTGAATTATTGGTTTTTATGCTGGGTTTGGGAAAAGATAAGGGGGATTTAGATATAAAGGTTATAGAGTTGACAAAGATTATGTTGTGGAAATGGGATAGAGCAGATTATGGGTAAATTTAGAGTGGGGAATGTAAAATAAAGTGGCTAACAGGTTTATCTGGGCATAATTGCTGAGATATTCTTGACTTCGTTTAAGGAGAAGCCATAATACATCACATCACCAGTAGTACTGAGTTCGAACATGGTTTATCGGTTCCACAATACACTCTATGAAACAATGCATCTGATGCTACATTAGTAAACATTTCTTTAGGCACGGGGATCAGGGAGATGCGAGAGACTCATAGACTTTATTTTCAAGTTAGCTATATATAATATTAATATTAGACATTTATATTTTAAATAATCGAGGAGATAGTACATTGAATGTGTGTCGAATAATAAATATATGATGGCAGACGTATGGTTTGAAATTATTTAATGATAATATTTTATACTAAAATCATTTAAACATTTGATTATATTAAAATCTCAATAGCGCTACTATTCTTCCGATACTGATTTATACATTTACAAAGACATACAATTATTTGGCTGACATAATCTAGCTACCTGAATTCTTGAGCAAGTATTTCAAGAACATGCCTTCAGGGATTTAATAACTTTGCAATGCACAAGTCTAAATTAGGATTGATAATAGCAGCTGCGGACATATATTTATTTAATTAAATAAGATATTTCTAAATGATTATGGGCAGACATTTATTTGAGAGTGAATTTGTCATATAATGCAGAGACGAAGTCATATACGGAATAATAAAATTAATAATAAGAAACATGTACGTTTAGAACTGCGATGCGAGTGTGGCAGTACATTAAACTGCGAAGCCAATGGATGAGTTTAAAACAACGGGCTGGCGTTTGCCATAGGCCCAAAGCTAAGATATCACATAAGCATAATCAGGTGCAAAGGGTTCTGACTGTGTGACAGGTATCAAGCCCTACGGAAACATTCATTATGTCCACTTGTGTAGGACAACTGATTCAGAAAATCCTGTATGATCCGGGATATCCAAGGCTCATAATGGATTATCCCATCTCTAAACCGTAACATGTATAATTCACATTATATTCTGTTAAGATTTAATATAAATTTATGACTCAGTCCTACATTACCAACATTTAATAATTAACTAATTTTTCTCTCAAAGAAATGCACTTAATGGATTTATTATAGAAAATTAAAACAAATATAAAAGCA
Source organism: Epiperipatus broadwayi (assembly GCA_028023455.1). NCBI lineage: Eukaryota > Metazoa > Onychophora > Udeonychophora > Euonychophora > Peripatidae > Epiperipatus > Epiperipatus broadwayi. The sequence goes on along the minus strand of JAQFVV010000053.1, from coordinate 932,562 downwards.
ATAGGTAAGCTGGGTAGGTATTAAGAACTAATATGTCCACCACTTGCTACGTAGTAGACTCCTGCCTTTACAATAAATGAAGCACCGAATGTGTGACGATTTATATGAAAATAACAAAATAATTTAATAGAAATAAATATCAATTATATGCTTTGCAGGACATGCATCCACTGCTTCAGGCAATCATGTATTTGTATTTTAGAGAATTATGGAGATTTCCGAGCTGACCAACCAACATGAATATATAAAAGAAATATATTAGTAGGTCGCTGTACAAGATGGCAACCATTTTGATTAAGATTTATATTTAAAATTTGGTGAGGTCCGATCAGAAATCTTACAGGCATGCTATCATTAGATAATAAAAAAATGTAAAATTAGAAATACATACCAAGAAATAGACAGAGTTAGGTAAGCTAGATTATTAAAAGATATTTACATAATCGATTAATAATTAAATTATAATTGTACAGTTTATATAGATAGTGAGCTATAGCTTGACTAATATTTAGAGTACTCTAGAAGGCCTTGGGTACAGGTACCTGTTTTATAAGAAGCTTTCAGATTTCATGGTCAGTAGCAGATTGTTCATGAGTTCAAACAGTAGCAGTTCTTTCCAGCACTCAGGTTATTAATTCATTTCAATAGCAGCAGCAGCTTTCCGATTGTTTGGGCAGCAGATCCTCTTGGTTTAATTGGTGAAGGGCACATGTGGAGGTTCGGGCATATGATCGACCATCTCCGGGGGGAGAATAGTCTGGGCGCTTTCTACTCGATCATCTTGTAGTGGACGAATTAATTTAAGATTTGGATTCTCTCAACCAAGCAAGAGCACAGCCAAAGTCTAACTAAAAAGTTCTTAGAAATCCAAAATGACCTCTTTTCTTTATCTTATCTTTTTTTTTATTCTATTTTATTTTTAGTTCCATTCATTTGCCCTGAGGAGAATCAATGCATTTTATAAGTTTAATTAATTCAGAAAGCTGCATTCCTATTGTTTAGGTTTATTTTACCTTTTAACATTTTCGTAATTAAAGCTTTTAGGGAATTTTCTAATTAATTAATTTATTATCTCTCACCGACCATTACTTGCAAAATTTCAAGTACAAAAGGGAATATATAATTATTTTTACTTTTCTTTTAAATTACAATCCAATTTCCAAAATTATCATTTAAAATACGATTTTTAAAAACAGCAATAAACTAGCAAATGTTTATAATTCAAAATAACTGGTTAAGTTATATAAACATTCTATAACTAAAAGAGAAATTTAAATTATATCAAGTATGTTATTTATTGCTCTAAATTTGTTATCAAAGTGTGTGTGTGTGTTTATGGTGAATTTTGCAGATATTTGTACATTTTTAATATTGCTACACACACAATTCGGTGCCAAAAAGTTTAAATTTGGATAGGGTAAGGTGGTGGGTGAGAGACGATAGAAAAAGGTGAAACTTAAGATTCGAATCTTACTGTTTCAATATGCATAGTATACACATTTGCAGTTCAATAAACAATACTTTTTCTATTCTAAGCAATGTTTATCAACAAAATGTGAGCTATTATATGCTATATAGATTTAAATGTGAGGGGAGCTTGCAGCAAAATATAGTGTACTTGTATATATAAATTTTCAAGTAAATTTATTTTAATAATGACTTTTAAAATCATATAACAAATTTATATATATATATCGTAACGGAATGGGGGAGAATAAAATATATAAAATAATATCATATGGTAATGTGTGGTACATGACCATTTATTATTATATAGAAGTGTTCTTAAATTCAAATCATCCACCTTCCGTTACCGCAAGCAAAGAGAACATATAGACATAAACGAATTTATATCCATACATGATCAAACCTGTGACAATACGGATATTGCCACAAGGTTATTTTTCCCGATCAAACGTCTCAAGGCAACTGCTGTAATTATTAAAGAATTACAGTGCTTGGTTAAATTATAAATTTAATGGGATCAGTAATACTGTACAACTATCCTCACGTGTTACTTAATACTCAAATGGAGTAATAGCTATAACCAAACCCCCCTCTGGGTATATTAAACTATTTGGAATGGCAAAGAAACAAGACGATACAGATAAAATAATTTGTGAAACATTTACTATAATAATAAAATAAAAAAAGAAATTACATGAAATATTTACATACAATAAAATCATTTAAATATAATACTACAATTCGGTGTATGTGTTAAATCCTATAAATGTCTTTAATCTATTGAAATAAAGTATCCATTTATAGTCGTTTATTCCAATTATTATTAAAGAGTTTAATTAATGTCTATCTCATTAAATATTTGAAATTGCAATTAATGTGAAAAGTATGTGCACGTGTGTTATATATTGCTCTTTATTTACTTTACCTAGGTTTCATCTTTTTTGACACTAACTATTGTCCTGCCAATCGTCCTGTGGAATTCCTCTACTTCTTTAGTAGATACGGCCGTTCTTCAGCTTTGACTTTTGTTTATGGGGTCTCCTCTTCGACACATAGGGACTGGTTTATGGGGTCTCCTCTTCTACACGTAGGGACTGGTTTATGGGGTCTCCTCTTCTACACGTAGTGACTTGTTATGGGGTCTCTTCTTCTACACATAGTCACTTGTTTATGGGGACTCTTCTTCTACACATAGCGACCTTACCATACTAGGGTGTTAATGGCATGGCAGGCGAATCATCAGGCAGGCATTAAGCTGGCAGTTGTTTCATGGCGAGGTGACCGTACGAGTATGGTGGGTTTGGATCAATCAGCGACCGTGATGGCTCTTAGCCACACATCCTTGAAGATTCACTCATATAGTAGATTTGTTTCATATTCATACAGTTTTGGTCAGTCTTAAATGAAAATATCTTTTACTCAACTTTTTCAATATCTGCTCTCCTCAAAATCTCTCGTTAACTAAAAAATTAATTAATGTCTTTCTCTCAGAATTCCCCTCTTATCTTGATCTATTATTCACTGGAATTTGTAGGTTTTTCTTCATATTTTTAACTTTAAAATTTTTCTACAACTTACATAAAATTTCTTTTTAATTCTAATTTCATACTATTTTATAACATGGGTTTTACATTCATTTATATTAATTTTTTAATAAAATTATTCTCATTTAAACATACAATAAATTTTCTCCTTTATACACACATTCACATATGCATTTCATTTAGTCAAAATGTGTATTTTGGAGAACAGATCTTTATCTTTGTCGTATTCTAAATTTTACTTATATTTTTATTTAAACTCCTCAATTATCACTTTTTAAGTTATTTGAGTTCCCATTCTATTTATATTTCCTTTCTTCATTTTTAATCTTAAACTAAACATATGATTCTCATATTTTCTAACTTTAATACTTCTATTTTTCTCAAAATCTGAATTTTGGAGAGTAAAAGATAAGAATCTTGTTTGATTCGGTTCCCTCTCTTTATTTCATTACGGTAATTACTGTATTCCTTTCTTACATGATTTTAACCATTTTAACTATTTATATGGTTTTTTTTTAAAAAAAACTATAGTATTTAATATTAAATATATACATGTGTGATCATCACAATATAAAAGACTTCCTTATTTTTTTTTAAAAAAATTCCTTTTAAGTCTACCACAACCTAAATTTTTACTTTTTTTATGTGAGAGCAATTTCTTATAAGAGGTTTTTTTTTAAAAGGTGGTATATATATGCATGTTAAACATTCATATTAGTTCTTTTAAACATACAGTTGCAGGAAAAATGTAAATGGCAATTATTCCTGGAATGATGTATACTGCAGAGTACTGCAATAAAAAAATTGTGTTTAAGTTACTTTGGGTATTTCTGAAAATTATTTAACTTTAAAATGGGGTTTGAATCCAGGCTCCCAGATTAATGATCATCTACCAGAAGTATGATGTATATAAAAGTAACTGTTTGATGTGTAGGTTGTAGGTGCAAATTTAATGCTTTTATTGATAAATAACAATAATCAGAAACTAGTTTAAGAATTTGTATGTATCTTTATCATATAGTACAATAAATGATTCGAGTAAAATAAATATTATGAATTAATGCTCCTAACACAGTTATTAAAATAAGCAGAGAATGTCATATTATATTTTGTTTAGTATATTATTTTCATTCATAATTTTTTTGGGGGAGGGGGGGTGATGTTTTTACTTCCAGGTATATTTGAAATAATATAATAATAAATAAAACAAGAATTTAATAAATATCCTCCATGCAAAAGCTATTGAAAATTTATAATAAAAAAAATTTAATAAAATTATATAATTTTTTTAAATATTTACAAGTGCAGCATTTCCTAATAGCATTCATTTTGGTTATAAATTGTGATGTTGAGCAAGATTTGGGGCTAACTGATGAAAGCTTGTTTTCCTAGAAATGCATCTTGAATTATTTGCTTTTTCATTTACATATTTAGACATATAAATTTAGTTTTTTTAATATACTTAGAATTATCATTCTATCACATAATCAAACAAATAAATAAAGATTTTGAAAAAGATAAATGCTGAATTAGCACTCATCATTTATCCTAGTTTGTACTTCTTATTGTATGTCATTTATTAAGTATTTAACAATATCAAATTATTATAATTTGATCTACAAGTGTCAACCTTTTTGCATTCACACCTTTAACACTATACTCTTTAGATGGTGTCAAAAGATGTGATTAATCCTGATCATTTATTAGGTTAGAGATTATCATGCCATTCTTGGTCCTGATATAAACTTTAAACTCAAATATTTAGTATTATCGCGTTTTATTAACCATAATAATATGGTATCTTTAATCCAACTTCATCTATCATTTTTCTTTATTATCTTTTTAAGAGTATCAAATATCAAAAGCTATTCAATATAATAAATTATATATACAAATTCAAAATTAAATCACTTTAATTTATTGCAAAAAATTAATTATGATTATTTATTTTTGAAAAAATGTATCATCTTAAAACTTGTGAAAATTCTCATTAAGAAATATATAGCATCAGATTTTTTTTAATTTAACAATTTTGTGAACAATTACGACAAATTTTTCTTGTTGGATTGCTGCTAGCAGAGCTCATTAGTTTCTTGATTAAGCTAAACCATGCTGTCAAGTTCAAGTAAGTTTTATTAGAAATAAATTCATAATAGGTATTTAATTACTTTTTTTAAAATTATAGTATATAGAAATTTTAGCAAATAAAGTCATATATAATTTTCAGAAGAAAAAAAAAGGAAATAATCTGTACATGTTAATTTTAATCATTAAATATATATGCATATATAAACTTTCATATGTGTAAGTTTTTATTTTTTTATTTATTTATGCCAGTTATACTTTGAGATAGTAAGATCTCAGTTTATCATTCAATTCAAAGAAAACTTAAAGATCTTCTATTAGATTTTTTTAGCAGATCTATATTAAAGAAAGAAATGTTGGTGTTCCCAAATTAAACAAGTAATAATATTTATGGTGTTCATTTTATCTTTATTCTTACATTCATTGATGTTAAATTGCAGGAAAATGTTTGTGTGCATGTGCACACAGAGAATATTCATTTAATGGGTCCAGAGAGCATTTGAAATTTGGGGTCCCCACATAACATTTTAAAATATTAATATTTAAATAAATTAATATATAAAGAAAAATATCTGTAATTTATATAACAATGGAGAATATACTCATTATAAATATATAATTATTAATTTATAGATTTTTAACAACTGATGGCTTTTAATAGCTTGAAATATTTGATTTTTGTTACTGCAAATTAATTAATGATCGTTTCATAATCCAACTGTTGGATGATGTTATTTTCAATAAACATTATTAATAAATTGTTTAAATGATTCTGTTCAAATCTATTTCATAAATAATTTAAGTCTAATTCAGAATGGAAAAGAGGTAATGTAAGAAATATTTCAATATTAATATTTTTCTTGTCTAAAATACCATGTTATATTGTTTATTTAAATTGTGTTATAATATTGTATGCATTGTATATTATTTGTTCATCTATTTAAAAAATGTTATTATATATTATTTAAAAATATATATTCTCTTATTTTGTCAGTGTTAAGATAGGATTGATAATATTGATAAATACAAAACTTTCTTTGGTAATTATAATGTAATCGGGCTTGGCCACTTGGTGGCGTTGTTGGCAGTCAAAAACAATACAATGTTCGGGGCCGCGTTATATTTTTAAATCGAATCGCTGTTTGTTTTTTTTTGGTTATTAATTTATTGATTGCTGTAACTTTTTTTCATGCCTTTTTATTAAAAAAGTTATTTAATTTTAATTTTGTATTTAGTAAACGACAACCTTTTTTTTAATTTTTAAATCACTGTTTTTGGACAAAGCTGCTACTCTGCGATGTCTTTCGCTTAATTATTGGTAAACGACAACCTTTTTTTTTTCATTTTTAAATCGCTGTTTTTGGACAAAGCTGCTACTCTGCTATGTCTATTTAGCGATGTCTTTCGCTTAATTATTGCTTTCTACATAACAAAACAACTGTGTAGGGTTAGGGTTAGTGTTCTGTTGTTTGTAATGCTAAAATAAAAGAAATCAAAATCGTAACCATAGTCGGACACAAGAAAGAAACTCACACTTTTTTAAAACAACAACAAACACATATAAATGTCTTATTTACTTATTAAACATGATTATAATATGTGTTTTCTATGAAATTTACAAAAAATCGTGTATATTTTTATTGGACAGCAGAAATACTCGGCTTCTGTTGTCGGCAACTGCGGAAAAAGTTGATCGCCATCCATTTTATCAACTACGTGGTATTTCACGTGAAAATGAGATTTCGCACGCGATATCGGCCGAATTCTTTTTTACCTACCCTCAGCAAGCTTTTACACCTTACACATTCTCTAAACAAGGGTGTGGCCGTTTAGAAAATTACTATAAATTCATGTTTATTAAATAAATTATAAATACAAATATTGTGTAATGTATATTGTAAAAATTTGACTAATCCAACTAAACACACATATATATCAAACTGTAAACGAAAGATAAGTATGTGGATTCACAATAACAGTCGCGAAGCAGAAATAGGCCGTATTATTTCTGTGTTACACATCATAAACGGCCTTCTAATGGCTAAGACAAACATAGATGTTTTCTATAGCCGTAAGTCAGGCCTTGTAAATGGCATTTGTTAGGTGTTTTGGCGAGCCAGAACGCCATCAAGTGGCCAAGCCCGATTACGTTATAAGTACCATTTCTTTATCAATAACAAATAAAAGGAAATATATTTAAATAATAATATATATTAAAATCATAAAATTGTATAAAGATATATTTTATTTATTCTGTCCACTGTTATTTTATATAGTTAATTGGTTTCAACCCTTACTGAATATCTAACAATTTAAATTGCTGGATTATTTTATTTTGATTTATTCCTGTTTTATTTTATTTATTGTCAGTGTTCTTGTATGTATTTCTACTATAAAACTGTCTATGCAATAATAGGCTTGACATTTAAAATAGATAGGTAACATTTGATAAAGGCATAAAATTGTGCTGAAAAAGATGTGTTATATATAATTATTAATATATATTGTGGAGGTAGCTTAAGATCACTCCCACAACAAACCTTAGCCATCTGAAATGATAGATTGTTTTTTCTTTAATTAGCATGTAGAGATCAAATAAATTATAAGTTTTGCTAGAACACTTTTAAATATATATATATGTTTTTTATATTTTTAACAGTGTAATAACTACATATTAAGTATTGGGAGTGATGGGTAATTCACAGTGAAAAAAACACATATATATTAGTAATAAAATTTTATTGTTTAAGAAAATATAAATCTTAATAATAAAAAAATTGTACATAGTTATATATATATGTTGATCGTTGTATTGTGTTGATTATATTAAACAATGACTTAAATGAAAAATAATCATAGCAATAGAAAATAGATCAAGTATTGTAATATCTGAATATAAGAGGGATAATAATAATAACATTGCAAATTTATTATATAATTTGTTTTATTTTTTTTTAAATGAATCCATAAAATAAAAATATCTTAAAAATACAACAATAGGAACTCGCTACTTTAAACAATAGGAATAACGCTGGTATAAAAAGAAAAACAATTAAAAATCATTCTTCTTTCTTATCCTGCTTTTGACATGAAAAGTCATCTTATTGAAGCAACTATTATTTTAATATTTTTCTGCAAAATGGACATTTTTTTTAAAGCAGCGTCTTAACAAATATTAATATTTTTCTAGTTATTTGCCATTCGGAAAAAAAGTAGAGGAACTAAATTCTTATTCTAATTCAAGAGTCAGATAAGTTAAAATAATCTATCAATTTAAATTTTAAATAAACTATTATGATTTTCTTTAAAAGAAACTAAAAAAGAAATCAGAACAGTTTATTTAATTTAAAATTTATATAGCTAATTTTACAAATAGTAAATAGCTTCTGTCTATAGATATATTTTTGTTAAACGCAAACCACATATATATTTATATAAACCTGTGTCTATAGTTAAAATATGACATATGCTGGCTAGAACAATTAATTGTCTTTGGGGTGGAGCATTTTTATTTATCCACTATGGCCATGTGAAAATATTTAACTGTCTACCATTTAAATGCCTGATAAGCTGGATCCACACAAGATGAAAATCTACAGGAGGATTAACACAAAACTACCCACTGCCAACTTAAATAAATTCAGAATGTGCTATATAGAATCAATCAGAAGTTCTCAGTATCTATAAAAAAAAAAAAATACATAAATTATAAGAACTGTTTATGAAAGAAGGACTGAAAAATAGTAATGCCTGATTATATCGATTCATAAAATATTGTAAAATTATGTTTCATTTTCTTTTATATAGATTTGTATTTTTTATTTTTATTTTATTATCTTGATCTTGTATTTGGGAAGTACTACTTATAATTCAACCTGGAACAGTCCAACATAAAATATCAAGAGAGTGGGGGGGGGGGTTGAAAAGTCTATTTTTTTTTGTTTTTAATAAAATCTAGGTGATTTATTTTCTACCAAAATACTTGATTTTCAGCTATGAACATAAAATTAAGTGCTCCAATAGAATACTTAAACAATAAGAGTTTTTTCTTTTTTTAAAGTCACTGAAATAAACAATGCCACAACATGACATGACTTATTTGTAGTTTAGAGTATATGTTTTACTAAAAGTATTCTTAAGATCTTTATAATGAATGAATGATTAATGTTTTTAAATTAATATTCTTTCTAATTTTCTGTTCTATCATATCATGTGTTGTTTTATTATTATACGTTTCCATACTTAAATATCATATTACACCTGAAGTTGCATTTGAATTTTCATTGAGTTAGCAATCTCACTTTTAATTAATAATTTTTTATTATCTTGGATATATAGATGTCTATATTATGGGAGTCTATCATGGGAAGTAAGGGTGAATCGTTTCAAATTGTTTAAGTAAAAAAATGATAGTTACTCATCATAGACATAGAAGCTACAAGTACATAGGGATATATCCAAATAATTTATTTTCACTTGTAAATATTTTTTCTTGTTTGAAATTTTTTTTTTTTCTACATTGATTGAGAATTTATTTTATGTTTGAATATCTTTTCTTGTTTTGTAAATAAATATTATGAAGTTTTGTTAATTGCCAATAAACATCACATGAAGGCCATAAGCCAGAAACTAGTCTGGGATATTGGATGAGTAGTCACTAGATGGGGATTTTATGCACAAGCCTTTTGGCATCCATTGATTACTCTAGCTTGCTGTGTGTGGCAAAATATATATAGTGAGTTTTGCCTGTTTTTGTTAATTGACAAGGTCTCTGTAGTTTTGTTGATCCAGCATTTACATTCAATTCAGCATTTACATTCCACCTTATAACCAATATTTTACACATGCACATACACACATTATTGTTTGATAAGCATGTGAGAAAATGTTAAAGGTTATTTCTTTCTAATAGATAGGATTAATTATTTTAGTTGTTGATTAACGGTTAGCATAGATATATCCCTGTTAAGAGAGTCGAACGCGAATTCTTCCTGAATTTGAATATCTGAGGCAACGGTTCTGAAAAAGAGTGGTGAGATTTCAGATGAACTGATTTAGATTACATTTAGATTTGATGGATAATGTTTAGGCTAGTCTATTAAAGATGGATGTAATCATGAGTCAAGTACTTCATTGTGTTATCTCTAGCATCCTACATGAAGACCCTAGGTCTGACAGTAATTAGATGCGATCTTGCTGTCTTTACCCTGTATACGTGGATGGACCGGATTGTTGCATTTGGCACTGTCAATTTTAGGATATGTAAGATAGTTGTACAAGCACTTTTAGATTTGATGTAAGTTGATTATATGTTGTGGACGAACCAGCTGATTGATGAAATTTATAGATGTAGCCAAGAGTATTTGTGGACCGGCACATCCGGGTATATTCCACCAACCATTATAATATGTTAGCTGTAATATATATTTTATTATTTTTTATTATTTATACTGCTTGTTTATATAAGAAAGGAAATAATGTATATAGAGTTTAGTACAATTGTTTGAAAATGATGGTGGTGATATATTATAGGACATGAATATCAATAAAAAATAGTTTAGGGATTATAAGAATAATATATATATATATAATATGAAGGAATGTATGATAACATTAGAAGCTTATTGTTAATTGATGCAAGGGTAGTAATTTAGATTCCGGGGGGCGGGGAAGAAGATATATAATTAATTTGATCTATATGTGAAGTTTTCATGCAATTAGACAGGGATGTATTGAACATTTATTTTTGGAATGTAGGTTAATGAAAGAGGATCGGGATAAATTGTATAGAGTTAATAAGAAATTTAAAACTAAAACTAATTGGAAGTAAACAGATAGAGATTTTATGATTTTATATTTAGATCTTTATGATAATATGATTAATGCAGTTTTTATTAAGAAGGGAGACTGGTGAGAAATGAATCAGAGCTAGAAAAAATGATAAGAAATATATGTGTGGCATATAATGTTTCAAAGAAAAGCAATGTCTAATATAGTTAATAGAATTTGTAGATTTGCACAGAAATTTCAGACCATTGATAAAAGAATTAATGTATGTTTAATGTTATTGTTTTATTTTATACATATTAAAGGAATGCAGAAAAATAATCATGAATATTGAATATGTAGCAAAATTATTATGTATTATGCATTAAGAACATTCTAAAGATGATTTATCATAAATAGATTGAAACATTGGAAATAAACAATAAAAATAATAATTTTCAATGAGTATTTAATAAAACAGAAACAATGAAAAGACACATAAAAGAATTTTTAAAAAATAATAATACTGCATATTTTAATACAGTAGTTGAGTAGCAAATTCAGAATGGTAGGGTAAAGCAAATAAACCAATGGATTGCTTAATTAAATGAAAATATATTTAAACCACCAACCACTTGATTGTTGGAATATCATATGACTTCTTGAGTAAGTAAATAATGATTAAAAACAATAAATAAATATGAAAATAAGAAGCTTTTAAAATGCAACTCATCCCCCCCCCCCTTCTTAATCAAACTTAACTAAATCACTTTCAAAAAATTATTTGCTTCAAAGCTATCATAAAAAAAAGAATAAATTATTTTTAAAAAATAAGAAGTTAGCAAAAACTGGAAGTTTGATAAAAGCTAAATAATCAATAAAATTGCTCTATTGTCCCTACTAAAACACTATATCATAAATGTAACAAATCTAAAAAAAACTGCCATTTATTATCATTACTAAAAAATAAATAATAAATCTTCTTGTTTTTTTTAAAAAAATGACTCCGAATAATCATTAATACATGAAAAATATTCACCAAAAATTTTTTTTAAAAAACTTTTATTTTCATGAACCCATGTATTTATCTATGGTATTTTGGGATTAATGCTGTTGTAATGTAATCGTTTGGCCATAATTATTCTAAAACTTTTATGTTTGTTACTTTTTTTAAAGATTAGCAAACTTTATATTTAAAAAATTAGTTTTTGAATTGAACTTAATTTTTAAAAAATTATTATGAATATGATATAAATAAAAGATTTTTGAATAAAAAAATTAGGAAACAAAAGCAATTTTTGACGTTCGGTTTATTTAATTCCAAAACACATTTTAAATATAAAGTTTTCTAAACCTAAAGTGATACTTCCAAATATATTTGCAATGTTAGATGATGGCCAAATGATTATGTCACAGCAGCGCTAATATCATTTAACTACTTATATATAATATTTCTAAAACTTCAACTACTTCCTTATAGTCATTGTCAAGACTTCATTTAATAACATCTACATATAATTTCTATTTATTAGATATTTTTATATTATTATTTACCCTCCTCCATTTCTTATTTTCTAACAATCCCTATTATATTTTTATACAAATTTATGAACTCCAAAAATACTTTTTATAAACCAGCAATACCAACAATTTTTATACATAACTATTTTTATAATACTATGATTATTTATAATTAATTAACAATTTGTTCTATTTAAAACTGGTTTTTCTTTGTTAATATAAAATTTAATATTCATATTTATTTCAAAATTTTTATGCTTAAATTCTTTACTATGTATGTAAATATTTGATTTTTTATCATTTAAATGTTGCTTCAATCTTGTTTTTAGTTTAGTTTTTGTTGTACTAATATATGATATATTCTTGTTATTTGCCTTGCAATCTAAACATCTAATTATATAAACTCCATTCATATTTTCAATCTTTTTTTTTTTTGTTGTTGTTGTATTAAGCAGTTTACCTTAGATTTTTTTTTTTTTTGTACATTGGTTTAATAATCAATATGTTGTTTAGCTATAATAGTAGGATATGTGAAAGTTTTTTGAAATATATTAATTTAATTGATTAATTACATGAATATTCAAAATTAAAATCATAATAAATAATGACATTAATTATTGAAACAAAATATATATAGAAAGTGTGTATAGTTCATGGATATAAATTGGAAATTTGATATAGACTATGTACATAAAATAATTATTAATTATAGAATAAATAGAACAATTATGTTCTAATGAAAAATTATTTAAAGAGAATAATTGATAAGTTAAAGAATGAAGCAATGACAAATGATTAGCATGTTAATCTAATTAATAAATTGGGTGGTAAAGAAAATATTACAGAAATAAAAAGGTTGTCATAATATAATGTATAGTAGTTTTATTTTAGCAAAAATTGTTTTTTTTTTTTATATAAAAAGGATAATAAAGGATATTAACAAAAAATATAAAAAGTATAATATATTGATTGTTAAATCAATGTACCAAAAGAAAATCTAAATAAAATGCTTAATATAACAAAAAAAAGAAAAGATTGAAAATGTGAATGAAATTGATATAATTAAATGTTTAGGTTGAATGGAAAATAATATATATATATTGATACAACAAAAATAATTAAAAACAAGATTGAAGCAATATATACATGATAAGAAATCAATTTTTTATAAACATAGTAAAGAATTTAAGCATAAAAATTTAAAAATAAACATGGTAGAGAATGTTAAATTATATAAAGAAAGAATATTAAAAGAAATTGTATATATTAACAAAGAAAACTTAGTTTTAAGTAGAACAAATTGTTGTTAATTATAGGTAATTGTAATATTTTATAAATAGCAAGTTATAAGAATTATCAGTATTGCTGGTTTATAAAAAAAGGTTTTGGAGAGTTCATAAATTTGTAAGAAAGTATAATAGGGATTGTTCGAAAATAAGAAATGGAGGGGGTATAGGTAGTGATAATATCATGTGTCCCTGAACATAAGACCTAACCAAAAAATAAGCCCTAATTAAAATTGGAAGACTGATAGATGACTTTTTTTTTTGCCTATTGAAACATATAATATGCATATAGAATTGTAAAGTAACCAATGTGTAAATGAACAATATTATTAACATTAATGCTTTAAATAATTGGTTATATATATATTCCCGTCAACCATTCTTGACAAATGTAGTTCTACCTATATAGAAAAACAATTTATATATATTTAGGTACTTGTTTTATTTATATTTAATACTTAGATTTAAAATGCTTGATTTAGTTTTCTAATTTCAGAATGGTAGCTTTTAAAAATTCAAAATAAAAGAAAAATTAGTTTGATTTTTTAAACATTTTTTTTTTCTTCTGAAAGACTATTAAAATAAGAGAAGGGAATTTAATAATGAAAGTTTAGCTTAAGTTAAATCATCAATCTTTTAAAAAAAAGTTTTTAAAAAGAATACTCAAGTAGGGCTATTACAAGTAATTTGGAAAGTGTAATTTGTGTACTTGATAATGGATGGACATGGTTGTACCATATATGAATCAATTGTAATTCAATACACCCTAGCATTTGTAATTTGTGTACTTGATAATGGATGGACGTGTTTGTACCATATATGAATCATTGTAATTCAGTACGCCCTATGTTGTAATGGATGGCCTAATGTGCATGTGTGAAATAAACATTTTCTGAAATTTTATACTTGCATAAGATGTGATATGTTGGACTATTTCCATCATTTATGAGTGAATATTGAATGTATAGAAAATTTTAAACTTTATTTAAACTTTTCAAATACAAACAACTTGTTAGTAATAACACACAAATAGACAATACAGGTTAGTAATTACACAACGTTTCGAGTAGTATTATTCTCCACTCTTCTTCAGATGTTGCTGGCCTATATGCACAGCTCAGTTGGTAGAGCGTTTGCCTTAAATTCAACTGAGCTATTCTGTCAGAATAGCTCAGTTGGTAGAGCGTTTGCTTTAAATTCACTATACAAGAATCTAAAGGTGCGAGTTCAACTTCTAAGCGAATATTGTCACTGTGCATATAAGCCAGCAACATCTGAAGAAGAGTGGAGAATAATACTACTCGAAACATTGTGTCACTACTAACCTGTATTGTCTATTTGTGTGTTATTACTAACAAGTTGTTTGTATTTGAAAAGTTTAAATAAAGTTTAAAATTTTCTATACATTCAATATTCACTCATAAATGATGGAAATAGTCCAACATATCACATCTTATAATATACCATCATTACAAACCTTCAGACAAATATTTATACTTGCATTTTTTTATTGCACTTGTGTGGATAAATTATTCTTAACTGTAATCATTTATTGTTATTACTCCTGCCTCCCAAGTCTTCAATTAACACTTGATTTAATGGTAAATTTAAACAGAATAATATTCTGATTGCCAGATAAGATGAATGCAAAAAGAAAGAGCTATTCTGATGAATACAAGAAAGGAATTGTGGAGGCTTCCAGAATAAAAATTGTGTATGAAAATATAAGACGGTGTCTTATTTTCGGAGAAACATAGTATAAAAATATTTAATGAATAGGAAAGATATATAGATATCTTTAAAATGTTATTATATAAAGGATAAAAATATATATTATAATTATATATATTTGTAGATCCTTGGCAATGGCTACAAGAAAGTAATTGAAACATTGGAAATATTATATATATGTATCGGAAAAACTTCTTTAGAGCTCTTAGCATGTTCATTATATTACATTTGTGGTACAAGCTTAATAAGTTAAGTCATGTGGCATATGACTTGATTTTCTTACTATTAAGTATTGAAAAGTTTTTAAAAAGAAAAACAATTTTTGGTGAATATTCTTTGTGTGAATGTGTATTCAATTTAAAAGTAACTTGTGATTACAAAATTTATTTCAATTTTTTATCAAGTTTTATTTAAATGTGTTAGTTAATACAGTATCAAATATGCATTGGTTATAAACATTTCTAAATAGGTGGTGCTATACCAATATCATTACAGATAAAAGTTGAGTTATATATTGTAACAAAATCAGATTCCTATCCAAGATAACTAATGATATCTGAAATAGTATTATAATATGAAAATTGTATTTTCTTCTTAGCTAAAAGGCTGCTTTAATTTATGACCAATATATATGTTTTGTGGTGTAATGCTTATCATATTTTCCCCCATACATGAAAGAAGACTTTGTGAAATTTGGAAATTTCTTTATATTACAAGAGTTTAAAATTTTTATTTTGGGTAGTCTTCCCAATTTCCCAGTTAAATATCAGTCTGCAAATAATTATCTAGCAATTTTTAACTAGAGGTTAAATCAAAGAAGAAATACCACATTAAATTATTTACTTTGGCAGATAATTTGTTTCATTGTTTCATTTTGCAGAGCTGATGGAAAGGTTTTGCCTAGAAGGTAGTTTTATCTTACTAACTTAAATAATGAATATTTTGATAAACCAATCCTGTATTATTATTGAAAATAGTAATTTAAGATGGCTGAAAGTTAGTATTTATTACTTTTAATATTGTATAATTATGAGCTTATATTTTTGAACTTTCATTTCCAATATATGAATGTTAATTTCAAAAGATTATTTCTCATTAAGTCTGTTCAATTAAATAAATGAATAATGCTACTTTATCTTCCAGGTGTTTAAAACTTAAAAAATTGGCTATTTTTTTTTTACAAAGCTATTCATGTACTATTGTAAGTTCTTGGTTGACTCATACAAAATAGAGATGTATTGTTTTGTTATGTTTTTTCAAAAAAAATGAAGTTTAGATTCATTCATAGTTCTGGACCTGACACAAATTGTAATAATATTTCCAAAGTAAATCCTATCATGAAAATAGTTTTTGAAGAAAGCAAAATTGAAACTAAAAAATAATATCTAGATCCATAACATCTGTAATGGTATGTATTTTATTTGTTTGAAATTTAAAAGTATGAGTTTAATATCAACTGGAAATTAGAAATGATTAGTTGGAGGTGTATAATAAAAAAGAAAGATTGATGTCAATTAAAGATTTCTATTACAATTTTCCAAAGGAAAATAAGAAAGCTATTGTTTATAGATTTTTCAGAACATGATGGCCAGGATTTTAACAGTTTACCATCCTTATTTTATCTTTTATCTAAAAGTAATTAGATACCCATTTAGTAACCAGTTTTGCTTGACTAGGAATGGACTGGTTACTAGAATAAAAATTCTAAACCTGTTTGGAGCATAAAAAATTTTCAAGTTTAAATTTTTAGATTTATTGTCATGGGCATGGCAGACAGGGCCAGTGCATTGTGATGTATTTCATTGATTTATAATATATTATGCATGTGTACACTTGGTCTCCTTATTCATGACTTCCATATTCATGTTTTTTTTTTTTATTTATGATGTGAAAAAAAAATATTAAATTTAAAATTAATTTAAAATTTTTTATTTTTTTAATTTTCAGTGCAACTGCCAAGTACATCAATGTAAAACATCACAAACAAATAGCAATAATAAATGATTTTCTACATCTTTTTTATAAATGTTGGATTATTTAAAGCACCCTAAGTCAACTGAAAATTTAAATGCACATTAATTTTATTACTTACAGCTTTGTATATATATATAAATAATTTCTGTGAACTATATGAATTTATTTTAGTAATATAAACTGTTACTATATATGCTTAACTTCATTATAAGTACAATATTTTTATATAGCAGTCATTAAAAAGAATAAATTAAAACATTTTATCATCCACCCCCCTTTCCTAGCAATTAATATATAATTAAAAATTTTAAAAACTGTTCTTTAGCTATCTAAACTCTACTGCCCATTTTGCTGTTGGATTAATTACATTGCAGCATTTATCATAATTAATCATTTGACTAAGAAAAAATAAAACAAGGCTCCCATTTACTACTTTATTGATATTTTTTTAATTTTTCATTAATTTTTGTTTTTAAATATGAGTAATACTAATTTGTTTACTAATAAAATTATATTGTAGGTGTATCTATATACTATGTATATGTTGAAAGCATCATTGTGATATATATGCATATTTAAATTGTATGATATTATAGACTTCATTATCATCTAAAAATTTTGATATTCATGCTGGCGCCCAAGCGTGTAGGCCTCAATTAATGCTGTGTAGGCCCTTGTATATTGATAATTGGGTGGCAATGCTGTATTTGCATTATTTTCTTTATTTAAAAATTGAAATTTTTTATTATATACAAGGATATAAAAACAAACAAAATATTTGTCTTAATTAAATTTTTAAAAAGTTATAAAAATTGAAAACATTTAATTTTCAGGTTTGTATCAATAAATTTCCTCAGTCTATAATTTTTAATTTGATTTCATTGGCTTGATTTTACTTTTTAATGAAAATTTAAATCCTAAAATATAATTTATGTGATTTATTATATTTGAAATAAGTCTGCATGTTTTTGGTATTAAGTTATTTGTATTATTATTGAATGCATATAACATCATCATAATTAGAATTTTTTTCTACTGTATGCTAGATATTTTTATAACATTAGTTAAAACTTCAGATTAAACTCATTTTATCTTATTTATGAATTACAAACATCAAAATTATTTATAGGGCATTTTATTTATTAACTTTATTTTCATTGTATTTTATATAGTTAAATTTGATCAAATTATTTAAGAAATGTAAAGTTTTAAAGCTTTTATAACATTATCTAAGAAAAATAAATAATTAAAGATAGCTGATTTTAATATTCATGTTTACTGATAAAGTATATATTTCTTTTTTTTTTATTCTTACCTAACTATTTTATTCTTAATAATATTCTTTTAAAAATGTCTGAATCATTAATTTACCTTTAAATATATTGTTTAAAACAATAGGAAATTTATTTTTTAATTTGTCTTTTTTATTTTATTTTCAGATATGGAATGGGGTCTATTATATTTTTGCGGATTGTATTTTATCAATTCAGTATACTTATTATAAACTTAAATTTAGAAAAAAGAAAGGTACTTCAATTGATTTATTACATTTATTATTAAATAATTTATTTGTTTGAAGTGCTTGATTGCTGTTGTTTTTAATATTTTGAAGGAAAAAAATATATATAGTTTTTTGAGTTTTAACATTTTACACTTATTTGGAATATTATAACCTATATTCCACATTATCCCCAAATACACACATATCTGTGATATAATTTAATTTTACAATGTGTACATCAAGATATCTGCAAAAGTAGAATAATGTAGTTTTGAAAAAATAATATAGCAATAAATTATGATCAAGAGCAAGCATGTATGGGACAAGAAAATAGCTGACTAGGAAATGATTTATTATGCCGCTTATACAGGCAGGCAAAGATGGATTTTAAGGATTCAAGCTTATGAATTTCTATTATTTTTTATTTAATATTTTGTCAAACCACAGATAATTAATCTTTGATTAGAGTTTTTATTATGTTATGGTATTGCTCTAAATTTGAGATGTCTCAATAAACTTTGATCTGAGTGTAACAAGAAATGGCAAACTATCACTTGATTTCTATACTCTCTTGCTTAGTTATACTATTGATAGTATTTGAATAAGTAACAATGATGATGGACTTTTTTGCCATGAACTAAAAATTGAAGACTGAATTCAAATCATTCTACTCATAAAAAATCAAATCAAGGAGAAGCCACTGTAAAATTAATCGCATGTCTACATTATAGCACACAAACTAATGTTAACAGATTTATTACAAAGTGTACAGAACAGGATCTGTAAGTGCTAAATCATTCACTTACCTATCAGGGAAATTGATTGATGGTGATGTAATGAATGTTTTATTTACTTATTGTATTAAAAATCTCAAAAAGTATTTTTCTCCTAATTTAGAAGAAATAGAAGAAAATATATCTGTAATGTTGGATTTGTTTAAATGAGTTGAGTTTAAAATATTTGATGTTTCGATGCCATGTTTGATTAAAATGTTAATAAAATGTTTACCTCTCATGTATTTGTTGTAATGGCAAATAATCATTAATATGGCCAACTTTCTATTGATACTAGTCAGGTAGCACAATATGGTAAGAAAAGCTATTTATTGGTCACATTTTATTTAAGCTGCCATTATGCCAATTTGTATATATATTTTGTTCTGGGATACTAATGATATCCTTTGATGGTTTTAAATTGTGCTTCAATCTCTGAAATGATATTAATTTTGGAATAGTGTGATATTAGCCATAATTAACATATTTTTCACAAGTATCACAGTTTAACTTGTACCTGAGCCAGGTATTTATGACCAAATATAAACCTACACATTATTCATTGCATATCCTGAAATTAGAATTACCATTATTGTAAGACAATCATGAAGGTGAAATATGTATGAGATTGAAAATAAAATGAAAATTGACTGTGATAATAAATTAACAGTAAGTTTATTAATGCAAATACAATAAAGAAACCAATATTACTACACCATGGTTATATATGTACATTAATTGTTTTGAATATATATGTTTCTCAGATATATGTTTGTTTTCTAGTTAAACACTGTTATTTTTAGTTTACAATGAACCCACAAATCGGGCCTGAAAATGAATAGATGGGGCTAATTACGTCCAGTTAGACCTCATGCTTGAAAGGGTCCTGCAACTATCAAAAGTTTATGTGATTAAAAATTGTATTAAAAAAATTTAACTCTTTTTTGAAAAATTACAATAATCTGAAACATTTCTTTATATTTAAATATTATATTTTTACATTATTACCAATTATTTATATTACAGCCAATTCTCTTGCTGTGTCTAGTGTGCATATAGCAACTTGTCTTTTGTGCAGTCAAAAAAATAAAGGTATACCATATGTTATCTTTAAAAAAATCATGTTGGTCAAATAAATTATCATTTATTTCACTAAATTGTGAATTAAATTATTTATATATATCTGAATTATTTCTACTGCAAGGTAAAAAAAAATTTTTTTTAATTATTATAAAGAAATCTTAACATTCCTATTGTTTTTTCATAGGATCTTCATTCAAAATAGGAAAAAGATGTGAGTAGAAAATAACAAACTGGAAGTACCAAAAAAAATTACTATATTATTTCGAATTTATGCTACACTTTTTATTTAAATCTTGAAGAAGTAAAATTAGGGTGTGGCTTAAATTCAAAGCAAATATTTTAATATCTTATTTCTGCCAATCTTCCACTCCCTGATGATCGCATCTTTGCTTTACACCCTATGGAAGTGTATAGTATTAAGATCATTGATGGCAGTCTGTTTGGGAATTCCCTGTTCACACGTTGTTGTTTTTTCCCATTTAAGTAATTTAAAATGTTTATTTTTTTTCAATACCTATTATAAAATCATTTTTATATTTTCTAATTGTAAAATCCTAGTGTGTTATAGTATTATGATCATTGATAGCAGTTTATTCGGGGATTTCCATTCAATCTTTTTTTTTAGTTTTAATTTAAGTAAATTTAAATGTTTATTATTTTTCAATACCTATATAAAATCATTTTCATATTTTTTTTCAATTTTAAAATCCTAGTGTGGCTTAAATTCGAAGTAATACAATAAGTGAAATAAGAAAAATTATAGCTAAAAAGCAAAAAAACACTTTGCACAAATTTTTAAGAGTTCACAATGATAACACTGAATCACAAATGATTAATCAAGAAGATGAAAATATTCTTATGAATGAAAGTATTTCCAGAAAAAATGTTCAGGATACTAAGAAACCCATTTACAAAAAGGAAACAATGTCATGGAAATAATTCACTGTGGTGTGCCTGAAAATAAGGAAATAGTTAATAAATTACATGATCCTGCTGCTTGGTTAAAGAGAATGAGCCAGCAGATAATAGCTTATTTAGTGAGAAAAGACTACCAAAAATTCTTGAGAATGAATTTTCCAACCAAAATAATGGAATTCATTTTTCAAAAGTTCATCTTAAATTAAAAGAAAACTTTCAAATTGTGAAATCATATATCATCTGTAGATAATATATTCTGATGAAAAGATGAAATATTGTGTTTTTATTGTTGTCTTTTCCATGAAGATATGATGATTATTTTATCCCATCAGGATTCAATAATTAACTGAATACCTATACCAGACTGGCAGAACATGAAAAATCAAAGCATCATTTGGTTGCAAGGTTAAAATGTACAGAACTTCAAATGAGATTTTCAGCTGTGAAAAGTATAGACAAAGTACAACAGAAATTGCTGAATCAAGAAAAATTGTAATTATATCAAGCTTTTAAAAGATTGGTATCAGAGACAATTTCTAGCTGAGCATTATTTGATATTTCAAGCATTTGTCAAAACATGATTCGCATAATGGAAACTTTCTAGAAAATATTAAACTGCTTGGAAAATATGACCCAGTAATTCAAGATCATCTTCAACAAATTGCTAGTAAACAAGCAAAACAATTTCAAGTGAATTTAATGGGAAATAAAATTCAGAAGCAGATTATAAATTAATTAAAATTAGGAAAGTATTTTGCTTTAATTCTTAATTGTACTCTGATATTGGTCACCAAGAATTAATGTTCTTACATTCGGATATGTCTCTGATGATAAAAAACTTTTATTGGTGTTTATGAACAGTTTATTAAATTTATAAATGTAGAAAGCAGTTCTGGAGGAAAATTGTATGCTATGTTGAAATGAGAAATTAATCCTCTAAGATTATATATTGTTAATATGAGAGGGAAAGGGTATGATAATAGTTCAAGTATGAAGGGAAATTTTTCTTGAGTTCAGGTTAGTCTCTTAAAGAAAATTCAAGAGCATTTTTACTCCCTGTGCTTGTCATAATTATAATCTTGTTTTGACATATACAGCTAAAAATTGTCATAATACATCAAGTTTCTTTGGTATACTTAAACAGTTTTATGTTTTATTATAATTATCCCCAAAAAGATGGTTAATTTTCAGTAAATATGTTAAAGACCTTACTATGATGCCTCTTTGCAATACAAGATGGGAATGTTGCATTCAAAGTGTTAAGTTGGTTAGATATCAAATAGATGAAATTTATGGTACACTTATTGAAATATCAGAAACATTAAAAGATTTTCAAAAGTTAAAAGTAGTTCAGAATCAATTGCACACTCAATAAAACATTATAAGTTTATAGTATCCCTCATTTTTTGGTATGATTTTCTTTTCCAGAGAAATTTTGTTAACAAAGAACTTCAAAGTGCACTTTCTTCATTTGAAAATCTAATTATGTTGTTTAATCAAATAAAGGGATATGGGTTTAAGCAAATATTAAATGAGGCAAAAACATTCACAGATTTAGAGATAACTCTAGAACTGCAAAATAAAAGATTGAGAAAAAAAATACTTATTAATTCCACAGAATTGTTCAAAGTAAATTTTTTTAAATGTAATTCTGAATAAAGCAAAACAATCATTACAAACTCCGTTTGAATAATTGAAAAGTCGTGGATTTGGTGGGAAATTTCAAAAAATGAAAAAGATGAACTAAAAAAATATGCAGCACAAATAGAAATTGCTCTGACAAATTCTAAAACTACACAAGACTCATCTATTGACTTTGTAAAGGAGACAGATTTAGGTGGCTATATATTAGTCAACAAAATGGAAGTTCTAAAAAATATTTTTTCATTAGAATATTGCTCTTCTGATGTATTTAATGTTGCTTCTGGAAAAAGGAAATTTTTTAAGGCAAAACTAATAAAAAATTATTGAATATCAACTGTGACCCAAGATAGGATAAACAGTTGAACTATCCTATCCATTGAAAATCAAGAAAGATGGCAGCTAGATTTTGATTCAGTTTTAGAAGACTTATCCAAGCAAAAAACTAAAAAATATTTTTAAACATTGTTTTATTTTGTTTCAATATAGCTGATGTATATTTTGTTTAAATTACACTATTCGATTATTATTTTTTTTTATATTAAAAAATTTGTATTTATTTATAGTAGTTATAACCATATTTTGAAAGGCCCCTGAATCTACTTGGACTTCGCATTAACTAAATCTGGCCCTATATACATTATATCAATATACACTAATTTGAAAAAATGTAAATAAAAAATAATATAAACATTAAAATTAATAAAATTTACTACAGCAGCAGTCATCTTTCTATTTTAGAATTCTGTATATGATTTAAGGTTATTAATAAATTTGAAATCGCATAAATTTTATTCTTTGTTTCAGTGTGATACAGTATTTGCATAACAAAATGCTTTCTAAGCATAAAGTTAAAGTTTTATGAAATTTATTGATTCAGTAATGACAAAAAAATTACAATAAAATATTCTTGATTGCATCAGAATGCTTAAAATTTGGACAGTTAACCAAGAATTTGAAATGAGCCAGGCAACTAAGTTATGACTGCATGAATTCTAAAATTGATGCAGACTTAAAATCATCAAAATAAATAAAAACACTTCTTTGCTGATAGTAAGATTGCTATTAAACTTTTCATAAGAAAAAGTTACTGGAAAAAAGTGATATTACTCAGAATGTGTTTAATTGCAATGAAAGTTTAATACTTGACTATTCCTTTTATTTAAAATAATAATAAAGATTATGTACAATAAGTTGTATTATTTTTATTTTTTGAGTTAATATGAATGAGCAAACTTGTTCAGAAGATATATATGTAAATGTGCACTCTTAGTTTTTGTTAATAAGTACATTATTATTATGTTTTCATTTTGTTTATAATATAATCTTAATTTATGTGCTTAATATACAATAAAAAACTTTTCTGTTACATGTTTGTTTGTATTGAAAATCACTGTACATTTGCAATTCAATAAACAATATCTATTCTACTGTAATCAAAGCTTATCTATAAAATATGAGCTATTATACATGATGTATTATTTGTGTGAGGAAGATTTTTGAAGAACATAGTTGGTATTGGAGCTTCACTATGCTTCATTTTTATCCACCAATATTTCTTAGAGTATTAAATTATAGATTATGTAATATTTGACTAATGCTTCATATTTATCCATCTTATGATGTAAATGTTAACATAATAAAGAAAGAAAAAAAACGTTAAATTTTATCTTAACGTGCAAAATCTCGATTTATTTTTACCGGAGGCAAAAATGCTCTTCAAATTATCAAAATGAGGGATAAAATTGTTAAATCTACAAAATAAGTATTTTCTTATAATTTTATAAATTGTCTCTCATTATTTCACTTAGAAAAAGAAATTTAATTATTTTAATTTTTTAAAAACCTCATTTTTGATAGCTTGCTTATATTTTAAGTCTTGAAACAGAATGATCACTATTAATTACAATAGGGTTCTCATTTTTAATATGGTTCTATTTTAATCTGTATAAATTATTTATCAGTATTACTGCAGATTGAGGTCAGTGACTTATGGTATTCTTTAAACTTGATTAATATACATGATTAATTCTTGGCATAGTTAATTTAACCTTCAATACATCAAACAACAGGTTACAGTTTAAGGTTCCATTCAAAGTCTTGACAAGTTTTTCATTTCTCCTAAACCTTATATGACAATAAAGTGTGGGTTAATGCATGACTAGTGGTCCTTAGCCAGCCATTTTGAGAAAGCTATAAATTAAACATGGTTTATCATCATAGCAATATCAATATACTGAAACGGATTCTTTTACACTGGTCATCCGCTTCCTTACTGTGTAGAATGAAGAGTAAATTTATTTTGTAATAATGCAGTTGGGGTTGACTTACAATCAACCAAAAACTCATTGCTATTTTTTATTTGCTTGACTTATTATCTGCTGATCAATTGCTTAAACTCTGACTTGACTAAATTCTCTTTGAAGTCTGAACTCTGAAAAAACTAATATCTTCTTTGAAGTACTGTTTTTAATCTGTGTTACCATCTATGTTTTTTAAAGCTTATCTACCATCTGTGTGAGTGTTTTCAAAAACATTTCTGATCTTTTTATTATATTTTCCAAATCCTTAGTTACTTGTATCTTCCATGGACAATATACAATTAAAAATTATGAATTGAAAGTATTGTTTTATATATATTATGATGTACACATGTTTCCTAGCTAAATAAAGAAAACAATTAAAGGTCATCTATTTAATACAAAAAAATACAATATTTTGAATAAATCTGGAATAAGTGAACCATTTATTTATTAAATTTAAAGAATGAAATATTTTGTTTAAATTATTATTGAATGATAACAATGCCTTATTAGAATTAGAAGAAAGAGAATCACAAGTCGGTGTTTTAAAAAGGAAAGGACTATGTGTTGCCATAACTACTTTATTTTGCTTAAAAATTTGTGTTTATTTTACCTTTTATAAATTTATTCGGGACATATAGCAAAGAAATATGCACTGGGAGTGAGTCAACTAAGAGAGATAGGGCATAAGCTTCCACTTCATTTGATATCTTCGTGATTAAAATAAAATGGATATTACAAATGCTATGCTGATCACCATAGAGCTAAGATAATTGAAATTACCTTGGATTATAATATCAATAGGAATAATAAGTGAAAATCATCTAATGATTCAAACTGCTTATGAATCATTATGTTTGTGTTTTTTCATATACATGCAAAACTGTGATAACAGATGTTAATAAAAAACTCTTAAATTAATACCATCAGATAAGTTTCAAAAAGAAATGATTAAAAAAAGGCATAATGATAAACATTAATTTTTTTTTTATTAATAGTAATTTCCATTAGTATAACTTATTTGGCATTCATTATTATTTAAATGATATGAGAAATATACTTTTTTTTTTTAAAAAAAAAAAGTAACAATATTAAATCTTTTATTACTTTGTTAAAAAAAATTTTTTTAACTTTTTTATGACAGCATGCTCTACAATTTAAATGTATAACATATCTATTAATTGCAATCCTAAAAAGAAGAAAGGGGCAGATAAATTATAAACTATATGATAGGATATTAGATTGCAGTTGGTAAATTATAGTTATAATCTTTATTTTAGACACCTCAATGAGTTAATCCTTATTTCAATAAATTTATATTATTAATCTAAGTCCTTTGATTTGTCTATTGTATCAATCATTATAAAATTGGTTTATTACATAATTTATTTGAAAATTAAGATAATTCATTGTACATCCCATACTACTATACTTTATCATCAAGTGAGTCATCATTTAGTGAATTTATTTTCTTTGCCAAGCAAGATAGTCATTCTCTGGACCATTGGCACCTTACAAATTCATGAGTTTATTGTAAATATAAATTTAAACTGCCGTAGAGCCATTTGTGAATCAACATATCTATTTGTCTATTTTTACCTATATATTTAATTGCCTAAGTACAACGTTTATGTAATACATTTTAGAGTGCCCAAATATTTAGTACATAAGTGAAGAAAAACACTTGATTCATGATTTTATTTATTATATGTGATTGCCCAAATTTGTGAGCACTTGCAGGCCAGCTAACCTTATTCAGTTATAATATTTTTGTTATATTCGTGACTACCTAAATATGCAATTTATTCAGTGAACAGCACTTATTTTATCTTTATGTTTTGGCAGTTTTTATTATGTTTCCTTTACATTGGCTCATCCAACAAGGAAATATTGCTATTCATGAGACAATGTTGCTTCATTAGCATTGTTCATATATGTTTAGAATAAATTTCTATCACAATATATTATGTCTTGATAAATTGAATTTTGGCAATTATACTTTTTTGAGCAAACTTACTAACACAATATAAGGCTGTGTGTATCTGCAAAGACCAATCAATCCCTTTTCTTTACACAATCTCTTTTCAATTGTTTTTTTATAAAATCCTAAATACTCTAAATAATTAAATAAATGAGCAGCAGAGCTGTCATTCATTGAATCCTTTATTCTTAAATTACACTTTTAAGTCAAATCCCTGCATGAATTTATATTTCAGATTTAAATTTATATCAGCATTGTGATTCAATTCAAAATAATGACAATACTTTTTCTATGGAATAAAAACAAAATAACCATTCTGTTGCTTTCTATAAAACAGTTGTTATTTGCCAGTTTTATCCTTTTCACAGCTATATAAGCCCATATTTGTCTTGTTACTATTCTAATCCTTTCTGCAGATAGTGTACTACATATAAGTGATTCCTTTAATTCTTCAGAAAAATTTTTTATCAGTGGATATTTTCATCATGTCAGGTTAATCTTGGATGAGTGCAGAAATCTTCCCAATCATGGTTAGCTTCATGTCAATCAATGTTTATATGTATACCCTTTAGCAATCAGTAATCTCAGAAATGTGAATCATGCCCATCTGCAGTTATTAATTAAAGATACTTATGTTTGGAAAGCTGAAAGTTTATCTGGAAGACTCAAATGAAAACCCAAAATGTTTTGATTAAGTCAAGTGTTATCTGCCTGGCAAGATTAAGTTTACCCAAGGATTATTCTAGTAGTGCTTTACTTTCATAAGTGTTCCATTCTATATTTCATTAATTTTTAATAGATACTTTTAAAGGGCAACGTGACTATCTTAAAACTACAATTTCACAACTTTCAGTGAATAAATGCCTTATAGCCATCTTACCAACTTTATGCAACCTTAGTTTCTTCAGTGATTTCTTGGGATCTCATCATGAATTATAGACTCCCTTTGATGTCCATTGTCCAAGTCTATGTCTACCTGTGTAAGCCAGCCTAATTCTCTCTTTTGTAACTTTGTCCTCACTCATTCGACATGAAAAGTTTTTATCTTGAGTGACTGCTGTTTTTTCACTATTTTCTGTTTGATATCCTATTTCTTTTCTTTTGCTATTTTAATTTTCACTGATATAGTTACCACACAGCAATGATAATCAGCCGATTTTAATTTTATTACAGATGATGTAGTTGATGTTGATTCAACTTCTACTGCATTTTCTTATTTGCATCCATTTCTAGTCTATCTATAGACTTTCTGTCCATTCTCTTATTCATCCATATGATGCAATTGATTTTCTTTTATTTCCATTCATAGTATTCCTATGAGTCTCTTCAATCTTGAAACAGTAAATTTATTTTTAAGATTTGAATCATCTTCTGACAACTATTGGCTTATATCATAAGAGTTTCTGTCAGTTCTAATAAGCATTGTTTCTACTTTGTTAAGACTGTTATGCCTCTCTTTTTTATTACCTGGCTTTGTGATAGTGGGTTGGTTGTTATCATTGAGTTTGACCATTTACTTATGATGAAATAGGTATATACTTTGTCTGCACTTTTTTTTTGACACTTGATATTTGATATCTTTTTATTAAACTTCAGTGCAATAACAATTGAGATTGGCTTTTTTAAGATTCCTGAAAAATTTTTACTGAACAAATGACCACAGGTATGGCTATTTTAGTTTTTTCAATCATTGCATTTATATTAAAATAACTATCTACTTTTTTACTTAGCCTGCAAAAGTTCTCATTTTTAGAAACCAGTTAACAGTGTTAGTTACATAACTATAATATTGGAATTTGAACTCATCTCTCCATTTTCCTTGCATATTATTTGTTTTCATTTTAGAGAGTTACAGATAAACTGTTCATTCTTCTGATTAGACTTTTTCTTGAGCTTTTTGCACATTTTTGTTTATTGCTACCTGCTCAAATCTTTTTGAGATATTGCACAATTTCATTTAGTTTTTACCTTTATTCATGCTGCTCTATTTTTATCAACGGTATTTTTGACCATTTTCTGAATCTATAGTTTGAGATTGTTTATTTTCTTGTTTTTCATTTTGGTTTGTCTTTGAACTTATTTTTTCAATTTTCTAGCCTAACCTTAATAACTTTTCCCTATTTTTTTATATATTGCTCTCATTTTTATCAGTCTTTTTGAGCAACTTTTTTTTTTATTTCTGATTGTTAGAGTTTCTTGAACATTTCCATTTAGTTTTGACTATGTAGCATTTCTTAGAAACATTCTCCGTGTAATTTTGGTTATCTGACATTTGTTTGGGCATATCTAGTTGTGCTTTTTTTTTGCATCATCATCATCAGGGTGACTGGTTTATTTTCCATTGTTCTTTGGAGATTCTGGTCTTTCTTCAACTGCATTTCTTGGATGTTATCTGTAACTAGCTTTAATTCTGAAGTTTTTATTTTTCTAGCATTCATACTTCTCAATTTTTTTTTTTTTTTTGCTTACATCTTTGCTTTGACTCCTCTTAGTTGTTTTTTTTTATCATTATTGTGTGTAATGCCTTTCATATATTGGGTAAATGTTTCCTTTTTAAAAAAAAAAAAAAACTTAATAGACTACTTATTATTTTCATTAGTCTGTTCTTCAATTTTATTTTGGTTAACCTGTTGAAATAATGCCATTCTCACATTTTATTTCTTGTATATATAAATCATTTTTTATTAAGACAAATTGCCAATTACTCAAGGCTTTAAATAGGTTTATAAATTTAGATAATAACAATCAATTCTTAAGCTATCAACAATCTCAACTTATAAGGGTTGATTGTTAGCACTTTTTATGCACTTTTTTTTTTTTTTTGCAATCATCTCTTTAATTTTAGGGTGTGTATGTGTGTTCAAATCTCATATTCATGTCCCCCCCCCCTCCCATTAAGAGCATTAAAGACTTTATTTTTCTTTAATTCACGTTGAGTTGACATTTGTATCAGAATACTGATAACATATATAAAGCCAAGTTACTTCTAGTGACTTATCAAGCCATCGCATTTAGATGGCAAATGTATTTGAAGACATTATCCAGTAGAGTATGAAGGCAGAAATCAGTATTGTGCCTCACATTGAACTTACAAATGTAGCAGGATATCAACTGCAAATTCATATCTTGCATGCATATGTAATATGTTAACTAATTTTCAAACTAGCAATAGTGATCAAATCAAGCACTATAGTATTTAGAAATATTCCACCATGTTTCTTTTTAGAAAACTGATTACATTTCCCAATGCATTATACAATCTAAATGGTCTATAAAAGATAGATAGCTATTTATTCATATCTGATTTTAACAAAGTCATGGTTCTGCACAGCAATACTAATAGGTGAAAATGTTTAACTGAGCTTCTACCATTTATTCTATATCTATTCTGATTATCCTTTTTTCAGACTATAGTTTGAATAAAACATTTTATTTTAGTTATTTTGCTGTTTTTTTTTATTATTATAATAACAACACACGTGGTGTACTCCATTGCCTGCCCTCAGGCCGGATGCCACGCTATATATTATCGGGAAACAAAAGCTACAATCAACACTAGACTGGCTCAACATCTTTACTTGTATAACAAAGCTCAGAGGAACAGCAACACAACCTCTATTTTCAGAGCATGCTAAACAATCAACACAACTTCACACCTGCCAATCCCATAATATTGTGCTCAGAATCAAATGATCACAAAAGAAAAATAAAGGAGGCATTTTACATTAATGGAAACATCCATACTATTAATAGGAAAGACACTTGCTTCGAAATCTCGAAGAAATGGGCTATGTGATGCTAGCTTATTTGAATATTTGCATATATTTTATACATTTTATGAAGGCTATAAATATGAGGCATGGATCCTCGAAAACGTTAAGCCGATAAACTTTAATATTAATTTATATCTTCTTCTTTCTTAACAATTATAAATAAGTGGGGTTTTTTTTTTTGTTACATAATATTGAGAAGTAAAACTATATTTATAATAGCATTGTTAATTTTCCTTATTGTTTAAAGATAAATTTAGAAAGAAAAAAAACCTTGCTCTCTCTCTCTCTTCAAATTTAACTTCTTGATTTTTGACTGCTACTATATTGAATTTTAGAGAATTGAACTAAGATATCTTTTGTACAATATCTTAAGTATTGACACATTAATGATAATATGACACATTTCATTAGAAAGCTCAAATATCAAGGAATGTAATGAAGCTGGGAAAATATAATTATCTTAAAAATATTTTTTAAAAAAATTTTTAGTATATTTAAAAATATTAATTTTAATATTGGTTCACAAATTCTAAATTTTGAGAGTTAAATATTAGAATCACATTTTTATAGTCAGCTTCTTTACATCCTTCTTAAAATTTTGAAAAAAATGATCTTCATGCAAAATTATTGTAATATCATTTATTGGTAACTTTCATTTTTGATAGCTGACCCAGATCTTGTCCTTGTATGCAAGTATCTGCTGCACATATGCTTCCTTGTAAAAATGTATATATATTTTACAATAAGTATTAGATATCAGATATTATGTAAAGAGAACTTTAATAAATTATAATTTATCAAAAAATTAAATTAATTTTAAAGTAATTGCATAAAAAATTAATATATAATATAAAAGTGTAAAGGAAAAAAGTGACAGGATGAAAGACTAAAAAGTTTCTTCAGGATGTATGTATATCATATTTTTACACATAGTGTAACAGATACATACAGTCAGTAAAACTAATCTTAGGAACCAAGCAATGACTACTAACTCGCATGTCTATGTGTAACATCGATATAAATACTATCTCAAAGAATACAAAGTTGAATCTCATACCTATGCACCCCAGGATAATTTTCATGTGACTACCGCATCTAATGTTAGCATATATGCCCTTTTTTTATATCCTGCTGAAGTCAAGGAAATTCAAGAGACCCTTAAAACTATACAAAAAATAATTTTACTAAACAAGACACAAATGTGAAAGGTTATATGTATATAAATAAATTTATTAGTAACAATAAAAAAAATAGAACTAAAACGAATTAAAAGTTTATATGGCTAGATTTACAGATTATATTGAGCTTGTTGTAAGTTTAGAAAAAAATTAATTGATGACTAAACAGCTTAATTATTGCCAATTACATCCAATAGATGGATTATAAGTTTTATATGTCTTAATAATCTCTAGGATGTACATTCTATGACGGTTTAGCAAATTAACATCATAATCATTAATAGCTGGCATAATATACTTAGAATTATGATTGGCTACCCACTTACAAGCTCAGGCTTTAAAATACATTAAAAGATACCGAGTGTGGTGCTAGGTTATGAAAAACAGAAGAGTATAACCGATAATGAAACCAAGATATGCTTGCCTTGGCAAGGCCATATGCAGAATTTCAGAGGGTGTCATATGAAGCAGGAATGAATGTCTGCTTTTACAACCAGTAACAAACTTTTTGCTATCAAGCAGGAAATTCATCTGCACTAATAATAATATTATGGACAACAGTGAAGATTATCCAAATATGTAGTTATGAAGGATACATCTGCCTTGGCATGACCATATCCAGAGTACTTGTCCAATCCATTTCCACAAACAGGAATGAACGTCTGCTTGAGGAACCAAAATATGAGTAATCAAAATATATAAATAACCCAGCAATGCAATTTATTTAAAGAAGAAACAAAACAATAAATAACAATTAATAAAGCCTGGAAATTAAAAGAAAACAAAAGCATGAGAAGCCACATTATAAGTTTAAATAAGCAGCCATATATTACTTACTTGGCTAAATTAAGTCTTAACGGTTTATCATATATAAATACTTAAAAACAACAATAAAGATTAATAATCCCTGCTTAATTGAAGATCCAATCTAGAGATCATACACATATATTGAGAAATACATTATCCATTAACTTGAAGTTTGTGATTGATAGCTATCATTATAAAGAAACATTTGTGAAGCTAATGTATTAAAATGATTGATATATTGTACCGTTTATTTATATGGTACAAATATATTGGCATCTGGTAAGATATTTAAAAGCTAAAAAAGAAAAAGTAAATTTAGCGTTCTTACTAAAAAGACAAAATTAAATTTTTCGTTTGTATAATCTTTTTTTTTTTTAATGTACAATGAAAGTAAAATTTTCGTCCATATTTTTTTTTGTATCTAATTAAAAATTAAAGTAAAAATTAGAAAAAACAAAAGACACACAAATTACTAATCCAGATAAGCTAAAAGAAAAATATTTTAGCTAATTAAAGATAGCAGAGCGACTTTGTAACTTAAATTTAAGAGAGAGTGCATAAGATTATTATCTTATATTCTGGTAAAATGACAAAAGGATGCGCAGAAATTTCAAAAACTGGATCGAGATATAAAAAGAGGAGGACAACTTCGATCTGGGTCTTCTCTTTACCTTCTAGTTACATGTCTGAGAGTTTGAGGTTTTTGCAAGCATAACCTGTGGCAGTAATATACTTCTGCACAGGTACGCCACTTGTACCAAGCTGTCATGCAAGCATGGAAACGGGCCTTGTGAAGATTGCTTTTTGCAATGAAAGGGTCAGTACAACCTTGCCTTTTCTCCAGCTTTTAGAATGGAACAATAATGGAAGACGCCGGCAGGAGAAACCAATGAAAATTCTTATGAGCTTGGGATCCCATAAACCTATACCAACTTACCAGTAAGTTAAGAGTAACTTTTTCCGATTGAGACATAAAGTTTGCAAACAATTCTTAAAATAAGCTTAAAATAATCCCGATAAAGACTTCCAATTCTATTATCAAAAGACTCTTGTTTACCTAAGAATTATAATTGTTGAACTGTTTGTTTTTTTATTAATTGATTCATATCTGGATTAGCGTGCGTGTCATCTTTCCAATTAATTCATAGTGTGTTTTTTTTATTTTAATTTGTTAGAATAAAAATATTTATTTCTAATAACAACTATTCATTGTATGTTATTAATGATTATTAATAAATTCAAATCTTAATTATTAAGATTTGAAAATATCATTTACCTTTGCCAATGCTGTACTGAAACTCAATCCTCCGGAGTTTTCAGATAATTTCGTCGTAACTAAATAAATAAAAGGGGTTTAGCCAGTGGATTCCAATACAGAATTCAGCAGAGTTCTGCTGAGTTCATGCACAAATGCACATTTACACGTGAATCCGTGCGAGAATAGTAAAATGTCGGTGGCAAGTGTTCAAAATTGGTTGAAGGGGCATGAATTGCCGGCCACAGTTGATTTTTTTTTCAAAAAGAGAACATCCTGCCAGATGCGAAGCTATGCATTTGTGGGAGGAGCATGGTTTTAGTCAACTGCAGGATCTGAGGAATTCCGTTGCCACTCCTGCAAGCGTACCTGGGGTCTGCATAAGAAAAGTTGGTTGGACGGAATCCCATTACTTACAGCTTTGAGGCTCCTCTTCTATTGGAGTCAAACATAGTATTCTGTAAAGAAACTGACAGCCCATGAATCGTTATATTGATGTGCATTGAGTAAAAAGCAGCACCATCAAACAATTGGGTTCAATATACATACTGTTACCTTTTTATTATTGTTTTAAAAAATCTGGGTTTATAATTGCACAAGTAAAGTTTCAATTGACTTGCATGACTGATTATATTTTAGAAAACAAAAGTCTTCGAGCCAGGTGAGGGATGGGGGGGATTAAAACATCGTTCTTTTACTTAATTAGCTTTCTTTTAAGGGGAAGACGGGGAGAAATGATGATTCACAGAATTTTAAGAAACAATTATATTTACAAAATAACCCTCAGTCACTTCATTCTCAAATAATAAATCTAGCATATACGTAAACTTGAAGAATGACTACATCTCGTAATCTATTTAATCATTCTTAACAATATAGAATAATTTATCATATTAAAGTGAAATGTTAAAAAAATAAAATAAAGAAATAATGCAAATAAAAGAAAAACATCAAATACATATGAATAGTTTTTACTTGTATAAAATTGCAGATCATGACGGAATCCAAATGTTTCTGCTTTACCTTCATGAAGGATTTTTAAAAAAACAATATGGCAAGATTTGAAGAGCAGCCTGGAGATATAATGACATGGAACTTTCGTGTTACAATTTCCATGATTCTGGATCATCCATTCCTTGGATATTAATTCAGTTCTGGAGACATGCTGTTTCTTCAGAAGCATACTACAGAAGATGGAATAATTGACTATATGGTTTCTTATTTTTGGAATTGCGGTACGGTAGGTCAATTGACTAAATTCATTTATGATGGCAAGAACATTGGTAAAGGTAACGGCTCAGCAGACTTCAGATGGACAGCAGTTGACTATCTCCATTATGCTCCCCAGAATGGCAAAAAGGTAAGTGAACACAAGTTTCTCTTCACAGGGTTGCATTATACATGGCTTCCAATAACCAAATGATTGATGACTTCTTAAGATTTGTTGACAATCTTAAAGAATTTGTCTCACCCGAACAGTTTGAAGAAATTTCATAAGATTGATACCGCTGTTTTTACATTTGCTGAGGTATTTATATAACTTTCAACAAAAAGCATCCAAATTAATTTGAATTTAAAAAAATTTTTGCCAACAATTTTGACCCGCTTAATTGCAATTTAATCGCAATTTAATCGTGAACTTATTTTTGTAATTAGTAGCATTTTCTAAATTCCCGAATATCATTGTCTACAGGCATTCATTACAGTAAATGTATATCAAGAGATCTTATTTTTCATTTATTAGACAAAGTTTTAATAATTATAAATGAACCTATGCGCTGTAATTAATCTGCCTTTACAAAATAAAATGTTCAGGAATTTTAATTAATTTAATTTTAAATTGTTTATTAGAATTTTTAGAATCGTTTCCATTTGAACGTTAATTATTTATTTAATCTCAGCTAACTCTTTTTGATCCCCACATAAAATTTTATTCTGTATACATTTTTAAAAATAAAATTTAAAATTTGCTATATGGACTTGAAAAATATTTATATGTATAAATTAACATGAAGCATATATATGTAAGCATATATATAGTTTCATTGGTGATAACTAAAGAAAAAAATTTTGCCAGTTTAGTACAATATAAAATATTAATGAGAATAGTCACAATAATCATGCTTCTTATTATTTATCCTATCTTCCATTTGCCCTTGTGGAAATGCTTATAGCTTACTAGATAGATGGTTTTATTTTAGAAAAATTAGGATGAATTGTTAAATATGGTCATAAGCATAATTTGCCAAAAAAATTATATTTGTATAAAAAAAAGAAAAAAAGTACCCTTATTTGCAAAAAATTAAAATATAATTGTTTACTTGTAGATGATAAAGAAATATGATAGATACATACAAAACTGATATATAAAGATGGTGGACACTGCTTCCAACATCAGTTGTAACAGTGAATTTTTTTTTTTCTTTTTATAAGCATTACTTTGCAATAAAATATATTTATGTAATAAAAAAAATAGAAAATAATTATAGATTGAAAAAAATATAGATATAAAATTGGTTATCTTTAGAATTATTCAATACACACAAAACAAAATTTATATATAAATAAGCCAGACTCAAGCATTTTGAACTAAGAACGTGAAGCTTTAAATACTTTCACATTTAATTCACTAAATATTATATATAAATAAACAATGAGAAATATTTCGATTTACTACACAGTAATTTTCAAATCTAATGAAATGATTGTAACAAATGTAAATATTAATTTATTAAGCGCAAGCAGATGATATAATAAGATGCACCTTAAAAATGCTTAAATGACAGCCAGTCAGATAGTAATAATGACTGCACAAGAAACTCTCCATTCAAACCCAAATCAGAGATTGTATGAGAAAAAGATGGAACCCCACCCCACCTTCTTCTCTATTTAAATTTATATATAAATAAGCCAGACTCAAGCATTTTGAACTAAGAGCACGAAGCTTTAAACACCTTCACATTTAATTCACTAAATATTATATATAAATAAACAACGTGAAATCTTTCGATTTCATTAAATTTGAAAATTACTATGTAGTAAATTGTAAGATTTCACGTTTATTTATATATAATATTTAGTGAATTAAATGTGAAGGTGTTTAAAGCTTCATGCTCTTATTTCAAAATGCTTGAGTCTGGCTTATTTATATATAAATTTAAGTAGAGAAGAAGGTGGGGTTCCATCTTTTTCTTGTAAAATCTCTTGTATTTGAATGGAGAGTTTCTTGTGCAGTCATTATTACTATCTGACTGGCTGTCATTTAAGCATTTTTAAGGCGCTTCTGTCAAAGATTTCAGCCTTTCACGTTATTATATCATCTGCTTGCACTTAATAAATTAATATATTTACATTTGTTATGATCATTTCATTAGATTTGAAAATTACTGTGTAGTAAATCGAAAGATTTCATGTTGTTTATTTATATATAATATTTAGTGAATTAAATGTGAAGGTGTTTAAAGCTTCGTGCTCTTAGTTCAAAATGCTTGAGTCTGGCTTATTTATATATAAATTTAAGTAGAGAAGAAGGTGGGGTGGGGTTCCATCTTTTTCTCATAAAATCTCTGACTTGTGTTTGAATTGAGTTTCTTGTGCAGTTATTATTACTATCTGATTGGCTATCATTTAAGCATTTTTAAGGCGCATCTGTCAAAGGTTTCAACCTTTCAAGTTATTATATCATCTGCTTGCGCTTAATAAATTAAAAACTTACATAAAAAATGCAAATTTTTTTTTGCAGAAAAAAAAATTATACTGTTTGAAAGGTAATGAAATAAACCAAATAATAATGTATGCTATATGTTTCTAGTCTGTAATGATTTCATGCTAGCACAATTTAAAATCTATGATTGGTCAAAATTCTTGTAAACTTCATAGTCAATTAACCACTTCATTCTCATAAACATTGTAAATTTTACCAGACTGGTTTTTATTATCTTTCTATCTACATCAAGAGTTTAAATTTTTCCCTATATTGTCAAAGCAAATTTTCTAATCTTTTTTATGTTGTTCTATATTTCTTCCTTAAATTACTTTATATCTCTTTTTAAATTATTTCTATTTCATTGTAACATTTCTTCTAGTCTATTCTGTAACTTATTTTCAGGTTGCTATATAGTATTTGTTATAATTGGTGCAATTGCTAATTGGCATTATTTCATTTGGATCTATCTTAATCTGATATAATTTTCATGTGAAATAAATTTTATCTAACTGCCTATTATTTTTTTAAAATTAACTATCTCCTATATTATTTCTTTTATGTCTATTTTTTTATTATTACTTCATTTTATGTTTTTGTTTTGTTTTTAATTTATTTTTCTTATTCAAATTTCAAATATTTTATTTTGTTGTGGCCACTTATTTTCTTTTGAGGTATATTGTTGACTTTTTGAATTGTCATAATGAATATTCATCAGACCTATACTGTGCCAGTCAAATTGTATAAGCAATATGTTAAGTCGGCCCATGGTAACCAAAATACATATGATAGTGTATATATTGAATTCTTACTTGTTTGCCAATTTATAACAGTGCAAAATAAAGTACTGTTGGCTATCCCCTCTGAGGATGCTAATTTAGGTAGCACTGTGGTGAGAGGAGTTTGTACTCAGATTCTGCTTCAATTCCTGCTGGTGCTAATATGTGTGGTGGTATTTTATTCATAGGATAATAATGATAATCCTTTGCTTTAAATTGTGCTTCAACTTATGATATATCAGAGCAGTACGATTTCTATCATAATTATTGACTCAGTTTATTTTTGGGGGGGGCATCACAGCTTCTCTTAAAAGGAATATAGTATATCTAAGTTCAAATATAAATCCATGTGTTTGCTTATTATTATGGCCTAGAATCAACATATATATAACAAAATATGAATTTAATGATAATAATAAAATAGTAATAGAATAATCATTTATTAATTGA
Organism: Epiperipatus broadwayi; assembly: GCA_028023455.1. Lineage (NCBI taxonomy): Eukaryota > Metazoa > Onychophora > Udeonychophora > Euonychophora > Peripatidae > Epiperipatus > Epiperipatus broadwayi. The sequence continues at coordinate 893,043 of JAQFVV010000053.1, read as the reverse complement.
GTCATAAAGTTATTAAATATTATATGTTAACAAAATCTGATAGATAATATTTTAAAAGTTGGTTATTGTTCAGTAGTAAAATGAAAAGAATAAGTATTTCTATTCTCGTTTAAACTAATATTGTCATGATTGCAAGTATGCATGTGCCTTTCAGTACAATTAGTTTCTAATTATTTTAATCTTAGTCTAGGGATGTCTTGATTTATCATCCCGGAAGCTATAAAAATAATAACAAAATGCATTTTTTTAATTGTTTTATTATAAACATTATTAACAAACAAATTTATTTTTTAAAATAATGTAAAGCAGATAATTTATGTTAAACCAATTAAATGGTAAGCCTCACAAATAATGGTTTGAAATATAAAACTCGGAGCAAAATTATTATTTTATCTTTCAAAGATCAGTATTTGATTTTTTATAATTTATTAATATAAAAAATTGCAGATCATTTGCCTGACATTTTTTTATAGCTTCCTGTAGCAAATAAAATTAGACTTGAAAATTATTTGTTGGATTTTTATCACACAGTTTAGACTGAGATAAATACTAATATAAGGGATAATTCACAAGAAAATAGTCCACCCATCTCATATGTGATCTCTTTCTAATCTTTTGGAATCCAGTTTAAGATTTTAATTGTCCATCTATTATCATCTCTTCTAGAAATTTATCCAGCCCAACTCCACTTGTCTTTTAATTTACTCATGTATTGGTTAGAGGTACTATCATTCTTGCAATCAAATTGATTGTTAGATAGTTACAAATTTATTAGTGCTACATCTTGCATGCCTATCTATCATTGCCTTGCTGTGATTATTTCTGATCCAGTGTTATAATATTTATGGATTCCAAATTTCAGTTCAAATGTAGTTGTCCTCTTTAATGAATGAAAATTTAACTGTTTTTATGCTGTTTATTTTGTAACTATTTATAGGTGTTAACTGATTGTCCTAATTATAGACTTTCCCAGGATGTTTGAATAACAAATCAACATGCTTTATATGAATTACATTGCTCCGCTTTTTCATTTGTAACAACATTGTTATTTACTTCCTACTGTTAAAGTTAAATTTGGAAAGAAAAAAAAATGTTAATCCAAATTTAAAATTAAAGTAACTAAATCCTGCTTTTCTGATTTTTAATTAATCCATTAGCAAATAAAATACATTCCTATATATTATACACACACGTGCACATACAAAAAACAATAATCATTTATTAATATTTTTTATTTTACAATGAAAGCACAATCATCATCATTGATAATGATTCTATCTCATAAATATATTGTCACAGTTAGTTTGGAATGATAGGTTATAGAAGGGGGTAATAATATAAAAAAAAGAAAAGTGTTTTACTATTTAGTTAGGTTTTGTTTTAAAATGTCATAAGAAATGTGGGAATATATGTATATCTGTGGAATAAATGGAACTAAACACACACACTAAACTGATATATTTATTTTATTACAATATATTAATATTATTGATGATTAATCTGGATAATAAATTGGTTTGTTTAACCGCGAGGTTAATCAGGATTTATCGCCAAACTTTAAAACGTCCAACTGGTTCTGAACTAATTAAAGTTCGCTCTACTTCACAATTAATTAGTACTACTAGCAGATAGTTCCTGCGTAAGTTTTCAAGTTAATAATTCCATATATATTTTATATATCACGTGAGCACGTAAGTATGTTAGCAACAATGAATACTCCAACAATTATTATTGTTGTTCTAAGCAAATAATTATTTGACAACGAATACGTTACCGAATACCTCATCAGTGGATATATCCATTGTTCTGGGTAGTATCTCATGTCAGGTTTTAATTAGTATATCACACTTCTCCCACTATCCAGAACTATGAGTAAACATGGAATACATTTTGTTTTTCTCTGTAGTCCAACATAGCATTTTCTCTTATCTCCTCTCTTCTAGCAGACATAGTCCTTTAAGAATCTGTGAGATTTTTTTTTTCTCTGAGGTCTTGGTGATCTTTCTTTATAATGTTGTTGCCTGCTACTTCCCTTGGCATATCTTCCTGTTGTAGTGTAGCATCATCTACCCCTTGTTCCTCCTGAGTATCTGGTTGTCCAGTTTGTGGTTTATCTATCTCTGATTTCATCTCTGCCGGTTCAATGATTTTATTTCCACTGGGTTTATTGTTCTCCCAGCTTGGAGAACTGCAATGGCATATGTGGTTTATGTGTCGCTTGTATACTACATTATCCTCTGTTCTCACCGCTGCTATAAATTTGGATGTTAAGTTGACAATTTCTCCCTTTATTCATGTTTTGTGTAGACTATCTTTGATCCATACTTTTTCTCCCACTATGAATGTTTTATGTTCTGTTTCGGTCTGAATGTACATGTTTTTTGGCAGTAACAGTGTCAGTTCTATCCTTAACCTCCATTTCAACAATAGTTTAGCTGGGGACTTTCCACTCATTGCTGTTGGGGTTGAGTGTTGATGCAATAATATGCGGTGCAGTGTTTCCGGCATATTTGTTGACATTTCTTTTTTCAGTGCATGTTTAAGCTGGTTTACTGCATTTTCAGCCAATCCGTTGCTCTCAGGATGGTATGGAGGTGGCTACATATGTTTAATACCCCTAGTCTCTAAGTATTCTTCAAACTTTGCTGAAGTAAATCCAGAACCATGATCTGTAATGAGAGTCTCTGGGTAGCCCTGTGTTGCGAATATTTCATTTAGATGATGAATGACTTCTTCTGACCCAGTGTTTCTCACGATTCTGTATTCTACCCTGTGGGAATAGACATCTACTAGTATTAAGAAGGTATATCCCATAAATGGACCTGCGAGGTTCATGTGGACACGTTCCCATGCATTTTTAGCTGGTGGCCATGAACTATATTCTTTTATTGTTGATCGGGCATTTGATTGACATGCTGTGCATGTTTTTGTGAAGGTCTCAATGTCCTCATTTATCTTAGGCCACCAAACATAGCTTCTGGCGAGTGCTTTTGCCCAAACAACTCCTGGGTGTCCATTGTGCAGCATTTTGAGCACCTGATTCCGGCCCTGCGAGGGTATTATAACTCTGTCTCCATTTAGTATGCACCTTTTGCAGACTGATAAGCTTGAACGAGCATTCCAGAAAGCCAGTGGCAAGTTCTTTGGTCGTTTGTTGGGCCAACCTTTACTAATCCATTTTATAAGCAATTGATATCCTGGATCATTATCTGTCCACTCTGCTACTTTTTTACTATTTATCCGTGAATTCCAGTTGTCTATGGAGTTGATGTCCACATTGACTTTTTATCTCATTTATGGTAATACCGAGTGGTCTAAACCAATTTTGGCCTATTAATGAATTTATTTGTTTATAGACTATGTATAGAGGTAATTTTCTTATTTTTGAGTTTAATTTAACTTTTACCATTCCAACTATTTCCACCATATTGCCGTTTACGTCTTTGGCGCTTACATTGTTTTTTTCCATTTTACATGTAACATTTCTTTGCACAGTGAGAACTTCCCAATCGCTAAGGGACATTAGTGTAACTCCGGAGCCGCTGTCAATTTCCATTTTAACGTATTTCCCTTCGATGAGTATTGGCAGTTTGAATTCTGCTTCGTTATATTTTAAATTTTTAATGCCTATATTAAGATTTCTTTTGTCTGTATTTTCTGGTTTTTGTTTATGACAGACTTTCGCTAGATGACCTTTCGATCCGCAATTTGTACAATACTCTCGATTTTTCTTACAATTTCCAGCGATATGTCCCGATTTGCCACAGCAGTAACAGTTTGTTTTTATATCGTTTACTCTTTGCTGTTTTGACATTTCATTTTCCTGTTCAATGGTTTTATTAATTGATTGATAAAAATTTACCGATGGCGTGGTATCCAGATATTCTTTAGCTTGGTTCATCACAAACTCGTGTGCAATTCCTCTTTCAATGGCATCCATGTAATTTAACTCCAAATCAGCTAGTAGTTGTTCATGGAATTTAGTGTCGTATATGCCCCATAATAACTACTCCATAATAATTTCTCTTCTAGAAATTGTCCATAGACACAATTTTTTGCTAGTTCCCTTAGCACTGTGTCAAATTCTTTGAAAGTTTCTGCTTTCATTTGCCGTCAATTTCTAAAATGCAGTCTCGCGATGTGTTTCGACGGGAGAGGGCAGAAGTGTGCTGTTATTTTTTGAACAATTTCATCGTATTGAAAAGTTTCAGGCTCTGCCGGTTCACATAGACGGTTTGCGATCTCGAGCACTTTCATTCCGGAAAATCCAAGTAATTTGGCCACCTTTATGTGTTTTTCCTTGATATTGTTAACAAGGAAAAAATTTTCCACGCGTTTAACGTATAGTGAACAGTTTGGTAGGGTTCTCGATATCAAATTCTCCTATTGACATTTGGAACATGGTGGCCATTGCTGATTACGTTTAATGTTTTTTTTACAGGTTCTGTACTTGACTGTGCCTAATTGATTTGTTTAACCGCCGAGGTTAATCAGTATTTATCGCCAATCTTTAAAACGTCCAACTGGTTCTGAACTAATTAATGTTCACTCTACTTCACAATTAATTAGTACTACTAGCAGATAGTTCCTGCATAAGCTTTCAAGTTAATAATTCCGTATATATTTTATTTTATATATCACGTGAGCACATAAGTATGTTAGCAACAATGAATACTCCAACGATTATTATTGTTGATTGTTCTAAGCAAATAATTATTTGACAATGAATATGTTACCGAATACCTCATCAGCGGTTGTATCCATTGTTCTGGGTAGTATCTCATGTCAGGTTTTAATTAGTATATCATATAAATATTAAAATAATGAAACAAATTGTTCTGAATTATTTTAAAAGAAAAAATATTAATATGTAAAATTTTATTATTTTTATTTATTATAATTAGTTTTGTTTAAAGAAATCTATGTTGAACCAGGAATATAAAAAAATTTTTTGAATAGTTTGATAATGAGAAGGTAGTAAAGGAGAGAAACTATCTAAGCTCTTGAATGGAAAGGATAGTAGAAAAGTGTCTCTCCAGAATTTATAATAAATCAAGGAACTCTTTATTTATTTTGGAAATTATAAACTAAAATGGAGTTCCAAATAAAAACAGAAAGGGTGAAATATTTCTCCCATCAGCCAGATTTTCATAACTGAATTAATGAAGTAATTGATTAGCTTAAGTTTATGTTTTTCTCTCATCTTATAGTTCATTTAATGCTGGTTCTAGAAGCAAAGCATGAAGTATTCAGATACATTAATCCAAAAAATCAATATATTTCAATCATCAAATAAGGTCATGAGAAACTGTTTTTGGATTGTAAATTGGGCCCAAAGGAAACAAAATATCATACTTGGTAAAATGGGATTATGCAATTATTTTTTTTAATGTATTTTCAATGCATTAAATGTTTAAAATGGTAATATTGTTTTATTATTAATTTCTTAGTTTTATTTTAATGTATTATTGATGGAAAAGTTAAAAGAGTTTTAGAAATAGCATATATTGGACTATTTCCATCATCTACCATTAAATGTTGAATATATATAAATACAAAAGCTCTTAGTAATAACACACAAATAGATGATACAGATTAGTAGATGTAATCTACTAACCTGTGTTGTCTAATTACTAGCAGTTGTTTATATTTGAAAAGTTTAAATAAAGTTTAAAATTTTCTATGTATTCAACATTTAATGGTAAATGATGGAAGTGCTCCAACATATTATCACATGTAATAATATCATCATCTCTAATCTTTAGGCAAATATTTTTGAAAAAACAATTCACATATTTTAATAGTAATTAACTTTTTAGAAAAATTATTGGCTAGAAAATGTTATTGATTTTTTTTATGTACATATATTAGAATATCTAAAAGTTTTCAAAAGAAATAGTTAAAAATAAAAATAACACACATTTATAATTTTATAATTGGAAGTGATTTATAGCCTTTTAAAGTAAGTATAGATGTGAATAGAAGATGAATATATGCTTATAAATATCCATTTTTTTAACTGTATAAATAGAAATTGAATAGATATTTTTATTTTTTTTTATATAGATTGGTAAAGTAATGTTGTTTGTCATGATCTTGCAGTTTGAGTATAAATTTGTATTAGAGGAACAATATCTCAACTTTTATGTATAAAGAACATAGGTTATTAAGCTTAAAGAAATAGACATTTTACTTATTATAATTATGTTGATGACATACTAAGCACAATAATATTACTAATGAATACAGCAATATTTTATATAAAAGCAATAGGAGGAGTACATGTGTTTTTGTTAATACAAAGTTGTTTTCCAGTCTAAACAGAGTAAAACTGAATGGCATGACATAGCAAATATTGTATAGAATATTTAAGATATATATATTCATCTCTGTAGTTTGTAAGACGTTTTATGATTATTTATATTAATTTGTTATAAAATTTCTGCTCAGACACACAATTAACATTTAGCAAATCAAATTATAGATGTTAAGCAACACATAGCATGATAGTAATTAGTATGCATGGACAAAATATATACATTTATTGTTTTGCAAATATTTAAAGTTTATTTTACATGTGTATAGTGTTGGACCCCAATAGATTTATTTTTAGCTTATCAAAATAATTATCAATGATATTTATTTATATAAAAGAATATAGGAGTGCAATTTTAATAGATTAACTATGAATAGTCAATTTTATGACTACCACCAGTTACTTATTTGTTTATTTTATTATTATTTATTTACTTTATTGTGTCATTGTTAATTTAATTTATATTATATTGAAGCAATATATATGCGCTTCACATATATAATTTGAAAAATTTGTTGTGAATTTTTAAATTAAAGATTTGGCAACATTTTTCTTAGGTGGAAAATATATATATATGTGCACAGATAAAATATATTAAGCCTCATTAATTCTAAATTGATTTTAAGTAATTAAAATAATGTTTATAAAATATTTTATTAATTAACAATTGTAGAGTTATTTTATAATTAGGCAGGTGGAAATGACATTTTTATACAAGTAATTAAATTCTAAATAGTCAAACAGGCTAAATAGAATATTAATATTATATGTTGTCTAGTAAAAATATTACCTTTTATTTTATTATAATCCCTTTTAAAAACTAATTTTTGTAAATTCTATAATTGGTCAGTAAACCACAGACCACAGGTAAATTTAGGACTAATCTACAACCAATGGATGGATATAAGGAATTGAACCACAATGAAAACTGATTTTATAGATGAGGCAGATCAGTAAATTATAAAAAGGAGTCTCTCAGAAGATTGAATTATTATGCTTTTGTTCTTTGTTTGATTTATTCCCTCATTCTGTCATGATCATCGGAGTCTCTGTTAAAAAATATTATTGCAATCAGTTCGAGTATCGTGGAAGTGTAGAAAAGCATACCATCCACTCCACTCTGGCCAAACCAGCTGAGTGCAAGCTTTAGTCCATTGCAAGTTGCTGAGAAGCTGTAAAGAATGTAAAACTATCCTATTGATCATTGGGTCCTGATTATTTGCAAACTGTGTACCATCTAAGTTTAAATGGTTCTATAGCTTTGGGGAAGAGAGCAGCCATTATTTAGTGAGAGAAACACTATCATATGCTGCCCACTGAATAAAATAGATCAACAGAAATACATATTAATGGAGACAGTTGCAGACAAACCACTATACATAGCTTTGTTTCTACCTATTGTTCCACAAAAAATCTACAGATACCTGAATTTAGAACATGAACTACCATATTACAGATGAAAGGGATAATTTGTTTGAACTTAATTATATACTATTATAACTTTAACTCACTAACATTAGATTTTTAATTTCCTATATATGCATATTTCATTGTTATGATTCATTTTACCTAAATATATATATGTTTAGAGATCAGAATAGTAATGGATTACCTAATTTTATTAGTCGTGCCATGGTTTAAATGGTGTAACAAAAAAAAGAAAATATTTATAATAAAATATCTAGCTAATCATTGCAAACCCTCATCATTATTTACAAAGCTTCTTTAGTATTAGTTTACTTAATTATTTTAAGAGTTAATAATGATCATTTGCACTGACCTGAAGTATAATAAGTTCAAGAATAATACTTTAACCTGTAATAATTGAGAGAGTTCAAATCTCTCAAGCGCTTTTGACTACAACTAGCCAATCAAATCTTAAGCACTGGGACAGAGAATTTAATAAGAAAAGAGCGGTTCCACTCTCTTCTTTACTTGTCTTAATGTATATCCAAGCCAGTCTAAAGTACTTATATTTGAAAGCGTGAATCTTAAATATCATCACACTTACTTCACTGAGTTCAAATTATAAACATACAGTGTGAAATCTTTTGATTTACTACGCAATAGTTTTTCGATGTTATAAATTTGCAGCGATATACGTAAATAATATTATTTTTATAAAGCGCAGTCGATATTGAAATAATTGAGAGAGTGCGCAAATCTCTCAAGCGCTTATGACTACAACCAGCCAATCAAATCTTAAGCACTGGGACAGAGAATTTAATAAGAAAAGAGCGGTTCCACTCTCTTCTTTACTTGTCTTAATATATATCCAAGCCAGTCCAAAGTACTTATATTTGAAAGCATGAATCTTAAATATCATCACACTTACTTGGATATATATTAAGACAAGTAAAGAAGATAGTGGAACTGCTCTTTTCTTATTAAATTATCTGTCCCAGTGCTTAAGATTTGATTAGCTGGTTGTAGTCATAAACGCTTGAGAGATTAGCACTCTCTCAATTATTTCAATATCGACTGCGCTTTATAAAAATAATATTATTTAACCTGTAATGTAAATAATGCTGGTTAACTTAATTATTTTAAGAGTTAATAATGATCATTTGCACTGGCCTGAAGGATAATAAGTGCAAGAATAATACTTTAACCTGTAATGTAAATAATGCTGGTTAATGGCTTCTGGATAAAGTAAAAGGCTGCATAGACAGATTGAATAAATTGAGAAAGGTAGTTGTCGTCATTATACTAGTCTATAGTTATAATTAAAATGCCCTTAAAGGTTTGGGGTAGGCAGACATAGGGAAGATATTTACAAATCATATAAGCCAAGTATTAAACTTTCTTTAAATGATGTCTTGAGCTTATGTGATAATATTTCAAACTGCTTTATGTATATTTTTGATGATCCAGAAATGAGTGTGAAGCAGATGCTATTCCTGCCACTTACACTAGGCTACTGAGTTTGAACAATATTTATTCAGTAGATGTACATTCCTACTTTGTATTATATGTTTTATATAATCGTTGATTGTTCATAAATAAGTGTAGATATTTTTCCTGCCATTTACACTTGTTTTATTATTTATTGTTATTTATCAGGTAGATGCCCATTTCTACCATTTAGTTCTTAAGTCTCGGTCAATAATGTCAGTTATTTGCATAATTCCTACTTGGGCATTTGGTGATATTTATTTTCATGTTATTAAAGCAGATATTAAAGATTGTCTGATGCATATGACATTTAGTATCCTTATTCATTTATAATCTTGTTTGCTTAGTATAATTTTCCAAGCATTGCAGCCTGAAATGCTTTAGATTAATCTCAGCCTCCTAATAGTATATTTACAGAAATGATGTTTAGCATATTCTAAAGCTTGTGAGTAAAATTGACAGTCCTTGAATCTGGGTTATGACCAGTGATATTAATAGGTAACAGTATTTACAGTTAATCTGTGCAGCAAACCTAGGGACTATTAAGATGCGTAGGGCAATATATTAATTTTGCAGCAAACTAGTTTGGGCAATTAAATAAAACCAATAAGGCAATAGATCATTAAGTGTTGTTATACTAAATTCAATCCCAGTTAGGACCAATAGGCTGATGTTTCCCAAAGGTTTCTGTTAATAGTCTTATTTCTTTGTGATTATGTATATACATAAATAAATCATAATTTCTTATTATTCTAATGTTTGTCTTATCGCAATCAATAATGGTAATTAAAATATGATAAGAGTCTTGGATCTGATTGAATTTAGTGGGATATAAAAAGAAAAAGTTATTATTCATGTGATGTCAGAATATGGAACTGCATGCAGATTATTCTTGGGCAATTTTTATGTTAGCTGTACATTTTTGACCGTTATAATATATTGTTATTATCAATTACCATAGTGGTCTTTGGTCTTAATTTCATTTATGCATTTTATTTTGAATCTCACACATATCTGCACTGATAGACATTTTGATGGGTTTATAATATTAGTTCATCATATATTGTTTAGCATCATTAACATAACTTCCAATATTTATCTCATGATTTGTAGTTTTGATGTGCTGATCATAAGGATAATGTAACAAGGCATTGAGAGGTAGCAAGAATATGCAGTGGATAAGCAAACTGACTTGCAGCAATGGTGCTCATAATTTAGAAATATTTTCAAGTCAAAATGGATTGTAATTCATTATCAATTAAACTACCATTACAATTTAGTTTTTCATTTATGGTGCATTTCTCACACCTTGTGGACTTTATAATGTATATATTACTGAGCATCAATATTACAATGTATTATTACTGTGAAGTTCTTTTACTTCATTAGTTGTAAAAGCACTCTGTTTCAAGATAAGCCCCATTACAGCTGACTTTTTTTATGGGAAGTAACTACGTTGTAAACTCTTATAATTGATATAAAGACAAATATTTATTTAGATAGCACATTTTAATCTTAAGGCCATTTGTCCCCAAAGAATTACCTGATCTGATCTTGGATTAATTGGGCAAGTATTTCTCAACCATTTTTTAATGCTATATGCCTGTATGATCTTACAATAACTTTGTATTAATTTGATTATCTTATTATTAATAGTACCAAACTTGACTGAACTTTTTTTGGATTCTGTATTGTGGTGATACAAAATGCCATTAGAACTGCAAATTACCAAGATTACAGATATTATAGTAGCTAAGCACTAGATTGAGATTATTCTACGATCATAGTGTTTATTTATTTACATAACATGGCCACAATCTTTTATAGCGTAATCTTTCGTGGACTCTTAATAATTATGATATATTTTTTCACCAGAAGTCCCAATTGTGGTTAAAACTATATTTAAATTAATAAAAGAGATATGCAACTATGACTTCAATAATCTTTATTATGACTTTTTTACTACTATCTCTTTCCCAATCCTCCTCTTTCTGCAATCTGAACTGGTTTTATTAATTTCAAAAGCAAAATACTCGCAATTGAGCTGTATAGTTCTTCACCCACTCTATCTTCACTAATGTTAAATAATTTATACTAATCATTAAATGACAGCATATGTGTTCTGTTTTGCTTATGACCATCAATTTTACTTTGACATACACTTTTTTCCGGCATAGGTATCTTGTGATTGCTTATGACTGAAATATTAACTGACTTTATCTTCCCTTGTCATTCCATGATTGAGCAGTTCACATCCAGGAAACTAACCTCTACAGACACATGAGTATAACAAAAAATGAAAATAGACAGTAACCTATTCTCCCCTTCTAAATATATCAAAACAACATGATAAATACTATTCAAATAATTCCATACTCTATTGTTAAAACGTTTAATATACATCAAACAATTAATTGAGTCTAGGTTATATTACGCTAATTATAGTATAAAAGTTCACTTTAAAAACAGTTTATAATTATCCCTGGTTGATCGGCTGTTAAATTTTCATCATGAGGGTACAGTCCATTGGTAATAATAGTTCATAGCTTCTGGTGTGAATCCTTTAAGTCTTCTGGCTACTGAACACATCCTCGTCTAGCTGGCTTGTTTTAAACTTTCCATAGATATAATTTCACTCTGGAGACTCCAGGTGTGACTGGGAGACAATTTCCCTCTGGAGAAGAGTCCTGATGTTCTCTAACCTGAAAACATTTTCAAAGCAATGTGCAGTAATATTTTTAATGAAAAAATTTTAATAATAATCCAACAAAACTCTGCAATTTATACATTTTTTTCTTCTCTCCATCTCTGCACTTTTTAATTAATTTATTTGCAAAGAGGATTCACACCATTTTGGTTTATTTTTAGCCAAATTTTGTCACTTAAATGTCTACCTTTTTTTTCTTAGGAATTTTTAATTTAAGAAAAATGTATTGATTACTTACTGTAATATACAACTGATAGAGCCCAACAATATTTTTAATTATAAATTTGTTTTTTAGCATGGGTTTCAACAATGGAGTTTAATTGTGAATTTTCTCCCTACACCATCTTTTTTTCAAGAAACAAAAAAGAAAGCTTTTAAAAAAACTTATACTTCAAGACACTAGTTTATCTTGAATTATAATCAACTTAAATAAATCAAAAGAAAATCAAACTAATTTGAAATTCTGATTTTTTTCATTAGATAAAAAAAAAGCTAATTGTTTTAATAAGTTAATGTGTTTTTGTAAAATTCTACTATAAACTAATGAAATTTTTACTAAATTAAATATATATACCTTTACATGTGAGATGGCAGAAAATTATCTCATTATTTCTTTCTCATGAGTAAAAAAAATAACCAAAAAAGAACCCAGCTAGTCCCTCTATTCTTTTCTCTCTCCCTGGGATCGTACCTACCCTTCTGCCAACACCTAAATGTCTTCCTTAACCCAATCCTAATTCTTTCCTCAGGTTGTTCTCTATTTTAATGAGCTCCACATTGGGTGCCATTTTCCAATTTTCTCTCACCCCAGCTCTGTAGTGGTACAAAATGCCATTAGAGCTGCAAAATTACCAAGATTACACATATTATGGTAGCTGGTATGATGGCTCCATTAGGTGTATAGCCTAGCACTAGATAGAGATTATTCTATGATCGTAATGTTCATATATGTGGCATAGCCACATCTTTTACAGTGTAATCATTTGTGGATTCTAATTATTATGATATATTTTCTCTTTAGAGGACCCAGTTGTGGTTAATACTATATTTAAATTATAAGAGACACAAGTATGGCTTCAATAATCTTTATTATACCCTTTTTACTACTATCTCCTTTCCCAATTTTCCCCTCACTGTAATCTGAACTGGCTCAATCAATTTCAAAAGCAAAATATTTGCATAAATTAACTTAATCGCTTATAATGATACTATTCAACATTTTCATACTCTTTCCTGAGAATATATGCCATTGCTACGACTAATAACGTCAAAACTTTACTGTTGAGAACCTGACCAAATAGTGGTCCAACATCTAGGTGATTTAATACTGGAATGAGCTGTATAGTTCTTCACCCAAACTCTCTACCTTCACTGATGTTAAATAATTTATACTAATCATTAAATGATGGCATAAGTGTTCTATGTTTGCTTATGACTGTCAATTTTACTTTTATTGCTTATGACCGAAATTTTAACTGACTTATCCCCTTGCCTTTCCATGATCGAGCAGTTCACATTTGGGAAACTAACCTCTAGAGGTGCATGAGTATAGCAAAAAAATGAAAAGGCAGCAACTTATTCCCCCCTTTTAAATATGTCAAAACAACATGATAAATACTATTCAAATAATCCCATACATTTTTATTGAACCTTTTAATATGCATCAAACAATTGACTGAATCCATGTTAGTATTAACTTTAAAAATGGTTCATTTTTATCCCTGGTGGATCGGCTGTTAAATTTTCACCAGAGAATACAGTCCATGGGTGCAGTTCATAGCTTCTGGTGTGAATCCTTTAAGTCTTCTGGTTCCTGAACATATCCTCAGCTAGCTGGCTGGTTTTATACTTTCTGTAGATGGAATTGCACTCAGAAGACTACAGGTGTGGCTGGGAGAGTTTCCTTTGGGAGAGACGTTCTTGATGTTCTCTAGCCTGAAAACATTTTCATAGCAATGTGTAGTAATATTTTCAATTAAAAATTTTTAATAATCCAACAAAAGAAAACTACAATTTATATGTTTTCCTATTTCCATCTCTCTCTGCACATTTTAGTTAATTCATTTGTGAATAGGATTTATAACTTCTGGTTTATTTTTAGTCAAATTTTGACACTTAAATTTCTGTCCTTTTCTTCCTTAGGAATTTTTAATTTAAGAAAAAGTTCTTGATTAATTATTGCAATATACAACTAATAGACCCTAACTATTTTTAATTACAAGTTTGTTTTTTAGCTTGGGTTTCAACAATAGAGTTTAATTGCAACCCTTTCTAATTTTCCCCCAACCCATCTTTTTTTCCAAGAAACAAAAAAGAAAGCTTTTAATGAATTACTTATACTTTAAGACACTAGTTTATCTTGAATTATAATCAACTTAAATAAATTAAAAGAAAATCAAACTTGAAATTCTGATTTCTTTGTGGAAAAAAAACTAATTGATTAATAAGATGATGTATTCTTGTAAAATTCTACTATAAACTAATGAAAAGTTTACTAAATTAAATATATATACATTTATATATGAGATGGCAGGAAATACTATCTCAATATTTTGCCTGAAATTCTATCTTAATTACTTTAGATAAAAAATAATGAGAATTAAATAAATAAAAAATTCGTTTTTGCATTGTACATGTTTTTCTTGCATATATATATGTGTGTGTGTGTGTGCATTAAAAAAATTACTTATAAGAGAAAAAAAAAAAATTCCCCCATAAATTATAAAAACACATCAAATGTTTTTATGATTAAAGCACATTGAGTCTTTGTAGCGTGTCATATGCTTGTGGCAGATGATTCATTGAAATTTTATATTCTTATAAATTGTGCAAAAACTATAAGCATGACGTCAACAGAAATCCCAGCATTTTTTGCTGCATAATTCCATCTTTAATGTGATGTATCCCAATTTGAAATCTGATAAAATTTGAATTTTTTATTAATATTTTTATTAATAGGTGCATTTAATTTTTTTCTTTTCTGGTCAGTTTACTAGTCTATTTATATGAGGACGATAAATGCAGAAAATTTTTATCGGTCTTATTTTTACCTAAAGTGTATTAAAAATGTGCTGATGATCCGCATGTCAAGACCTTCAACATGATATAAACTTAATCACAGAATATCGTTCGTAAGTATTAAATTTTATTTTTTTAATTATTTGAATAATATTTTAATTTTTTTTTTGATTACTTGATAAATGGTAAATTTTATTCATTTGTTTGCATTTATATTTTTGTGTCTGTACTATATATATTATATAATATTAAATCATTTGTGCTCTTTACTATACAGTATATAAATTTGTATTCAAATATAACAAAAGTGGTTTTTGTACAGTGTAATTTTGGGTTTCTGATCCAAGTTTGAGCATGTTTGCACTTGCAGGTCTGTGCTCGTATAACAAGTAATTTTTATATATAAAAATTATGGAATAGTGCAATGTAAGTTTTAAGACTGATTATCAAATGAAAGGTTGCAGTTGATAAAGCAATCACAAAATTTATCATGTGAAAATATAAACACTTAAAACCAATAGAGATTTCAAATGGTGTGCAGGTAGTGCATATACCACATGGAATTGTACTCAGGCAAAGAATCTGATTCTTGCCTATGCCTTGATATTCATGCTATAGAGTCTGTAATTTTGCCGCATCTTGCATCACATTATTTTCAAGTCTATAGCTAGCAAATGAGCTACATGCAAATAAATTATATATCTGTGGGACAATAAATATAACAAGATGTCATCACTGGTATGCATAAAGAATATAAATACCACTGATGTACACAAAAAATATAAAATGAAGATATGAAACTCATTTTATCATAGATACAGACAGTAGCCTACAATTTCTAGTTTTAGATAGTCAAGAATCCAGTCGCTATGATGACAAATGCATATCCACCTTCTATAAATGATTTGTTTTATATCTTTTATTAGGATGAATCTTTTTCTTATAGACGCCTTTGAGATTTGTTAACGTTTGGGGAACAAGATAAAAATGAAGAATTCTTATGCGAATAGTTTTGGAAATTCTGAAGTTATTGATTATCTCAGGTAAGAAGTATTATATATGGTTTGAAAGATAATTTTGTGCAGAGTACACTTATCAATGAAGGTGTACTTTAAACTTAATTAATGGTAAATTAGAAATTACGCACAAACAATAAAGTAATAATTATATCAGATGCTGAAATTTCTCTTTTTCTTTATTTTTTAAATGGTTATCACTATTTGTTTTAGCCTTATTGTTTTCCTTAGTTTTTCTAGTTTTTATCAATGTAAATTTTTTGTTCTAATGTTATTAAAACTGAAATGATTGTGAAAATTGTGTCTCAGATCAGGTTTTTTTTTTTAAATTCAATATGACACCTTGAAACTAAACATGTGGACAAGAAAACCTTCATAATATAGCAATCCACAACTGGCTTCCATGTCCATAGTCTGGTTTCATTGCTGAACCTGATAACATTTGAAGTTTTTTTTTCCAAGTAAATTTACGGTATCTTTTTCATATAGTCAGCCATAACCAACTTATCTAACCATCGAATATTATTTGATAGATATAAGGTAAAATAAGTGCAAAACCCTCTATTTAGCAAATTGAAAGCACGATGAGTAATAATGCCTTTCTTACACCATTTTCCTCTATGTTGGAGATGCATTTGACCTGCAACAGGATATGTAAAGATTATTTATTTTACCCATTTATATAAATGTAGTCAATTATGAGTACATATTTACTAAAACTGAACATTGATACTTCCATGTCATGGTAAAAAGTAGACATTACTATATTCTTATTTTTGAATTGCATTTCTCATTCAATTATAAAAGATATTGATGAAAGGAATTAATATTATAGTTGACCAATATTTTAAAAGTCTGAACAATATTCATTGCTTAACTTTCAGTGTATGTCTGTATTTCATCATCATTTTTAACCATTATCTATCCACTGTAGTATAGTCTCTTCAAGTTCAATCCATCTCCTCTGATCTTTAGTCTTGCTTCTCCTCATCACATCGGCCACTTACTTCATCTATCGTGATCTGTTTTTATATCTTTTACAGTATTGGAATCCGGTTTTTCAGTCTCTTAATTCTTTCAATGATGTCAGTAGCATCTGTTTGTTCTCTCACCTGTTACTCCTAACATTGATTTTCCCATACTTCTTTGAGTGGTCTGAAGTTTCTCTATTGTTCTTTTGTTAAGTGTCCAAATCTCAGATTCATAATTATGAACGGGTAGCACACATTTATTAAAAATCTTCCTTTTTAAACACAGGCCTATTCCTTTTAATACTAAATTATTTCTACAATAGCAGTCCAACCAAGTTTAATTCTATGATTAATTTCATCCATTATGTTTCATCTGTGGTAATAATGTGACCAAGATATTTGTATTGTTAACGTCTTCTAACGCATCAATCTTTATTTTTTTCTTTTGAAAAAATCCATTGAACATTACTTTAGTCTTTTTAACATTTATCTGATAACTCTTACATTTCCTGAGGCTCTAAATCGTTATTTGCAAAAGTAACTACATTGTCTGCAAAATATAGATGACTTAAATCTTCTCCATTTACTTTTATTCCCTTAGCTTTCCATTTTAATCCATAAAATACTTGTTGTTAATGGAAAAACAAAATAGTTCTTGCAAAACTGCTGTAAAAAGTTTTGGAAATATAGAATGACCTTGTCATACAACCTTTTCAATGTTAATCTTTTTAGTATCATTATGTTATCTGATAATTGCTGTTGCACTTTTATAAACATTCTTCAGAATATGACAGTATCCTAAATCTACATCTTGATGTTCCAACGCTTTAATCATTGAAGAAATTCTTATAGAATCAAATGCTTTTTTATAGTCTACAAATCCAAAGCATAATGGCAACTTAAATTCATTGGTCTCTTCTATAACTTCTCTCAATACTTATATATGATGCATTGTACTAAAATCATTTTTAAATCCAGTTTATTTTTTTGGTTGATTAAAATCCAAAATTTCTAATTAATTGTAATTTAATCTGAAAACAAAAAGGGAGAATTTATCTCTTTCACAACAGCCTCATTAACTACCCATAACTATTACATGATTCTTTCAGCTTATTTTCAACATGTGCATTCATTCTGTTTTAGAGACTTCTGATGTAAATATGAGTAATCATTAGACACTAGATCAGGCATGTCCAACATACGGCCCGTGGGCCGGATCCGGCCCGCGGCATGAGTGTATGTGGCCCCCGGAAGCATTTTTGATTATTGGAAATCAATATATGTAAGTAAGATAGAAACTGCACTTTTTTTTTGCTACTTTCCATTGCATCGCAGTTCATAGATTCGCAGTAAGTAACTAAAATAAGATTTAGTTTTTTTGTCCCTTAAATTTTTTATATAAAAGATTTCTTTATGAATTTTCTTTTTGTTTATCTTGATCAGTAATCTGCTGGATCAGTAATCTGCATGTCGTTTTTATTCTCTCCAATTTTAACTTTAATTAAATTAAACAGATAAATATGAAACAAAAACAATTTTCATTGTATGTTATCTAAAAAATAAATTATACTAACTAAAAAAAAAAAAATTGCGATTTTAAAAGCTCTTTGTTGTACTTGTTTAAAATCGATTTTTATTTTTCTGAATAACCACTCGTAATGATTTTAGTAATACAGTTGTAGTTTTTATAGATATGTTATTGTAATGAACTCAACGAAGCTTTTAAACTAGACTACTAGAGCGAGCTTCAATCGCTTTATTGCGAATAAAGCTCTTGTGATTGGATGTAGCTTCTAATTGACACGCCTATACGTTTGCGGTTAATTTTTTTATCACTGTAATATTTCATCTGGCCTGTGAAAAAAGTTTTCTTTCTAATGTGGCCCTTGGACAAAAACTGTTGGCCACGCCTGCACTAGATAATAGTGCCACATTGAAATTCTCAAATTAGATTTTAACTATTGATCTTTGTTTATGATGAGTATTATTTTTTTCAATCATCATTATCTAATCTCAAGGCAGCTTATATACATATATGTATTTTGATAAGATATTTTTTAACAGAAAACTTATAGTTTCAATGCAATGACCAGAAAATTAGTCTAGAGATTTGGATGTACCACTGCCAGCTAATATTCATTGATTACTCAAACTTCTAAAAGCTGCTTTCCAATAAATAACTATTCCTATATTTAAAGTTGTTAATCTAAAATCATCACTTGCTTCAAAATAGTGCCACAAAGCATTCATAAATTATCATTTAAATAAGAACTCTGAATGAGATGAAAATCAAATTAACTGCTGCATCAGCCATAAGACATTGGGAAGGCAAAATAACTCATCAATGATCTAAACCTAATCTATGATCACAACACTACAGACATTTTAATAGAGATATATGTATGCACAACTAACTTTTATGGGCAGTTTATGAGTAAACCTAACAATTTTGGATTATATAAACAACTATTTTCCCAATCATCTACTTATCAGAATATACTGTATATCATTTGGAAAGGTTTTGATGTTCTATAGAAATGCTTATTTTTTGTACCAGTTACAAATAATACTTAATTATTTTCATTTTTATTAAATACAGGATTTGTTTGAGTACTATTGCTGATATTTACATTTTTTTTTTCATTTTAATTCATTACTTCAAAAAATACTTTCTAAATTCGTCTTGAAAAATGCTTTATTATTATTTTAATTCATACCTCAAATTACTATATTTGTTAATATACTTGAAATTCACATATTGATTTATGTTTATACTAATCTAAATTTAAGTATATTTTCATTTGTTACAATAAAAAACTTTTTTTATTCATTACTTTCAACTTGTATCAAAATAAATTCATTTATTTCTTTTCAAATATTCGTTAAATTATTATAGATCCTTGCGTAATTTTTCTCATTACAATTTTTCCATAGTATCATTAAATCTTAAAGCAAACAGAAATTACTGTGCTTTCTTATTTAATTATGTTATTCTCTGTCTGAAGATATATTAATTAATTAATTAGCTAGTACTATGATCAAATTATACTCCTTAATCATCTTTTGGGGCAGTTTGTTCTTGGTTTGACAATTTTTTAATAATTTATTTTAACATCTCAATTCATAGAATGCATCAGAAAGTAACAATTGTTTAAAATTATTAAGATTATATCTGTATTTAAATTTATATCACTCTATACAAACTATAATAAAATTCTATTGCTTCATTTTTTTGTACAAAAATTAAAAAAAAAACTATACATTTTTACTATATGGATTATATGGCATTATATTTGCTATGTATAGTTCTTTTGTTTTTAGTGTCTCAGGTTTGTCATAACTCCGGTTCCTTGATTCAATATAATGAGTGATGATTTTTGATTAATAATAGTATTCAATACATGCTTTAATTCTATAAATATATAACACTATAAACTCGAGATAAAAAATAATTATATATCAAATTACATTTTTACGATGCAAATAAACTGAAAACTTTGCTAATCCATATATAAGTAAATGCAAACTGAACTGCCTTTTTTTTTATATGTATATATAAATTAATTATTCAAGACAATATAGCTGAACAAAAATCCCCAGTACTTACATTAAAATAACCATAAGTTAGGCTCTCCATTGTGATTATTTCATAGCTTACAACTTTGTTGTGGGTGATTAATTTATGTATTATTTAGATTTTGACACATTTGGATTATGCATGTATATATATTGAAACAAAAGTCTGAATTAGAAATAGATTTTTTAAACATCTATTAACATTTTCGTCAATATGTTTTTTGTAAACCATTTGCAATAATTTTTTTTTAAGTCATGCTTAAAAATTTTTATATGACTGTTAAAATAATATTTAATTTTATGTCAATCATTATATTTTAACATATGTCTCAAGGGATATGTGACATTTTTTAAAAAAGGAAATTGTTTTTAGTGGATATAATTGTATTTTATAGGTACAATTGTAAATGCAATATGATTATAAACCAAAGCAAGTAATGAATCTATCTCAATAACTTTCACTAAAAAAATAGTCTTGAAAATAAATTTTATTAAAACTTCAGCAATGTTTTAACAGATTTGTGTTTATGATAGAGAATAGCAAAATTATTGAAGAAATTTATTTTTTAAATATTTTAAAATAAAGTTCTAGAAGGAATATCAGTAAAATAGAAAATTAAAATGATGTATAAAGGGTTTCTTTAACTAAAAAAATATATATTATCATTTAGAATTATTATTATAAAATTTAAAAGAGGATTTTAAAAAAAGTATGATATGAATAATAATAATAAGGAATAGAAAAATAAAACTATCATGACTGGTGTTATTGTGAATAGTCACATAACAAGAAAACCTGGTCAGTAAATTAGGGTAATTCTAGGTTGAATGTAAAGAGATAAGGATTTTCAAAAATAGTTTACTTTGAATTGGATTATGATAGATTATGGAAAGTATTGGAGCATCTTTTATTCTTCAGAAGGTTCCAATGGCTAATAATAAATAAATGAAATAGTTATTAATTATTTGACTTAATATTAAATAGTTCTCAATCAAATGATGTTTTAGATTTATTATCAATTATTAAGATGATTGTTACACAACCCTCAACTCTCCAAGCCATCTCATATTGCTGACCCACCTGATCACACACATGTTGAAAAGATAAATAATCACCAATATATATGTATTTCGTGCTAAACCAGCACTCATCAGTTGGTCCAGATTACCATCTTCACAAGAAATACGTATATTGGTGATTATTTATCTTTTCAACATGTGTGTGATCAGATGGATCAGCAATATGAGATGGCTTGGAGAGTTGAGGATTGTGTGAAAGTCTGAGTTCGAATCCCTTATATATTACATATATATATCTGTATGTGCAGGTGTAAGCCTGTTCAATGTATTAATTTACATATTGATACAAAGTGCGTTAATGGTCTGCCCATCCCTCGCATATGAATGTAAAATGGATTATTTTCCTGTACATGAGGGGTCAAAATGACTAACGTCAACATGGGTAGGATGACAACTTTGGCACTAACGAGGGCTTTGCTATAATAAGCAAATTTTGAATTATAAATTATGTCAATATAAACGATATAAAACCTCTATAACTAGTTTCAATAAGCTTTTGAACATTACTAATCACAAGTCTGAAAGTAGATCTAATTTATTTGCTATATTTAAAAGTTGTGAAAGATAAAATATTCAGAATTATTGAATGTGAGACTTTTACTCTTAATAGAATATATTCTCAATTTCATTTATTATAAATCTTAGCATAAATATGTGTGTATATTTATACAGAAGATATTGCTTATTTTATTTTAAATTCACAGCTGATAATTATGAATGTGTTTTATTTTTATACAATTAATAAACACATAATGTAAATATATTTTAGTCAAGTAGAATTAAATTTGTATATAATAAAATCATTTAATAATTCATTTCATAGTTAATAATATGATGAATCAAGAATTTATTATGAAAATAAGATATTAAATGTTATACATAATAAAGAAATTTTGTATTGCAATTGTGAAAATATATGGCTTACTGATCAGTTTTAACAAAACTTTCTTTACATTAGCTGTGTCAAGCCTCAAACGTCATTAACTACAACAAATAGTATTAAAACTTATTTGTATTAAGCAGACTTTATTTGCTTTATTTGAAAATGTGAAACATGAAATATAATTATTAAATTTATGATATTTTTATACTCAATTATCATGCATATAATTATATTCTAGATAGGTGGAAATTATTATCATTTCTGTTTTTTAGAAATCTTACCATGCATATATAGTAAGATCTTCCATATTCTTATTTAGTTTCAAGTTTTTGCATAAATACTGAAATCCACAGATAACAGTGAATCTTACATAACATACATTTTTAACTCGCATTTACATGTAGCACAGATATTTTTAATATATATATCAAAATACAAGTATAGTATATATACTTCAGCTAGATGTAATTAATAGGGATTTGAACTCAGACTTTCAAACTCCCTACAACATCCAATATAGTATCAGTTATATTGGATAGAGTGAATAACTGTAGTGAACTTGAAAATCTGGATTCAAATCCCCTTTAATTATATATATATATATAGTACAGTTTAATTTTAAATTATACATATTAAGCATTAATACAAATAATTAACAAAAAAAATAAAATTGAATGTATAAAAAAAAATAATAATAAATTGAGATAAATATGTGGATGTTCACTAGATTATTTTTCACTATTGTTAAATCTTAATATCCTGTATCACTCTTATGGTAAAAACTAATGTTGGTGAAATAAAAATATATATAATGTCTATATTATGTTAAATTGTAAACTGTACATCTGCAATTTTATATTTTTTTATGATCATAGTAATAGCATTTTGATTATAAATTATGAAATAAAATTTTATTTAAAATGGCACCAAAGTGCAAACTTATATAGTGATTGTGCCTAGACTAAAAGAAATTATGACTAAAATAAATTATGAATTCTTCATTTTTAAGTATATATTAATTTTGAATCTACAGTATGATGAATATTACATTAATTGCAATAAATAATTGATTCTTTGCTAAAAAAAATTATGTATATTCTGATGCATTATATTATTATCTATTGAGATATTCTGTTTGTTCATATTCTCCACTCAAAAGTTTTTTTTTTATCATTTTTAGTTTCACTAAGTACTTATCATGTACTTTATATATATATAAAGAGTGCGCTAATAGCTCTAAACAAGCTTTTTTTTATGATAAATGCCACAAGAGAAAGTATTTGAAATCTTTATCTAGGATTGTCCCCATCCCCAGACCGGATTCAAGCTATGGCTTTCTTCAGTGAGGAGCTAGGACATTAGATTCGGAATACTAACTCGAGCCAAGCATTTATCTAATACTTAACTATTAAGAAAAAGATCTGAAATCTTCAGACATCTGTATATCTTCAAATTCACTGACTTTATTTAGTTCAGGCACATATAACTTTTTCAGTTGAAGATCCGAATTTGAAGACATACAGATGTCTGAAAATTTCAAATCATCTTCTTAATAGCTAAGTATTAGTTAAATGCTTGGCTTGAATTAATATTCTGAATTTAATGTTTTAGCTCCTCACTGAAGAGAGCCATAGCTCGAAACCAGTCTGGGAATGGGGACAATCCTAGATAAAAATTTCAAATGCTTTCTATTGTGACATTTATCATAAAATAATAATAATAAACTTGTTTAGAGCTATTAGCACTCTCTTTATTTATTACATATTGGTAATGCAAGTTATATAGGTCTTATGATGTATAACTTATTTTCATTAATATTATAATTTGGCTGTTAAGGCTTTGGCTATATTAAATTGCTAAGCCTACTAATATATGGGGTCACTGACTTTATTTCAGGCACATATAGCTTCCTCAGTTGAAGAGCTGGATTTGAAGACATACAGATGTCTGAAAATTTCAGATCTTCTTAATAGTTAAATATTAGATAAATGCTTGGCTTGAATTAGTAATCTGAATCTAATCTCCTAGTTCCTCACTGAAGAGAACCATAGTTCGAAACTGGTCTGGGGATGGGGACAATCCTAAATAAAGATTTCAAATGCTTTCTCTTGTGGCATTTATCACTAAAAAGAAAAAAAAGCTTGTTTAGAGCTAATAGCACACTATTTATTACATACTTGTAATGCAAGCTATATAGGTCATGTGATATATGACTTGTTTTCATTAATATATTTATAAGCGCACATGAAATTTGTTGATTTCTATTTTTTTTTCTCTCATTTTTCAGATTATTGAATCGGATAATGTTTAAGACAATAGATGTTGTTGTTAAATAAACTATATATTTGTTAAGAAGTATTTTTTACCTTATAATTTTTATTTAATTCAAAATAGAGTTATATGTGTATTTTTTGACTATAAAAAGTATCACATTTAAAAATTGTATTCTATTTTGTTTCCAATACTTTCAAATAAAACAAATAAAATCTTAATTCAAGCCAAGACAATTTGCATTTAGTATTGTTTGAGAGTTTGGCACAAGCTGGTTTTTCTGACACTATCTTTGTGAATCTTATATTAGCAGTTAAATATTACATTTAAGGTCTTACTTTCATAATAAGCTTATTAAAGGATGTTTAAACACTCTGATTTATAGTTTTTTATTGTGTTAAATTATATAATGTATGAATTGTGCAAAAGAATGTAATCTTTTTTAGATATTAGTAATAGTTAAATGAAATTTAATAAAAGAAATATTACAATTTTTGAAATTTCTTTTGACAAAACAATCGATTTAAAATCTATAATGAAAACAAAATATGATTTACTCATAGATTTTTTAGAAATATAATAATCAATAAAAATCTGATCTATAATTCATTTACAATAATAAATTTATTAATATATATATATGTGCTGTATGCACAGATAATGAAGCTAGAAAATATGTGTTTAAAAGTGTAATATGTAAGTTTGCTTTTATACATATAAATATAAAATTCAAATAATGAAATTAAATTGTCTAATATGTTTTATAATTCAATCTGAATAGTTGTTGTCATAAGTTTGAGTCATGCCTGAGATGAATTACAGATATTTTAAGTAAAAAAATTTTAAAAATAATAGTCATAATCAATTTTTTTTTTTTTTTTTAAAGATATGAAATGCAATAATTTTTTGATTGGCCTTCTTCCTCCTTTTTAACCTTAAAATAATAACTTTCTTTAATTTAAAATGTAGCAAATTATTAAACATGAATAAGCAAATTGTTATGTTAAGAAATGAAAGATAGCCCAGGAAAAAATGTGGATTAAAATTTGCAAAAAGATATATAATTTTTTGTTTTTATTAAATGGTAGCTTGCTTTTAAAATATATATATAATAAAATATTATTACAAATATTACAAGGGAAAAAATAGAACTATTTCAATTTTTTATTTACTATCTTATGGATTATTCTTTTATGTAATTAAATATTACAGATATTTATAAAGCTTGAAGTTATAGTCATGGCATAGTAAATTTGAGTAGTAAATGAGAAAAAAAAATTTTTTAATTAAGTTAAATATAGGATTCTAAAATGTGTAAAATAATAAAATTTTGATTTTCCTATTTCCAAATATTTCATTAAAACACAAAATGCGATTCTTTGCATATTTGAAGTTTATCTAAAATATGATCTTTGTTTTTATCACTCAATATTTTTTTTTAATAAGCAATAATTTTTAAAAATAAAATAAAAATGCTTTTACTTACTTGATGTATTTTCTTCTTGCTCTATTACTTCTATGTATTGGTTTTTGAAGTTTCATTGTCTGCAAAAGTTAGATAAAACTGTCTTAGGTTCATGAACTTTACTAAATGATCTTATAATTATTTTATTTCTATATTATATAAATTAGCATACCATATAATTAATATTATTTGTTTTAAAATGTATCTAATTGCTATTTCTGACTGACTCAAATTTAATAAATTAATTCATTTGTAGTTTTATTTGTATAAAAATATTGTTTTATCCATGACAACTGATTATTCTTGTATGATATTATGTAGGATATTTGAACTTACAATTTATTAGAATTCTATACAAGTGTTGCTTTTTTAAATGAATTTTAAGGTGAAATAAACTAAAGAAGCAGTAGGAGGTTGTTTGCTTTTATATTTGTCATTATAGCCCAGGATTTGAATATATGTAAATATTAGAGATAGCTTGAATAAAACTATGTAATAATGTAATTCGATATAATGATGATAGAAACTTTTAAAAAGTTGAAATCTGCTTATCTGTTTCAATGCAAATAATTATAGTTATTTTGGAGAGAATTATGACTTAAGTATTTTATAAATTAATTAAATTATTTTAAAATAGATTTTTTGTTCAGAAACTGATCTTCATTCAAAAGTATATTCATCGGAATTAGATTTCACAAGAAGCTGAGGACGTATAAACAATTTTGCTCAGCTATTCACATTGATACACATTTTGAGTACCTGTTATTATTATAAATAAATAAACTGAACTTTTTTTATTTTACTTATAATATTTTCTTTTAGAAGTAATGAAGTTATATAATAAATTCATTTGTTTGTATTTATATTATAATGGTCGAGCAAATGGACTCTTACTCTATCTGCCACATAAGGTGCTACCAGGCCATTTGAGCCTGGAAAATTTATAATGTAGGCAGATACTTTTTGTTACAATACTATTTTTTACTTCAACCAATATGTCCTAGTCACTAAGCTCATGGAGAAGCTGAAATTTAAAATCTAAATTCCTAAATGTATTTCAAATAAAATAAAAAAAGGTAATAAAATAAGCCACTGCCAGTAATAATCACACAAACATTTATTTATGTACATACATAAAAATAAATTTGATGAATAAATTATTTAACATTGCTTTTTATTATTATTATTATTAACTTTAAGTTTTGATATCTGGTTAATTTTTCACAGATGGACAATTTATATAATTTAATGTTTTAGAATGTTGAGCATAGATAGGTTACATAGATTATGCAGTTAAAAACTTTTCAAAACATTTAACCTCAGGCTAAAAGTTTGCAGCTAAACCAACGCTAGCTTCCTGATGTACCGATGTAACCAATGCAACATGAAGATATTAGCATAAAACCATGCTGACAGGAATGTATGTCTGCAGCATGATATTATTTAGAAAGAATGATCTTCGTCGAGTGCAGGAATGTGCATCTGTCTGACGAACGAATCATATATATAAAAATGGAAAATGAAATGTCCCATATGGAGGGAAGGTGGTCCTCGCCGACTTATAGTCCCAATCCACAGGGCTAAAGGAGATCAATGGCATGGGAAATACATCCACATCCATTCCAATGCGATGGCTACACCTCTGGGCAATGCATTTATTTGGGCACTGCCTTGTATGCTAACATGCTTCATATTACATTGATATAAACACCCATACATCCCTCTATCAGCATCGACTCAACTACAAAACAGTCTGAAATTAACCCCCTAAGACCTAGCTGCAAACTTAACGGTTCTATGCAGCCATTTACATCCAACTTTAAATTTAATAATTTAGTTAACAAACAAAACAACAAAAAAGAAAAATGGAAATGATTGATTTGCAAACTTAATACATAAATAAAATTATTATTAACTTATCTAGATTCCTATTGCTGGTCAGATGAGAGTTCATTTATTATTTATATTTTTTTATGGATTGAATAATTATTGAAGAGATATATTTAAAAAAGAGGTTCAACAGATTAAAGTTCATTCTTCCCATTCAGTCTTGATGACTCCTCCAGATTTCATCCAATTTATGGAAGTCCTTGGTGATCATATTATTTGCTAATAGTTTTTTTGGAGACCCAACTGCTACAAACCTTACTTTCTGGATCCGTAGTTGGGGAGGTTGCCTCAGCCGGTGCAAATGAAGGAAAC
The DNA here is from genome assembly GCA_028023455.1 of Epiperipatus broadwayi. NCBI lineage: Eukaryota > Metazoa > Onychophora > Udeonychophora > Euonychophora > Peripatidae > Epiperipatus > Epiperipatus broadwayi. The sequence continues at coordinate 864,643 of JAQFVV010000053.1, read as the reverse complement.
TGAATCTCTTGTGAGTCTTCTATATCATGGAGTCTACAGTATAGCTGTAATTCATGGATTAATAGTCAAAATTTTTAATTAAATTCAATTATTTCAACTTTTATCATTTCTGGCCTCTCTTATCACAAATCCTCCGGATCGACCGCACATGATGTCATTTGTTTTTATAGGCCTTAATGGTTTTCTTTGTGGCCCGTGCATGTCTTGGTGCTTGCATTGGTCAATATGCTTCAGAACAGGAAACACAATCCTTAAATTGTATCTCTTATCTGATCTTTCAATCATTTAAGTGCCCCAAGGGCTAGTTTGCTTTACATTTAAATATATTTTAACAGAACAATCACCTCCATAAGTTTGCTTTACATTTAAATATATTTTAACAGAACAATCATCTCCATTTTAAGATTCAAACATGATTTTTGTATTGCAACTAATTAACATTTTTCTTTTTCATTACTTTTAAACAAAATTGCCAATCTTTATTTTTAGATATTTATTTTAAATTGCTTTTATCTTTTACTTTTAAGTAATTTTTCTTTAAGTTTTTCATCTGTGCAGTTATATATGTTAAAATAACTATTTTAATTTTCTTTTGTGTTTTTAATAAATCAATTTTATTTATGATTGTTTCCCCCTTTTATTTTAGAATAAGGGTAACGGCAAGCTAGTAGCTTGTTTTGGTATTCATTAGCTGAACTCCTGTAAGAATTTGTTTGCCATATTTGAATGCTTTTTATGTTCAATGCTAATAAAGAAAAATAATATCAAATTTGGGATATTTTGCACCAGTGTACAACCATGGTTATGTATGTGTTTAATAAAAGTGATTATGTATGATAAAATGTAATATGCAAAGTATATTAATGTATTAAAGAGATATATATTAATACTTATCTTTTTTTAAATAGTCTGAGACTATTATTTGCTTAAGACTTGGTTCATTCTAATTGTAATAAAATTACAAATAGATTATCATTAATCTGATCACCTCTAATTTAAAATGAAACAAAATCTCATTAATGTTTTATTTATTGTTTAATTATTGCTATATAAAAATTTTGTGATGATATAAATAGAAATATTGTTTACTTTGAAGAATCATATTATTACCAGAATTTATACAGTATATAAAAATATTGATATATATATAGTAACTTATTAGTAAAATTAATCTATTTAAATTTTCAGCAGAGTTTAAGTTTATAATGTTATTACTTTTTTTTTTTTATAATCTGAAAACTTTTCAAAATTAGAAGAAAAGTAGTCTACTTTTATATAATATTTGTTTGTCATCTGATCCTTCGTGTCAGCCACGGGATGGCGCTATTTCTAGCTAAATTTCTAGAAATATGCTGTTTCCGCAGCCGCACCCAAGCCTTTAAGCATTCTTTCTAAAATAAATCCTAGAAAGATTGTTAACTCTGAGTTAAGTCTTCTTTCTACGCTAAAAGGTAGAGTTAACTCAGAGTTAAGTCTTCTTTCTACGATAAAATCTAGAAAGAGTGTTAACTCGGCTTAGCGGCTAATGGTGTGGCTTTTTCCGATGCTAAAAGCAGAGGAAAATGCTGTAGTTGTTTGTGTCACGCACTATATCGTAATGCTGTGTTATGTATTTTATGTAACAATATCGTACGAGGGTGTGTTAATTTGATCATGTCAAAATTATATAAATTTTCATTGGGGCCTTTTTTTAAGACGAATTGATGTACTGTTACCTTTTAACAATTTTAACAGTGTCGTGATTGTTCCTCGTAAAGCTGTAAGCCTCCTAAATTCTCGATTAGAGTGGGGTAGCGTAAAATTTTTAATGATCACGCTTTGAGTCACGTTTTAGCGAGAAATTTTCCAAGACCAAGAAGATAGCTAATTCCAACACAGAAAACTTGAAAAGATGGGAATTGCCAGACATGGAAGCCGGCGCTGGAATATTTCTACAGCAGAAAAAAAAATATCCTGCTGCTGAAAGAAAAGATTGGATTGTGCGGCAAATATATGCAGATTTGAAGTCCAAAAACATCTTTTGACTTTCATTTGTAAGTCTCGTTATCGACGGAAATGTTCACTTCTTAAAGGCAAGCTTGTTTGAGGGATTCCAAATGGCCTTCGTCAAATGTAAAAAATAAAAGAAGTAACTTCAATTTTTATTTAAACATACATCCCTTCTTCTCCCAATAATTGTTGTCATCGGCAATCAAATGTAAAATAAAAGAAGTAACTAAAATTTTTATTTAAACATAGCTCAAAAAACCCCTCTTCTCCCAATAATTGTTGTTGTCGGCAATCAAATGGTCAAATAAAAGGAACGTCAATTATTCTTTAATCATATAAAAAAAAACCTCCCACTAATTGTTGTTGGCAATCAAATGTAAACCAATCAAAGTAAGACCGTAAATTATTAGTTTAACATAACCCAAATTACTATTTGAACATACACCAAAAAAGACCCCGCCCTTGTCAATAAAAATTAAAGAAACAACTATTATTGTCCCATTGTCAAATCGAATATTATTTGGGAAAACCCAAATAATTTATAAATGAAAAAAAAGAAAGTCAAATCGGTTGTCAGTCAAATGGTAACCAATAAAAGTAACTCAAATTTTGATTTAAACATACACACAAACAAAAATAAAACGCAAAACCCTTTCTCCCAATAATTGTTGTCGGCAATCAAATGTAAAAAATAAAAGTAACGTACAATTATTCTTTAATCGTACACAAAAACACCCCTACCACTAATTGTTGTCGGCAATCAAATGTAAAGCACTAAAAGTAAGGTAAACCAATTATTTTTTAAACGTAACCCAAATTACTATTTGAACATACACCAAAAAAGATCCGCTCTTGTCAATAAAAATGAAAGAAACAACAACTATTATTGTCCCATTGTCAAAAATATTAGGTTTTGGGGAAACCAAAACCATAATTTATAAACGAAAAAAAAAAAAGGTCAAATCGGTTGTCAATCAAATGTAACCGATAAAAGTAACTCCAATTTTTATTCAAACATACACAATAAAACAACCCCTTTCTCCCAATAATTGTTGTCGGCAATCAAATTTAAAATAAAAGGAAGGTAAATTAGTATTTAATCATCACCCAAAAACACCCACTCCTCTCACTAATTATTGTCAGCAGTCAAATGTACACCACCACTAAAAGTAACGTAAACTACTATTCTTTAAACGATTACACCCCTTCTCCCAATAATTGTTGTCTACAATCATACACACAAAAAAACACCCCTCCCAATAATTAGTGTCAATCAAATGTAAACCAAAGTAAGACTGTAACTTATTATTTAAACGTAACCCAAATTACTATTTGAACCTACACCAAAAAACACCCTCTTGTCAATAAAAATTAAACAAACAACAACTAATATTGTCAAAGATATTTATTTGTAGAACCAAAACCATAATTTATAAACGAAAGAAAGTCAAATCGGTTGTCAATCAAATGTAAACCAATAAAAGTAACTTTAATTTTTATTTAAACACACACACACATAAAAAAAAAACCACTTCTCCCAATAATTGTCGGCAATCAAATGTAAACCTATAAAAGTAACGTAAATAATTATTTAATCGTACACAAAAACACCCCTCCCACTAATTGCTGTCGGCAATCAAATGTAAACCTATCAAAGTAACGTAAATTATTATTTAAAGATCCATCAAAAAAACCCATTCTCTCTTGAATTTTGTCGATCCAATTTTACAAAAACAGTAATACTATTTTTAAAAAAACACAAATTTCTATTTGAACACACCAAAAAAGACCCTCTTGTCAATAAAAATTAAAAAAAACGACTATTTTTATCCCATTGTCAAAAATATTATTTGGGAAAAATAATTCAGTAACGAAAGAAAGTAAACTTTGTAAACAACAACAAAAAAGAAGTCAATATTAATCAAGAATCGCTAGCCTGGGAATGTTATATTAATGTGTTTTTGGTTAGAAATCATGCCATCCTGCGGCTGACATGAAGGATCAGATGAGAACCTAATATTTAAATAATCAGAATTACTAAGTTATTTCTGAAAAAGGAAAAGCTTCGAGTTTTAAGAAATATTTCATTCTTTCAAGAATGTTTCATAGAATCAATAATATTCAAATTAAATTAGAAAAACTATGGTAGATCTGTAACATCATCATGATGTTTGTCCAGTAGAATTTAATTATGTGGTGTCCATGTGTGTGTATATATATATTAGAGCATTATTATTTTAAAAACAGTTTGTTTGGTAACAGATTTTTCAAAGTATTAAAATAGTCTGCAAATGTAAAATGTCTGCAGAATTATATAGCTACTCAAATCATATCAATTACCAGAAGTGATTGAAGAAAAATAATAGTTTGTTATAAATGTTCTGCCATAAAACCCACACTAGAGATTTAATAGGTGTCTAATGTTCAGATATATTTTTATTTCTGCTAACTCCTTTAATAATTTTCATAGGCCCCTCTTAATAAGTTTGATTTTGACCACATTTGATTCTATCAGTTTTTCATCTTCAATGAATGTGGCCATTAACTTTGAGAGAATCAGCTTTGAAACATTAAACATTTTGACAGTTTTAGATGTCAGTGTTTTACTAATTTATGATCAATAATTTCTTGCCTTCAAATTCGAAAAGGGACAATATTTTGTCTTACATCTTATAAAAGTGGCATTAACTTCCTGTTTAACACATTTCACCATGTCATTAGAATTATCTCTGTAAAAGTAAAAATAATTTGAATTAATATATTGTACCACCAACGAATATATGGTTTGAGAACACATATATTCTGTGTTACATGTGAAATCATTTATTAATAAATAATCAAATTAATTTTAAAGTCTTAGTAAAAGTGAAATATAAATTATAAAATGTGTGAAAGAGTTGTTTTAAGCACAAACTTGCAAAATAAAGTGTTGCATCATCTTGTCATTTAAAAAAAAAGAAGTCAAAGAGAGTTTAATATTTAAAGAGAGAGTAGGAAGGGGGGGGGGGTGATTCTAAGTAAAAAAGTTAAAACTAGCTCTCCCTTTTTATAAATTTAAATAGAGAAAAAATGTAAAAATGAAACAATTAAAATATATAATTTATAAATTAGAAAAGTTTTAAATTTAAATTCACTTAAAAGATTACTTGATTGATAAAGAAACAAAGGAAAAGACTATGGACATTATCTTATCAAACATTAGATTAAGCTAAGCAAGAAGTTAGATTAAAACAGAATACAAATTTAATTAAGAAAAGGTAAAATTTAATTAAACCAGATCGAAGAATGATAAATAGAAAACAATGAAGAAGAAGCATACAAAGGGACCAAGAGATTCATTATTACATTACTATTTTTATTATATAGTCTATATTCATTATCGTATAAAAAACTTTCAAAGAAATGGCAAAGGGCCATTAACATCTCCAGCATGCTGTGCCTATACTTTTATTCAACTTAGCAGCATGCAGTGCTATATAGTAACTGAAGTGTGCGGCTAGCCTTCAATCCCAGTCTTTCGTACCATCAGGTGCTTTTTATCTAGGACTCATGATCTGTAAACTACAGAAAATCTCTCCATTGAAATATGAAAAAGCAGTAAGAAGCCAAACCATCGATGGAAAGGAAAAGGCCAACCAGTTGATAATTCATAAATCAGGAACAAGCAAGGAACCTTATCTATGTGAATGTAATGTGCTGTCCGGAAAGAAAAATCCTAGGTAAATATCCTTATTATCCCATCATAAAAATTTGAATATTTATTTGAGTGAAAGTCTTAATGAGCTTTAATAATTACAACCACAGTAATCTTTAAGTTGCTTCCATAAATTCTTATTATATTTTAAAATGTTATGATAATGTGTTTTAATTATGAAGCATAAATAAATTATTTGTTTGCTTAATTATTGTCTAATTGATTCTCTCTCTTATAACTGCATCACTAATAGGTTAAGTTATAGTTAATTATAAGTATTTGTCAAGTGTGTTAAATATATCCCTTCACAATTAAAAAGAAGCTAACTTGGGGATATATCAAGTGCTAGATTGTATACCTGTTGTCTGGGCATGCTGACTATATAACCTGTGGTTAGCTTGCATCTAAGGTTAACCCTCAAAACAAATAAAGTGCTTTGGATGGCAGGGGTTTGAATCTATCAGCTGAGGAGTTATATAGCCTGGAAATGTAATCATAGGTTATACTTTGTATAACTTCGGTCTGGTTATAGCTACCGTTGGTGTTTCATTTACCTGAGGTATTGTACTTCTTTGTTTGAAAGGCTGGTCTGCTGCAATAGTGAAAGTGCAGATGGAGTTAAGATAAAGATTTTAAATTTAGATAATGGACAGCAATTTTCTCCCACCCAGTTTAATTGGCTTTCCAATGTGGGTGCTGAAGTACCACAAATTACCATTAATTATAAACATAATTAAAGTTAAAATTAAAAAGGTTGAAACTAAAGTTTTAAATAATTGCTAAATTTCATTGTTATAAATGAAATCGATGAGCAGTATAAGAAGAGAATAGACCAAAGCAAACAAATTGTAATGAAATGTAAATAAAAAAGAGTCTAGAGAGTTAAATATTTTATACAGATTAAGGGTATTGATGATAAGGTGGAGATCAGAAAGGACTAAGGAGTTGGAGGTGGTCGTATACTTCGAGCAAAATATTTAAAATAGAAATAAGTAATGTAAAAATTTGTATTAGAGTCAAAGCAAAAATGGTGGTGAAAAATAATATAGAAATAATGACAGAAATGCTGAGGAAAGAAATAGCACAGTGGGGGTTGGAAATGAGGATAGCATGATGAGAGGATGGGGAAATTATAGATAGCATAAGAACAAATGTGGATAAGCTAATAGAAAGTAGATAGATTGGAAAATGTATGGGAGAAAAGGAAAGAACAAATATAAGTAAATCAACAGAAGTAATTGATGTAGTAAAACTAAAAAGCAAAAAGAATACAGTTAAAGTAGAAATTAGTAGCGAACAGGAAAATTTGAATAAAGACGTGCAGATAAACCTAAATATTGTAAATAAAAATGAATCAGAAAATAAATATAATTTTGAACAAAAATGTAAGTCTGAAACAGAAAACATGTCAGATTCAGAAAATGAGCCAGAACCAGAAGACATCGCTAACTTAAATGATAAACTTGGATGTGAAAATAAATCTGTATTAGAAATAAAACAGCAAAAAGGGAATAGAAATAGTAGAATTAAATGACGAGGAAGAAAAGGGTAAATCAGAAAATAAAAATGTAAATAGTCACAGTAGAGAAGAGAAAAGCATAAAAATGTACACATATTTAAGGAATAACCCTGCTAATGTAAAGAAATCTATACTAATAAAATTATGTGCTGAAAGGAATGCAGTCGAGGAAATGGCCAAGTTACTTACACCTGTCAACAGCACAAGGCTTGATTATGTAGGCAAAGAGAAGAAATTTAAACTCTTTGAAATAGAGGAAAATATAAATATTGTAAAATATGGCCATGATAAAAATGATTGGGATAAAAATAAGAGACAGAGATCATCATATAGCTTTAAAAGAAGGAGGAATTCTAAATATAATAGTCATAAACCAGAAACTAACCACCCGGAACACCAAGCCAGGCATGGAAGTGGGTCAAGATTCCCTTGTCCAGACAAGGAAGGTACAAATAAAAAGGAACCGCCTGACAAAGATTAAGCTAGTTGATTTAAAAGAAATGGAACAGACTTTAGGTAATGGAAAATAAATAAACACCTGTTTTATACAAAAATGGTAATGATATTAGGTAAAATAAATTTTTTTTTTTTTGGGGGGGGATAGTTAATAGAAATAAAGATCAATAGATAAATAAAATATCTTTGGGAGAACTAATAACAGAAGTGAGATAAAGGAATTTTACTTGTTAGAATCCATATATGAAAATAAATGAATAAATAGTTTAATAGAATAATGTTTTGGGAATTAATATGTGATAATAAAAATGAATAAATAAAATGAAATAAAACAAAGTAAAAGTTGTTTTGTTTTTTAAGAAATATACAGTAATAATAATAATAAAATTAAATAAATCAAATAAACAGAATCTTGTATAAACAGTAAGTAAAATCCTAGAATAACAATGAACAAAATAATTAGTATAAGCATTGAGTGTTGGATGGATTGGAGTTGGAAAAGGAAGGGGGTGGAATGAGAAAGTGAAGGTTGACTAAAATATAATAATAAGTGTAGACCGTTGCACTTTGTGAGAATAGTACCCGTAACAGACATAAACACGGGGATAGTTCTCAGGGTGAGGATTGGGAGAAATATTCCAAATTCCTTATCTAAAATGTGCACACTGTAAAAGTACCAGCATAAGCTGCAAAACAGTTTTGTGGGAAGGAAAATTCCCAAAATTTCGTAATGTCTCGTAGTGTAAACCGAATAGGTCAGTTGAGGAATCCTGCCTTTCACAGCGACATCATTTTCACTTTCTAGGATGCAGACCCATTGGAGAAAGTCATAGGCTCATTCAATCAACTGGTAAAGAAATCCCAGCACAAAAAGTAAAGTTTTTAGCGTGTAAGTTGGATATAAGCCAGACGAATTCTGCATTCAAACTCCTGTACACGTCAGAAAGATGTATGTTGCTCCTCGTGGTCATCACATATGACAATTGTTGAAATCAACACTGAGTATAGCCTGGAAAGAAGAGTAGTGTAAGAAAGATCACCCTCTGTGCTTTATTCATCTTAGAAATTCTAAACCTCATTTGATAGAAAAGTATTGTATAAATAGATAAAAGTTAGATTCCTTAACATGTAAGACAAAATAAAAGGGGAAAAAATTGAAGGAAAGTTATAAAAAATTATTAGAGATGAAATGGTCGATTTGATGCATTTTAATTGGGGGGGGGTGCCACCAATGAATATATGGTTTGAGAACATATTCGTTACATGTGAAATCATTTTTTAATAAATGATCAAATTAATTTTAAAAGAAATGATTGTCTTAATAAAAGCTAGATATATATTATAAAATGTGTTAAAGAGTTGGTTTAAATGCAAACTTGCAAAAATAAAGTGTTACATCATCTTATCATTTAAAAAAAAGAAGTAAAAGAGTTTAATATTTAAAGAGCAAGTAGGGGGGGGGGGATTAACTCTTAAGTAAAAAAGTTAAAACTAGCTCTTCCTTTTTATAAATGTTTGGGTTGAAAAGATAGATGATTTATTCTATCTTTTTACAAAGACTTTATCTTGTGTTTGGAAAGTGAGAGTATTCATTTATATAGTTAAATCTACAAAGCGCGTGTGCATTGGCTTATTGCCTTATTAATATTACAGTTTATAAAAACATAGCGCTATATAAAATAAATGTCTTATTTAAATAGAGAAAAAATGTAAAATTGAAACTGAACTAAAATATATAATTTGTAAATAAAAAAATTTTTAAATTTAAATTCAATTAAAAAATTACTTGACTGAATAAAGAAACAAAGGAGAAGACTATGGACATTATCTTATCAAACATTAGATTAATCTAAGCACGAAGTTAGATTAAAACAATACAAATTTAATTAAGGAAATATAAAATTTAATTAAACTTGATTGAAGAATGATAAATAGAAAACAATGAGGAAGAAACATACAAAAGGACCAAGAGTCATTCATTCATTATAGTCTGTATTCATATTATTCAATATTGCGGTCTTAAAAAAACCTTTCAAAGAAGAGAAGACAGTGAAGGGTCATTAACATCTCCAGCATGCTGTGCCTATATTTATATTCATTGAAGGGCAACTTAGCAACATGCAATGCTAAACAGCAACAAGTGTATGGCTAGCCTTCAATCCCAGTCCTTCGTACCATCAGATGTTTTTCATCTAAAACTTATGCTCACCTCATGATGTGTAAACTATGGAAAATCTTTCTCCTTCATTGAAATGTGGAAAGGAAAAGGTCAACTGGTTGATGATCGATAAATCAGGAAAAAGCAAAGAACCGTATCCATGTGAGTGTAACGTGCTGCCAAAAAGAAAAATGCTAAGTAAATATCCTTATTATCCCATCATAAAGATTTGAACATTTATTCGAATAAAAGACTTGAATGCATTTTAATAACTAATCTTTAAGTTGCTTCCATAAATTCTTTTTATATTGTATTTTAAATGTGTGTGTGTAAATAAATTATTTGTTTGCTTAATTACTGTCTGATCGATTGTCTTATAACTGTGTCACTAATAGGTTAAGTTATAGTTAATTATAAGCATTGGGCAAGTGTGTTAAATATTTCCTTCACAATTAAAAAGGAGCTAGCTTGGAGATATATCAAGCGCTAGATTATATACCTATCATCTCGGCATGCTGACTATATAATTTGTGGTTAGCTGACGCCTGTGATTAAAACTTAAAACAAATAAAGTGCTTTGGATGGCATGGTTTGAATCTAGCAGACGAGGAGTTCTATCGCCTGCAAGTGTGATCATAGGTTATACTTTGTATAACCTCAGTCTGGTTATAGGTACCATTGGTGTTTCATCTACTTGGGGTATTTATTGTACTTCTCTGCTTAAAGGACCGGTCTGCTGCAATAATGAAATTGCAGCCGGAGTTAAGATCGAGATTTTAAATTAGATAATCACAGCTATTTTCTCCCATCCAGTTCAATATATTTATTTTTATTGTTTTTATTTCATTATGCTACTACTACTTCATCTAGCCTCTGCTTATCAGTGTATCTGAGAATAAGAATAAAATCTTTATAGTGAATAATTCTTGTCAACATTATTAGACATTTACATACTGTTAAATGCTAGTGAATAGCTGTCATTTGTTTATATTTTATTATACTTAGTCACTTAAAAAAACTTTTACCACCCTCAGTTATTTTTTTATGAATGTAAGAAGTGAATTTAAAAACAAAATGATGCTAGAAAATTGAAGGCAGTAAAAATATGAATAGTGATAGAAATAATAAGCAAGATGATAAAAAAATTCAGTAATTGCAATAAGAAAGGGATGAACTTAGGTCATTTATTAATGACCTTTTAATGTGTATTGCAATATTAATCTTTTAAAAAAAGTTGATATCACATCAGCAAGGAGTGACATAGAGAACATTATTTGACGATATAAAAGGCTGAAAGAGAATATAACTCAATCTAAATATTAACTCAATCTTCTAACTCTATATGGTTTTAAAATTGAAGATGTTTTAATGATCTCCACAATTGCAGATGTATGAAAATAAGTTATAAATTACTATTTGAATATGTTTTATATTTAAATAGTAAAAGTACATCATGGACTGAGCATCTGTAAGAGTAGTGAAAGCTACATTACATTATAATCATATTTTTCTTTCATGATCAATACTCATGATTTATTTGTAAAATCTGAATTCTTAATTCTGAAGAATAAAATATCTACATATCTATTTATTGATGAATAATAGAACAGTTTTGGAGAAAAAAATCTGGAATTTGCATAAGAATTTTCATTTGCCAGAAAAAAGTTAAGAATTTTCCAAATTGGGACTTTATCATGGATATGGTAAGAAATACATTAATATGAAACTTATGTTGCTATGGGTTTAAATGGTCTTTTTTTATATATACATATTACAAAAGCATAGTTTTAGTCTATTTGGTATTAATTAAACTTGTTTGTAGATTAGAGAAAGCAAGAGAAAACTGATAGTGATCATATGTTTTCTTAACTATTTATAGAATGAGCTAGACAAATAAATTTAGAAAGATTGATAGCCTGATTTTAGAGGGAATAATAAGCAATGTTGATAATAAAAAAAATCTCATATGTATGTATATATGCTTGCATAGTGTGACTCACAAATTAAAATAATTTACTTCATATATTTATAGTTAGATTAAAAAGATTGAATGAGTTATGACATATTTTTGAGAATACATTTATTTAATTTTTCATTGAAGTAAATAAAAATATGAAAAAGATCTAAGTATTATTGAATAATATTTCTGTAGGATTATTTTCACTACAAGATAGGAACTGGTTTCTGTCCATTTTTAACATCTTGTGAAGAGATGTAATCATAAACATATGATTTAAAGACATGAAAAAGATATATGATCCCCAAATGCACATTTCATACTGAACCAGCACTCGTCAGTTGGCCTGGATCAGAATCTTTTATTTATCATTATTCAATATATGTAGATAGCCAATTACTACAGTTTAATTAATGTGTCAAACTTATTGCTCTCACAACTTTCACACAAACCACTTAATGGAAATATATTTTGATAATTTTTATTAGTCATTCATTAGACTACAGATTACCCTCTTAATGAATAATATTTTTGTAATATAAGATAGGGCCTGCTTTCAGTTTTTAACACCTTGTGGAGGGATGTAATCATAAACATGTAACCATAGACGTGCCCTGCTTTGTGTAAGAGCGATATAGTGATACAGAAATACTCATTAAGTGGATAATTTGTAGTTTAATGGTGGTCTTTCAAAAAAATTATTAACTAATTTGTTTAGATTTTTTTTTCAAACTAAACTGAGATCAGATGCACCATTAGTCATCAGATAAGAATTATAAATTATAGTAGTGGAGAATAAATATTCCGTGCCTTAAAGCTGCTTTTAAATGGTAAGGGCTTAAGGATTAATTTCAATAAAAAACATGGCATAGGCACACTATCTTTAATGTCATGAAAAAGGCAATGGGGAACTATTGCATTTTCTTAGTAAGAACTTCTTGTTGATATTGAATTATCTGAAAGGTTATTTAGTTCTCAACCTGAACTTCTATCCATTCATATCATTCTCATTATTAATAAAAAGAAATTGAATGAAGTTATCTGAGCATAGGTATTGACAAAATTGCCTTTCATTTTCCATTATGCTTTTGAGCTTAACAATATTCTGTTAAGATTTATATTATCTTAATAAATATATGTGTTTGTGAAAAAAAAAAGTATATATTGATTTTTATTTTTTAGGGGTTTTATCATCTTCCAGAACCATAAGCATGTTGCTTTTAACACTGGTTTTATCATCTGGGGGAATTTTTATAATCAATCCAAATGAAAATAATAATAATAAGTTCATAGTAAAGAGAAGAACGGGTCGAATTCTCTTAGGAACTTCACCCTTTTTTAAGGTAATAAATTATCTATATATGTGTGAATGTTGTAATTTATATTATTTAATTAGTGAACTATTTAATTATTATAATGAAAAATTTTATTAATAGTTGGTTAGATAACTCATTGTTTTAAGAGAGTACAATTATTTTTAGGAGAAGAAATGTATTCTTTCTATTTTGCTTATGATATAATAAGTTTAATATAGTGTTAGTAATTAATATCAACAAATCAAAAATCCTCCCTTTTTTTTTCAAAAACTTTATTTTTTATATCAATACTGAACATATATATATATGTTTATATAATACAAAACTCCAACGTTTCAACTGTTTTTTATCTCCATAAAGTCATTTTCAAGGATCTGTAACAATAATATGAAATACATATTTATAAATAAACTTCAGTTACATAAATACCTTCATTTTACATTAACATAAACAGTAACAAACATATTAAACATATATAATTAAATTTTACTTACACCTCTCTCCCACTGCTATATTTTTACTCTTTCTTTTACATTATTTAATTACAAATCTGTCTTAAAATCATCCAAGAAACTTTTTATACAAATTTAAAAACCAATCCTAATTTCAAATAACCTCCCCTTTTTAAATCTTAACTAAAACCCATCTCAAAACTACATTTTTCTACTATAGCTTTAAATGAATATAAAACAAAAAAAAAAAAAAAACATTTTTTTTTTCCTTTCTTTTACATACAAAAAAATTTTAACAATTTATCTTTAAAACTTTTAACAATTACCTAAACCATTAAACATTCACTTTAATTATACAGTATTTTAGATTACTTATCCACTCCATTAATTCTATCAAGAGTAGGATTATATTTTTTTATATAAAAATGTTCTTTTACCATCCTTTCTCTGTAATTTTTAACTCTTTCCAACATTTTAATATTAAATTTTTTATGACCTAAAACTTTACAATGTATGTAAATACCTAGTTGAATTTTTGTCATTAAAAACTAGACTAATGATAAAGGATTAAAAAATATTGTTGGTTAGGATGTAATAGTGCAGTTTATAGCTTTTAAAAGTATTAAATTATTTGATGATAGAAACAGTACCTAGGATAATAGAATAATAATTGCAACTGTCAAAAAGACTTTTAATAGATGTAGATGTTATTTTGCAATCCATTAAAGTTGGATTCAATAAAGAGGTTTATTCATTGTTCAGAATATGGAGAATAGTATAATTAGCAAAAAAGTAAAGATCACTCTTGTGAAATGTGGACATGGATGCGAGTTGAAAAAGATAAATTGCAAGAATATAGTTAGTAATGTTGAGTTATTGGTAAAAGTAAATGCAAATAGATTATTTAGTTAATAAATTATATAATAAATTCGTTTTTTAAGTAGAAGAGGTAATGGCATTGAACATTTACAGAGTTTGAAGAATTATGAAGATATATGGATATCTATGGGGGATAAAAGATAAATAGAAACAAGAACAAGTGGTCTAAAAGAAGGGAATAGCTGTATTTTTGAAAAGTAAACGTGAATACTATGATTTTGAATCTGACTTTTGTTTAATAACTAATGTAGTTATAATATATTAAATATATAACAGTCTTTTATAGTCACATATTAGTAAAGTTTGAGAAAAAAAAATTATATTTTAGAAAATTACAATTTGTGAGAGAGAATTATTAAAATTTTGTATAATCATTTAGAAATGAAATAGGAATATATTTTTTTGTTAATAGTTCTGTATACTGAAATGTCATGAAGAATTAGAAAACCATTCTTATGATTGCCATGAGTCAATAACATGTCCATGCTTTGGCCAGATTTCATCTATCATTATTTGGATCATATGGTCAACTTATACCAATATTTCTTAACACACATTAATTGCTACTGACTCTGTATGCTATCCATACAATGCCAAATTAGATCTAGCTGAAGCACAGGTGATATAATAAGCAACCACGTATGCTGAAGAATCCATTTTCTACATTTACATCTTTGACTCGTATAACGCTTCATTTTATATAAGTGCTATATGATAGTTCCTTACTTGCAAATAAGAATAGCTAAATAAATTTAATTTTTGTATATTTACAAATGGAATATGTAATTTTATTTTGTAAGTATTAAATCTAGAATTGACCAAATGAGGAGATAAATTCAGTTTTCTTTAAAGGTTCACAATTATGTTTTTGAATATTGTAATCATCATTTTCAGCCACTACCAATTCACTGCAGGATAAAGATTTTTCCAAGTTTAACCCAGTTTCTAGAATCTCTTGCTTCTCTTTTCACATCACATCAGCAATTTTCCTTTTTGGACCATTTAACTCACGTGGTCTCTTTTTAGGTCTTTGGATCCAAGTCAAAATTTGTCTGACCATCTGTTGTTAGCTCTTTTAACAATATGATTAGCTCACCTCTATTTTATTCTCTTATTTTGTTCTTTGATTGATTATCTGAAGTCTCTGTATTGCCCTTCTGTTAAGTATCAAATTTTTAGATCCATAATTAAGGACTGATAAAACACACATATTAAAAACTTTCCTTTCATTTATATAGGCATATTACTCTTTTAATACTTAATTATTTTTTACTAAAAGTATTCTATCCTAGTTTAATTCTATAATGAATTTCATCCATGATATTTCCATTGGTATTAATAATCTGATGAAGATATTTTAGTTATTAATTCCTTTAGTAGTTGATTGTCAGCTTTTATTTTTTTCTGAGAAAATCCATCGAATATTATTTTAGTTTCTTACTCTTATCTGATAATTTTTACATGTTTTGAAAAATCTAAATGACTTAAATAATTTCTTACCCTTCCTTAGCTTTCCATTTTAATCCACAAAATATTTCATGTCAAACTGCTGTCAAAAAGTTTAGAAATGTGGAATCACCCTATTGTGCATGCTTCTCAATGTTTATCTTCTTAATATCACTATAAATTGAATAATGTGCTAATAATTAAATATGTGTTCACTTACTCATTCTGTAATCACTTTTTAATTTTAGACTAACAAATGTTATGAATATTTTTGTTTTTTAAGAATAGATATTGTTAAAATTAGATCACTTGGAAAATAATAACAAGTCTATCCCTAAAATTTCAATTTATCTATCTTACTTTGATCACTTTTTAGCAGAAAAAAATTTTTTTTGTATATATGTACACACAATCTTATATTTTGATTGTCCTGCAGTATTTTTTAGATCCACTCCTATTTTAATTTCCTCAAACTTTAGGTATAGCTTTAAAGAAGACTGCAGAATAGTAAAAACTTAATATTGTGTGTACATATATTCAATAAAAAAAATTTTTTGCTAAAAATTGTTCAAAGTAAGGTGGATAAATTGGATTTATATAAGTTTAGCTTAATTATTTTATGCTGATTTTTTTTTTTTTTAGATAAAGACTGTTTTTATAATTTTGAGAAAATAGAATTTTGTAGTTTGATCTATCATGTTTATTGGCTGGACTTTTTATTTCCGTGTAAAGCCACTTTATTATTCTGATTTGACAGGCAGGATTTTTTTTAGCAAAGGGATCATAATTGCACGTTTCCAATTTCTTGATATGTTGACTAATGCTTTTTATTTACTTTTTTAAAAAGAAAAATATAAAAATTATATATAATTTTCATAATTTATCATACTATCAGTTTCTCAATAATTCAAATGATGTTAGAATATAAAATGGATGACACAATATAAAAGTGTCTTTCAAATGATTTTTTTTTTTTATGATTTTTGTTGAAAATCTATCCAAGAATCTTTTGCTCTTATAACTGGACCTTTCTCTGTTCAACTAATATATTCTCATTGTGAAAAAAATCTGTAATCTACAAATGTGTAAAACTGTACTTACAAATAACTGTTAATTAGGATTAAAAGAGGATATGCAACATCAAACTATTAAATTATAGAGCTAAATTTCAGTAGGATTAATGTTAATATTTAATTAGGACCACTGTATATAACAAAATAGAAGTAAATACTTTTATATATCTTAATGCAGGGGTCCCCAATCTTTTTGCACTTAAGAGCACATTCTATAATATCGGCCAGGTGGCAGGCACCATTTATTTTTTCAATGTAAATTTATAATTGGATATTGTTAATAATACACATAATATACAAAAAAATATTTATTTCAAAAATAAAATTTTAACATATAATTAATGTTTATATTTTTATGTAAATTACTAAATTATATATAATATTACAAGTCAGTGCGATCTTTGGCACTGCACTTCATTGGCAATTGCTTCATAATTAGGGGAATATGATGATATTCCTGCTCGTAAGCAATCATCAAGATGTTCATCACTCAGTCGAGATAAACTCTTTTACGCTGTAAAAATATAGTATGCCTCCAATTTGATTACAGTATAATACAATAATTTATAAGAAATTTTAAAAATTAAATTTATTTATATCAGATAAATAATTTTTTATCGTATTTGGAATAGCGGTGAGCACACGTAAAAATGGTTGCAGGCGTCATGGTGCCCGCGGGCATAGGGCTGGGGACTTGTGTCTTAATGCATATGCTCTTTATACAATATTTACAGCTTTAAACAATATTTTTATTTACATAAAAACAAACAATAAATGCATAATCATATAAATTAAAAATTTATAAAAATTGAAATTTCTAGTGTCCCAACAGTCAAACTTTTGTATATTAATTCATTATTTATATTATTTTATTAACAAATATTTTTCAAAACAGAAATAACTTTATAAATTTTAGTGATTTTTTTTTTTTGCTAGGCAAAAGAAATTATTGTTTCATTATTTGTTTTTATGAACAGTCAGTCAGTCTTTATTGTGAAGTAAATGATTCTCAGTCTCTGAATAGTTTTAATTGTTTACAGTTTCCTTCTTTTTTTTTAATAAGCAAACATATAGCATATTTTTTAGAAAATATTTAGAATAAATTTTAAATAATTTTCATTAACTATTATTTTAAAAAAATATTTTGTTTTCCACGAAAGCTAATATAATAATTTTAAATTTATATTTTTTGTTTTCATTCATTGATGAAAGTCACAATTTTAAAAGAAAACTTGTTTTTAGATTACTTTATGGGTTATGCAATTTTATTATCAGTGATTGCAAAAAACAATTGTTTGTCTGAGATTACATGAAAGAACATAAGTGCAAATGTTTTTTTTTGTATATTTCATAGTTAGTTGCAAAGAATTAATTAATATAGAGTTGAATAATCAGAATCCTTTATATATATATTGTTATTTAATTTTTTTTTTTTTTTAAATAGTAGTACTAAGTATTATTTATAAGATGAAATATATATAAGATAATAAAATTATCTTAAAAATTGTTTGCACTACTTCAAATATAATATTTAGATACATTTAAATAATGTCATCAAGATTGGTTGTCTGAAGTAAAATCCTTTTTAAATTCAAAATAAAATAGTATTGGCATATGAAGTTACAGATATAATTGCAAAATAAAGATGTTTTATATCTATTGATTAATATTTATTTAAATAATAAGTAATGAAATTAATATTGGAAGAATATACTATAATTTCAACTTGTAATATTAAATTTAATGAGATGATTAACAAGATTGATGATATGTGTAACAAATTTAAATGCAAATTCCTGTGTTATTTAAGAAAAAAAACAGAGTGAAAATAAGAAACAAATTAATATAAAAATTGTAGTAGCTAAATAAGCTATTAATAAGAGTGTTTTGTGAAATATATATTTGACAATAAAGAAAAAAACATTGTAAAAATATTTTTTTTGTAAAATGTAATTGGAATATTAAGAAGAGAAATAATTGGAGACTTTTAAAAATGCAAACTTGGGATAAAGTAAGGGGGAAAATAGCAAAATTAATAAGAATAGGTATACTGAGATATTGGGAGAATTAAAAGAAGACTAGTTATCAAAGAAATATGAGAAAAGAAAGAAAAATTGAATTGGCAATAGTAAAGAAATAATTATAGACTGGAGAAAACTGTAAATGCACATCATAGAATACTTGAAGAAATGAATTTAAGGTGACTTGGCAAAGCTATCTATTAGCATATTGATAATATGGAAATGTTCTGCCTGATTTGATGCAGTGATAAAATGGCTTTCTCTGCAGCTCAAAATTCATGGATTATGGCCCAGTTTTGTCACTTGATGCTTGAACATTTTAAAAACTCGTAACCTTTTTATTTATGATATGGAAAGGGTTAAATTTAAATAGTCAGTTATTGAACAGTTAAAAAAAGGAAAATATAATTCATGTTAATATTAAGATCGCCTATCTTCCTAGTTTTCTATAATTAGACAGTTGTTATATCATATATGACATTGAATGGTAATGTGGTATAGATAGGTACATATCTGAAACTGGTTCATCTAATAACTATTGATTTAACTCTATGCTTATATTTTGTTTTTTTTTACATATAGAAAAATAAATGAGATGGTCATATAATGATGTTTAATAATTTATTGAAAATATTACAGTTAAGTTTTAAAAAGATATAAAGTGTCAGAATATAGAGAGTACTAAGTTTTTACTGTCTATCACAAAAAATATAAAATATTTATGTTTAGATGATTGTATCTATTTTATTTTATATTACTATATAAATGTAAAAGTTTGTTTGTTTGTAACTTTATAACTCAATAAATATTGCATCAATCTTGAAGAATCTTACATGATTTTCTTTCTTTTTTTTTTTTTTTTTGTATAGAATTTTAATAGCACATAAATTTTGCTTCAATTGTTTTTTAAAAATATGTAATTTGCAATATAAAAATGTGTAGAAAATCTATTTGTTTTCAAATGACATTATAAAAAACCAAAAAAGAGGGCAACACTGATTAAAAGATTATAGAGTTGGGGAAAAATTTAAACAAAAGGTATAGTTTTTGGTAAAGCAAAGTAAAATTTAATTTTGCAAATATATTTTTAATTAATTAAATTGCTTTGTACTATGTATTTAATGACAACTAATGAATGTTGTAAACTTTTAGGGATATCAGTTTAAATATATTTAATATGTTAAAAACTAAATTTTAAAATGCCATGGACACATCAAGAGAATTATTACTGAATTTGATAAACTTTTACAATTTTCCTTTTAAGTATATTCTCAAATGATAAAGTAAATTTTAAATATTTAATTAACACATGAGAAAGTAAATTTTATAGTGTCATGGGTATTTGCCTGATTTTAAAGGTATTAATCTCCATTAATTAACTACAATACCAAAATGTGTGCCATATGTGTGAAAAAGTAGATTTTAAAATGCCACTGGTAGAACAAAAGAATTTCTACAGAATTTGATAAACTTTTATCATTTCCCTTTAAGTATGTTCATTCTCACATGATAAAATAAGTTTTAAATATTTGATTGTTTTCTCATCCCTGGTGTTCGCCGCGGGATGGCGTTGATGCTAATCAAAAACATATACATATAACGATTCCGGGCCGGACCTAAATGATCGATTTGATATAAAAAGATCTGATTTCTTAGATTTGTAATAAAATATTCTACTAACTAATACTATTATATGATGTTAGTCTTTCATTTTTTTGTAAATGTTTATTAATCTTAGATTGTTTTTTAGTTTGTGTGTGTGTCTTTAAAGTTACGGGGCTTTTTCGAATTTTTTTTGGACTTTAC
Organism: Epiperipatus broadwayi; assembly: GCA_028023455.1. Taxonomy (NCBI): domain Eukaryota; kingdom Metazoa; phylum Onychophora; class Udeonychophora; order Euonychophora; family Peripatidae; genus Epiperipatus; species Epiperipatus broadwayi. The sequence continues at coordinate 843,877 of JAQFVV010000053.1, read as the reverse complement.
ATGTGTTTTTTTTTTAAGTTACGGTATTTTTTGTCAAGAGTAAAGCAATCATTTTATTAAAAAGCAATACATAATTTTAAATCTATCAAAAGTAACATAATTTATATACTACAATTTAAAAACAAAAATACTTAATTGTAATTATTAATTAGAGAAAACATAACTTACTATTAAAAATTTATCGGCTGAACGTTTTCAAGGAACCATGCCTCATACTCATAGCCTTCATGAAAAGTGTAATAAATATATGCAAATGTAAATATTCAAATAAGCTACTGTTACGTAGCCCATTTTTTCGAGATCTCGAAGCATGTGTCCTTTCTGTTAATGGCATGGATGTCTCTATTAATATAGAATGCCTCCTTTATTTTTCTCCTGTAATCATTTGGCTCTGAACATAAAATAATGGGATTGGCAGGTATGAAGTTGTGCCCAGATTGTTTACTATGTTCGAAAAATACGGAGGATGTGTTGCTGTTCGTTTGAGCTCTGTTGAATGTGTAACGATGTTGAGCCAATCTGGTATTAATTGTGTCTTTCGTTTCCCCATAATATGTAGCATGGCATCCGGCTTGAGGGCAGGAAATAGAGTACACCACGTGTGGGGTGAGCGATCGATCAATGTGGTCACCCCACACGTGGTGTACTCTATTTCCTGCCCTCAAGCCGGATGCCACGCTACATATTATGGGGAAATGAAAGCCACAATTAATACCAGATTGGCTCAACATCGTTATACATTCAACAGAGCTCAAACGAACAGCAACACATCCTCCGTATTTTTCGAACATAGTAAACAATCTGGGCACAACTTCATACCTGCCAACCCCATTATTTTATGTTCAGAGCCAAATGATTACAGGAGAAAAATAAAGGAGGCATTCTATATTAATAGAGACATCCATGCCATTAACAGAAAGGACACATGCTTCGAGATCTCGAAAAAATGGGCTACGTAACTGTAGCTTATTTGAATATTTACATTTGCATATATTTATTACACTTTTCATGAAGGCTATGAGTATGAGGCATGGTTCCTCGAAAACGTTCAGCCGATAAATTTTTAATAGTAAGTTATGTTTTCTCTAATTAATAATTACAATTAAGTATTTTTGTTTTTACATATAAGGAGAAATTAAAACCATACTACAATTTAGAATTGATACCCGACTACTATTAGTAAGGACCATCATTGAAAGACTCAATTGAAAAATGATACCCGACTAATTTGCTTGCTTTTTTTTGGGGGGGGGGGGGGACAGTAATGAATCAGAGAGTGGGTTGTTTTTGTTAAGTCTGTCTATATAAAAAGGTACCATTATTGAAATACTAAATTTAAAAATGATAGCCGACTAATTTGTGTTTCTTTTGACAGTAATTAATCAAAGTGGGTTTCTTTTTTGGTAAATCTTGTGTACAGTATATATAAAAAAAAAAACGTAATTCAACTACTCCATTGAAAAATCAAACCCTGTTTAATTTGCTTTCTTTTTTTTTTTAGACAGTAATTAATCAGGAAGTAGGTTGTTTTTGTTAGTGTGTAGATGTAAAAACTAATCTTATTTTGAAATAATAAATGTAAAAAAAAAAAATACCCGACTAATTTTTTTTTTTTGGACAAGTAATTACTAAGAATTAGACACTGGGTTTTTTTGTTTGTGCATATATCTAGCAAAAGTAACTGGTCACGGATGAATTTTTGCGAAAACGGTACTTTTCACTTGGTCCTTGAATTTTTTTCCCTTCCGCACCCTTAAAAGCAAATTTTGAGAGTTACTTATTCGTAATGGAATCTTCAGGACATTATTACTAAACTTACAACAGTAAAGTAAGTTACAACACATGAAAAAAAATATACGTCTTATTAAATTTTAAAAAACTACGACTGTTTCAAATACACACACTCTCACACAAAACTACAGGGAAAAGAGATATTCTACTATTACGAGAAAATGATGAACAAAATTAACTACTACGGCAGCCAATAAAGGCATTTCTTTCTCTTTGCTTTTAGCATAGAAAAAAAATGTCATAACCGGCTGCCGTCGGGAACTCTTTCTGTGTTTTATCATAGAATGAAGTCTCTTTGTGTTGGCTTCTGTTGCCACCACTTCCATCCAACATAACGTGAGGACTCTTTTCTGCGTTTATAACATAGAAAATTTCCTTTTTTGTTGGGTGAAGGCTGGTGAAATGGTATATTTCTAGGAATTGACCTAGAAATAGCGACATCTTGAGGCGAACACCAGGGATGAGAAAACAACCAAATATTTTAATTACCATAAATTTTATAATGGCATGGGTATTTGCCTGATTTTAAAGATATATTAACCTCCATTAATTAGCTACAATATTAATAAATACAGTATACATATATATATATGATAATAAAAAGATAAGCTAAATATAAGAAATAAAAAATAACCATGAGGCATTTATTTTCTCAAAAATGTCAACTTACAATAAATAACTTTTCTACAGTATTGAAATATTTTTTTCTTTTTCCTTTTATCTATTATTTGCCTATTCTTTACTTATATATAGGCTATGAATTTTTGATTTTTGGAATTTAGTTCAATTTAAGCAATAAATCAATAAATACAAATGCTATGATAGCTTTGCATTACAATATTCAAAAAAATGTTGATTTACAATAATTTTTTTAAAAAGGTGACTTACGGTGTTTTATAAATTATTTGAAACAATATCAAAAATAATAGTAGTGTATGTAATAAATTAACAAACTTATATACTTTAATATTAAAAATTATCCAATGCAATGTTTTAAAGGATCCTTAAAATATAGTTTTATTATCCTTTATATGTACAATACATGCTAATATCTTATAGTTTTATTGGTGAATAGCTGGAGTATGTTATTACACAATACGTGCATTAATTCAGAGATGGCTCTTTAGGCAGCATGGAGGGAGTATCAGTCTTTTTTTTTACTTAGATAAACATATTCAGTTACTATCATTGTCAATAATAATATTTGTTAATGAAGTTTATTAATCAAATTATACATGAGCATGAAAATGAATAAATGGTTAGACACTTATGTCAATGCATAAATGAAACCAACTATCTCATAAATTTACAATATTTTAGCTAAGAACAGAGATATCACCATATAACTCTGGACATTAAATGTCTTATCTTCCCTCCCATATGTCAACATAATATTTATTGGTTAAATTAAAAATGAATGATTCTATTTAATGGAGAGATAAATGTACATATTGATAAATACATATGTATTACAAATATAATGCCAGAAACTGTGTCTTTTGAAATCTAATTACATATATAAATGAATATTATATGCAATTATTCAAATTAGAAATGCATGATTCTAATCAATAGAATAAAAATTTAATAATAAAATTCATGGGAGGAAAATGTATATTTAAATATACAATAACTTTTACATAGCATGACAGGAATGAAATCTATGAACCTTAATTATTATTTACAAATGATTCTTTGTAATTAATCAACTTTGTTACTTTTTTTTTTTTTCATGACTTGGCTATATTATATATATATCAGAATTTATACTTAATAATAATACTAATTAATATACTGTATTATGTGAGAAATATTTAAAATAAAATACCAAAAGTTGATTACTTAATAGTATAGCCAGTAACTTATGTATTATTTTGGTTAAATAATACATAAATGTATTATATCAAAGTGGTAATTTAAATTCATGGATATATATTGAGACAAATAGGATTATTACAAGCATTAATGAAAGCAAAAACTATTGTGCTTAAGACAAAAACTTATATTGCCTCATACTATGTATGATCTTTTTTCCCAGTTTTTTTTTTTTAGTTATACTTTTTAAATCCTTCTCTATTTTATCTTTCCATTATTTATAAATTTTGTTAAAGAGATCAATTAAAAAAAAAAAAAAAAATTAATCTGAAAAATTAAATATTAACTTTGAAAATAGTAAAATAAATAAGATAATTAAATAGACTAAATAACTCAAAACAAAAATAATTAAAACATAAGTTGAAATGTGTTGAACAAAGATCACCTACCTACAAGAATATTCATTCAATTTAAGCAAATTCAAATACATAAATAATTTGATAGAAACCAAGGTAAGGAAATTTAATTATTCAAAAATTTTACAAGATCCTCAAACTTATGTGAATTAAGCTAGTAAAATTTGAAATCACAAGTCAGATGATACTTAATGGTGGATCAAATTATGAAATAATGTAAATATTTTACTAATATTCTAAACATTCTTAATATAATGAAATACCAATTACTATATCCACCTACCTAGATTAACTGATTGTTATATAAAATTTGAAAAAATAATATTACATCGACTCATTGTTCATTATTTATTTTTCAGATTTTAAGATTGAAATAATAAATTCTATTAAATTTAATTTAATTTGTTGTCAAATAAATTGTTAAAATGTTTATATAAATAAATTTGTGTATATGAACTTTATAGATGAATAATATCTGTTAATATACCTGTATGGCATTGATATATTTATCGTTATCATTATTATTCGACTGCCATCATGACTTTATTCTGACCATATTAGTAGTATTTTACTAGAATGATTAATCAATGATTTGATTTTTCAGATTGCTCAAAGGCATATTCCTTATTATGATGATGAAGATAATTACTTCATCACTAGTCATCTTTTTTGTATTTGTATCAACCATTCCTAGTATAATACATTTTTCTAATAAATTACTTCAGCTCATATGATTAAAATAAAAAAATTTCATCTTAGTCATTTGTGCTTGAATTGAGAATTTGGATCCAATTTGATCAGTAATATGCAATGAAATTAGAAATGGGATAAGAAATTCAATTTTTTATTGTGAATCAAAGTACAAACAGAACCATACTTTTAAATGAAAGCATTGCTTTTTGATGATTTAATGATGAGTCTTATGAACTTTAAGCAAGTTACCAGGTGAATTCTATACATCCCCCTCTCCCCACTAAAAAAAAACCTGCATGGGCAAAATAAATGTTTGTCTTTTTCCAACCTATTAACCATCATATTATATCACAATAACTAGTAATATAAACTAAATGCAGTTTTTAAATTAGTTATTTTTTATTTTGATCTTAATTAAAGTTTCTTTATCCATAAAACTCAGAGATCCAAATAATTTTGTCAATAAAGAATCAATTATGCAACATTTGCTCATTTTGAAATTATAATGGTTCTAAAAAAAAATGTGTATATGTATTATCATAAAAATATATAGATTGAAATATTATTATTATTATCTTATTGATATATGATAATTTTTTTAAAATATATTTTAGTAATACTTGAATGATAACAGTGTATTATTTTTATGAATTTAATTTAAAAGAACATAAAAATATTATAAATATGAAACTGCTATATAAAAAAATTATAATTATTAAATAGAAGTAATGTTATACTTGCATACATGGATTGCATGCCATTAAATCTGATCATATATTCACATATTTATTTTCTTCAATATTCATGAAATTCTTTAATATCTTAGCTAGCATCACAATTTGAAAGCATTGATGTTTTTTCTATGTCTAATATCAGCAAAACTTCGCAGGAACCACTTTAAATTGAACAGCTTTGATTTTTGTTTTTAAAAATATGTCTCTAGAATTGTTATTTTTGAGATTTTTTGTTATTAGTTTGACCATTATTAGTGTGCAAGGAATCTCTTGATTACTGGGTCTTTTATTTTAAAAAAAAAAAAATCAAAAAGTGTCAACCATTTCTACCTTTGTTTATCAATTTTCAAATCAATTACTAACTCAGTTATCATAAAGTTTATCTTCATGTTTATTTATAAATTCATCTTTTCTAATGAGAGTCTTGCGATCATCTATATTTTCAACTGTAAATATATTTATTATGGGTGTTTTTTTTTCAGCAATTCTTAATCTGTATTCATTAATCTCATTTCACTGATTACATATTTGGTATAGTAGTCAAACAAGTAAGAGTGATAACGGCATAATTTTAATTCTTTTGCTAAATTGAAATCTGTTTTAGGATCTAATGCAACCCTCCAGCAGCCATCTTTTATCTCTACTTAACTACAAAACTATGAGATTAAAATTGAATACACAATAATATTTTCAATCCAAGCTCATTAGCTTATATAGCACTGCACTTAGATCTTAGGATCTAATGCAACCCTCCAGCAGCCACCTATATAAGCTAATGAGTTTAGATTGAAAATATTATTGTGTTTTCAATTTTATTCTCATAGTTTTGTAGTTAAGTAGAGATAAAAGGTGACTGCTGGAGGGTTACATTAGATCCTAAGTTCTAGGTGTAGTGCTCTCAGGGCCAAGGTTCCTCACTGATGAAAGTCACAAACTAGAAACTAGTCTGGGGATATTGGATGAGTAGGCACTAGATAGGGATTTTGTGCACACGCCTTCTGGCATCCATTGATTACTCTGGCTTGCATTGAGTGGCACTATTGGATGAAGAGTTTTGCCTGTTTTAATATAAAAACTAGTATGGGCTTTTATAAGAATTTATATTTTTAATATCTGTTTATCATAAATTATTATCATCTAAACTTGCTTTGACACTTGTTTTTCTCCCCCAGTTTTAAGATTGTTAATGGGTTTTTTTTCTTCCTTAATAATTATTATATTTCTAATAATTAAATGTAAAATAAATTGCAATGTCTAATTACTGAACAATAACTTTGAGTAATGAAACAATAGCATCGTCAAATACATGATCCATTTTGAATCTAACTATTAAATGAAATAATTTTGATATAGTGTGCAAGTATGTATAATTCATTAACATTATTTTGGAAATTGTCAATTATTTTTTTGGAAGTGAAATTTAATTTTATGTCTGACCCACTTTATACATAATTATTACATATGTATGTGTTTCTGTATGTTATTCTTTTTATATTAATTAATTAATTAAATGTTTAAAATATATACTTGTTAAAACTTTCAGCACCTAGTAATTATTACTAATTGCTTCAGCTTTTTAAATCCTGTACTGTTATTTTTTTTACATATATAATTACATTCAACAATTTCATTATAGTCATTTTTCAGAAAAATAGTAAAAAATTATTAATTCTAACTAATAAATTTTTTGTAATGTAAATTACTGAGAAGGGTATCATAATTTTGTGAGACACTTGATTCTATTCCAGTTCTATTGAAAGATTTAAAATATATCTATGTTATATTAGGAAAATAAAAATTATGTGACATATGATTAAGAAAGATTTTAGTTTATGTGAATTAATCTTTATATTTAGAAATAGAGATTGTCTAAGGATTTTCTCTGAAAATATTAAACTAGAAATTGTCAAATGGGAAATTAAAATCAGTGTGGGTTTTTTTTAAGTGAAAATATATGTTTTGACTTTTATTATTATTATTTGAAAAAAATAACTCAAAGTTTGATTATAGATATTTTAATTACTTTCATAAAACTTTGAAGAAAAAGTATTGGATTGATTTTTTTTTTTTTTTTTTTTTTGGAATTATTTGCATATTGGCTAAATTTTTATTAGTGCTTTTTTTTTTTTTTAAGGAGCTTCAGTTAAAATTAGAACCAATGAAAAAATTATAAGGGATTTTTTAAAAAATATATAAGTTTTCAGATCAAGATGACTGAATCTAGATAATGTATTTATTTCTGAACTGTCATTAAGTCTAATTTTGGAATCCATGCTGTATGATAATGTAAAATTGTTTTTGAATCTTTACAGATATAAAGATTATTAAGAAAGAAATAACATAATATGATAATAAAATTGAACTATGTAAAATTAAACAATTTATAGATAGGGTGCTTAAGCATATACACTATTTTTATTATACAATTATGTTTTAGCATTATATAATTAAAAGATATACTAATAATTAATTAATTCATCTCAAATTATAATAACATATTCTATCAAATTAAATGTATTTTTTATTTATTTATAAGAAGATTTTGGTTAATTGCAATGTGCAGTAAATCTCCATTTTTCAGATAAAAGGACCAAAGAAAGTAAATGACAGATATGGAATATTTGTCTGAAAGTTTATGTTGGTAGTATTTTACTTATCATCTACAGTTAAGTATTAAATGTCTTTAGGAAAGTTCAAACTGTTGATAAACTTTTCAAATATATTCAACTGCTAGTAATTGCACATAAATCTTTTTGAATAGTATTATTCTCCTCCTTCAGATGTTGCTAGCTTGATTAGTGACAGTATTAGCATGGAAATTGAACCTGGGAATTTTAAATTTGAAACAATGAATTTATGATGTGCATCAAATAGTCTATTGTGTTAAAGGCAACAATCAGTAGAAATTTGATATAGTTATCTAGCAAGGTTAATAAATGATTACCAGATATTATGAATTGTCATATCAGGTTTAAATAAAATTTTGAATTTTTTTAAAGACCTTTAAGAATTAATTCTAAATGGTAAAAATAATCTAATTATAAAATAGATATGGGAATATAATAATACTAAGAACTCTTATAATTTATTGATTATTTCTTGAAATATATATCAAATATAATTCGAATTTTATAATTCAAAATATTTCATAAAACAAAATTGGTAAAATAATGTATGTGTGTGTACATGAATTTAATGTCACAGTAATTATATATGTTTTGTTTAAAATGATAGGGTCACTATAAAACAATGCATATTAATCAGATATTTATAAATCCCTGTAACAATATTAATTTTATAAATGACAAACCATTATCAAGATGCATTTGAATTTAAGATTAAATGTAAAGCAACTAATTTAACTGCTTCTTGCATAAAATTTGTTTTTATAAAAACAATATGGGGGGGGGGGCAATATCTAAATTGTCTTTTTTTTTATTAGCATTTATTCAAAATAAGTTTACATATTTTTTTGCCAATAGAATAGAGGGAAGTGGTCTTATACTTAACAATATAATTCTCTTTATTGTTTGATTTTTAGCAGATTAGAAACAAGTATTCACTTTTTGTTTTGTTAGCAACCAGAAGAAATCCGTTTTTTTTTTTTTTAAAAAAATAAATAAAATGCAAAAGTTTGTACATTCTTTTACTTGAGTAGATACAGTTATTTTTCTAGTAAAAGTTATAAGGATATATTGTTTTAATTTGTGAAGATTTATAGCTAAAAAACTTATGCTATCAAATGTTGATAGATAGTTGTAAGAATTTTCATTTTTCTCATATTTTGGTAGTTCAGTTCAATATAAAAATTTAATTATATTATCTAATCAGTTTGTATCTGGGAGAGCACAGTTCTTTTTTTAAAGTTGACAAATATTTGAATATTATTTATTAAAGCAAATGGAAAACTAATAGCTGATACAGGCTATTAGGACTTACCATATCAATTCAGTTAAAACCAACTATTTAAAGGTATTAGAGTTAGAAAATATTGTAAGAATAGCAATATAAATGTTAGTAAGATGAACAAGCCAGAGGAAATGATAATTTTTTATTCAGAGATGAAAAAGAAAAAATTAGACAGTATAAGACACCATAAGTGAAGTGGATTAATATAGATAAAAGATTTAAGAAGATCTCTGGAGGTAAAAATTAAAAAAATAGTTTTGATTATTTTAGGTATAAAGACAAACTATGTTTTATAAATAGCACTCTAATATTGTAACCTTTTGATCAGTTATTTATGGTAAGAATGGAATATAAAATGCAAATTATAGTTCCAAAATTTCAAATTAAGATAATAATAATATTGTAAACTTGGGTATAATAGTAATAAATGATTTAATACATAAAGTTTAAAAAGAATTCTGTAGAGATTTAATAATTGTTGTTTTTTATAATATAATCTATTATATAATCTTAATGCAATAGTTGTCAATCTAAATAACCATCATTGCTTATAAAGTTGACTTTAATTTATTTTCAATACAATGCTCCTTTAAAAAGCTAAAAACATAAAACTGTAGTCAATGAAAGAAGGAACAATTATTTACTAAAAGATAAGAATTTATTTTAAAATTATTGTAATTATAATATCTTTTAAACAAAAATATTTATTATCAAACTTTAGGAATAAATTCAGTTAATAATATCATTTATTAAAAAGATGATCAGAATTAAAATTTGGTTTTCAAGTAATGATTTAAATTAATTTTGTTTATAAAATATTTTCTGTTGTTGATTTCCATTATTTTAAAATAGAAACACAAAAATGTTTAAGTTAAAAAACTATATAAGTTGATTTGGAGTTGACCAATGAGAGTTGAATAAATATTTCTCTGATGTCACTTTATCCTGGGTTTTTTTTAAAAAAATAACAGCAGACGATCTGGGAGAAAAAAGATTCAAGAAAACTTAAACCAGATAGCAATCTCAATTTATCTCTTTGTAAAAACAATTATAAAACTTTAAAAATATTTAAACTCTTAAGTAGTAAAAATCATTTTAAAAAGATTTAAGATTATAAATTTTTAAAATCTTCATTATGACTAAAGTGCCAATCTGTTTTTTGAAAAATCAAAGTTGTTATTTTAATTTTGCCTAAGATAACCATGATAAAGGAAAAACCACTATATGGCTTCAAAAAAAAATGTAACTGCAGTCACGTAAGAATGCATTCATTTATCTATTTTAAATTAAGCATTTTTATTGATCATAGATTGAATGTGAAAAACAGATTCAAAATTTCTAGAACTAAATTTGTAAAATTGATAGAAATATTTCATAGAAAGTTAAAAATAGTTAATTAGTCACAAGGGATATATGAAAAAAAAGTAATCTTCATTTTGAATTAAACAATTGATTCATAAGAAATATTGGTTTTGCAAAATTCTGAAGAAAATGTTTAACTTATATTTAGAACAAAAAAATCTGTGTAACTTTTAATGGTAGATGAGCAAAGATAACTGAGATTAAAATGTACTACAAGCTAGAAATTTAAATGAATTATCCAATATGTGTTTAAAATTTTACAAGACTAATGAATACCAGGAAAAGGAGAGAAATCAAAAAAATAAACTTATTGATGAATTCTTTGAACATGTTTTAAAGTTTGTGCAGCATGGGAGAATGATGTAAGATTTTAAGAATATTTAGTAAACTTTTCATAGTGCATTTTGAAGAGCAAGACTGTGTGTATGCAAATTCAAACTAGCTAAGAAGGAAGGATTTATCCAATTTTAAATTTTGCCCAGTTAGTGTATACTTGTTTGTTCATGTTTTGTTTAACTATACATGTCTTTTAATAGAGAGAAGATAGAAGAAATAACTCAATGCATGAAGAATGGTACACATTTAAAGAGTAACCATGGTAATATTAAATTAGAACTGGAAGTGGGTTTGAAAAAAAAATAATAATAATAAGTAATTTTAAATTTATCTTTAATATTTTTCTTGTTTAAAATGAAATATAAATGCAAGGTATTTGTCATAGTGACAATTTAAAGAATGTATGTTTGCAATTTGGTATATAATGTTAAAGGTATGCTTAAATATAGGAAGAGAGTAATCATGAGTTATAATGTGAAAGTGTGTGGGGAGGGAACATAATGTTAACTGTATATTTTGACCAGTATATACTTTAAGAAATTAAGTGTAATAGGATTATCTGAAAGGAATGACAAACTTATTATAAAATATAATGTATTTATGAAAGTAAGAAAGAATGAATGTTGATGTAAGACAATATCATGATCTCATTTGTTATAAAGAAAAAAAAAATCCTATTGATAATAATAATTGAAATAGATTATTTGTTGTGTAACATGATTGTAGATATGGATAGAAAATTATCACATGGGGAAGATTATATTAAGTTGTTAGTCTAGAATTAGTAGAATAATAGATGCCAAATACACAATTGAGGAAGATGAGTTAAAATTCCAGGATAGGATAAAATATCATCCTGAAGAACTGAGGAATAGTTAAGTGGGAGTAATCTGTGTGATACCCATATATTTATTGGAAAGAGATGGGAGGGTTTCCTACAAAGAAATGAGGATAGTATATACCATAAGTGCTCAGGGAAGAAGCCAGGGTAAAGTGGGGGTACAATCATTAAGAAAATGAGTGCCTGCCAAAATATGACACCTCGTATTTAAAAGAAACCTCCATTCTTTTTATTAGGATATATTATTGAATATAGTATTTAATAAAATCAGTTTCTCATCGATAAAGTTTTAGGTAAATAATAATATAGGAGACATCAAAGGTAGATGAAATATTTAAAGGATTTTATAATTTCTTCCTAAATCTTGATAGATTTACTTGAAGGTAAAACCATGTACAGAACAAATATTTTATGTTTGAATAGTAATTTGAATAAATTACTAGATGAGTAAAAATAACTGAGATCAAAGAACACTATAAAATATAAGTGATAGAGAGAATGGAGGCATAAATGAATTGTATGATATGGAAAGAGTTCTGAGCTTAATATTCATTTTAATTACATTACAAATATTGTCTTATTTTTTTTATATTTACCACATCAGTAATAACTTTGTTAATAAGATGGAAGTGTAATATTTTAAACCAAATTTTAAATATAATTTAACTATTACAAGATTATCAATACATTGGGAGTTACAAAATACCAGGTAATATGAAAAATGATTGTGAAGACACCAGATGACTCATGAGTGATGTAACTATAGCATATTAGTATGAAAACATACATAATAAAATAAAAACTAATAATTAAACTTATATTTAAAAGAAAAAAAACTAAATAACTATGGGAAGGGTTGATTTTATATAATAACCATTATGTACTTGTAAAGAATGTAAATAATTTGCTGTCAATGTAAAACAGTTTTTAATGCTTATTTAATTGAAGTATTTAACTTATATGTTTATATGTGTTTGTTATTTATTATTAGTATTGTAAATAAATGAATATTTTGATTTAAACTTTATCATAGTAATTTTATTGAGTCTGAGAGTCATTTCCATCACAAGGTCATATCAATAAAGCACATTATCTACATAAAATTATACATACCAAATTATGATTACATGCCTCATTTGAGAAGCTATGCTTAAGAGTTTATAATTAATACATTAACTATCAATTGCTTTAAATTATAACTATATTAAAGAAAGCTTATGGTACTTCATATTTTTATTAGATGCAAAAGAATTTTGAAGAGCCATATGAAAAATACTATTAAATATTACAAAATGGAGAGCATATAATAGAAATTAGCAATATGTTTGAGAGTCACATTCTAATTTTGTAATTTAAGTTGAAATATATGTTATATCATAATTTAAAAGTATTATATAATTTCAGAGTACAAGTTACTAACCAAATATATTTTAAGGTTTGTAATTCTGAAGGAGTTAATTACAGTGGGTGAATGCTAACTAATTAAGAGATGTATTTCATTGAATTAGACTTGGTAGATAATAATGGTGTGATGAAGCTTTGATTATAAGAAAATAAGTATTCTAGAGTAATTGTTGTTAACATAAGTATGAGAATAAATCTTAGGAAAAGTAGATTAAATTATTTAAGGGAAGGATAATGAGTAGATAATGAGTGTTAATTTCCATGTCTTATTATTATAGTTAGATTAAGTTTCCAATAGGAGGTTAATCAAGGTTTGTAATAGTAAGTATGTTTTTATTAAATGGTTGGATCCCAGTAAAATCCCTCTTGTGATTCAATTATTTAATTATCAATCTAATTGTTATATTGGATTTTAGAATAGAATACTTATGATCCCTGAGATAGCCATAGGATAGCATCAATTATTTTAAGTTAATGTAATTTGGTTAATGTTTTTATTTTTAGGATTCTTAAATTGTAGAAGAGTATTTATTTCATTATTTAAATGAAATATTATGTTAGTCATTGCTTGTTGTGGGAGTTTTCCTAATGATTATAATAGGATAGTATCGGGGAGAATTGTCACAATAGCATTGCCATTGTGGAGTGTATTGTATATACTTCTCAATGTTAAAATTATTCTCTTGTAATCATCCCTAAAGTCTATCTTATGTTTTAATATTTAGCAAGTTTCAAGCCCCCTAAAGAGTCTTATACTTTATTGTTGTTATACTTGATGGTTTATTATTGAGCTAGGATAATGGAGGTACAATAAAGAAGGTAGGGTAAGGTAGAGAGAGATGTGTTGGAATAACTGGAAGGGAAGGTTACAGTATATATTAGATTAAGACATTTGGTTATTATTCATGTTTAAGTGCCAACTAATAATTGTAATGATAATGAAATAGAAACCCAAAAAAGAAATAGTCTTTGAACAATAATATAAAAGTAGTTGTTTGATGGTAATAGGATATTTGAATGTTATGATTGATGAAGAAATTATAAGATTATTGATGATTAAGAATAAAAAAATAAGAGAAATAAAATAGATTAAGTTTTTGTAGAAAAAGTATAGTTGCTAGTTTACAAATGGAAAACTCCAAGTGATGAGAATAGATTTTATTAAAATCATATTTTGATTCAAAACAAATTCATGAACAGTAATGATTACATGTGTACATTATGAAAGAGAATTTATTAATGGTAGAATTGAGATTTTTAGAAGAAAAAAACTAAGACAAAAAATAAATGGGAAATTGTTAAACTATAAGAATATATTAGAAAAAAACTTCAAAGTTGTTGCATAAGAAAATAAGCATTACTAATAATTATAATCTAATTGATAAATTTAAGTAAAACACTGGAAATATTTCTGCAAAATTTAAAAGATGCGACAACAGTGATGACTGATCTATTTCAGAAATGTGAGAGCAAAAAATCCTAAATTACTAATGAGATGATGAATAAAACAATAGAAAAAAGGTGAAAGAATATGAATTTTATAAAAGGTAAGAATATATATAATAAATTTAATAATTAATTAAGACCATGAAATAGATAAACATGGGAAATGGTACGAAAAACAAGAAAGTAGGGAAAATAAGGAATATTAGAAAAATGTATTTTTAATATATAATAACAGTTAAACAATTTGGATGAATTAAGCAGTCACAGAAATGAAGTTGTGATTGAAGATACAATTAATAATAAAAAAAAGTAAGATGAGAATGATATCTCAGTGATTTATGTGATAGAAATAATAAGCTTTTATTCGTGTTAATTTTAAAATAAAGTCATCTAATAATGATGCATTGAGTTGTGCAGGCATAAGAAAATAATAGGATCTCAGTTGAATTATGAGAATAGTGCATGGAAGTAGTCAATAAATTTCCTATCAACAAATGTGATTCCATTAGAAAAAACATCTAATTTAGCAAAGTTGTTGTTGCATATTTTGATAATTATAGATTTCAAATAGATTAAGTGTGTTTCTATATGAAGAACAATTTGAATTTTGAAAAGATAGATGACAAGAGGTACTTTCAGAAATAATAAAAGATATTGTTGGATTATATATATATTGATTCACAAATAGCTAATAGCTAGATGGTTTCTAAATGTAAATCGCATAACAGTCAAAGTTTAATAAACCATATAGAATCTACAATTTGTTTTTTAGGCAACCAGCTCTTATCTATAGAGGTTGCCTTGACAACAAATTGGACATTCTGTAATTTACTAAGCTTTGACTGTTATCATATGACATATATTTAGAGAGAGGGGGGGGGGAGTCGATATTTTATTTATTAAATCTTACAAAGAGTCGGATTATTTTATTGGATATACTGGAAAAGAAAAGTGGATTGAAAGGACTTTTATTGAGAATTTTATATATAATCAGAATTATAAAAATGATAAATATAGGAAGTATAAAGCAAGGCTGTTGTTTTATATTCATATCTGTTATTAAATGAATATTGTTTTGAATAAGGATAGAATTGGCATTGTGATTAGGAGGATTGAATATATGAGATTTACTGATGGCATTGCTGTATTTATAGACATTGTAGATGAGCTCAGTAAATGTTATGTAGAATTGGCATTTATAGAAAATTTGGAATGAAAATAAATGCAAATAAAATTAAAGCAATGAAAATAGTTTTAAAAAAAAAAATTGGAGAAGTTATAGACTACATTGATGCTTATGTTCAGGGGAATTAGATAACTGATAGTAAGGTAGCTATAAAGAAGTTAGCATGATAATTGTAAAAATTAAATAGGTTTTTTTAATATGGATAAAAACTCATTCTGAAAAACTAATGAAATTAGATGTAAGAAAAATGTTTGTTAACTATTTTATTTGATGTAAAGTTTTATAGTGATAAAAAACATAAAAGGAAAAAATGAAAATTTTAAAAATATAGATTTGGAAGAGAATGAATACAAGCTAACTTGGAATGCTGAAATCAAGAATGCAGAAGTGTTAAAAAGAGTGAGTGAAAAAATGTTCATTTTTGAATAAATTATGTGTGTTATGTTGGAAAGTGCTATAAAATGTATAAGGAAAAAAATAGGATAAAAAGAAGTTGATTAATGATTTTGAAAGATATATAGCCATGATCATTGGAAAAATCAGCTAAAACACAAAAAGGCTTGGAGAATATGCTTAATTTGATACATAGGGCTTGCCCTTTGGCACATAATTGATGATGGTGTTGATTATTTAAATAATATTAAGCTAAAAGAAGTTATATTCATATTTTAATACCTTCATATTAAGAATTAATAAATTTTAATATATGAATATGTAATGACTTTTTGAGTAAAATATTCTTGGGAGACAGTGAGCTCCTTCAATGTTGTTTTTAAGAAAAGAAGAAAAAATAGTATTCTTGGGTTCTCTGTGGACAGAAGTGACAGCAATAATTTTGTCTTGAGAAATCAGATGACATTTTGTATTGACTAAAATGGTAAATTGTCTATTAAATAATTGCAGTAACAAATGTACCAATGAGCAATATGAAAATCTAACATGATAAGTCATTCTCGGGTGGAAATGTCTTATTTAATTGTCAAGAATCAATTTGGTGGTATCTAAGAATATGAGCAATAATAAATCGTATATTAATCTGATATTTTTTGTATAGAGAGGGTTTTTTATGCCATTTTTATTTTTAAATTCTATTTTTATATGATCATTTAATGGTGTATTTATTTATTTCAGGGTACTGGAGATATTGCTGGATTTATTTTCGGGTGGATTTCAGGATTATTTTATCTAACTGCCAGAATACCTCAGATAGTTAAAAATGTAAGTTTAAGATTCTCAAATATTTTAATATTTGTTAATTCTCATAAATATATCAACTTGATAATTTTGCTTTTATCTCAAATGTAATTTAAGTCTCTGCCTAGAAGCAAATAGAGTATCTAGAATCTAAATAATAGAGTTGTACAATCAAATGGTAGCATTTGATTATCATCTGGTGGTCTGGTGGTTTGTTATTCCTTGACACTTTCTTAACAATTTTTTCTAGCATCTTAGTTTTAGAGCTGCATATTTAAACGTTAATGATGACAATTAATAATAGAATTGAACAAATAAAATATTTTGATGAAATAAAAACGATTTGTTTTTTTCTCCAATTTAAATAATTAAAAAAGTTTTTATAAATAACTTAAAACAAAATATTGCATTTTAATTTAATTAAATTATTGATATTGCATAAATAAGGTCAGAATAATTTTAAATTTAACAGTTACATAGTATGTTAGTTTTTATATTTATTTTACAGATGGCGTTTTCACCTCCCCCACCTACCATTAATAGATGGCAAGGGAGTGTATATATTATCAGGTCTTTTATTTGCTGATGATATGTGCTTGTGCACAGAAAGTAGGGAAGTAATGAAGTCGTGGGCAAGGCTAGGGTCAGTAAAGAAATAGTGATTAAATTTTGTGAAGTAAAATCAAAAGTAATGATGATAAATACTGGGGAAAGAGAAGACAAAGTGTTTTTATTGGGGGATATAAAGTTAAATGTAGTGAATAGATATAACTATTTGGGAGTCTTCTTAAGTAATCAGAGAAATTGCTTGGATGAATGGGGGGGGGGATTGATAAATGAAGCGCAGAAAAGAAAGTGACTATTAAAGAAATTAGCCATGTTTTCATATAATAAATATGATGTAGTTAGAATTATATGGGAGTGGGGAGTAGCAGAGTTAACTTATGGTAATGATGCATTATGTGTTAGTAAAGGGGTGTTAGATTATTTTAAAAAAGTACAAAGAGAAGTAGGAAGGCATGCATTAAATGCAGATGTGTGGTCAGCAAAGAAGGCAATTCAAGGAGAAATGGGATGGCCAAGTTTTTATATGAGAGATGCAAAAAGTAAAATGAAAATGTTCAGTAGATTGCAATTTATGAATAATAAGAGAATAGCCAAAATAGTATTTAATTGGGTTATGAATAAAGAACAGCCAACTAGTTGGGTGAGAAAGGTAGTAAGGTATGCAGAAGATTTGGCAAGGAGTCAATTCAAGGAGAAATGGGATGGCCAAGTTTTCATATGAGAGATGCAAAAAGTAAAATGAAAATGTTTGGTTGATTGCAATATATGAATAATAAGAAAATAGCCAAAATAGTATTTAATTCAGTTATGAGGAAAGAACAGCCACAAGATGGGTGAGTAAGATAGTAAGCTATGCAGAAGATTTAGATAAGGACTTTATGTCAGTATACTTATACAAAAGATGGGATGATTGTGTTAGGAGAATTGTTCAGTCTTATAGTGTCAGGGAACGGGATAGAAGAATGGATGCATTAATAAAAAATAGGGAGTTGGAGAGATGGAGAACTAGTATGGATAGTAAAAAGAGTTTAAATATATATAGAAGTAAACAGAATATTGAATGTGAGTTAATTTATGATAATAGCAAGGAAAGTAGTTACTGTTTAAGACTGAGCAATAAGGGAATGTGCACATAAATGGAGAAATGTGAGTGATTTAGTTTGCAAGTTATGTAAGGAAAGCATAGAAAATATTAGACATCTGTTAATTGAATGTAAATGCTTATAAGCAGAAAGGGTGCAAATAATGAAGTTGTGGGAGAATAAATATAAAAAAAATGATTATACAGAAAGTAGTTTCTTGATTTTTACACTGTGTTTGGAAAAAGATAAGGAGGATTTAAATATAAAGACCATAGAGTGGACAAAGATAATGTTGTAGAAATGGGATAGAGCAAGATAGATAAGAATATGGGGAAAATATGGAAAGGGAAGGGAAGGTAGCTAACAGGTTTTCTCTGGGCATAGTGGTTGAGAGATTCCTGACTCTGAGAAAGGAAAAGCCATAGTGCATCACATCCAAAATCCCAATTCTTACACCAACTTTATTGAAATATTAAATGAAAGTACATGTAAATTCTTAATAGCTTTTCCATAAATTTAAAGTAAATCACTTGCTTATAGCTAGTGTCTTTTTTTTTTTTAATATTCACTTGTCAGTATGAGCATGTATGTATATATACATACCATTGTTCTTTAATTTTACATTGTATTATTTCTTATTAAATATTCTACTAATGATTCATCAGTAATACAAAATAAGCTGATTTTATTCTGATTCATAAATAATTTTAAATTTTTTAAATGATTTAACTTTTTTTTTTTTTTTTCAGAAAATAACAAAAAAATTATATTTATAGAATGAAGTGAAAATCTGAAATTACAAATATTTTTTTTGATTGTACTTTTAGTCAAAGTTTTTGCTTTGAACAGTCACCCTTGCAGTAAAAGAGGGATTAGTAAAAAGTCAAAGCTTCCTGTAAGTGATTTCCAGCTAAAAAATGAAGAAAATATATATATATTGTCATTTAAATGGAAGTATTGTGCTTTGCGTGACAATTATTTGCTTGTAGTATTATTATTTGCTCTTTTGAGCAATAAAAAAGACAAATGATAACTATGGGCTTAAAACAGTAGGCATTGTTCATTTGATAAAGTCCTGGCAATAAATTATTTTAAGTATTTTTATCGCTTTTAAAAGCACTCTGAATCTCATGGTTTTATTGAAAACATTTTGTTATTGATTTGGATAACTCTACTTTTGCATTAATTAGTTCATGTATTTTAAATTTTGCCAACAAAATTTGATCTCTAACCCAACAATCTTAAACATATCAGTTTCTCAACAAATGAGTATGGATCAAAGACTCCCATCTGTTTTTTCTATTTACTTAGAGAAATTTTTGGAGTCTTAGGAGAATAATTGATTCACAATATATCAAATACCCCTACAGTAAGACTGTGCAGAAAACTAGTAGTAGGTTGATATTATATCCAAAAACTTTATCTGAAATCCAAGGTTAAAATTGTTAATAGTATATTTTAATTTGTAAATTTGTTATTTATTGTTGTCAATTATTGATCAGTATAACACTGCTTATATATTCATTACAAAACATTAGGACATAAGCCAATGCTTTAAATAAATGGATTTATTATTACATCAGTCACATTTGAAAGATTTTCTAAAGATTAATAAGTCTCATTCAAATCTTAAACTGCTACGAATAGCAAAATGCATATATCACAGTTGTGTAATAGATACTACGATAGAATATTTTTGTGTGGCTTTTCTGATTAAATACTTAAATAGAATTTAAAGATTTATATTATACACAATTACTGAAACTAATTCATAACTGCTTTTTTTTGAAGCTTTTGAGATGCTTATGTTGATGAAAATAGATGCCATATTCTTATAATTGCATTTATAGCTGTTATTTTTATTTTTATTTTTGTTTGATGGCTTATATGGTTGGCAGAAATATGTTTTCATTTTTAACATTTTCATAAATCATTTTCAACCACACTGGTGTTGTAATGTGACTTAACCATCTGTTAGTTTTAGTTCTGGTAACAATGTTCTTAGCAAAATATATTTTATTTGTTTGTTTTTGTTTTTTTTTATATAAAATTATTGAATTTTAAATTAAAATTGAAGTTGTAAATATCGGGTTCTTAAATTGTTACTATATAAATGTGAAAGCTTTGTCACTTTATAATTCAACAAATATTATACCAATCTTGAAGAATCTTGCATGATTTTCTTTCTTTTTTTTTTTGTATAAAATTTTATTAACAAATAAATCTGCTTTAATTATTTTTAAAAAATTGTAATTTGCAATATAAAAATGTGTGGGAAATCTATATCGTAATTATTTTTGAACGACGTCATAAAATACCAAAATGAGGGCATCACTCATTAAAAGATTACAGAGTTAGAAATTATTTTAAACAAAGATATAGTTTTTAGTAAAGCAAAGTAAAACTTGATTTTATAAATATATTTTAAATTAATTAAATTGTGTTTCTACTGTTTACTTGATGTCAATTTAGATCAGTTATAATAATGAATTTATAACAATTATTATGGATAACTCCACATGCATTGCATAGATTTAAACACTAAGGAATACTCTCCTTTCCAAACACAAGATAAAGTCTTTTGAAAAGATGGAATGAATATTTATAGGCAAAGATTAAGCATTTGGAAATGAAAGGATGAAGATATTAATTAATCGCTTTTAATTCCATTTATTACTTTTTGTAATGATTGACGCTTGTGAAATTTTTACAATTTATGGCATGTCAATATTAGATGTAATAATAAATAACTCATTATATATGTTTAATATTACATCTAATATTGACGTGCTGTAAATTGTAAAAATTTTGCAAGCGTCAATCATTAAAAAATTTAGTAAATGGAATTAAGAGTGATTAATTAATATCTTCACCCTCTCATTTCCAAATAGTTAAAATTTGCCTATAAATATATATTTAGGTTTTAAAGGTATAGTAGATTCATTTTATCTTTTCAAAAAACTTTATCTTATTGTTTGAAAAGGAGAGTATTCCTTAAAGTGCTTAAATCTACATAGTGCATGTGTAATGGAGTAATTTCTAATGGTTGTTACAGATTAAAACAATGCTTTATAAATAAATAACTCGTTAATAATGAATTTGATAAGTTTTTAGGATTTTAGCTTAAATATATATTTAACACATGTTAAAAGCAAAATTAATAGGAAAATAACATACATTTTTAAAAATTGCAACAAAGATGGCTGCTATAAAAACAGCGATTGACCAATAAAATTTCTACTGAGACTAGAGAATTTATGAAGAAAAGAAGGAATATGAAAAGATATATAAAAATGATGCGTTAAAAGGGATTGAATATCTCGAATTTTGTAAAATGGTGCAAAAAAGAGTTGATAATGATATAAGAAAGTATAAATGTGAACTAGCAAGGAAAGCTGTAGAAGATAATAAAAGTCTAAATAGTGTAAAACAACATTTTGGTATTGGTAGGAAACTTATATCTGCAATTAGAAAAAAAGATGGAACTATTAATAACAAGAAAGAGATGACTTCGTGAAATGGGTAGAAGAATTCTATCAAAAGAATTATATAGTAATTAAGAACAAGTACCTCCTATAACTATTATATCTTTTGAATTGCCCAGAATTTTCAATGAAGAAGTGAGATATGCAATTAAATTTATGAAGAAGGGAAAAGCTCCAGGTAATGACGGAATTATAATCGATATATTAAAAAAAACAGGTGAAGAAATAGAAAAAAATTTTGGCAAAGTTATATACCAAATGTCTAAATGATAAAGATGTACCAGATGATTGGAAGAATGCAGTATTAATATTAATATTTAAAAAAGGTGATAAAGAAGATATTAGAAATTACAGACCTATCAGCCTTTTATCAGTTTTATACAAAATTTTTACCAAGATAATTACAACTTGTCTATAGAGAACATTGGATTTCCACCAACCAAGAGAACAAGCTGGATTTAAAAGTGGTTTTAGTACAGTAGATCATATCCAAGTATTGAGAGAAGTTATAGAAAGGACAAATGAATATGAGTTGCCATTATGCTTTGGATTTGTAGATTATGAAAAGGCATTTGATTCTATAAACATTTCTTCAGTGATTAAAGCATTGGATCATCAAGGTATAGACCCAAGACCCAGGATATTGTCATATTCTGAAGAATATTTATAAATATTCAACAGCAACAATTAGATTACATAATGATACTAGGAAGGTTAACATCGACAACGGTATAAGGCAGAGTGACTCCATATCCCCAAAACTTTTTACAGCAGTGCTGCAAGAAATATTTTGTGGATTAAAATGGGAAACTAAAGGAGTAAAAGTAAATGGAGATTATTTAAATCATTTGGATTTTGCAGATGATATAGTTGTTTTTGCAAATAATACTTCAGTGCTTCAGGAAATGTTGCAGGAGTTATGAGATGAAAGTAGGACTAAAGGTAAATGTTAACAAGACTAAAGTAATGTTCAATGGATTTTCTCAAAAGATAAAAATAAAGATTGATTATGATTAGTTAGAAGATGTTAACAATTTTAAATACTTTGGTCAGATTATTACTACAGATGGAAACATAGTGGAATGGATTAAATTAATCATAGAATTAAACTTGGTTGGAGTGCTTTTGGTAGAAATAATTTAATACTAAAAGGAAATGTGTTTTACCAGTTTTTACTTATGGATCTGACACTCAAAGAAGTATGGAGAAATGCATGTTAGGAGTAACAAGAAGAAATCGGAAATGCAATATATGGGTAAGAGAACAAACAGGTGTTACTGACATCATTGAAAGAATTAAAAGACTGAAGTGGAATTGGGATAGATGTATTGCTAGAAGAAATCATAATAGATGGACAATTGAAATTTTAAACTGGCTTACAAGAGATTGTAAAAGACACAGAAAGGGATCACATGTGGGATGGGTGGATGAATTAAGAAAGTGAGCAGAGATGATGTGGATAAGAGAGGCTACAGATTGGAGAAGATGGATTGAACTTGGAGAGACCATACTGCAGTGTATTGACAATGATGATGATAATGAAATGTAAATTGGTATGGGAACAGCAAGAGAAATATTACTGAATTTGATAAACTTTTACTATGAAATTGATAAACTAATGTCAGTTTAAATGTATTTAATATGTGAAAAGTTAAATTTTAAAATTACACAGGTATAGCTAAAGAATTACTAGTGAATTTAATAAACTTTTACTATTTCCTTTTAAAATATTTTCAAATGATAAAGTTTTAAATATATTTAATTAACACATGAGAAAGAAAATTTTAAAATGACATGAATATTTGCCTGATTTTAAAGCTATTAACCTCAATTAATTAAAATTCTAATATAGATATGATAATAAAAAGATAAGCTAAATATAAGAAATAAAAAAAATAAGTACAAGAGGTAGACTCCCATTATTTATCTGTTAAAAAATGTCAACTTACAATAGATTTAATAAAGTTAACTTTTCTACAGTTTTTAAAAAAAAAATTTTTTTTCTACCCTTTATTTATTCATTATTTCCCTATCCTTTATATACATATGAAGGCTATGAATTTTTGCTTTTTGGAACTTAGCTCAATTTAAACAATAAATCAATAAATATAAATGTAATCTTAGCCTTGCATTATTATATTCGAAAAAATGTCAGCGTACAATAATTTAAAAGAGCCAACTTTTTTTCAGAACTTTATAAATTACTTGGAAACAATATTAAAAATTATCAAATATAATAAATTATTTATTTTTAAAATTAATAGCAATGTGTGTAATAAATAAGAGCTTTTACTAAATGTTAAGATGCTTTATAAATTATATACTTTAAACAATATTAAAAATTATCCACTACAATATTTTAAAGAATCTTTAAAATATATTTTTATTGTTCTTTATTTATACAATATATGCTAATATCTTGCAATTTTTGTGGTTAGTAACTAAAGTATGTTATCACACAGTACATGCATTAATTCAGAGATGGGACTTTAGGCAGTTTGAAGATAGTACCAATCCTTTTTTTACTTAGACAAACATATTACATTTACTATCATTGCCATTAATAATATTTGTTAATGAAGTTTATCAGTCAAATCATACACTAGCATGAAAACGAATAAATAGTTAGACATTTATATCAATGCATAAAGGAAACCAACTCTCCATAAATTTCAGTATTTTAGCCAGGAAAGGGACATCATCATTTGACTGTGGAGATTAAATGTCTTAGCTTCCCTCCCCATATATCAACACTATGATATTTATTAGTTAAATTAAAAATGCATGATTCTATTTAAAAAAAGAGATAAATAAATATTTAGATTGAAAAATCTATATGTATTACAAATAGAATGCCAGAAACTGTATTTCTTGAAATTTGATTAAATGAATATTATATGCATTTATTCAATTAGAAATGCATGATTCTGATCAATAGAATCAAATTTAATAATAATAAAACTCGAAAGCAATGCATATTTAAATATATATTAACTTCTAAATAGCATGCTATGAACAAATTCTGTGATACTAATTGTTATTTAAATTATGATTTTTATTTGTAATTAATCAACTTTGTTACATATTCTTGGGTTTTGACATGTCTTGGATATATTATATATTAGAGTGTATGTTTAATAATTATTAATACTAATTAGTTTATCACCTGAAAAATATATTTAGAATAAAATACTAAAAGTTGATTATTAAAAGTATAACTTTCATAAAAGTTTTTTTTTTTTTTTTGCAATATTGCTGTTGATAACTCATGTAATATTATTTCATTTAAATAGTATATAAATATAGAAGCCATGGAAACAGTTACATGTTGCATTATATTATTTTATTCTATTAACATGAGCCAAGCTGCAGGTACAACTAGCTTTTTAAATAAAAGCTCTTATTATTTAAACAAATTCTGAAAAAAAAAAATTATTTTCCAAGATGAGCAAAAATTAATTGGGAAAAAAATGTGTTGAATTTAATTATACAAATCCACCCACTGATATCTTTATTCATGCTTTCTTGTAAAAATATTTTCATATGATGATTATCAATGGATGGGACATTTTAAAAAGAAAAAAACTAATGGTTAATTTTTATCAAACTTGTAATGTACAATTTTAATTAGAATGTAAAATGCAGTAAAGAGCAAACTCTCTATTAAATATGTTGTGATTTTTATTAAGATACAACTGAAATTATTAAAGTGGTAATCAATTTCTTTTTTTCTTTTATTTTTTAATTCTGGTTTATTGAACTTATAACTGCATATTTATATAAAAACATTTAAACTCATTAAATTTACTTTATAAGTGATGTGATCTTCCATGGTACAACTAATTATTTAAACATTTGCCTAAATATGCTATTATTAGATATGTCATCTGTATCAATAATAATAATTTTTTCCATCAATTTACACATTTTTGCTTATCCATAATATACTATTTAAAATCAAATGTAAAACAGTTTAATGTAACAAAAACAGAAAAATTGTTTTTATTATTATTATTCAAGATGGAAAATAACTGAAATAGTTAACCTGTATTTTCAATTCTTTTGTCTAGACTACAAGTCGTGGGATTAGATAAATCATATTTATTAGATTAGATTGGAAATGTAGAATGCAGGTGTAAACTGATAGACAGTTTTGAAGAACAGCTTATGAGTGTATGTGGTAGTCAAGATTGAACTTCCACAAAATAGGGGGCATGATTTATTTTTGAATTTATAGCCCAATATTTGAAGAGTCCATGAATTATAGAAGCTAAATAGCATTAAGGCAGTTTACTGTTTTATCATGGAAATTAATAATGAACCAGATTACTAGTTGTTAGGATGATATGGGTTAGGATTAGTATCTTATGTATTAGTTATTTATTATCAAAATAGTAAGTCTAATAGGACAGGAATATTAAAAATTTTAAGAAATTGAATTGGGAATGTTGTTTTTTTTATATTGCACTTATATTAAATCTTGGTAACTGAAATTTTTTTCAAGAAATTGATTTAATTATAAGAATATTGATATAATAATTGTATTATTAGTTTTAGCTGGAATTATTAAAGTGCTCAAATTTCTTTTTCAGCATGGCTTCCAACTGTTATGGCAGCTCCTACTCCTGTATCAGTCTTATTCATTTATCTACATTAGTAACTGCTGGAATTTAATAATCAAGATAATTTTAGAGAAATAGTAATGTTTAAGATTAGGTTATTATTTATATCAAGATTAATTAATTATGTTAATAGCTAAAATTGTTGCAAATTTTGAATTTGATATTAAGAAGATTATTATTTTATCAACTCTTAAGTCAGCTTGGTTTAATAATAAGAATTGTATCAAGATTTCCAACATTAGCTTTTTATTAATGCATGCAGTATTTAAAGCATTATTAATTTAATTGTTCAGGAGGGATATTCATAATTTTAAATCATATTTAAGATATTAGGATGTATAATAATCAATTATCAAAAGTAATGATCCATATAATTACAACTAATTTAGCTTTATGCGGTATATCTTTTTTGGCAAGATTTTATTCTAAAGATGTAATTTTAGAAATGTATTGTTAAAGAAATTGAAATTTAGTTTTATTTATTATATTATTTATTGCAACTGCAATAATTGTATTTTAAACTCAACTTATTTTTCCTTTAGAAAAAGAATTCATTCAAAAAGTATAAATTAAATAATAGAAGAAGACAGTGAGATTAGAAGTTGTGAAATAACAAGATTAGGAGCAATTATTAGAGGTTCAATATTTAGGTGAATAATTTTTAATAGACCAATAATTATCGAGTTGAAAATTTTGATGAAAATTCTTATATTAATGGTTACACTAATTTGAATGTTTTTTATATAATAAGAGTAAAAGAAAAAGTTTTTTATTTAAAAGGAAATATAGAAAAAAAAATTTTTTCCTCGGGTATGATTTTTTCCAACAATTAGATCTCAAATTTTTATAATGTGAGTTATAAATTGAAGGAAGTTTTCACTTACAAAGGTGAATATAGCATGGTTTGAATTTTTTTCTTTCATTTTTTTAATACAGTTATGCTTTTTCTTAATCTTATTATGTTTTTTGCTCTTTCTAAAATTTGATTAATGTGTCCTTGAAAAGTTTTTAAAGTCTCAATCACAGAGAATTTTTATTCCAAATAACCAGCCCAAAATCATCTAATAATGGTCACTAAGTTCATACTTACCTATTGGTAATTAGAATGTAAAAATCCTATACTAACTTGAGTTTATTAGATAAGTATTAATGCACTACTACTAATCATGAAAACAAATATATGATTACAGAATTTAATACTGTTGGGAAAAGGATCATATTCATACAGATACAGAATTCATGATTTAATTTACCTTTAAATACTTGTTATTAAATAAGCTTTTATGTGTGTTGTGTATGTATCTGTGAATATACATAATTTTTGGAAAGAACCTATTCACTCTCATAATAAATATCCATTTGAAAAATTTATTTTGGAATCTGAATAGTTTACTGCCTCAAATACAACTGTCCACTATTGTGTGTCTGTTTATCCATATGTATGTGTATTAAAATAGCTAGATTTTCAAATAGGATCTTAGATTTTAAACATGACAAATTTTTAAAAGAAAAAAATTTGATTTTTTTAATGTCAGCAATATTAAATTAGGCTTGTCAAATGACTAATAGTAATTAAATTTTTGCAGAAAAAAAAATTATTATTATTATTATTATTAACAGGCATAAATTGCAAGCTAATGCAAATTTTTGATATTTATCTCGGATAAGTAAATTAAATAATCTTCTATGTTAAATTTTATAAGTTTTTAATCAAGTCTGACTAATAGTATAGTACTACATAATTTAAAAATTAATATCAGATTCATTATTGTTGTATTATATTAAATCAATAATATGCATTATAATTACTATGGCTGCAGAAAGGAATTTGCTATTAACTGAAAGGAGACCCTTTGATCCCTCTTGTAGGCCTTAAAGGAACCAAGCAGGGTAAATTCCTAATATCCACTCCATACGTTCTTGTCTTTGCAGCTGTTATTACTATGTGATTATTCATATAGTATACGAACATGGATGGGCTGCTTACCAACACACATTAGCCAGCGTGGTGAGTTTATTGACTTTTTACCTCCGAGTTTAAAATCAAGAAACACCATGGTCTTTCTTCTCTTTTGGCTGATAAGGCAGAATCAATTTATGTGTAAATGATAAATATTTTTCCAATAGATATATATAATCATGATAGACAAAAATAAATCATCATGTCTCTTATTCCCAGGAGGTTGTAAAGTCACCAACCAAGGCAGTGGTTGGAGGCTGAAGGCAGAGAGTACTAAGAATTTTCTGATTGTGGACCCAGGCTGCCATTTGATGACGTCTTTTTATTTAGGTACAACTTCAGTTCACTTTCAAATGAACGAAGATTGCAAGAATTAGAAGAAGAGCTGTCTTATATTAAATGGGACACTATTGGAGTTTGTGAAGTTAGAAGAAAAGGTGAAGAGACAATTGATTTAAAAAAATGGACATGTACTCTATTATAAAGGTACAAATATTGGAAATACAAGTGGAGCAGGATTCATTATAAATAAAAAGTGGAAGAACAACATTGTGGAGATTGATAGTGTATCAGACAGAGTGGCAAGATTAGTTATACAACTTAATAGCAGATACCAAATACAGATAATTCAGGTTTGTGTCCCAACAAGTTCTCATAGTGTTGAAGTAGTAGAAGATTTTTATATGGATTTACAAAACGCTTTTGATCAGACTAAACAACATTTTAAAATTGTTATGAAAGACTTTAATGCTAGAATTGGTAAGAAAATGAAAGATGAAAGTACTGTAGGTAATTTTAGTTATGGTAATAGAAATGAGAAAGGACATAGACTTGTAGAGTTTGCAGAAAAAGAAAAACTTTACATTATGAATTCTTTTTTTAAGAAAAATGTTAAAAGGAAATAGATATGGAAGCATCCAAATGAGGGTACAGCAGAATTGGATTATACTTTGACTAACAGAAAATACATATTTCAAGATTGTAATGTTCTTCTTCATTATGCTGAAAACTTGTTGGCATAAACCTGAATTATCTGCATTTAGTATCTTCTATTAAGTTGAATAATTAGTCTTGCTCTTCTGTCTGATATACATCAATCTCCACAATGTCATTTCTCCACTTTTTATTTATAATAAATCCCACTTTATTTGTGCTTTTTATATTTGTGCCTTTGTAATAAAATATTACTTTTCAACTCAATTATCTCTTGCATCTTTTCTTTTAATGTAACAAAGTCTATATTAGGCAGTTCTTCC
This sequence comes from Epiperipatus broadwayi, assembly GCA_028023455.1. NCBI lineage: Eukaryota > Metazoa > Onychophora > Udeonychophora > Euonychophora > Peripatidae > Epiperipatus > Epiperipatus broadwayi. The sequence goes on along the minus strand of JAQFVV010000053.1, from coordinate 813,778 downwards.
AATTTATGCAATCTTCCTTCACTTGAAAGAGATCCACTATTGCAAGTAACTAAATAAATAAGTATCATCATTTGGTATCCTGGGTCATCAATTAGGAATAATAATTAGCAAGAAAATTACATATATTATTATTGTATTGTCTGACTTTCTAAGAATTTTAAATGAAGTGATGAGACATGCAATTAAATTTATGAAGAAAAGAAAAGTTACAGGAAATGATAAAATTATTATTGATATCTTAAAAGAAGCAGGTAGAGGAGTAGAAAAATTGTTGGCAAAATTATATACCAAATGTCTAAATGATAAAGATGTTCCAGATGATTGAAAGAATGCACTATATTTAGGAAAGGTGGTCAGAAAGAATATAAATTATAGATGTAACTAACAATCTTTTATCAATTCTATAGAAAATCATTACTCTTGATTTTGGATAAGGTCAACCAAAAGAACAAACTGGATTTGAAAGTAGTTTCAGCACTGCGTGTCGCATCCAAGTATAAAGAAAAATTATAAAAAAGGCTAAGGCCAATGATACGAATTGCCATTATCTCTATGATTTGTAGATTATGAAAAAGCATTTGATTTTATAAACATGTCCACTGATTAAAATTTTGCACTATCAAGATGTAGATTTTATATTCTGAAGAGTATGTATCATTTAAATGCAACAGCAGCGGTTAGATAACTTAATGGCACAAGAAAATTAACATTGATAAGAATATATCACAATGTTTTTCCAGCAGTAAGAAGTGTTTTATAGATTAAAATGGGAAGCCAAGGAAATAAAAATATGTGAACATTATTTAAATCGTGTAGAATTTTAAAATAATGTTTTGAAGCTTCGGGAAATGTTATAAGAGTTATCATATGAAACTAAGAAAATAGGACTAAAGATAAATACTCAAATAATTAAAGTCATATTCCATGAATTATCTGTGAAAAAGAAAATAAAGATTGATAATCATGAAAAAAAATTAACATTACAAGTACTTTAATCAAATTATTGGATATTTAAATATTATCCCTTGGCTGGAAGCTTACCAGATTTTTTTTTATTATTATTCATTTTCAGGATTGTTGAATATATCTTGAAAACAATATGGCTGACTAGAAGCTGTTGTATTTAATATTTCCTTTTATTATTATTTTATATTATAAAAATACAAAAAATTACACAAAAGTACCATAATTGATTGTAATTAAAATAAATTTAATATAACTGCAATAAACTTGGAACAGTTATAATGAAGCATTCGCTGGTCTCTCTGCACAAGCCACTGAACAACCACGGCCATGGAAGTATTCTTCACTTTTGGTTAGTACGCCATAATTTTGGAAACACTCTATTGCATTTCGTCTGTCACTGGAAGATCCCACATTTTAATCCTTTGACAAATAACAAAGATGCTCAATAATAATTTTACACTAAATATAAAAAAAATCACAACAATGTGCATTATAATAGATATAAGAAAAAAAATTAATTAAATCTTACAAATGGAATTTATAAGAGCTTTATTAATATTTTTGAAAATTAATAGGAATTTAGAATTGATTTCTTAATATTTTTTAAACTTAACAATTAATACATGTTCTGTAAATATTTATAATATATACAAAGAAAAAAGGAATTAAATGTTACACATGCTCGGTAAAATAATTTTGAGTAAAAAACATAAACAAATACTTGAATACCCCTGAAAATGAATAATTAAAAAGAAATACTGGCAAACATCCAGTGAAGGGATAATACGTAAGTATTAAATATTAATATTATATGGAACATAATGATTGAAAAATAATCATAAAATCAAACTTGTATGGAGTGCTTTTGGTAAAAACTACTTAATATTAAAAGGAAATTTACCCATATGTTAAAAAGGAAAAATTTTAATAAGCGTGTTATATCAGTTTTTATTTATGGATCTGAGCCTTGTATTTTTAACAGAAGAGTAATACAGAGTCTTTAAATATCTTAGTGAAATATGAAGATATATGTTGAGGGTAATGAGAAAGGATTGAAATTAAAATACTTAAAGTGAAAGAACAAAAAATTATTTTATATCTAGATTGGACATATTGCTAGAATAAATGATAATTGATGTTACAATTGAAGTGTTAAATGGTTGGAGATTGTAAAAAAACTAGGAAGAGATTACATGTGAAGTGAATGGATGAAATGAAGAAATTTAGTGTTTGATGTGGTAGATACGCTTTGAGTTGGAGTAACTGGATTAAGCTCAGGGATACCTTGCATTATTTGCTGAAAATGTGGAATAAATAAAACCAATTTTATGAATGCAGGATATTCTTCAGAACTCACTACCATATAGGACAAGTTATTGAAAAGTGGCGTTATTCTATTAATTTGGACATTTGGCTTATCTTTATTGCATAATGGAAAACAAATTTTGGGTATTGATTTAGGTTGTAAAGAATATTTCTGATTGTATAAAACCAGTCCCTTTTATAACCCAGATCTATCATTTAGTAAAGTCAAAGTATCTTTAAATTTGTATTATTTTTATTCACATATTTTAGAGAAAATAAGTGTTTATATCAGAGCATTACATAAACTTGGAAAAAGTAAATAATTAGGAAGCTTGCATGCAGATCAATTATAAAACTCTGGAAATAATAATTCTCTCCACTTATAAAAATTCACAATCATGGCGTTCATTCATAAAATCATTATTCATCTTTATAGAATCGAAACTGAATTGAAAATAAAAGTTTAAGACTATATTTTTAATAAGAAAATATTTAATTAACATAATAATAATCCATAAATATATAATATACTTATATTTGAATATGAACTGTTGTATATATAAAAAAGTTAATCAAGATGTATTTCCAGATGAATATCATTTTCATTTATTTATTCTTGAAATGTCTAAATTACTAAATTAATTTTAATTCTGTGTTGGTAGGAAAACATCCTAATTTAATACATATTTTATAATATTATTTAAGAACAAAATTGTGCATATAATGTTATCAAAGTTGTATGATATCCAAATAGAAAATGCATGAATAATATTACAAATACAGTTTCTAAAATTTTTATCTAGAGTTTTTTTAAATATAAAATTTGTTTAGTATGTACATTTAAAGTTCCCTGAAAGCTTTTTCTTACATTGAAATGTTCTGGCATATTAAAAATTGTGGTTATAATAAACAAAGAGTTTGTTGAGTTAATTTGATAGTTTTTTAATCTTTTAAATGAAAATTGAGATTAAAGTAACTTTCACAAATGTCATGCAGGCAGTGTGGAAGATATAAATGGTATTAAATTTTTTAGTTGTTAAGCAGCTTTCTTCATATTTCAAATGTCTTTGATGGGATTTTTATGCAATTTCTAATTTATACAAGATGATATTTGATAGATGGCATTTTTCAGTCACTTATAAAGAATAAGCAGCAGATAATCTTAAGAAAATTTTTATCAAATTGTCATTTGTAGGATTATGATAGAAAGATGATTATGTTTAATCCATTTGAACTCACTTGTCTGTTCTTTCTTAGAAGGATTTTTTTTAATTTTCACTGTCAATACTAATAAATACTATTGATAACTAGTAACTAATAAATATTTTAAGCTTGCAAGAGCCTTTTACATCCTACCATTCTATTGTAGAAAAACAACTTTTTAAATAAAATTTAAAAAATGGCTTGTTTATCCAAAAAATTATTTTAAACAAATATAATAAAATTTATACTTCCAGAGAGATTTTTCTTTTTCAAAACAAATCTTTTCTAATTAATTTTAGGAATTATTTTCAAATAAAGTATAATTAAAGAATTGTTTCAATACATTATAAGAAAGTTTTGAATGTAACACTGTGAAATCTATCAACATATTTTTAAATCAAAGGAAAAAATTATTCATTTCTTTCATTTTACAATTAAAAAAGAAATATACATCAGATGTGTACAATCTAATAGAATATATATTTTAAGAGATCAGACTAGTTTGATTTTGTATTATTATATGTGAGTGTATGTGTCAATCTCTTATGGCAATGAGATAGAAAGCATTTCCTTATCACAGTGGACATCTTAAAATATATGATAGCCTGTGCAATCATGCTTTCAAATTTTAAATTGGGTGGATTCTCCTCCCCCCCCCTTCAGAATTACCTTTTGGGGGTTTTTTAGCTTGAGTTATTTACAGGTACAATACTTTAAAATGTGCATCTTTGGTTATTGCATCTTTCCAGATTAGCTTTTATTCGTTTAAGAATAATTCAATCAAATACTACCCTCTCCCCCCACTTCTCCCATTATAAACCTTTTACATCTTTAAATGAATCATGTGTTTCTGGCAACTTCAATATTAAATGTAAATAATAATTATTAATTTTAATATGTACTATTATAAGCCACCATCTTAATTTTTATATTATTATTCAAGAAGTGTTAAAAATAATTTCTCCATCTATTTAAAATATGATTATCATATAAAAGAATGCTATTTTTGAATTTAAATTTTATTTTCACTATTATATTTGTGTTTAAATTTTAATATTGCTTTTAAAATTTTGTATTTAATTTATTCTGCCAAATAAAAAATGCCATATTTCCTCTTAATCTAAGTAAAGATTGTTTTTTTAAATGCTTTTATTGAAGTTGAAAAATCTATGTTTGTTTGTTTATTTGTTAACTCACTCAGAGGGGGGGGGAGTACAATATAGTTTTTATAAGCGTTTTTTTTTTAACTAAAAAAAGTATAAAATTTCCAAAGTAAAAATGTTAAAACACTTTTCACTTAAAAGAATATTTCATATTTTTAATTACTTATATACACATATTATTATTGTAACAGTAGCTGGGTTCGAATACAGGCACTAAAGGAAGTAAAGATCAATAATAGTTACAAAAGAGTGTAATTGCATACTCGAAGCTTAGGGTAATAACTTGTTCTCACTCAAATTCTTAGAATAAGATTACGGGTAGACTGTTAAATTATATATGAATAAATTATATATATCACAGATAATATATAAGAAAATAAATTCTATAAGAGTGTGTAGATAATTATCAACTATTATGGTAATAAATTTTGCTATAAAACAATATTTATTACTTTGTTAAGTTAGCACAACTATAGTGAGTATTAGTAAATACATTAGCATATCCTCATACATATAAACATACATTAAACTAGTTGCTGATTATTATAGATTTGCATGTGTAAATTGACCTAGCAGTTGACTATGTCATTAGATTTAAATGACCAGTGCTTACTAAGAGGAATGCTATTGGCTCTTATATTTATGGAGTTCTTAGAGTTAATTATGTGCCATGCTTTTACTTTTCGTTTTCTATTATTATTTTTTAGGCAAAAAATTTTAGCATCAGCAGATTTAAAGGAATAACCAGATTTTTTCTCATAGTCTACAAATACTGAGCTATAAGTACTATTACATGTAGATCTGTTATATAAATAGCATGCTGAGTGATTCTTGAGTTTAAGTTTGCACATGTCTTTTCGTAGTATCTGACATTTCAAAAATTGACAATCCAGGGCATTCAATCTAATGATAAAACAAACTACTAGATCAATTTACACATAAAAAATATGGAAATCTACAATAATCAGTAACTAGTTTAATGTATATTTATATACATGCAGATATACTAATGTATTTGCTAAAATTCACTTTAACTGTGCTTTGACAAAGATAGGCCATATTAAAAGCCTAGTTTAGCAAAGTAATAAATATTGTTTTATACCAAAATTTATCACCATAATAATTAATAATTATCTACATACTCTTGTAAAATTTATTTTATTACATATATTATGTACACATTAAATATATATACATAAAGGATATACATTTTAACTTACAATAGAAATATCTAATGTTGTATATATATCAACTATAAGTGTCCAGTCAATTTAAATTAAGATATAGATTCACATCTTTGTTTGCTGTGCCAATACTAAAACTTAAAATAACAGAAATGAAAAAAAAAATTTATAACAAATGTTTTTATTGATGGTGCATTAAAAGTAAAAATTGTTTGTTCAACCACAATTATGGTTTCTAATTGGGGGGGGGGGGTCAAAATTTAATTAGTCAATCCTAATTTTTTATAACGAGGGATTGACTTAATTAATTTCTGAAAGCAACATGCTTTTATTTCAAGTTAAATCTAAAAACCCCAATTGTAGTTGAAGAAACAATTTTTTTAATGCACTGTCAATAAAAATATTTAATAAAAAAATTGATCTCCATTATTTTTTAATGAATCCAAAAATAAGCTTAATTATATTTACAATATAATCTTTAAGAAAATTTTATGCTCCTAATATCATTTTTTTTTTTTTTTTTGTATTCTCGATTCCTAATTAGAATCAAAATGTTTATGATGGTCAAGTTATGTTTTATGCAAAAGTTCAGTAACAGCAGACCATTTGAGTTTTAAACATTCATTATTTCTTATAACTTTGGGCCAAAGTTTAATGTTCCTATTAAATGTACATTAATGTCACCAAGAAGAAAAAATTGTTTTTTAATGGTATCGATTTGAAAACACTTTTGAGCAAGGAATAAACGCAATATTGTTTTTCTGAATACTCTGACTCTAAGATTAGAGTATAAGAATTGAATAGTCACAGGTATCATGGTGCAAACAAATTCTTAATATCACTAATTTTTCATTACTACATCTAGAAAATTCACAATAGAAGATCTATTCTTTCACAAAAAACTATGACATCTACCTGTTCAATTAAACTTGCTGTTTCTATAAGATGAGTTTCAGTAAGAGCAGCTATATGTAGTTCCTTAGCCACAAGTGCTGTGCTCTCCTTTTTTAGGATCTTGAAGAATTTATATCTAATAAAGTTTGCACATTCCATGTTAAATATTTATTTTTATTATCACTGTAATGAGGGATTCATTAAGCAACAAGAATTTCCAAGACAAGCATATTTAGACCAACTTTTTAGGTTCCTTCCTCTCTTATGGTAGTCAAAGGGATCCTTAAATAGGCCTGCTTAAACATGTAATCTTTGCCAAAAAGAATTCATGTTTAAAATCCAATTCCAAAGTGATTCATTATTTATAATACTACTTCATGAAATGACCATAACTATAGAGTTTTAGTTTCTTAAACCTGTCTCCTTATTGTTTTTACAGTACTATGGGATTGAACACAAAAGAAAAATTGGAAGTAGAATTTTATCATGATAAGTGCAGGGAGATGATCAATGACTTAAAAAAATTATGATGACTAGCCTTTTACTAATTTGAAAATAATATTTAGCTTTTGATAATCAACATTTTATTCTACTAGGAAGTATAATTACCTTTAATGAAGTATTGCTTATTTGCAATTGAAGATCATTTCATGAGTCCTCTTCCATAGCTTGAATGCAACACCCATTAATTAAAATAGTAATAATAAATACTTTCACTTATTAAATCTCTTGTGCTCTTTTCTTAATTGAAATTTAATTTTAAAGTATTGGAAACTTTGTGATATCTGATTTAGAGAAAAGTATTTTCCTCTTTTTAAAATAAGTTGCTGATTTAGAGATAACTGTTTTGCTATTTTGATACATACTACAAAAAGTTTCTTTTTTTTTTTTAGAAAATAAATTGAGAAAACAGAAGCATGGTGCTGAATTCAAGCTATATATAGTTTCTTAGTCACAAATGCCGTGCTATCCTCTTTTAAGATCTAGAGTTCACATCTGATAAAGTTTGCACATTCTATATATCTATACTGTATTTAGAAAAAAAAATTAAATATTTATTTTTATTACCACTTTAATGAGTGATTCATTCAGCAAGAAGATGAACAACCGACCAACTTTTTAGATTTCTTCCTCTTTTGTGGTAATCAAAGGGATTCCTAAATAGGCCTGCTTAAACATATAATCTTTGTCAAAAAGGAATTTATGTTTAAAATCCAATTCTAAAGTGGTTCATTATTTATATAGTACTGCTTCATGAAATGACCATAACTATAGAGTTCTAGTTTTTTAAACCTGACTCCTTATTATTTTTACAGTACTAAGGGATTGAACACAAAAGAAAAATTGTAAGTAGAATTGCTGTGCATGTAGTTAAAGCATGCAGTCCATTTTATCATAAGTGCAGGGAGGTGATCAATGATACAAAAAATTTATGATGACAACCTTTTACTAATTTGAAAATAATAATTAGCCTTTGATAATCAACATTTTATTGTACTAGGAAGCATAATTACCTTTGATGAGGTATTGCTTATTGGTTATTTGCAATTGAACCTCATATTTGAAGAGGATTTCATCCACTGTTTAGGAGTCCTCTTCCATAGCTTGAGTGCCACACCTACTAATTAAAATAGTAATAATAAATACTTTCACTTATTAAATCCCTTGTTCTCTTTTCTTCATTGAAATCTAATTTTAAAGTATTGCAAATTTTGTGGCATCTGATTTAGAGATAAGTATTTTCCTCTTTCTAAAATAAGTTGCTGATTTAATTAAAGATAACTGTTTTCTATTTTGATACATACAACAAAAAGCTTCTTTTTTTTTTTTAAGAAAAATAAATTGAGAAAATAGAAGTGTGATGCTGAACTCAAGAGTTTTTATAAGTATTTAGTTACAAGTTCTAATGTGTACATTTATAAATTGTATATCATAATTTTGTTTAGATAGTAAAAGTTACTAAACTATAGAGAGTTGATTTAACAGTATTCTAACTGCATAGAATTTATAGTAATTTTTTATTTAAAAAACTACATTATTTTTTAATTATTTATTTTAATGCATATTTATAATGAAAAACATATAAATCTAAATAGTAGAGAATAAATTAAATTACAAATCTAAAACTATATTATTTTAAATATATATAGATATTAAATTGTTCTTTATTTAAAAGTATTTTATCTTCTGGATTTTTAATGTCTTTATGAATAACTTAATAATGTGATATCCTACAGTATAAATTAAGCAATGATATATTAAATTAAAAACTATATAAAAAAAACATCACTATATATATATTGAAAATTGATTGTAATAAAGCCTAAAAAATTATAAAAATCATATTTATGTTCATTTTTTTCTATTCTATTAAATATATATACTCACTTAAATTTAAATGATTTCTAAATTAATTTCCAATATTATTAAAGTTTTATCTTACCTCACATTAGATAAAATTATATATACCCAACAGACAAGCTTCTAGTTAAAATATTATCCCTTAAATAGTTTGTTTTTTCCTCTATCTATATGTAATTATTTGAATTATTTCTATTTTTTTAAGTATAGTATATTAGTCTTAATATCTTTATAAACTTTAAAATATTGTTTGTAAATTTTTTTTAACATTATTCCTTTTATTATCTTATATATCTTTTCTTTTTTAATTTAATAATTCTATCTCTTTATCATCATTCATGCTATGTTTTTTTCATTATTATTATTATTAATATACTCTTTATTGTCTCTTCACTGTATTCTTTATAAAAGGTGATAATTTAAATGTAGAACGTTGTATCATGAAGTTGATTTGAGGAAGATATAACTTAGTATCAAAAATTAATTACACATGTCTGTTTGATTTATATAAGGAATTAAATAAAATGTGGTTTTTATATTAAATATAAATATATTTTTTGTAATCTCTCTGTCATAGGTTACATGTATAACTTCTGAAAAAAAATAAAAGGGATTGTTATGTGTTTTAAAATTTTTTTAAAGATTTTATTTTTATTTTTAAAAAAGAAAATCATATAACAAATCAAAAAAAGAAAATAAATTGTAAGAGATGAAAAGTTTTGTTTCTTTGTCACTTTTAAAATTTGATTTGAAAATAAAATTGTTTGCAAAAATATTAAATGTTACTAAAAAAATAATAATAACATGAACATAGGTTAATTTTCAGACAATGGGAGAATATTTTATTGTTGCTATGGGAATTTTAGTTGTTGCTAAACAACAAGAAAAGAAGCATTTCATATCAGCCATAGCCATTTGTTTTACCAGTTTTTGTACTGCTTACAAATTAGCAGCTGTAAAAATAATGTATAGTATTTGAATTTATTTACTATTATGGTATAAAAATTTAATTGGAATGTTTATTCCATCTTTCTGAAAATATAGCTATAATGGAGCTTGGATATGGAAAATAAATGTTTAGTTATTTCTTCCATTGTCAGATTTATTTGCAACACTAACAAAAATCTAATAATTATATATGGTAAAGAAGTCAAGGAAGAAATAATGCTGCATTACAAGAGGAATATACCAAGGAAGAAGAACCTGCTCAATTAAAGAAAATTGTATCAGAAAAATATGCTAGTTTCTATAATGTGTTTATAAAGCCATGGAAATATATCAATAAATAACCAGAAACCTTCATGCACATATTAAGCATTTATTTGGGTTTTGTCTCAATGTAAATGGACAGTTAATATTTTAAACACAGAAGAAAAAGTATTACATATATGTTGAGCTCAACAGACAAATACAACAAAAGAAAAATTTGATAATATTATTTTTAATGATTTTATAATAAATAAATATTTGCAAAGGACTTGTTTTTCTCTTGCATTAAAAAAATAATGCATTGATATTTTTATTATAAGGTTAAAGTCATGTAATATAAAAGAATTTAAAGTGTTTGTTCTAAATATCATAAAAAAATTTGTTATATGAATGACTTATATGAATATGTTAAATAAATTTTCTTTTTGGCGAACATATTTCATTTTATTGAATATGTAAATATAAAAGATATTAAGTTGTTTATACTTTTATTGTATTGTTATTATTTAAAAGTATCATTTTCTCTTTAATTTCTCATGACAGACAAGTATTTTATTTAAATATCTATAATAAAAATATTTTAATATAGCATTTCTGGTAAAATTTTAGTTTAAACACCTACCTATAAAGTAAATATATATATGTGGAGCGAATGATGATCAGGAAATATGACTGGATCTGCATGAAGATTTGTACCTGATGTAAGCTTCAATCTGGTCATAGATAATCAAATAATTATTCCCTAGAATAAATTTCATAATAATTAGTGACCAAATGGTTCATTTTGAGCGATTCCATTACAATAAAATTAAATGTGCTTTTTACATTAAATGCAAATATATAGAACTAAAAATGATTTTTATATTTTATTATATAGGCTTTATATAAATATTTTTTTGTTGTATCATCTCATATTGCTAAATTATTCATCATTCATAAATACAGAATAAAAATTTGAAAGATATTTTTTAAAAAAATACTAAATTATCTACATGTCTTTGAATCAGGAAATTTATAACCGATGATGTTTGTATATTATTGGAATCAAAATATAAACAAGACAGTTTCTGACATTAGTGCAGTAATAACCCAGTGGATTTCAGAATTCAATATTCCTGAATAAAAACTCTGTTAATTTGGTGCTCAAGTATCTCATGATTCCCATGCAGTAATTATTTAAATATTTTTAGATAATTAAAGATAAGATTAAATTGACAATCACTTAGAAAAAATAAAAGCTTATTAATATATATATATTAGCTATACAGAAAAATAATGAAATTAAAAAGAATGCTAAATGGGGGGGGGGGGCATACGTAGATCAATATTATATAATAAAAATATTTGTTAAAGGAAAGAAAGTTATCATAAGTAAAGGGAAGGAAAATATATTTATGAAGGCAATGAAGTAAATTAAATGAAGTGTAAAAACTTTAGATAAAAATAATAATAATTATAAACAAATAGCAATAATAGAAAAAATTGGAATCTTAGTAAAAATCTCAAAATAATGATTAAACTAATGCAATAATTTTATTAAGATTAAAAAAGCAACATTGATGTTGAAGAAGAACTAATAATACCAAACATATATATGTAATTATTGAATTTGAAATTAAAAGGACATTAAATCACAGAACTAGTAAAATTTGGGAGATATATTATTTAAGTACTTTCAAAGGTTTTCAAACCCATATACATATAAACTTTTGCAAATCCTTTGAATTTACACAACTATAGATTTTATTACTCTATCAAGAGTTAGGATTGACTTAAATATACTGTAACTGACCGGAGAAGTGTGGGGAGTACGCATCTGATTACTGACGGACTTTGGGTCTTTGGTAGGATGCTAGAGGTAACACAATGAAGTACTTAATCTATGATTGCACCCACTTCTAATAGACTAGCTCACGGTTCATTTAGTAAATTTAGGTGCAATTTGGGTTAGTTCATCCATACCTCACCCCTCTTCTTGGCTTCATTATGCCCCAGAATTCAAACCCAGGGAGAAATTTTCTCTTGACTCTCTTAACAAGAATGTACTTATGCAGACTGACAGCTATTGTACCACTATGTAAGTCATAGCTAAGGAGATGTATTCACCCAAATCTGTTCCAATGTTATGATCCTATAATGGTATGTAAGTGTAACATATGTAGGGTTACTAAATAATGAATTTGTGCAGTTTAATGAAACTAAAATTGTTTAGCTTATAAAGAAAAAAAAAGTAAAGCAACAATTCGATTCGAGTACAAGAAATATATATATACACATAACTATTTGCTAAAAATATATAATGGAATAATTTGTCTTGCTAAGAAAATTCATTTAATTGTAAACAACAATTATTTTAGAAGCTTATACGTACATGATAAAGTAATACTCAATGTATTTCGACTAAAGTGTGATGTTGTGGGGAAAACCACCAAAAACTTAACCATAAATGTAATATTAATATCTTCATTTGCCTGTTCATAAATTGCCTGATAGAAAAGTAGATTTTGTCCAACATGAAATGCTTGAACATGGATCAGCCCAAAGACCAAGAAATGATCAATGTGGCACTGTTCTTAGTATGCAACACAAAAGCATCAATGAATGATGGATATATTGATTAAGGAAGACTGTCTACAAAGCATGAACTATAATACACGAAGGACGTTGCCAACCAATCTAAGTTGATTTAATGAATTTTGATTTATATGTGTGTGTGTTTTATTTAATTTTGTAAATATCTCTATCTTTTTTTTTTTATTGTTATTTCATTCATCACATTCAGAAGCATAGATGTCTATAATCTGGATTTTTGGAATAATTAATTTTAAGAGAAGACTGACAGAGGAGGGGTAGACGGTTAAGTTCAGTTGAAAATTATTTCTTTTGTAAATAAAATGTAGGTCAACACTATAATTTTTTTCTTAATAATTTGGCATTTGATCATCATTATAGTATGAAATGTGAGGTAAGATCTTTGATTTTCATACATTAAGTGCAACAGATAAACTAGGACAGAATTTGTGTTATCTCGTTATGGGTTAACTAACAATTGTTGACATTTTTGTTATTCTGTATAAATGACTAACTTTTTTGTATGAATGGTCTATTCTATGACAATCAGTATTATATATATAGATTTTTAGAGAGGTGGACTCTCAAAGAGATCAAGCGCTAATAACTGAATTCAAACTATGATGCCAACCTGAATATTGTAAAAGGAAAGATCTAAATTAGATAGTCCGATCTATATGTGCTAAACCAATTTTGTTCTCATGTTTTCTTAATTAAAATTTTGTATATAAATTAGTGTTTTTAGATATGAATTTTCACTAAGGGAATTTTGGATAAGTCAACATGAATTTATGAAATGTTGATTAGATGGAAATCCATTATAGACACACACACACTATCGTACTTCTTTTTTGTGTACATATGTTGTAAATTATTTGGATTTATTTTTTATTAAATGTTTTTGAATTTTTTTAATCTCAACTTGGTTTTTATAGTTTATATAAACCAATCCGCATTCATTATTTAATTAGTAACCCTATATATATATGTTACATACACATACCATTATAGGATCATAACATTGGAATGGATTTGAGTGAATACATCTCCTTAGCTATGGCCTGTATAGAGGTACAATAGCTGTCAGTCTGCATATGTACATCCCTGTTAAGAGAGTCAAGAGCAAATTTCTCCCTGGATTTGAATTCTGGGGCATAATGGAGCCAAGAAGAGGGGTGAGGTGTAGATAAACTAACCCAAATTGCACCTAAATTTAATAAATGAACCTTGAGCTAGTCTATTGGAAATGGGTGCAATCATAGGTTAAGCACTTCATCGTGTTATCTCTAGCATCCTACCCGAAACCCAAAGTCCAACAGTAGTCAGATGCGTACTCCCCGCTCTTCTCCGGCCAACACTTTTCTTCGGTCCATTACAATACACATGGTAAAAAATAATCATAATAAACACAATATAGTAAATGAATTAATACATTTATGTATATTTTAAAATAAAACTATTAAGCAAGATTTATGTGCTTGCCATATATATGTATTTTTTTTAATCAAATTTTTCTTTTAAAAAAATTGCAACAATATTTAATAAAATAAGTACTTTTTTAAATATTGAAAGAGTTGGGGGAAGGGGTCAGTTTAGTTCAATTTTTAAAAATAAATTTTGGTGAAGAAAAGAAGCAGATATTTATATATTCATTAATTTTTTTAAGCATTTTTTTGTCAGTCCTATGTGTTTAAAGATATGAACATTTTATAATGAGGGAAGAATAGTAAATAATGATTGATTTTCTCATATTCTGATAAAATTGCTAATCCAGGAAGGCTCAAAAATCATAAGTGTTAGACTATCAGTACTTGACAAAGTATTTTATATTTCATTGCCAGTGAAAATGTTCATTTGAGATTTTGAATCATTATTATTAATAAAGTTAATCATTAATCATTTACTTAGAATGTTAGAGAAATGATTATTATAATTAGCCTTTACTAATGCAGTAAACTAATATTGAAATGTTCTCATTGTGATGAGATGTGAATCATATTGGTAAAAACAGTGATTATTCCAAAACCATTCAACCTAAACAGAATAAATACATTGAAATTTGTAACTCTATCTGGATGGTAGATTGTTAAAAGCTTATCTGTAACTGAAATGACTGGAATCATTAATACAATCATCATCATTTTAATAATTTTGTTGTCACATTTAATTGGAATTATATCCTGAAGTTATTGTTCATGGGTTTAAAATATTGAACTTTATAAATCATAGCTAATAATTTACTGTCTATATGAAAGATATTTGATGATTTTTAAATATAAATATTAACAAAGTAGTACCTATAATAATAAATAAAAATATTGAGTTAATAAAATTGTAATTATTAACATTGTAATAGCCAAAAATTTTTTGGGGGAGAGGTTTCTAAAAAAAAAAAAAAATTTTTTAAAAAAATTAGGGGGGGGGGGGGGGTCTCTCTTTTTGGTAAATTTTTTTTTTTTTAAAATATATATTTTTTTGAAGGGGTTAATTGTAAAGGGGGAAAGGGGGGGGGGGGGGGGGGGGGGGGGGGGAGGGGGGATAAAAATGGAGAAAAGTAATATTAGAATTATAATAGAAATGTCTGACAAAGATTCTCCCTGTTTCCTCTAATGTTTTAGCATCATTATAGATTGTATTCAAACACTTACACGAGAAAGAATTGCTGACATATGTAGAGAATAAGAAAATATCTTGTGTCATGCATTTGATATTTATCTTTTTTCAAAGGTCCAAAGCAAGTGCAAGAAAGTTAATATTTTAAAGAACAAGTAACAAATGACAAACAAATTTAAAGCAATATCTAAGCAATTTTCAGAAATAATCATTTTACATTTAGAAGGAAAAATACAAAAAAAAAAAAAAATTATTTATATAAAAAGTTTACTTAAAATCAGTTAAATTATGGAGGAAAATATAAATATGATCTGGTTTTAGGACATTAAAATATTTATAAATGTAAAATGTCCTGAAAATATTTTTGTCATCACTGTATTCCTATTATATTGTCCTGTACACATGAAATTAACAATGATAAACATTATGTAAATTTCAGGTAACTGAAAAAAGAATGAAGTAACTTTATGGGAAGGAGTTGACGGGGGAGGGCAGAAAAATATATAAATTCACTTAAGAAATCAGAATAGCGAGAGCTTTTGAAAGTCTAAAGTTAAAAAAAAAGATTGCATTATATTATACTAACTACTGGAATAAAGATAATATATAAAAAAAAGAGATAAAAAGATGGAATTGTGAATTTCAGAATATTTTGGAAAAATAATGATAAAAAGGAACCTTTATCCAGAAATGATTGCTTAACATATTTTGTTGTAAAGTTTCAAAATCATTGATGAAGAACCTTGTTTTCCACATTTTTTTTAGAATACATTTTGGATAATACACTTATCACCATAGAAAATATTCTTCCATTATAAATCTCTCATGTTTTTAAAGAATATATACTACTGGAAACTTAATTGTAAATAATAAGTTAATTGCCTTAAAAATTATACCTATTGCATACAAACTGGAAGAAATTAATTTTTATTTTGGGAGAATGTAAAATCTATCATATCACTTCTTTTATATCATGTGCAAGTAAGAATATTCTTAAATATCAAACATCACAGATTAGAGCCTTGTATTTTGTTGATTATAACAAATCTTTGATTCAAATCATGCTAAAGATCATGAAATTTTCTTTGGGAAAGGAGTACACCAAAATATTTGTTATTATGAGAAATCTCTTTATGGAATTACAAAGTGCAATTAAAACTAGCAATGTGAAATACCCTGATTTTTTTTTGGCAAAGGAATTTAATAGAGTTGCTTATTTGTCACATTTCTTACTCATTAGACAAAATCAAATGTAAAATCAAGGCTAGAGAAAAAATATCAACAATCTTAAATATGCTGGTGACATCATACTTGTAGTTGAAAATAGAGAAGACTGTCATTAGTTAAATTAAAAAACAATGAAAAGATGTAATGACAACTAAATATAAAGAAAATGAAAGATTGTGCTGGTAGAATAAGCAACTGACTTTACAATTGGTTTTTGCCTTTTGGGATCATTCATCAACAACAAAGACTTCAGTAATCAAGACATTCATAGCAAAATTAGAAAAAAATCTTAGCTAGCTTTAAAAATGGTCAGAATTGTCCAAGCTATAGGTTTCTGGTGACTTTCTATGGTGTTAAAGTTGAATATTGAAAAAGATAGGCATCTTATTAATAATAACTTAATTTTAATATAATATTATTTGTTTAAATAAAAGTTCATCTTTTTTCCTCTCAGTTTAAATTTTTTAAAATTTAAAGTACTGTATTGTAACTTTCATGCCAGTTGTTTTAGAAAAACACTCCCCCCCCCCCATTGTCTTATTAGAAAGATGTAGTGAATAATTTCTAATCTAATAAATGACTAATAAAAATTATTTATGTCACCTATTACACATTATTTTTGTTTGTTTTTTTGTAATGTTGTATATTTTGGATTAAATAAAAAAAATATTTCTGTTTTGGAAATTTTAAGGAGCTTGTCATAATTTTACCTGGCTGGCAGAAATTAGTAAATGATAGAAGATTAGAATAAATATAATTATATACACATCTTTTCACTTCTTTTTCTTTTTAAATTATAGCTCCATGATAATAAATATATAAATTCAACATTCCTTTTCTTTTTAAAACTTGTTTTTATTCCAACTATAATTTTCTTTCTCCTTCCAATACAACGTTTCAACTACATTCTGTAGTCATTATCAAGTTTCCTTAAAAAATAATAATAAAATAAATAAATAAAAATAAAAAACAAAAATAATAACACAAATAAATAAAATATTAATACATTCCAAATATATAATATTCAATTAAAACCATAATATTATTATAATCTACAAATACAATTATTTACCTCCTTCCCTATCTTTAATTATTTCTTTTAAATTACCTTTATAAATTAAGAAGAGTATTAATTTATAAAGGTAATTTAAAAGAAATAATTAAAGATAGGGAAGGAGGTAAATAATTGTATTTGTAGATTATAATAATATTATGGTTTTAATTGAATATTATATATTTAGAATGTATTAATATTTTATTTATTTGTGTTATTATTTTTGTTTTTTATTTTTATTTTATTATTATTATTATTTTTTAAGGAAACTTGATAATGACTACAGAATGTAGTTGAAACGTTGTATTGGAAGGAGAAAGAAAATTATAGTTGGAATAAAAACAAGTTTTAAAAAGAAAAGGAATGTTGAATTTATATATTTAAGATTAGAATAGTACTATTTTATCTCTTTATTTTTGATTTTCATTTGATTGCTAAATAATCATCAGATTTTTTTTATTGGCAATAATAGTATTTGTAATATTTCTGTATATTTTAATACTGTATAGCTACTTTTACTCTGATCACTAACAAAAAAACGTTTTTTATCTCAATACTATTTGAGTGACTTGTTTTTTTTAATAAAAAAAAATGTGCATATTTCCTTCTTTAATTTTAAAGAAATAGAAACAGAGATTTATCTTTAACTTTTGTAACTTGTTCTTTTGAATGATTCATTTAAGAATCTTGTGAATCATGCAGTATATTTTGCTAAATATTTTTCTGAATAACTATTGGAAATTAATCTTTTGTCTTTTATTTTGAGATATGTGGCTTCTTCTTTTTTTTTTAATTGGAGATTTATTTTTATTTGTTACATTATTTGTTTTTTTTAGTTTTCTGATTTACATACACACTTATTAAATTTATAAAAACAGATTGACTAATGTTTGGGCATTATCATTTTTTTAAAAAAATACATTTACAGTGATGTAGCTATTATGAAGGAAACCAAGGCAAATAAGATCTTATGAAATTTTGTGTTAGATGCTAAAAGTTTTAACTATATCCCACATTATAATTTATTATAGTCCAATGATGAACCTATGGCATGCATGCCAGAGATGGCACATTTGATTTTTTTACTGGCATGCGAACTATTTATGTGTCATAATTTTCTTCAATATTTTTTTTAGTGCTAAAATCTTTACTTATACAAATTTATTGTAAACTAAAGGTAAAATAAATAAATATAATATTATATTAGAATTCATTTTACTATTGAACTCTGATTAGAAGCAATAAATTATGGTATTTTAAGTCAAATAAAATGATACCAGCATATATCATGTTCTATAAACCTGTCAAATGATTCCAATAAACTAGAAAGTAAATTCAATAAAATATTTTATAAGTCTTTGAAGTAAGTTTTTTGAAATCTAAAGTAAAAGTAATCAAATGGTTTTTTGTGTTAATCTTTTTTCACCTTAAACGTGTTGACACCGTTCATTTTTTTAATGTAATCAAAATCACGAACAAAGGAACAAAACACGTAATTGACGCCATCAAATGATGTTTTTTTTTTTGTTTGTTTTTTTTGCTTGAAGTTTTGCTTTAAAAGTGAAATAATAAATCTTTAATTTATAAAATTATTAAAGCTCATTTAAATTTACTTGTAAATAAATTTGTTACTATTATATTAATATGACTAATGAAAATAAAAAACAAAAATTATCAAGCAGTAGAGAATTTCAAAATTGGTGGACTGATGAGTATGAAATGATTAACAAAGGTTCCAGGGTAGCATGTGTTTTATATTCTGGAACAGTTGTGATGAGAATATCATCAGTAAAACTGCATTATGAGATCAATCAAAAATTGCTCTGTGAAAAAAGTAAAGATTAACAAAAATAATATATTGCCCAAGCATTTAAGAATATAAATATTCAGTCAACATCTATAATAAAATTTATCAAAAATCATTCAAATATAACTGCTGTTAGCTTTTTTTTTCTCAAATGTAATTGCCAAACATGGGAAACCTTTTAATAATGAAGAATATAAGAAAGAAGCTTAGAGGAAATGTGCACCAGTTCTTTTTAAGACTTTGAAAACAAAGCAAAAATTATTCAGAGCATAAAAGATTTATCATTGGCTAGAAATAAAGTTTAAAAAAGAATCCTGCAAATGGCTTACAACATAATTTACCAACAAAAAAGACATATAAAATCTAATTTAATTTATGTCTGCCTTGATGAAAGTACAGACATAAATGGATCAGTTTGTTTGGCTATTTTTATTCGCTATTGTGTTGGGAATAATATCAAAGAAGAATTGATCAGTTGAATGTCATTAGTAACAATAACAAAAGGAATAGATATTTGCAACATAGATGTTGCCAAAATTGTATCAGTAACTACAGGTGGTGCTTATGACTAGAAAAGAGTTTTCTCACTTTATTTACCAACCATATTGGACATTCAATTTTGGGTTTTCATTGCATTATATACCAGCAGGTTTTATGCATGAAGACCAGTTTTAAGCCACTGGATGATGTTATGAATGTTGTGACTAAGTTAATCAATTTTATATCTACACATTGAGTGAGATAAACTCATATATATATATGTATAAATCCGATGGTTATTTGAGGAAAAGTTCTTTAAAGATTCATTGAGTGTTTAAAATAAATTAGACAGTTTTTATCTTATGCTAAAATCATTGAAAAATATAATGAATTAATGGATGTTAAAGCCTTTCAAAATTAATGTTTTTACTGATATGTGTTCTCATCTAAATGAATTAAATGTGAAACTGCAAGGTTATAATAAGACAATTGTTGTCATGTTTGATTTGATCAAAGCTTTTGAAGTTAAATTACAAATTTTCAACCGTGATATTATTTCTTACACCTTCAAATATTTTCCAAATCTAAAAATGTTCTTGACTGATTTAGAATCTCATGAGAAGCCAGATCAAGTAAAATTGACACAAGACTTTTGTGCTGTTATTTAATTGATAATTGATGTGTTTTTTTTTAAGATTTACATAATTCAGATAATTTTCAGAAATATCAAAAATTTATTTTATACCTAGAAAGATATGGAAATGCAATCAGTCAATTTTCAATCCAGTTTTATGTGGAAACAGAAATTTGTTGACTTGAGAAATGAGTTAGAAACAATGGAAAAGGATCGATTATTGAATATATGTAAAAAGATTGCTAAGGAGGAACTATTTATTGCTTGGAATACTATTCCTGAAACATTTAATTGTTTAAAAAAATTAACAACTGCTATATTATCAATTTTCTCCTCTACATATGCATGTGAATCATTGTTTTCAGAAACGAATTTAATTAAAGACAGTTTGAGAAATAGAATGACAGATGAATCTAGTTCAGCATCTACATTATTAAAAATGACAAAATATGGACCAGATATAAAATATTTGACATCCAATATACAACAGCAAAAATCTTATTAAATAATATCTATTTGTGTTGATTTCATGTTTTTTTTCCAAAATTTTGTTTTAATTATTATTATTTTTTTACTATTACATTTGTGCTCTTTTAAATAAATATGGTTCACTTGTATTTAGCTGATTTAGAAATTTTGTTTAATTATTATTATTGTTATTTTGTTTTATAAACTTTTAAAAAACTATTGCGTATTTTGATTTAATAACTGTATGGCATGCCAATCATTCAATAAATATTTTTTGGCATGCTCATGTAAAATGATTCACCACTATTGTTATAATAGTCTATTGCAGATGGTGTTTTTCATACTTGTTTGCAATATTACACTCACTCGGTCTTCCTTCTCCCAATCTTAATGATATGAGTTGTGGATCTTTTGATTTCATCACTGAATCTTTCAAGTTAGTTTTGTTTTTTTTTAATTATTCAAATATAAAGATTTATGATCTGATGAGAGTAAAATTATCTTTTAAAATGGTATAGGTATCAATTACATCTAAATCCTTTTTCTATATAAGCAAATAATCAAATTCTATTCTATGAAACTTTGTTTCAGTAGATAATAGGCTTTTCAGGCTTCAATAGTAAGAAATATCAAATGGTTAGTGTTTGGAAATCATGTAACATTTAAGTACCAGTATATTGGATGGATCTTCATTCTAAATACTTTCATGGCGACCATGCTACCTACCACTGCGCAGTGACAATCTTCAGTAAGAAGTGTAGATTTCATTCTGAATTGACCAACATCATGATTTTAACTAACTATTCTTTGATTTGTGAAAACTGACTTTACATTTCATAAATTACCAGAGCATTTTTGTTGATGTTAATTATTGATATGGAGAGGGCAAGTGTATAAAGTCTGGTATAAAATTTTTATACAAGTTTGTCACACTTATAAAAGATCTGACCATTTTTCATTTCTGGATATGACTACTTTCTTTACTGGTATCATTTATGTGTTATGGTAGCATTTCCTCTCCATTCATCATTTCTCTTAAGTATTAAATAGTAAGAAAAAAATGATTGTAGTCTTGCCTCTCCACAGTACTAATCACTTGTCTTAGACATCTCTTGAATAAAGATTCATTTTTATTAAAATCATTTGTAAATCATATACATTTACACCTTTCAAAATATTTTTTTGTTTTGATCTGGTATTTAGATTAATATTGTTTACAATGTGTTGTTAAACATTTATCGGTATTTCTTCTATGGACTTCGAAAAATAGAAAGCTTTTGATAATATTTCCTTGAATGTATTTGATAATAATCCATGATCAAATATATGGTAAAAAAATATCTTTTCTTACCAATCCTGAACAAAGTTTTCCAATCATTATTAAGAAAAGTTTATTGGTTTAGTGTTAATTATTGACTGTATTAAGTTCAAATAAAATCTTTATATCCTTGTCTTTTTTATAAAAAAAGCACACGTGTGATTACAAGATGATAGAAGTTTTTTTAATTATCATCAAAAAAATTAACAAGGAACATTAGTGTACCAGAAAGCTGGGCCATTTGCTCATCACACACTTTATGTAACTTGCACTCATGCTGTTATGCTGATAACCAAATGTTAATGATTACTACATAACTTTTCATGAAATTTCTATTGTAATTAAAAAATAATTATTGTACTATTTATTTAAACAGGTTATTAGTTATTCATGAAATCATATTCAGTTCTAATTTAGTAGTAGATGATAGTTTATTTTAATTTGAGATCGTTATTACTTTTCTCGGTGAGAAATTCATTTAGTCTCTTCATAACTAAGCAAGCTTATATTCAATCTGCATTAAACTTTCAATAGCCTAGAGTTTTAAACAACCTAAAGTTGTGAATTCAAGCCAAACTTGCATATGTCTATGTAAATATGACACAACACCAATTATATATTTTATTGATTTAAATAACTGCCAAAAGCCTGTGTTTATTTCAAATCTTAAAATAACAAGACTCTTAACATAATTAGTCATTAAATCTCCACCTGTATTGTCAACTATTTAGTTAAAAAAATATTTAAAAATCTTAAAATATTTAATATATTTTTTCCCCAAATTAAAAATAAAGTGTAAATCTATTGATTGAGATTAATAATTATTCTTCCAGTTTTAGTGTGAACCATCTATAAGATTTGGTAAAACAATAAGGTAAAAAAAAAAAAGAAAATACTAAGTAAAATCATCTGTAATTTTTGAAGGTTTTTTTGCTATAAATTTGCATCAAACCAAGGAAATTAGTTATTTCTGAATAGGAAAAAATATATAAAAGGCAAAAAATAAAAGCTATCATAAATAACAAAAACTTTTTCATATTTTGAATTCTGTTCAGTTTTAGATTAGACATTTATAATGATTGGAGCTTATTTATTGCATAGATATTCAATCATATTTTAACCAGAGTGAAGATTGGTGTTGTAAATTATGCCATGATCATAAAGAAAGCTTATGGTTGGTTATTTTAATGTGATGTCAAGCTGATAAATTTAATGTTGGCAATTTTTATTAGTCGTATTCTTAAATTTTGTTTTAGTAATTAATTTTATGTTTCCAGTTTAGTTTTGAGATTCAATCATTATAGTTTAACCAGAGTGAAGATTGGTGTTGTAAATTATGCCGTGATCATAAAGAAAGTTTATGGTTGGTTATTTTAATGTGATGTCAAGCTGATAAATTTAATGTTGGCAATTGTATTAGTGGTATTCTTAAACTTTGTTTTAGTAATTAATTTTGTTTCCAGTTTAGTTTTGAGTGCCTTTGGGTTCTCTACATAATTACATTAGTTAAAACTTATTTTTAAAAAAAAATCAAATTGAATCTAAGGGCCTATGATTTACATTATTAAAAAATGTATTTAAAGGTGTTTTGTATGAAGCATAAAGAATTTGTGGTGTAGTGCTAACACATCTGCGTACCCGCTTCATAATTTATGGCCAACTCCAGGCTGAATAAAGTGTGGAAATTTTTTCAAGTTCATGTTTGTGATCAATTCAACTTCCTCATTTGGTAAATGGCCATCAATATATATTAGATAAAGATTAAAATAATGAAAACCCACTAAAATTCTTATTACTAGCATGACCTCTTTTTGGAAAACTTCTGCAAGGTCTATGTTCTGAAAAGAATATTTAAAAGACTAATTTCCCCTTACTTATTACTTACATGAAGTATGATATATTTTCACATTAAAAAGGAAAATGTCAGTTTTAAATTAATTTTATTATAGTATTTACATTTTTATCTAGAAGTATAATTATTCAATATATATATATTTCAAATACCAGATTTAGAAATCTTTAGAGTGCTACAATCATGGAATGCCATTATAGGTGATAGTTCACCAAGTTTTGCACTCTTTTAGAATACTATATGAATATAAATATCTTGTTTTCTGGTGCAGAATTACGAGTAATAAATCTTTTTCCATTAATATATTATCTTGCTTGCTAGAAATAATTATTAATTTATATATTTATTAAAATTTTATATAGTATTCAAAATTATAATTCTTATGAATTTTAAACAATCTCAAAAATTCTATAAAAGACAGGCAATGTTATCAATTTCACACATTTTTAAAATGCCTATCTTATGTTACTTAGGACATAGATCATCCATATTGCTCAATAAAGATGAAACAATTGTTATTTTTAATATTTGATGTGATTCTAATGAGAAATTATTGAATGTTGGATTTAATGAATAAGGAAGCCATCGAAATGCCAATATTTGCTAGTGAATTGGCCAATCTTTTTTTATATCAGTTAATTCACTTTCCTGCTGTTTATACAAGACAATTGTTAATATGTTTCTTGGATAAACTTATTGTTGTACTATTTTTGTTTTGATTTAATCTTTTTTGTTTAAATATATATTTTAAAAGGTATGCTTTATATATAATCACATATGAATACACTATTTTGATGACGTGATTTATTATTGGTATAAGATTATTTAGTGATTGAACTTTTGTAACTGTTTAGGAAATAAATCTCTTGTAATTATAACCAAGCAATGAGGTCGTTAGTAATTTTAATTGAAAATGGAATTTCTATTAAAGCAAAATCATTTATATGTAGTTCCCTACTTGTATAAATTATCCACTCCTTGACTTTTTGTATGAGTTGAATTGATATCAGATCTTCGGATGTGTTTATCATTAGCGCTGATACAGAATATAAAAATATATTTTAACAAGTAAAAATTAGCAAGAAATGTTGCCAGGCTATGATGTCTTAGACATTATATATTTTGAAGTTCTTGTATGTCAAATATGTGGGAATGTTCATATATGCAACAAATGTTTATGTAAGTCATTTTTTATGAAAATAGAAAACTGTGTGCACCAAACAAATATTTAAAACAAAGAAAGAGTATAATTAACAAAATTTAATAATGCTTAAAAAAAATTTTAAAACAATCTGTCTTTCAAAATAGCTAAAATATATGATAAGATTGTGAGTGAAAAATACTAGAAGATATATTAAATTGAATAATAGTAAGACATTGCATTCACAACATTATGAACCATTATAGAATTATTTAATTATTACGATTTATTATGAAAATGATAATTATTTATTTATTTTTTATGTATTTGTTTTTTAGTGCAAACGTCAGTCTACAGAGGGCATCTCCAAAGGATTATTTGCCTTGGCTTTGCTTGGAAATTTAACTTATGGTATATCAGTCTTGCTTGAAAGCCAAGAAATAAAGCATATTATAAGGAGTTTGCCATGGCTTTTTGGTTCATTAGGCTGTGTTCTAGTTGATTTTATTGTATCCTTTAAAACTATAAATTGCAATAGAAAACGTTAGATTTTATTTTACTAACATATTTTGTAATCTTAATTTGTGTTTAAAAAGTTCAGTTCTTGCAAAAATTACAGTATTATAAATAAATGTATCATATAATGTAAAACTTTAGAGAATTATTATTTTATTAGAGTTGTTTTTATTTTATCATATATTCTCATATTGTTATTCATATTGTTTGTAAATGTTATGACAGTTGATCAAGGGGTCGAGTGAAATTGAAATATCATAATGATAGATTACATGCAACAGTTTCATTAACTAACTAAACTGAAATCCTTATCTATTTTTCTCAGGAATTGATCCAAGAACATTTAGCTTTTAAACCTGTCATTTTCACTGGTATACTAAACTACTGGCACATTTGTGTGAATATGTATATAAATATAATCAGCCTGTCAGTTTTGTTCTAGCCATTTAGCTGGAGCAAATGGATAACTCCACACATTAAATATTTTCATCTAAAACATCCATTAAAAATATTAATATATATATGCTAGTTTACAAATCTTTTATTAAGATAATTGATATTAGAAATATATTAATAATTTCAGAAAAAAGTTTGTCAGCAAGATAAATTTTTTTAGGTTTTAATGTGTTTACAGACATCTTTTTTACATCATTTGGCATCTGTGTTTCTAATTTTATCTTATTATATAAAAAATGTTTCAGAGAATTTATCATATTTATAAACTTTTGGTTGTTTCCTCCTGCATCGGAGGACAATATTAATATAATACGGAATGATTTAATGCAGAACTCATTTTTGTA
Organism: Epiperipatus broadwayi; assembly: GCA_028023455.1. Taxonomy (NCBI): domain Eukaryota; kingdom Metazoa; phylum Onychophora; class Udeonychophora; order Euonychophora; family Peripatidae; genus Epiperipatus; species Epiperipatus broadwayi. The sequence goes on along the minus strand of JAQFVV010000053.1, from coordinate 787,012 downwards.
TGGACTATAGAACAAGAAGACAAGCATATGGGAATATCTGGGCCTTTACATTCAAGGATCCAACAGTGAATTAAACTATAAAATTGTAATCAAACCTTTCATCATTCACAGAGTAGTATATCTTCAATCACACACTCTCACCTTGCATAAGCTGACTGGCTTTAAATATTTGTTCTATAGATATTAAATGTTATTCAAATATGAAACAAATTGAACGAATAACATTGAAATGTACATTAAAGATTTGGTCAATGTGGGCTATAAGTGAACATGTTATTTATAGCTCTTAATAAATTTTATTCTACATTAACTACTCTGCTCTCCAAAGTAAGATAACATGATTAAGTGAATAAATCTTGCCTTCATGCCTGATTTATCACAATGGTTAAAGAATATATGTGCTAATGCATTTAATGTCAGCTTTAGAATCTTCCAAATTTGAATAAGATCTTAAACAATAAGAAAGGCAGGTTGTCATGTGCAATGAACTTAATTGCATAGTAATCTACTAAGGGGAATCGCACACTAATGTGCCACGCAGCTAAAAATGATGTGTGACCTAATTTAATAAACTTATGATTATAAAAATTAAAGAGCATGCAAGCTCTAACAAGCTTAATAAATAAATGCCATCAAGAGAAAAGATGTTTAAAAATCTTTATCTAGAAATTACCTCTATCCCCAGACTTGTTTCATGCTTTTGGCATTCCTCAGTGAAAATCTCAATGTGAAGTCATTGTTTCTGGAGCATTAAATGGAATCTGGCCATGATTTCCATTCATTGAATATTAAAATAGTATGTGCAGATCACTATGATCAAAAAAAAATTTAAAGAAGCATGATTTATCACTAATAACATCCATGCAATAAATAAAAAAGACTCTTGTACAGCCTTGTTCCAGATGCGGAATATGTAAATTATGGATTTACATACTGTCCATCAAATATTAATGTTGTGTTTTTCTTAATAACACCAGTTTAGCCAATAAGTTTGAGTGCTATGATTATGATCTCCCAGGTTGAAAGCATCACCCAATGAGTTATTAGTTAAATTGTGAAATAAAGTTTATATTTTTTCTTGGAAAATGTATTAATGTTACTTATAGAAAATAAAAATAAAATTTTTTTATAAATTTATTCGATATTTCATCTTGTCTGTTCCTTTTTTTTTTTTTATTGAATTTTCTATTTTCTGTATGATTCACATAGAGATCTTTTCTAAATTTGACAGAGAGACAGTATTCATGTTGATTTTTTTTAAGAAGCTATCATCTGTTCTTAATGTTTTTTTTCTTTTCACCTTGACATTCAGTAGGATGGTTATCTTCTTTTTTATTGTCTTATTGGTGAGCTTAAAAAGTATTCATTTGGCAAATTATAACCTTCAGAAGTTGCAAATATTAACATAATAATCATATTGAATATGCCTTTTTTATTTGTACATTCTGTATATAATTAGAGTTTATCATATAGTCAGTATGCAGAGTATGGTTAAATTTTTGTAAAGAATATATATAATTTTTAATGAGTTTGAATAAAATAGAGTATCTAGTTACATTTTTGTAGTAGCTGAAAATCTTTTTACTATTTAGAAGTGGAATCAATATACTTTTTGAAAATATTAAAACTAGAAATTGTCAAAAGAGGAATTATAATCAGTTTTGTTTGTTTTTTTTTTAAAGTTAAAACTGTTTTTGCTAGGATTTTTTGTTACTAACCTACTTTTTTGCAATTTTGAAGTAAACAAGTAGGTTGTTTTTGTTTATTATTTTATGTTTAACTAATTAAAATTTGGTAACAAAAATTCTATTGAGGATTAGTGTTAATTAAAACAACTTAATAGATAATGGAGTCCTATATCTGTTTTATTTTGTTCCAAGATCTTAGCAGATAATATGAATTAGTGGGTATAAACTTTATTTGTTTGCAATCCTGTATAGTGGGACTGCTATAATCCTACATAAAAATATTTAAAACACATATTTATATATATAATCATCAACCATTATCAATCCACTGCAGGATGAAGGTCTCTCCAAGTTCAATCCGTCTTCTCCGATTTTTAGCTTCTCTTCTCCACATCATCCCTGCACACTTTCTCATCTCATCCTTCCATCTCACATGTGGTCTCTTTCTAAGTCTTTTGGAATCCAGTTTAAGATTTCAATTGTCCATCTATTATCATCTCTTCTAAACAATATGTTTAGCCCAACTCCACTTCAGTCTTTTAATTTTTTCAATGATGTCAGTAATACCAGTTGTTCTCTTACCATATATTGCATTTTCGGTCTCTTCTTGTTACTCCCAACATACATCTCTCCATACTTCTTTGAGTGGACTGAAGTTTCTGTATTGCTCTTCTATTAAGTGCCCCAAGTCTCAGATCCATAAGTAAGAACTGGTAAAACACATTTATTAAAAACCTTCCTTTTCAAACACATAGGCATATTTCCTTTTAGTATCAAATTATTTCTACCAAAAGCTCTCCAAACAAGTTTAATTCTGTGATTAATTTCATCCATTATATTTGGCATTTGTATTAATAATCTGACCAAGGTATTTGTACCTGTCTTTTTAACATTTATCTTTAGTCCTACTTTTATCTGATAATTCCTGCAACAGTTCCTGCAGTTCTAAAGCATTATTTGCCAAAACAACTACATCATCTGCAAAATCTAAATGACTTAAATAAGCTCCATTTATTTTCACTCCTTTAGCTTCCCATTTTAATCCACAAAATACTTATTGCAGCACTGCTGTAAAAAGTTTTGGAGATATGGAGTCACCCTGTCTTACATCCTTTTCAATGTTGATTTTCCCAGTATCATTATGTAATCTAATTGTTGCTGTTGCATTTTTATAAATATTCTTTAAAATATGACAGTATCCTGGATCTATACCTTGATGATCCAATGCTTTAATCACTGAAGAAATGTGTATAGAATCAAATGCCTTTTCATAATCTACAAACCCAAAGCATAATGGCAACTCATATTCATTTGTCCTTTTTATAACTTTTCTCAATACCTGGATATGATCTACTATACTAAAACCACTTTTAAATCCACCTTTTCTCCTGGTTGGTGGAAATCCAGTTCTCTGTACACAAATTGTAATTATCTTGGTAAAAATTTTGTATAAAACTGATAAAAGGCTGATAGGTCTGTAATTTCTAATATCTTCTTTATCACCTTTTTTAAATATTAATATTATTACTGCATTCTTCCAATCATCTGGTACATCTTTATCATTTAGACATTTGGTATATAACTTTGCTAAAAAAAATTTTATTTCTTCACCTGCTTTTTTTAATATATCAATTATAATTCCATCATTACCTGGAAATATGGTCTTTTAAAAAATTAAACATCCGCATCTATTATATAGTGTGAGAAGGACATTGAACCTTAAGGATAGATAAAATTAGCACATAGAATCTCAGCAGTCATATTTAGAACTTGATGGAAGATAACATGAAAATTAAAAGCTCTCTGAAAAGATAGAAGAAATTCTGGAAATAGAAAATTAGAAGAAAAAATAGGTAGATATTATTATGAATTTATTAAAAGTGAAAGTATTTGTTATAGGATAATTTATCACTTAATAAAATTGTGAAAGAAAAAAAAATGTAATAGAATGCAAGTTTATTAAGAATTAAAGAAAAAGAAGCACTTTAATCATTATTTATTGAAATACAGTACTCCTAGGTTAAACTAAATATGATTTATGTTTTTTCAAAATGTATGTATATGTGTACATATAAAATAATACAATAATTACATATATTTAAAAAATTATAAATAATATTAAATTTTTAAACAAATAAATCATATATAATCAATAATTCATTATAAAAATTAAAATAAACTTATATTTACTTATGATATAAGTTTTACAACTTGAGTTATCTCTGAAAATATTAATTTTATTAACAGAATGTTGCCAACAATTTTTTTTAAAATTCTAAGAAAATGAAAAATGATTTAAAGTAAAAAAAAAGTTACTGTACATCTGTATTATAATAAAAAAAAAGAAAATTTCTGATTGTTTTTATTTTTTAATATAGTATGAATATTGCTTCAAGTTTTAAAAAAAATATTGTTATGGATAAATATTGTGTTGAAATGACGATTTATTAACAATAGGTGTAAAGAAAATGACCATTTTAAAATGAGGGGTGCATTTTAATATGATACTATGGCTCTGAATTCTGGACCAAAGAAAAAAGACAATGGATATCAAAAATAATATTTGCATATTTGATGGATTAAGAATGTATTTTATTTCAAGACTAGTCTATATATTTAGAAATACAGCAAGTGTAGTTTTAGGAAAATATTAAAATTAAAAATGACCGGTGCCCAAAAGCATTATAAACCAAAAATATCATATCATAAATAAACAATGTTAATGATTTTTTTTATGAGAAAAAATTAATTTGTCACTTTAAATTCAAAATAAATTAAAATTTGATAAAAAAAATTAAAGTTTAAATTTAAAAAATTATTAATTAATGAATAAACATATACCGTATAAAAATATTTTGGTAGCATAATTTTTTTAAATATATATTATAACAGACAGAAAGATTCACCTGGATCTATAGATCAGATTCAACAATCAGCTGGTTCGATCACAATGTATGACCAACTTACACAAAGTCTTTATGTGATGATACACTTATCTATCGAGCCCCACTTGCCCCAAATGTTGCTGGCACTAGATATAACATACGGAACTCTTCATCAACAATCATAAGCTAACCAAGCCCAATGATGGTGTGCCAGATGTAATGGATGGTCAACTAACTTGCCGACTGTAATACTATGCAGATGTAGCAATCTGGTGTGGTATAAGTTAATATGCCTTAATTTATTGCCCCTAATGACACAATATGCAGAGACCTACCAGGCTTAGAAGGGGAAAAAGTTGCATCTAACTATGTTCAGATTGTGGGTCTTCTGATAGAATGCTAATGAGAACCTGATGAAATGCTTAACCAATGATTGCATACACTTTAATTGACTAACTCTATCCCTATTTAATAATATTAAGTGCTATTTAAGTTAGTTCATCCACTTTCCCCCTTTTCAATTCCGTTATGCCCTAATATTCAAACCCAGAGAGAATATTGCTTTTGACTCCTTTAACGGGTATGAACAGATACACACAGCAACTCCTGCACCTATATATAGGTTACAACTAGCATCTATTATATTTGTTTTATTTTCAAGCTTTTATATGATAAGAAAAATAGATGTGTGTGCATGCATAATTGTTTATAGACTGGAATGTCAGGACAACTCAATAAACCAGAGACTGGAATAATACAAACTCTTAAACATTTATTAACCATAATAAATATAAAGTATAACAACAATAGTAATGATAAAAAAAATAATAATAATAAGCATATGTACATGGGTCACATGTGAACCTCTACCGTTTTACTAATTAATTATTCTCCAGATCCAACCCTTATACCCCATGGTAGAAATCCACCTGTCACTCATTCTCTACAAATCATAATTATATAGAAAAATAAACTTTAGTAATTTAAGATAACTGAGATGCTGGCTAGCTAAATTATATATTTGCAGATGTTAACAATCTATTTAACAAGTTCCCCCAATTTATATATATGATAGAGATAGATACTAATTAATTAGTCAAACATACTGGGAAATATATATACAAGGTTAATCAACAAAATAAAACATAATATGTTTTCTGTATAAGTGTTGCAATTTAATCTATGTAAATAAATGTAGAGAATCTTACCTTACTATTTATGTGGATAACCTGATGTGAAGCAGGTGGGTTAATCTAAATTTTATTTACAATGAAAATAGAAAAATATCAAAGTGAATAATCCCCCCTTTCTTCTTTGCTAATTGTGAAAATACAACAGATAACATGAATTAAAAAAAATAAAACAAAAGTTTACAATGTTAATTTCTTGATTAAAAATTGTAATCGGAACAAAGTTCATAAAAATCATCCTAATAGAAGTAATAATAGTTAGGCAAGTTGTTCTTCAAAGCAGTTTCACGTAGTAAATCATTTTCCTTAGCAAGGATAGATAGGTACAATGGTGTCTGCTGTAGTTGTGTTTCATGGTAAACACCTTGATCCTCATTTGATTCACCATTAAGTATTCCAATGCTTGTTTACTTTAGACTACAGGCATCTTCTTGTGTGTTTACAATAAAGTAGAAAAATAAATATATAGAGGTTTAATGCAGCTGGTAGGAAATACCATGACGCACAATAGCATGTTTTGCTCTAGCCCATATTCATATTAAAGTACAATTCAATAATTATTTGTAATCATGAATTTATATTGGATATTATAGAATCACTTTACATATATATATATTAAGAAAATTATTTCATTTTTCTTTCTTTTCCAATTTTCAGCAGATTAATTTTCGTTATTCTTTTTGAAAAAATTTAAAATAGTAAAAAGTTACTCCAACAACTTTTAAAACATGCTTTAATTATTACAAAATTTATCAGTTATTCTTACTTCTTATTTCACTTTCTTTCCTCTGAATTTGGTAAACTTTTAGTTACAGCATTTGACTTTTTAAAATGTTTATAATTTAACTAAAAGAAAAAGCAAAACTCCATTTTAGCGTTCTAAATTTTAGTTTTAAACTCCTGTCTATTGTTATAGCTGCTATCTCTTTTGACAAGAAGAACGATTTTGTAAAAAGTTTCTATTTTTATATAAAACGCTGAGAATCTCCTGAAACTCTGATATTTTAAACTGCCTATTGTTTAAATTCATTTAGATTTTTATATGTATTGTTTAAATACATTTCATTTATTACAAATAAAAAAAATAAAATAATAAAATCAGTTTTATTTTCACACATGTCACCCAACTTAACCTCAGGATATCCCTAAATCATTTAACTATAAATTAATATTCAATTCTAAATTTAAATATATATATATACATTACAGTTTATTTAATCAATAGTTTATATTATAACGTTTTCCATTTTGTTAGGCCTCTACACGCTAATATAAATTGCGCACGAGTTGATCAAGCTATGTCAAAAAGAAGAAAGTTGTATTTCGATTTCTATTAAAAACATAGCTATATTTCCTGATCAACTCGGCCTTGTAATTGCTGAGAATTATGCTATCGACGACATCAGCTTTTAATTTATTTGAAAGGCGCCAGAGTTCTGCAAGAACCCACTGAACCGTCACATAGCATCTCGCAAATTAAAAAGAAAATATATTTTTAAACTAATCGGTATTGCATCATACTGTAACGAGACTTGTTTTTTTAAGATTATTATTCCTGGGCTTAGTCAAACATATTGGCAAAGGTAAATTACGTTTTTAAATCTTATTAAACTACTAATAGATTTAATAATAAAAAATAATAACTGTTATTAATAACGCACAAATGAAAATTGGTATTAGAAATATTTTTATTCTAATAGATTAAAAAAATGTTTGAAATAAATAATTTATCTAATAAATTGGAGAGAACACACTTAAATCAGACATGAATCAATTAATAAAAAACAATTTTACAATTACAGTTCACTTCCAAATTTCTTCTAGAAAGTTACTTAAAAATGAATGTCTCTTGCACAAGAAATTTAATGTCTCTATCAGGATTGTTTAAACATATTTTTAAGAATTGTTTGCAAACGTTACTTTTGTCACAATCCGGATAATGAAGCATAACTTACCGGTAAGTTTTAGTGAATTCACGATGGTTGTAGATAACTATGCATAGTTTTTCGGGGTTGAATTGAGCTCATGGCCTTTGATTATTAGTTGATGTTGCGGTCCATTCTCCTAGTCGGTCACGAAAGCTTTTCTGGCATACATCTTCAAGCACAATGTCTTCAGAAGCTCCGCTTCACTCCGCCATGCCGAATTACTTCAGCATAGAGCGATCTTGGATATTTTATTGTTATCCAAGACCAACTAGAGAAACCAATGAACAAGACATTCCTCCAACCAAATCGCTCCTTTTTATACTAGAGGTCCAGTTTTCAGACTTCTGCGCATATCTTTTGTTTGTCAAAATATATGTTGATAATCTTATATATTCTTTATAAAATTTATGTTACAAAGTCTTTATTTTTTTCAGCATAATTCTGCCATCTTTAATTAGTTGAAATATTTTTACTTTCTCTTATCTAGATTGGTAATTTGTGTCTTTTGTTCTCTCCAATTCTAACTTTTTCTAATTACATTAAAAAAAATACGGAAGAATAATTTAACTTTCATTGTACTTTTTTTTAAAAAAAAAAAATTAGTCAAAAAAAAAATCCAAATCTACTTTTATTTTTTAGCTTTTACTAAATGTCAATTATTTGCAACATATATAAATAAACGTTACAATATATATATATGCAATATTACTTTGTAAAATATTGATCGTATTAAATTTATTATAACATAATAATTTATTGTGTATTATATGTATATATGTAATAATAAGAAACAAATAATCTTCCCATTATTAATATAAATTCCAAATGGATTGGGTTCAATAAGTAGGCTTGATCTTTTTAGGAATATTTGCATTGTAAGCTACCCTTTACAATATATAATAATTTTTTCATTGATAGTCCACCATTTTGTTTCTTAAGTAGCAAGTGAATATTTTCTCTCAGAATTCATTGAACTAAAACATGAAAAAAAAAATTAACCAAGTGTACATTTTAAAATTTATTTTTGATGTATTTTATGTTCTATTATCCAAGTTTTTTTATTTTTACAATTACCAGCATCACTGTTATATTTTTTAAAACAATAATCTAAATGATTAAATCTTTTTTTTTTTTTTGCTGATACTTATTTTTTAACAGGTATTGTCTTAAATATTAAAAAGAAATTACAATTTTGATTTAAATTTCAGCAAATACAAATATATGTTTTAAATTTATGTTTAGTGTCCTTTAATCATATAAAGTTGATTATTGATTGCCTAATACATGGAATCATTTTTTCCTTCAAAATAATTTACAGTTATATTTTTTTAATTATGATTAATAAACTTTTTGCTGCAAGCCAAATAATGTTCATAAGAATTTTAATCTCTAATATTGATGTCCTTCACCAATTTCCACATGGAGCTACTGAAAGACTTTTAACATTTCATCCAAGCTTTCCATTGAAATTTATACTTGCTATACCTCAAATGAATACATCAGAGTATTCCTGAGATAAACCCCACTGTAAAAACAAGATCAGCCTTTTTCACAAAAATCTTTACCAAATTCATAAAAATCAACTTCAGAGTATCTACTATCATTTTCTCTCATGTATCCATATGTTAATCAATCCAGTAATTACATTTATTTTGAATAATTAATGTATCCAACATTGTGTAATATTTTGTAAGCCTTCTGTGTTGTTTATTAATGCTTTGCATAACTAATAAATCTATTAAGATATGTTATAGCACAATATAAGGTTGTATATGTAAATGTAATTATAAATATGTGATATAAGTTTTTGTCTAAAGAGTTGTGATGGCAGATTGTAGCTAGGACTTATTTATCTTTTTTTCTCTGCATCTCTTTGTATATATCTAGTTTTTTTATGCAGATATATTATTACAAATCATTCTGGTCTAGTATTAATATTGAAAGATCAAAATTGAGACCAGAAAACATCTAGTCAACTTGACTAATATCAGGTGACTAGATTCTTAGAAAATGTAATTTATATAATTTTATATTTAACTCTGAGTACATATTGCAATAAAAGACCTCATGAATATGGTATAAAGGTATCATGTTTATCTACCATGCTTATGATCTCAATTTGCATCTGTGATGATTAAAACTTATTGGAGTTTTTTTCCTTTTTTTTTTTTTCAGTAGAGAAACAAAGATGGAAAATTTCTCCAACCTGACATCTGGCAATTGGAAAACCCATTAGTCCATGAGGGATATTTACAGAGATCTTTGCCCTGAAATAGGCTGTTTAAAAACTTTTATTTTTTAACATTACACACATTACAGTTCAAAATACTACTTTTTGATCTTCTATATGATAATTTATTTTTTATCAGTTTTAATCAAATTAGTAATTGGAGAAAGTTTTTATAGGAGAAATATTTAATATATATTTGAGATATAAAATATTGTTTTTCCTGAAATGTGAATGAAATGGAATATATAAATACAATGACCATAAAAGGGGAGGGAAGTGTATAGACATTATCATTAAGGAGGATACTTTTTTTTAAAAAAATTCTAAGTTAAATATGATTATAGTAAAACAAGGATATGGAGTAGTATATTTAGCTACTCGAAATGCAGAGAATATAAAAGAATAGGATGAGAATATTTGAGAATGTTTACATAAGGATATATATAATTTAGAAAGAATAATTGTAAAATATTAATAATAGTTGATAAGAATAGAGCATTGTTTAATAAGGAGATTGCGTGAAAATAGATTCAAAGTACGTTACTGATTATGTGTTGGTAGATGATATGATATTATGAAAAACAAAATAATTAAAATGTTTAATGCAGGAGATTTTACGTTGATAGAAGTAATATGTTCAGAATATAAAGATACTGTGAAGAAATAAGAAGAAGATTAATTGTACAACAACTGAAATGTTGTAATAGAAAGGAATATGGGTTAAGAGAAAGTTGTAACAAAATTATTTTATGCATGATAATGAGATATAGAACAAAGTGAGAATTAGATTTTTATATAAAGGAAATGAGACAATATTTTAGCTTGTAGATATAAACTGGTAAAAATTGTTTTGTAGTTTATAAAATATTTACTTATATTTTAATGAATAATGTAAGGACTTGGATGAAAGAGTGTAAAATTTTGAAAGATTTTCTAAATGAGTTTTTGTTCAAGAAAATAGATAGAGTGTAATTTATTCATTATTAGCTAGTTGGTTAAAATATATTATTTATAGTATTTTTAGATATGAAAATGACTTGTATTAAAATGAATAGCAATATATTGAAGAATGGTTTTGAAAATATGGGAATGGACTTGGAGATTGTTAAGAATTATTAAGAGAATAGAGGATATAGAATAGGTGGAAGTTAAATGTAAAATCTGGTAAAACAGATATTCATTATCATCTTTATTTATTTATTTATTTATTTATTTATTTGGGTGATAAGTGGAGGTTAATATAAAAAGACTGTTTCTAAGCATGGAGATCTCCATATTAAGAATCAAGAGAATACATGTCATGGTGGCTTTTTTTTTAGCATGTATGACTTTGTAAATAATTTTTACAAATATAATGCAGTTATTAGAGAAGTATACAGAGATAGGAAATATGAATCAATGATGAAAAAATCTTAAGTTAATAAGAACTTTTTCTGGGAAAATTAAATATGAAAAATGGGAAATATTTATTTTGAATTATAGTTTTCATATTTAAGAAATTTTCTGAATGGGAAACAGTTGGGAATTAGAATTGAAAGAAAGAAAAATATGGAATGGGATTTATTTATAAATCAGTTTTGTATTATAGCAAATGTGAGGTATATGGAATAAATTGAAGATGATGACACCTGCTTCAGTATTTGGCAAGTGGAGTTTTATATTAGTTAGAGTGTTTGCCACTAATTATATACAAGATAAAAGGAATTTTTTTTTCAGTCAGAAGAAAATGGTAAGGTCTTTGAATGACAAATTATAAAAGTAGATTTCACTTACATAAATAGTTAAGCATTTTTAACAGTTATGCAAGCAATTATTTGGATGCCTGCAATCTATCCTTGGACAAATGTATACTTAAAATATTTTATGTGCATATATTATTGTTTTTGCTTAACATTAATGCAGATGATGTATCAATTCTATGCTTATAAATCTAACAGCAAAGTGTATATGAGTGTAAACAGTCAAGATCCTGAAGTTAGTTTGAAAAACAGCATCAATGCAGATATTGACAGTACTCCTTTGATGAATGGCGAAGAAGTACCTGCCGAATATGATAGCCCTTTTGACTGATCGATGATATTAAATAACTTATTGCATTCCATTATTTAAATGTAAAGATATTCTGTGATAGATATTTTTGTTGTTTTTTTTTTACATTATATTATTGTTGAAAACTTTGTTTATATATATATTTTAAGAAGTTTATTTACAAACATGGTATAACTTTTCTCAACTATTTTTTAATTTTACATATTTATTTTTAAATAGATCTCTGTTAATTGGCATTGATTTGAAATTTTTGTTTCAATTTAAATTCTAAATGCCACAACAAAAAAAAAAAAACCTGACCAGTTATTGTTTTAATAATGGGTATTTTTGGATTAGTCCTTTTTTTTTTTAATTAACAATTTAATTATTTTAACCAACTTGTATTAAAATTTATTTACTTTTAATAAAAAAGATATTCAACCCTACATATAACAACTTTTAATGGTATGATAATTTTTTATATTGTTAAATTTGTCATAATTATTACTTGCTTTTTTATATTTATTGCATTTTAATAATTAGAAGTTTTTCTATATTTATGAACATTTCACTCCATAATTATATTTTAGAATTTGCTACCCAATTTTTTTTTTTTAATTTTAGGAAGGGATATTGCATATTGCTTATATATGCTTTTGCAAATAATAATAATGATAATACCTTAATGAGTTTCGTGGTTACTTACGCCATCTATAGGAAATCAAATTAATTAAATTCAGGACTTGGATGTTATTTTTTTATGTTATAAATTTTGGCTTATTTATTTTTGATAATTTAAAAATATCTTCATTTTAACTATTTTTATTGCAATAAAGCTGCCTTCGTATATAAATAATCTTAAATAATATTTATTTATATCAACAATTAGAATTTTAAATTCTTTTGCTTTCATTTTTTTCTTAATCGTAATTTTATGTTATGGGAGTTTATCATTTTTAATCTGTTGTAATTATGCTCGAAAATATAAAATCATTTTATATAGCATAACAAGTATAAATATGTGTATATATTTACAAATATATATTGCTTTCCGCACCAATCTTAATACTAATGATATTTCTTTTCTAATTCCAGAAAACACAATAAAAATCAGTGATTATAAGAATACGTTTTGCCCTGCTTTTTATTTTCCAATTATTTCACTCTTTATTTAAATTGTAACTTTGTCATTTTTCACTTTTTTATATATATGTTAAAAATGAAGATTTTCATGGGAAAAGATGTATCATAATTCATGAAAGCTTTTAGGAACAGTCATATAGAATAATAAAATATAAAATTACGTGATTATTGTCTTCAACTGGCTAAAGATGCTATTAAGATGGTCATTGTAAAGATATATAAATTAATTAAGAATTGAGAAAGATATAAAAGTACATAATGAAGTAGAACAATAATCCTATAATTTCATGTTTTAATTCTTTTTATAATTCTTAGTCAATTTTTTATAGTCTTTGCCCAGTCAAAAGTAACTGTTATTTTGAAACATCAGTTAATTATATATTGTTAATATTCTACATTGTTGTTTCCAAAGCTTCTATGAATTATAAAGTATATGTATAGACACATTTAGTAATTGTAATTGAAGGAAATAAATTTTTTTGTTGTTGTTATTTAAAATGTGTGCATTTTAAAATTTATATATTCAAAAAATACAAAAAAACTTCACGAAAAAGGTATTTTTTTTAATTGCCTTGTAAATTAAAATGTGACATTTGTGCATTAAACTTACTCATACTTTGATTATTAAATATTTAAAGACATATCAGAAGATATGTTGTTTCAATCTTTGCATCACCTGATCATTTTTCCATACTGATAATTATTTTAATTGTGAACAGAAACTTTTTACATAAAAAATATGTAAATGAGGCATTTATTTTATATAGCGCTATGTTTATAAATTGTAATAAACTAAAGATCAGCCTTTCAAGCTAACTAACGTACATGTGCTTTTTATGAATATTAATACTAATAAATGAATACTTATTTCATTTCCATCACAAGATAAAGTCTTTTCGAAAGAATAGAATGAATCCACTTATTCTTCCAACCCAAATGCTTATATATGGGCAAATCTTAAAGTTTCATTTATGAATGACGTTTCGTAAATTCTAGAAAATTTCGTGGGTGTCATTCATTCAGACATAGTAAAAGGTAATTTAAAGTGATTGGTTTATCCTCACACTTTAATTACCAGTACTTAAGATTTGCCCATATATAAACATTTGGGTTGGAAGAATAGGTGGATTCATTCTATTCTTTCGAAAAGACTTTATCTTATGTTGGAAATGAAAATATTCATTTATTAGTATTAATATTCATAAAAAGCGCATGTACGTTAGCTTGAAAGGCTGATCTTTAGTTTATAAAAAATAATAATAATATATAGTCTTACAAAAATATTAATAATAAAATGAGTTTACAAAACTCTTTTGAAACATAGTATATCCACTACAATTGATGTTACAATTGGCCTATTTGCTTTAGTTCAGTGATAGAGTGACAAACTGCAGTTTAACATCCAAGGATCTTAGCCAGCCCTGTCACTTCTGGTGCTCAAACTTTTTATGAATTCCTGAGCAATAAAATCATTTGATTATTTATTTTATTTAATGTTACAATTTAAAAAAGTAAATATTTCTAAATATATATTACTCTACAATTGTATTTATGAGTATTAAATGTATCAGTTTACTTTATTAGTTTGTTTTTGGTATAAATTATTCGAAAATCAAGTTCTTTATTTTTAAAAATTAATTAATGTTTTTATATAAATTTACCATTACAGATTGTAGGGTCTGTTATTTTTAAATTCATTTAAAATCAATTTATTATTCCAAATAATAATTTAGTATATGTGTTCATTTATATTCCAATATATAGGGTCTCTACGTCATGAAAGGAAGTATGTACTTTATCGGATTTTAAATTATTTTTTATGAATCTAATTTTGAATTTAAAACATATCAGTGTCAGAATGAATAGCAAGAAAAAGTCATTGTCTCATAGTTATATTTTATGACAATATTATTATTTATTTGTGTATTTATATTTCAATTTGGATAATTTAGGATTACTGCACTTTTATGTTTATAGATATTATCAAGCTATTCATTGGAAATTTTCCCAAAAAAAAAACTATTTTTTGAAAATGCTTTTAGAAACATTGAATAAAATACTGTTATATTCTAAAATTCATTGGGTTCATTGTCTTTATTTTAGTCTATCTTTTTTTTTTTTTTTATTGCTCTGTGAAAAAATTGAATTATAAAAATATATTTTCATTAAGGAAGTATTATTAAATATTCCATTTTACAAGTCATATCATACAATTTTATCTTTTGTTCTCCCATCTTTGAACAAACAACTTTGAATTTTAACCAATAATTTCTTATATAGAAAAGTAGTGCAGTAATTGGAAATTATCTTTTAATGAAATGCTGTATTTTAACTCAGCACCAATGTATGAAACATTGTATGAGTTGTATTTTATAAATAAAGCAATTTTTTTTTTCTATATGAAATTATGTTAAGAATAAATGATTGAACATATATGTAATGAAAAAAATATTTAAAAAACTTTTATTTTATTTTTTACCTTAGCATTTTCTACCGAAAATGGTCTTTCATGACTATAATACTATTAATTAATGCTGAATAATTAATACATGTAACTGATATACAGTATACCATATCTGCAGAAATAAGTATTTGCTCTGTTTTTAGTGAAAAGATTGCTCCCAGAAGAAAAGACTAAAAAATATTGTATTTAATTAAATTTATGTCAAGAAGGAAAAAACTGGTGATATAAAAAAATTTGCACATTATTGCTTAAAAAGAAAAGGAAAATTAAACTGCATATTTAATCTAGTACTAAATTGGACGCCTAAGTGTAAGATATAATGTTATAATAAATGTTTTACAATCTAATAGTTATTATAATATTATACAGACTTCTCAAAGAAACTAGGTTGTGCTTTATGCATGTTTTTTGTCTTCAATGTTATCTCAAAGCATATATTAGCTGATTCAAGTTCTCCTACAATAGCTAATACCCATTAAACAGATTATTCGTTGCCTACCTGGTAAAATTCTGAACTTGCTTGCAAAAAATTTTATACTCCATATTGAATTTGAATCCCACATATTAAAGTTAGCTGTCTAATATACTAATCACTATATTCTAAGGTTTTACATTTTTACTCAGTGGCTACAAATGTTTACAATGCACAATCTGATATCTATATTATTAGTTCTTATATCTATATCTTCAGCCAATCTGAGATGAGATTCCAAAACAGGTTAACTGGCATCTGGTAAGTCTTTTTTTTTAATATTAAATACTATCACAATTTTTTGTTGTTGTTTTAAAGATTAAATAAAAAGCAATATAATCACTTGATTAACATTGGTGATGGGAATGTAGTGTTACTTTTTGATATATATTACAATCAGTCTCACATTTTATACATACGGTTGTAGACAATAATATGCCCCCCCCCTCCCAATCCCCAATATCTATGATCATATATTCAAAATGTAAGATTGAAGGAGTAGGTGTTACTCATAATTTCTGTGAATTATGGCACCTGATTAGAAATCATTAAACACCATAATTATCAAGCATCAATGAAATTAAGTATTTTCAGTCTAATAAAAAACAATTATAATTTATGTAAAGTCATTTGTTTTGAAATAGAATCTTTTTAAAAAATTGCCTAATACTGCGTTGTATATTAACACACAACTCATTTTCTTAATGAGATTACTAGAAACAAAATATACATTGGGTAATTCCTAAATAATGTAACCCTTTTATTTTCTCTCATTATATATCCATCTTAAAAGCTGTTTGATCATTGTTGTGATTGTTTGAAAAAACTTATAATAATATTTTATCATGTAATCAGAATGATGAAATATTAAATCTTAGTAAAATTTATCTGAAATAATGATTTTTTCAGAATCAGTATTAATTATTTGATAAAATAAAAAAAATATTCACAAACAGATATCTCTTAATAATGTTTCCAAAGTGACCATTTTGTGAAATAATAGGAATTATAAAAAATAATAATAATAATGCCTTTATTTTTAATTATTTAGTAAAAAAAATTTTAAGACAACTAATTGTTAATAGCATTATAAAGAAATATAGAGATTCCAATCAAGAGAAAGATTCACAAATGATTTATTGAATTCTTCAATTCAGTTTATATGTATTGAAGTGACAATTACTTATTGTTGTTTTTTTTGGTCACATGCATTCAAATTAGAAGTCTTAAATTTAGTTCTGAAACAACAGAAATTATATGAATGGTATTGAAGCTGTTGAAAATAAAATCCAACTGGCTTTACAATTAGATCTGTTTAGGATTCTACAAAAAAAATTGTATCCTATGCTATAATTTTTTAGTTAATTGGATTTGTGGTTGAACTTCTAGAAAGTGGAATTTGCTTTGAGGCACTTCTTAGATAGTGAAATTGTATCTTGAATTAATAGAAAGTCTCATATATTTACTAGGTTTTTCAATATAAATAATACAACATGTATATTAGGAAAAGCTTGTTTTAGACTTTAAAATAAAAATGTAAAATATATCATCATAGTATGCTGTGCCTGCTTTTGATTAACTGGTAGTCATACCCAAAGTATGCTCAATATACTATGTTAATATATTTTTATTTAAAAGTATTAAACAAACTTTTCTTAGTATACATGTTATATATATTATTTATAAATGAATTAAATTTAAAAAGAGTGTAGTTACCAGGTTTTATTTTTTATTTGTGATACAACTTGAGCTTCTGATATCTGATGGATGAATGTGTGAAAGAACAGGAAGTGACTACAATGGAAAAGAAATGTATTGGTAATATTTTTTATGGTAATATTTAATTGCATATCCAGAAGCTTAGTGTATTTTTTCTCTGGTCAGTGGCAAAGTATTTGCGATAAAATATGCTGATATTAAAATTAGATAGTGTCATCCAACTTTTCAGATTATTACAAAAAAAAAGTTTTTTTTGTTAGAAATATGGTGGAATTATGTTAGAACTATGATTTAATATTTCCCCTAAATAGCATGAGTGTAATGTAATCTTTTGTTACAAAAGGTTATGTTCAGTTTACAAGTTGTTTCCTGTTGTTTAAATGAAAAGTTAAACATACTGATTTTGTGTGATTAGGAATAAAACCCATTCTTTGAAAAAGATTTTCAAACTTCACATTTTTGTTAATAAATTATTAACAAAAATCTTTTTTGTGAATTGAATATCATTAGCATAAATAAATTTCATGCATTCTGTTTGGAAAATTACTGATAAATATATTAAAATAAATAAAAGCACTTCATTTTGTGTAGAACATGAGTCAGTATTTCGTCAAATAAATTAATGGTTACTTGAATTTAAAGAATTACATAGATCTAGACTTTTTTACTAAATAGATTCATAAGCTTAGTTTAGATTCATAAGGGTTGCCAGTATTTTGAAAGGTCCTTTAAGTGTGAGTTGTTAAATATATAACTTATTCATAGCAACTTCTCCATGGCCTAAATTCTGCCTTTTTCTAAAAATCAATGAGTTTCAATTATTAACATAATAAGTATTAAGATTTTTCTTTCAAACAGCTTCTAAGCAACACAGTAATATTGGGCAATGATTTGTGGTATGATTAGTATGTTTATTAAATTTCAAGCCTGCTAAAGTTTTGCATTCATTACAAAGTTTTAGAATAGTTTCTGTATTGTTCTGCCAAATATGCTTTGCTTTAGGTTTTAAATTTTTTATAAACTTTTGAAATGTGTATTCTATTCCTAAACTTTTCCTGGATTAAGATAATCAAGGACAAGTTTGTTTATTGACATTTACTGATTTTATTAAGATTAGAGGAACTTGTAGTTTAGCCTTTATGCTTTTTTTCAGTTCTGCCAAATCTTGGGTATATCTGATACACGATCAGTAATCTCCCCTGCAATGTCAAAAATAATTCTTTTAGATCTGCTTCTAGATCCAACATATATATATAAGATATCGGCCTTTCAACTGCATTTTATAAAGTTTTCCTGTGAAAACATCATCAAGAGAAAAGTTTTGTTGAAAAATTCTTGATCTTATATGTAAATATTGGCAATAAAGAATAATGCTGGTTTTATTCCAAACTTAACTGACTGCTCAACAGATGGACCTTTTGACAGCCACAGTGATAAACTTGTTAAATCTATCATAGCAAGAGAGTATGTGAGATTCTGTTAATGTATCCAAAATATATATTGAGTCCAGTTACCTTTCCTTAAATTTTGTTTTAATGCTGAGTGACTTTCAACTATGGGAATGTGAATTCCAAAAGTGATGATTTGGTTTATGTTCTTTATGGGAGGAATAATCTCAATTTTAATAGATTGGAACCATAAATGAACTGAATTGTCTCTATCTTATTTGGCTGAAAATAATGTATAAACTATGTTTTACTTAAAGCATTCTTTCTAAAACTTCAGAACTTGCTTTATTTTCAGTTACATATTCTCAAGCATTATTATGAGAATCTACAAATACAGGTATCGGAACAATGAAACAGCTGGACTGTATTGAGAGATTTGTAAACATTGTGTATATAAAGAATATTTATCTCAATAATAATTGCTACATCATTTGAAGTATCTTTAATAAAAGTTATATGCTTTGCTATGAAACATAGTCTAGGCATGCCATATATAATATGCCTTCTGTCAAAAGCCAATGTAAAACCAGAGATTTTAAGATTAACATTATTGGAATGAATCTCTTAAAGTCCAAATACATTCAAATTATGGTGTTTAATTAATTTATAGAGGATTTTTATTTTGATATGCTCACTGCAGAAGATATACTTGAAACTTTGGGTTTTCTACATTTGCCACAATCATGTGCATATGTTATTTCAAGAGCTAGGACTCTCAACTAGGTTTGATATACCTAACCTTCAAGATATTGCTAAAGTTTACATTTTTAACTTTGATGATTTAATAATTTTCTAGGTTTAACAAGCACGAATTCATCAAAAACTGAAGTCTTATTTTCAAGTGGAGATATTATATTTACATACTAATGAATAGTAATTGCAAAGAAGACTGGCATCCATTTGTCCTCCTAAATACACCTTTAAAACATGAATGTATATATACTTCATGGACCTAATTTAATTATTACTTTTGACAAATGTTTAGATCCCAAAGCAGTTTACTGTTACACAATATATGTTTAAACTGTCTTTAGAAAATTGGCTATTTCTCTAATTCTTCTATGTTGTACTTCAGATTGAATTAAACATTTGGGCAAAAAAATTCTTAAGACTTAAATCATAAATGTGCTGCTCATAATTGACGTTTACAGCTCATTTACATAAAACAATTACCGAGTCCTAACCATTTGTTGCCTAATGGCATGATGCATCATCTTCAAAAGATAACATCATAAATACCATCGTGAAGCATTTGGAGGATGTTTGAGCCTATCATGATACACAGTTTCTATAATTGGTACCTGAAAAAAAAAGCCACAATTTTTTTTGTGTGCAACTTATTCCCATTTAGCAATTTCAGGTGTTTTTTTATGTGGCCAAATGAACCTTTTTATATATTTATAATATCACTTTATCAATCAATATTTTTATGTTTCAAAGGTAACTTTATTCAAAAAAAAGTGGTTACATTGGTTATTGATTATACATAATGTTATACATAGGTTTACATAATTATTATATTAGTCTGTATGTTTGACTAGAGTCTCTTTGCACTTCAGATTTCCCTGGGTTTGCCTTTGCCCTTTTTTATTATATCCTTTATTATAAAGTGGCCTGAATTTTAAAAAGAGACCATGTTGCTGCAAAGTAATATTGCTGTCTCTTTCTCTTATTTTTTGCAATTTGTTTTTATAGGTGTTAGGGTGCCTTCTCGTGTTGTTCCCCAGTGTAAAAGTGCATCTGGATATTTTATTACCTAAGTTTGTATGAATTTGATTTATTAATTTACGATACACTACTCCTTTTCAGGGATAATGTTTTTGTAATTTATGTAAAATTTAAATGTGATATGGCTTTTCCTTTAAATCTCAATGTGGAATTCTGTAAACTATTGTTTATGGAATTACTAATCTGTAGCTATGCATTCTTTTGTGAGATTTTGGATGTCCAGTTCTTTTTTCATCATGCATATTTTCATTCTTCAGAAATTTGTTTGCTACGCCTTTTGGATTTGTTATAGCAAGTGTTTTTTTCATTTATTATAAGATCCATTTTTTCTATAACTATTATTGGATTATATGCACTAATTCATAAATAGCTGTTCTTTTATATCATTCTTATCTTGCAGGTTATTACATAACATGCTGCGTATATAGTCAATAATATGGGTCTGAAAAGTAAGTAATAAAATAATTGTATAAAGCAATAATTTACTATTTAATTTCATTCTCTCTATATAATTATCTATTTTACCCAACTTCTTTTTTTTTTTAAAAAAAATAGTTTTCTCATTTAATATTAACATTTTTTTCACTTTCTTTGTTTTTAATAGCACATTTATATTTTCTTCATGCTTTTTTCCTCTCTTTTACTAATTCTCACTTTTCTATTACTTTTATTCTTCTGAGTATTCTCACCTAAAATCCTATTTTCCACTTTTTCTACTTTACCACACCAGTCCTTACATTCATCACCAACAAACTCTTCCATGATTTCTTCTACTTTGATTCTTTTATATTCTTTTAACTTATTATTCACTCTCCAGCCACATATTTTATTATCCTTTCTACTTTTATTATTGTTTTCCATTACATTACTAACCATTTCTATTATTAAAAAAAATTATGATCACTATTGTATATTCTCTCTTCATTACCAAACTCTTAAATTTAATTTACTTCATTCATTCCCTCTTTCTCTACTAATACATAATCTATTGTGTTAAATATATTATTTCTAGATATGTATATTACCCCTCATAAATATTTGATAAATTACCAATACTTAAATTCATTCTCTGACCAAAATTCTTCAAAAGCTGTTCATTCTTATTACCTACATCATCAATTTTTTCAATATGCCCATTCACATCCCCTATAACCATTATTCTCTTCCCTTTTTCTTTGCAATTCTGTATATTCTTAACTAGGCATTCATATATGCTTCTTTTCCACTCCATTATAGTTTGATTATCTCCAATGGCCATATACACTATAGCCACCATCCATTTTTGGCTTTCTAACCTTATCTCAAACCACAAATGTTCTTGACACTTTACAGCATTTAAATATTTTTTTGATATAACTTCTATACCACCACCCCCTTTTTTTCTTTTCTATTTATACCCTGCCCTACCAAATCTTCCAGTATAGATTATTCTTATCTTAGATATGTTTACACTACTGCTTATATCTCAAGCCCTTAGTTTTTATCTGCTTTGTTTAATTCCACTTTCTGGTCCTCTATCACCTTGCATATTCAAATATCCAATTTTAACCAATTACTTCCTTTCTTACTATCCTTTTATAAATTCTTTTGACTCTTCTCTATTATATTTGTACTTAGTTTGTTTATCTTTAGTTTTACAGACTCATTCCCTCTCCACATCTACATTTATATCTGGATCAGTTATCCTTTGTTTACTTCTTACATCTCATCCCTTTTTAACCTTTTTGATAATACTGTAATTTAAAACCCTACCCTCTTCATAAGTTTCCTGAATATTTTTGCATAAATCAAACTCCCTAATGTTCACTTCCTTGTTTTGCTAAGTGCAATCCATCTTAGTATAACTCCCTCTTACTATAAAAATATTCCACACATTCACAAACATAACATTATTTCTGTCACATAATTTTTTCAATCTCATTTATAAAACATACCCTATCTAACATATATCTATTGTCAAATCTTGGTAGTAATTTAACTACTACTACTCTTTCTTTACCCTTATTCAAACTACTAATCAATTCTTTGTACTCATCTATTACTCTTTCCAATAGCTGTGACAAATTATTTGTCCGTACCATAACATAAACATCACTAATCCCCTATTTATTTACTTATTTGTAACATCCCTAATTCTAGTTCCAGGCAAATATACTCTTACATACCTATTTTTATCTTTTCTTGCAATTACATTTCTACATCCTCTAATTATGAGTCCCTTATCAAGATTGTCTCATAGTTTACTTCCCCTACTTCATCTGCAACATTCTCTTTTAACTTCTGGACTTCATTATCTACTTTTTACTTATTTCTATTCATTAATTTTTTGATCTTCTCACGCTTCTACATTCTTTACTTTTTTGCCTAACAATTTCCATTGCATTATTTATTTTATTATTCATATCTTGTCACTCCATTAAATATATAATTATATTTTATTATTCTTATCTACATTTTCCTTCATTTCTTCTGACTTTATTTTTAAATTACACTCAAAAACCATTTTTTCACCTCTTTTATCACATCTGTACATGAGCTACTCAACCATACACCTTTTTTATTCTTCCTAATTTTATTTAATTACTTCAGATGGAAAACCTTATCACATGTACACGCTACCAAAGCACATCGAATTTTCTTCTGATCTACGTTGTGGGATACCATTGTGATTCATATTTCCTTAGTTTTCTAATTTCCCTACTCTATATTTAAATTTATGATTTTTCTACCACTCTCCAAATCTTTTTATACAAAAAGAAAAATATATATATATTTTTTAAATGTTGACCACTAAACACATGCTCGCCTAAACTCTCACCTCAAGGTTACGCTCTCCCAAATAAATCACTCTCCTACTTATTAATTGAAAAAATTTTAATAGCAAACGTCTGAAAATCTAACTAATCTTATGTATGCCTTAGTTTTAAGACCTCCTTACAGTAAACAAAAAAAAAATTTTTTTTCTTTATATTTAAAATGTCTGTATCGGATAACTTTCCAAACATTAGCAATATTTTTATACATTTTTCCAAATCCAATTAAATCTAGCTCTCTGTGCTCCAATTCTTTTTTCTCATCCACTCTCTAAACAAATATGCTCCAACAAGAAATTTGTCTTGATGTTATTAAAAATATATAAAACTTTTAACTTATCTTGCAGAGCAAAAATCAGTCATTTCAGCACAGCAAGGCAGTCAAAGGGTCATCAAAAAGGTTTTGTGATATGATGTGATGCACTGTGACCTCCTTATATGGAGTCAGGAATCTCAGCAACTATGCCCAGAGAAACCTCTTAGCCACTTTCCATTCCCTGCCCTAAGTTATCCCATTTCTATAACATAATCTTTGTTAATTCTATGGCCTTTATATCTAAATCCCTCATCTTTTCCCAAACCCAGCATAAAAACCAATAAACCACTTTCTGTATAATCATTTTGTTCATATTTATTCTTCCACAACTTCATTATTTGTACCCTTTCTGCTTTCAGGCATTCTCATTCAATTAACAGATGTCTAATACTATCTATGCCTTCTTTACACAACTTGCAGACTAAATCACTCATATTTTTCCATCTGCGTGCATATTCCCTTGTTGCTAAAGATCCCGTTCGAGCCATAAACAGTAAATTGCTTTCCTTGCTATTATCATAAGTTAATTTGTACCCAATATTCTGTCAACTACTATATATTGTAACGGGTTGGTGGATTCCATAAGAGATAGGGGGAGCACATCTTACTATGGTCGGACTTTGGGTCTTCAGATAGGATGCAAGTGCTTACGTGATGAAATACATAACCTATGATTGTACCTACTTCCAATAGACTAGCTCTACCTATTTTTATTAACTTAGATACAATTTGGGCCAGTTCATCCAATTCTCACCCCTTTCTAGCCACATTATACCACAGTATTCAAACTCAGAGAGTAATTGCCTGAGCTCTCTTATCAGGGAAGGAGATCACACTAATAGTAGTTATTGCACCTCTATATAAGTGATAATTAATTACCAAAAATCAATTAAGCATAAGATATATATAAAAAATATGTATGTGCAGTATAAGTATATATGTATTAAAAGTTATAATAAATGACTTAAATTTGTATATGTATTTCCTCTATCATATTAATAATATTGATAAGTGTAAAACTAAATAAGATAATAATGTCTACAACGGGTATGTGAATAATGAAGAACTATAAAGCTGATGGTGGATATTGAAATAATGATGAGTTAGAGACCAAATTAAAATAACGAATTATATAAACATTTATTGATTAACAAAAAAAAAAAATATGAATAACAATTAAATCTAATACATGTAATTTATTTTGTCAAGGATGAATTTCTACCATATCGATATCTATAATGATATTAATAAAAATAAAACCCTTGCCCTAAACCCAATGGTAGAAGTTCATGTACTTGACTAATTATTTACAACAACGAATAAGTAAAATCATAATATGTATATGTGATTTTGATTTTAGCTGGCTAATTTAAAATATGTATACAAGCATAACAACAACAAAAAATAATCTTTGTTGTCTAGATAAATCAATGATTATAAATTATTGATTTATAAAAGCAATACAAAAGTAAGCTTAATTAATAATAAATAATAAAAAAAAATCTATCATTGTGTTTTGCTTAATATAAGATGATATTAAAATTTCTTACCTCCTAATTTACTGTATGTTGTCAAAAGTTAGTCAGATGAGGCGGTCAAAACTTAATTTTTTTATTCTTATACAATTATAGATGATAAAAAAATATATATAAATTTAATCCCCCCCCCCTATTACTCTCATACAGAGTAACTCCAAAATTGTACACATTAGCTTCCATTTGTAGAAACGAAAATAATACATAAAATTTACAATAGACAAAATAATAAAGCAAAAATCACAATTCTTATCCCATTATGTTAATTAAAGTTCGATAAGTCTGCTGGAAATTGTTCATTTATTAAATAAATTCCTAGGAATGGAGATGAAGTTTTGCTCCCACGAAGAATAGAAGTTTCTTGTCTGAGTCAAAAAATAATAATGTTCTCCAATTATCCTGTCTTGGATTTGTTTAGGCATTTTATTTAAAGCAAAGATGGTTTTTAAGTTTCTCCTAAATGAGCAGGTAAAATCTTTAAACTTTCATGGCTTTATCGATGACGTATTATTACCCCATGGTAAAAACTTTTCAGCAAGCAATCATGATATAAAAATAATATATATTTATTGATTCATTTGCTGCTCAAGATTTCAATGACGATATTATTATTTATCAAAACAATTAATTATTAAATATTACTGCAATGCACAAATTTAGCTAAAATTTGTCTAATCAGCAAATAATTTAAATCTTCTTACTTTCAAATTATTTCTTTCCCTTCAAATGATTGCTTTTAAATTTCAGCTTTTGGTCATTTTGATTAATATTTTAAAAAAATATTTATATATTTAAATTTGATCATTCACATCCATTTTGTATTCGAATTTATTTATTTTTAAGCAGAAAAAAATAATAATGTTCTATCTTCAAAAGCAGAAAACAATTATAACAATTAATACTGCGTTGTAGGTTGCATGAAGTTTTTTTAAACATTTTAACCTTGAAATTTCCTATTGTTTAAATGACATAATATAAATAAATGGGATTATAAATAAAAATAATAATTTATAAATATTTTAAATTTCATTTCCACAAATGGTTGCCATGTATTTTGATTTTAATTCTGTCATTGTTTTTATTTTATTTATTTTTTTTAAGTTTATGTGTAAGTTTTCTTTTTTTATATAGTCATCCCCAATTATTAACATATAATACGTTTTATTCCATAGTTAATATATCTATCTGTTTCTCCCTAGTAATTTAATGGCTTTTATTACTTCTTTAGAAATAAAAAGATGTTTATACACATGTGTATGTTGGAAAGAAAAAAATGTTAAAATGCCAATTTGCTTGGCAATTTATTGGTTAAGCAAATATGTTATGAGGCTCCAATTGGTAGAGTGTCTTAAATAACTGGATGGTGTGGCAGGTTGTATCTCATCACTACAATATATTTAAACTTTTTTACTCTCCATACTAGTTCTCCAACTCCTTATTCTTTATATTACATTTATTCTTTTATCCCATTCCTTACTATTATAACACTTAACATTTCTTCTAATACAATCATCCCACTTTTGTACAAGTATACTGACATAAATTCTTTATCCAAATCTGCATACTGTATTACCTTTCTCACCCATCTTGTTACCTGCCATTATTCATAACCCAATTAAATACTATTTTGGCTATTCTTTTATCCATAAACTGCAATCTATCGAACATTTTCATTTTGCTTTTTGTATCTTTCATATAAAAACTTGACCATTCTATTTCTCCTTGAATTGCCTCCTTTGTCATCCACACATCTGCATCTAATGCATGTCTTCATACTTCTTGTATTTTTTCTAAATAATCTAATACCTCTTTACTAACACATCATTATCATATATTAATCCTGCTACTGCCACTCCCATATAATTCTAGCTACATCATATTTATATGAACACACTGTTACTTTCTTTATCAATTGTTTTCTTTTCTTTGCTTCATTTATCTTTTTTTTTTCCTATTCATCCAAGCAATTTCTCTAATTACCTAAAACTATTCCAAATACTTATATCTATTCACCACACTTAACTTTATATCCCCCAATAAAAATTATTTGTCTTCTCTTTCCCCGGTATTAATAATCATTACTTTTGTTTTTTCTTCACTAAATTTAATCCCCATCTCTTTATCCACCCTTGCACATGTCCTCAGCATAACTTCCATATCTTCCCTTTTTTCTGCACACAAAAAGACATTCACAAATAAAAGACCCAAGAATGTATATACTCCCTTGCCACCTCTTAATGGTATCTTTCCTTCCTTTTCCTAGTCTTTCTCCATTTCTCTCAAATACAACAAAAACAAAATAGGTGATCTAGGGCATCTTTGCCTTAATCCCACCCATTTTTAACTTTAACTGATTCTATATCCCCTAATTGATACATACAGTAATTATTTTCATATAATTTCTTAATAATTTCCACTAAAGCTCCATCCATTCCCAAATCTACTAAACTTACTCATAATCTATTTCTATTTACTCTATCATATGTCTTCTTTATATCTATAAAAACAATATATAACTCTACCTGTATTCCTACTCATATCCATAAATTGTGTAACTACAAATAAACTATCTCTTATACACCTATTCGATCGAAAACCTTCTTGCATTTCTCCCACTATATTATTTTCTTCCATCCAATTTGCAACTCTTTCAGCCACCACATATGTTTTATTTAATGTTATTTATTAGCCCCCTCTTTTTATTTTTTATATAACTAATTTATATTACTAATAAATTTATTATTTGAAATTATTATTGCAATTCTAATTAAAGAAAAAGAATTTTTAAGCCAAAATCTTTATTTATATACACTTTATATTATTTATAAGGATAGTTTCTTTGAGTTTTTTTTCTCTTTTATCATTTATTTTAATACTATTTTTCTCAAATGTCCAGTTGAATGTAAATAAACTGGTAAATATATTTTATCATTTGTATAGTGAATTAAACGACTTGGTAGCATCAAAATAGCTGATATTAAATCAACCATGTAACAACTACAAAAAAATTATTTTAGTAAATGTCCACAATGGATATTTCATATATGTATGGAAGTACTTATGAGAAAATAATATTTTTAATACATGTGGAAAATTAATTGTGCATAAATTATTAAATCAACCAAAGAAAACACAGGATCCAGTAATGCCAGCTTTAAAACTTTCTATTTCAATACAGAACTTTTTTAAAATAAAATTAAAAACATATATAAAGCAAATGAATGTTTTATTCATGCTAATGGATTTTGCTGACTGCTACATAATCACTGAGCTATGGTAACTGTATAACATTCATTTTAATCTATAGACATTTTATGTGCTCTATTTAAATTCTAAAATGACTTTTCTTTTACCTGAACTCATTATTTATTTAGCCATTGATTTCTTGGTTATCACATTTTTAAATATATTTTAAATTAATAAATATTTTGCAAATTAGATTTAATAATTTAAATTATATTGTATTATTATGATACTAAATAAAAGATTTTGAAAAAAAGAAATAAGTAAATGGATTCATTCTATTCTTGATTCTTTGATCAACATTTAGAATGCTTTTAATTCATAACCTTGGGGAAGGATGATTTACTCCTTTGTTTACATATACATTGAACCATGTTTAATTTAAAGTTTACATATTAAATATTATTTAATTATTACAATTAAGGTATTAAAAATTTTATATATTGTCTTCAATCTTATATAATTGATTATGAGTTTTATAAGTCTTAACTAACAATGTTGACAAAGATATGCTTATAAATTATCATAGCTCCCAAGAAGAAAGTGCTTTTAATTCCTAGTCTTAATTGGGAGGGTGATTTACTCTTTGCTTACATATATATTGAGGTTATGTTTAATATCATAACATAGTGTGTGTGTGTGTGTGTGTGTGCACATATGTATAAAAGCGTGAAATGAAAAGAAGAGATAAACATAGACAAAATTAGATAAACAATTATTTACAAAACCTAAATAACTTAAAACAAATTTTTCGAGTAACAATGTTAATTGAGATTTTTGAAAATACTGAATATTATTTAAAGTTAAATATGTAAAAAAAAAGTTTCTATTTAATATATATTATTTTGTTTGATCTCTGATTTTGATAGGAATCTAAAATAGGGTGGATTTTTGTAATATATATTAATTAGAGAATTCTATTATTTATTTTACTTGAATTAAGTAAGAAATGTTTTCTTAATTAAAACTAATTAGTTTTGATTAATGTAAATTTTTAAAAAAAAAAAAAAAAACAATAATTTGGTTTTTTTTTTAAAATATTAATGAAGATGAAAAATATTTAATTACTCTGCTTTTCGATTACTTTGTTTATCTAAAAATACTGGATACAGATGAAATGATTATATTATTAGATTGGAAAGAAATGTAGTTGAAGACTGTCAAAATTTATTATATATATGCATTACATTGAACATTAGAATAAGAATGGAGCCAACTAATCGTAAATATCCCAATATATGTGGTATATATATATTTAAGTAATGACATTAACTGTTTCATCAAAATATTCTAGAACAAATACCAAAAAAACTCCATATGCCCATACAAACTACAAGCAAAATCCCTGCTACAGCCAGCTTGTGGCATTTTCCACCATCTAATAAAAAATTTAATATGCCTATACAAATAAAGTCCTTGCTACAGCCAACCCACAGCACTCTCCACCATCTCAAGTAGCTACTTACGGTGGCAGAAAATTCCACAAGCCATCCACAGCAGACTTCATTTGCATCCCACATAGGCATAGGGAACTCTTCAGTGTCCATTCCAGAATATTTTCATTATTATATTTATTTTATTTAATATTATATATGTGTGTGTGCTATAATAATAAAATATTATGGACTAGATCATTAAATCACTTCTAAGTAACTGAAAGGAAATTAAATCCTCTATGGATTACTAATTTATATTAGGTTTAAAATCAGAATGCCTCCCAAAACAGGGAAATCCATAGAAGGATATTCTACACCATCAATATTATTAAATAATACCATGACTAATTTAGTAGAATATGAACTCTTATCTATCTAGCTATTATAAAATTTAACTTATTATTTAAATGGTTAAAATTTATTAGAAGAGAGACTGAAGGCTGGATTAATAAATAACAAAAAGAAAAATATTTATTATACAATAAGACATATAAAATATTAAAACATTCAATTATAAAATAATAAATACTTAAATATTACCATTCTTCAGGTGATCACACATTTTAAACATTAGAAGTTATACAAGATAAAAGAAGAGGATAAACGAACTTGTCAGCCTTGGCTAATGGACCAAACCTGGAGCTAGATGAGGCTAGATTCCTAATTCATGTGTTTATTAGGCCCAAAACTAGAACTTTCTCCCATCCATTAAACAAATAATATATTACATCTTTCACTTAAGAATAATCTAAATTTAACTATGAAGATCTTTCATACACCCTATATATTTAATACACAAACTTTGTAATAATTGCATACTATACAATTAACTTACTATATCAAATTATAAATATTTTTATAGTCTTTGTTACTCCTTGGGCCAGGATAATCATTAATCAATGGAATTTCCAAACCTTATACATAGGTTTGAATTACTTTATATTCCTAACTAATTAAGCCCATGACACGCTGCCTTAAAGCATTAATATAATCTTTGATTTTATTTATAGTTATTTATGTTTCTTTCATACTTGCATTAATTAACCATCATGAGTTTCTTATACTGCTCTTAAGACTAAATTATTGGTCTAATACAACTTTTGATATTTCTGTATACATGGCTTGCATACCTCATTTATATGTATACATTGAAACTTTCTTATAGACAATGTTATCAAATAAAGTTTGATTTTTTAAAGTAAAAGTTGTATCAAAGTCTCCACTTTAATCTTTTTTTTAAGCTTACATTTTTCTTCATATGTTTGATTTTGCATATGTAGTCCATTCCAGTATTTGAGATGCAGTAAATCCATCCCTGAAAATTTAGAATCATTAAGTTTTGACTTCTTTAACTGTTTCATATTTCAAATTATTTAATTCGCCTCTAAAGACAAATATTCAGATGAGAGGGGATTTTCGTTTAACTATTACTTGCAAACATAAATTTTTAACATAGGTTAAGCACAACTCAGAAATTATGGTTAAGTTGATCACACATCAGGCCAAAAGTAAATGATCAATCCAGGCTACATTGGTTGGAACACACTGGACTTAACCATCTTGGGCAATATTAATTATTTTATAATATTTGTTTTTGTTCATAACTTGACTGCTAAATAAAAATAAACTTAAAGTTTTAAAAGCAGTTAATGATGAATGTAAAAAAGACAGACTGGGAAGAATGTAAGCTTTCAATAAAATTTTTAAATCATTTTATTTAAACTATCATTCTTTAAAAATAAATATATCATATTGATCACCTTTCTAATCATTTTCCTTTAGCTAATTTCACCACTTAACAATAATAAAAAATAATATTTGCCACAATATAAAAACCCTCTCCTAACAAAATAAACCTGAATCCCTTCTCTCTCAAAAACTTCATTTTATTTCAAACTTTTGAAGACTTTATAAGCAAATTTAAATTTGTAAACTAGAAGAAATCTTTTTCTTTTTTTTAAACTTATTTGTCTACTAATTTTTTTAATCATTGTTATTAAAACTAATACCCAAAAGTAACCAGCATTAAGCCACTCTTGTGATCAATTATATATCTTGTTTTGCAACTGATATATTGCCCTTTCACAAGGCTAGGAATAAAATAAGTCAATTCAGACTCTTGACATTGGATGATTTTATTTCTACACTCAATATATTCCCTTTTTACTTATAACTTTGACAATGAGCTAGAAATTCAGCAAGTTTGAAATCACACTTTTTATTACTAAAGTAAACTGACTAAATATTAATTAAAAATTAATCTTTAAAATGTGCTAACATATGAGCAGGAGAGGTATCAAATTTAAAATCACCTTTTATTACTAAAGTAAACTTAGTAAATGTTAACTAACCGTAATATTGAGTAAGACATATAAACAAGAGAGCTACCAAATTTAAAATCACTTCTCAATACTAAAGTAAACTAAATAAATGTTAACTAAATACTATTTTAATTTCTCAACGATATTGCAACTACATTATGAGCCAAATTGTGCAATATACAGTTGTTAACTAGGGATCCTTAGTTTGGGTAGCTTTTTGCAAATGTCAAGAAAACTCTACTGAACATTCAATTTTAACTTACAATTCATAATTATCATTTCACTGGGAGTTCCTTTCTACCATCTACTTTGTAGTGAGCCTGGGATATCTTTTGATTGGTGCTTTATCTCAACTTACATGAGGATTTTGATCAAAGCACACATCTACAGTTCAGTTGACTCTTCCAAAGGAAACAATCATACAAATATTTACAATCCATAATTAGCATACATACTATAAAACCTCACATCCTATATCTTTACTCTTATCAAACCATCTACTCATCATTACTAGTTAAGTGGACATTTATATTCTTTTTTGTTTCTTCATTACACAGTTCAAAAGCATTATTATTATCTTGGCAAGTAATAGTGAATAGGCCATCATAAATTTCTTTAAAATTTTTTATAGACATGTCTTTCAGGATGACTTATGGGATTATTCTGCATCATAACTTTATCACCTAATTGAAAAATCTGATTAAAGTCTTTTGCTTACCTTTTCTTAGATCTCTTACTGCCATTAATCTATGTCTTGCTTTGGTCATGTCTTACAAAACTATGTATTATATGACCAGCGTAGAACACTTGTCTGGAAGAGGAGCGATAAAATGAGCATTTTTCAAATCTTCATTATCTCTTCATACAGAATAATAATAAAACTATAACTAAAGAAATTATATTCTGTAAATATTATTTTTTTCCATGAATATAAAATCATATGTCAATAACTTCACTTCTATGATAGCCATGATTCTTAATTTCATAAAGTATATTATAAAATATTTAAGTGTCTCCTTAACTACAGTCCCTTTGTGTCAAGAAATATATTTTTGATTATGTGTTACAATCTTTTTTTTAGTCAATCTTTTTAATACTGGGAAATGTAAATAATCAATAATATGTTCTTCGTTAGATATCACACTCTTCTTCATATTTTAGATATATTTAAATATCCAACATAAACACAGCAAATATTATATTCATAATATATAATTAAAGTTATAGAAATATTTTAACTAAACATTTTTACTGGCGGTTTTCCTTTCCACCTCAAAATCTTTATTTGTAATCTTAATAATTATTAAGATAAAACAACATACGTTTTTTTTTTTTAAAAAAAAAAAAATCATGTTTCAGTAAATTATTTTTATTTTCCATTCATACATAATTTCATTATCTAAGTCTTTAAAGAGATAAAGCTATTCAAATTTATAACAGTATTTATCTGGGATTAAGCTTTCCCTCTCTCTTTGTATTTGTCAATTACTTGCAGAGTTTTCAAAGGGTATAGCAAAAATTATCTGTATTACCACCTATCTTACTACTAATTTCCCATTGGAGTGGATGTTTAATTCGTTTCTAGAGACTTTCTTTGCCATTACAGCTGTGACTCTTTTAACATTTACTTTCAACCTTTCCCTTAGTCTACAATATATGATCCTATAAAGTTGTGCTACATATTTAGAATTAGCCATTTGGATTTTAAATTTTTTCATTCCTTCTATATTATCATAAAACTTACTATCTAAAATGTCCATTTCTTTGGAAAAAATTTCATTTTCAAACCATACTTTATTTATTGTTTTCCTGAAAGTTTGTGGTGATGGTGTTTTAATTCTATTTTTATTATATACAGTTGAATGAATTTGGAATATTTAAATTAAGTTAATTTTTTCTAAAGACATTCTATAGTTATACTAGATGATGGAAATAGTCTAATATAAAAATACATACTTTATTTATGCTTAGTTGACTGTTTTTAGCTTTTACTTCTTTACTTTGTTGAAATTTTTTCACATTTGAAAGCTTTGTATCTAAGCTTTGTTGCTCCTTTATATATTTTATTTCTACTACATTATAAGAACATTCTATTTCTATCTTTTCCAACTTTTCAACAATAGTAGTTGTTTCTAAATGAACCTGTTCTAATACTCTATGATACTCTGTTTTTCTTTTATAGCCTATTGTAACAATTCTATTTTACTTTCCTGTTCAATTTTATTTTGCTATATTTCTTGGCATGCTGCTTCAACTTTATTCTCAATGTGGGTTAAATTTCCCTCTAAATGTTTTATAATTTCTTCTCTCATTATTCATATTCACTTTTAATTTCAGATTCCAACTTTTCAAACATTTCATTTTGTTTTTCAAATTTTATAGCTATTTCTTTATTTTGACTTTCTATTTTTTATAGTATTTCTCTTTTTTGATTTTCAAACCTTGGAGCTATTTCTTTGTACATCTCTTTATTTTGACTTTCTATTTTTTCTAATTTTATGGTCAGCTCTTTGTTTTGATTTTCAAGTTCTCCAAATTTTTCTAATATTTTATTTATCATTGCCATAAACTCATGTTTACTTAAGACTTATACTTGATATTTACTTTGTTCCTCACTAAGAAACATTTTCTAACTCTTTCTGGAGCCTGCATTTCTGTTTCTCAATCTAGTA
The DNA here is from genome assembly GCA_028023455.1 of Epiperipatus broadwayi. Classification (NCBI taxonomy): domain Eukaryota; kingdom Metazoa; phylum Onychophora; class Udeonychophora; order Euonychophora; family Peripatidae; genus Epiperipatus; species Epiperipatus broadwayi. The sequence continues at coordinate 751,753 of JAQFVV010000053.1, read as the reverse complement.
AGCATCTAATTAATCATAATATTTAACTACAATATTCACTTTTTTTAATAACACTATTTACAAATTATTTACACTTAATTTCTTATTCAATGGATTGATGTGACCATAAATCCTTTTACTCTGTAGCCCTACTACTATCTGATTATTTTATTACCTGTCATTTCACTAGTTTGCCCCACTTGTACACATTTGATTTATATTAATTCCTTTTTTTTTTTAACAACAAAATTCAAACAATATTATAGGATTCCGTTTAATTTAACTGTTAGTCTTCTCTCTGTTGCCACATTTCTCACCTAATTATTATATTTTTATTAAATAATCAGAGTCACTATTGAGAACTCATGTTAGATGCTAATTTATAACAGAGTGGTAAATAAATTTCAAGCCCTATGTTTTAATGCACCAATTGTAAGGAACTTTGTATTTTTACTACTAGATACTCAGGCTTATTCTCAAGCACTCACATTGGATGCCAATTGTGACAATAATGCTTTTGTACTGGCTAATGAAGGAATAGAAAAAGGGAAATAGATCTGCTCTTTGAAACTTGTCAAAGAGAACTTAACTAGTGATGATGAGTAAGTTGGTTTGATAAGGATAAAGATATGGGGTGTGAGGTTTTATACCATGTATGCTAATTGTGGATTGAAAATAATTATGATTAAGCCTTTTCTTTGGAAGAGTCAACTGAACTTCGGGTGTATGCTTATGCTCAACCCCTATGCAAGTTGATGGTGGAGCACCAGTTAAAAGATATCCTGGGATCACTATAAAATAGCTGGTAGAAATGAATATAACCTTTGAGATTTTCACATTTAAATCCAAATAATAAATGAAACAAGATGGGAGTAAGTATTTAATTTAATTGTAAATTCTACTAATGGCCAGGCCTAATATAATAATAAAATATTAAGGACTATGGTCACCTTTCCAGACTATTAAATTACTCCTAAGTAACTGAAAGGAAATTAGATCCCCTATGGATTATGAATTTATATTAGGTTTAAAACTGGAGTGTCACACAAACTGGGAAATCCATAGAAGGATATTCTACACCATCATTATTATTAAATAATACCATGATTAATTTAGTAGAGTATGAACTCTTATTTCACTAGCTATTAAAAAATTTAATTTATTATTTAAATGGTCAGAATTTATAAAAACAAGAGAAGATTAGATTAATACATATATATTATACAATAAGATATATAAAATATTAACACATTAAGTTATAAAATAATAAATACTTAAATATTACCATCCTTCAGGTGACCACACATTTTAAACATTAAAAGTTTCATCAAAGTCTCCACTTTAAAATTCCTTTTATTATCAAGCATTAACTTTTCATATACACTGAATTATTATAATTTATGCTTAATATAGATGATTATCTATCCAAATACTCAAAATTGTTACAATATATAAAAGACATTTTGCAGGTTCATCCATGTAAGATTTTAATTAGATATTCCAACATTTTGACTTGATCATACAAGCCCTCAACTGGGAAATGAATACTATATAATTGCAGAAGCGCTATAAATATTGTTCACTATAATTGTTAAAATTCCACAAATAGAAAAAAAAGTATAAAAAATTGAACAAATGAAAAATTAATAAACAAATAAAAAATGCAGAAACTTCAGAGTAATTTGTTTTTTGAAAAAAATTTCCAAGTAGGAGGAGGTTTACATTTGTTATTACATGTATTGATAGAATTTGGTGTTTTTAGTATCTCATTAGCTTCTCTGATTTTACAACGGTATATGTTTCCACATCTGGATAGGATCCTGATCTTAGAAAAGTCAATATTATGATATGGATGTTGCTTCACTGCATTAGCATGTTCATCCCTTCTAATACTGATGCAACAATTGCTCATACCCCCATAAACCTTACAAATGCCACATGAAATCTCAAACTCCCTGAGCCTCAAGAGGGATTGAACCTTTTGGCTTGGTCAAAAAGTTACTAATTTTTTGATAAGGAGCATATGCTGTTTTTATGTTGTAGCATTTTAAAAAATGTCCAATACTGTCATTCCTTTCATATATGGAATACAAACCCTAATGGTTGTTTTTTGTTTTTTATTTTTGGTATTTTTAACTTGAAATAAGGCTTGATTTATAACATTTTTATTATAACCATTTGCTAACAATACATTATTTATATATGATCTAGCTGAAAGATTAATTGTTCTGGTAAATAGTGTTTTGGCTACAAAAAAAATCTGAGCTGGATGATGATGAGAAAAAAATTGGAGGTACCTGTCAATATGTGTAGTTTTTTTTGAAAACTGAGAATGATAAAAAAAATTATTTTGTTTCTTGGTGATAAGAACAGGAAGTTTCCCATCAGATTCTATTTCCATTGTAAATGTAATATTTGGATGAATATTATTTAAATGTGTTAGAAAAATCTTCCAATTTATCTTTACCATGTTGTCAGATGACAAATATGTGCTGTATGATTCTAGAGCGCAAGTTTCTATATGTTCCATCACTCCTGAAATAGGAAAATCCATAGGAGTATCAAAAGTTTGTTTATAAAGTTGTCCATATATCAAATATATGTTTGAAAGACAATCTTTAACCAAGTCAAAAATATATCTGGCAAAATACATTATTGAGAAATGATATTCAAAGCTTTATCAACTGGAATATTTGTAAATAAAGAAACAATATTGAAACTAATCTGAATATCACCTGTATTAACTTTAAGATTTTTTTAAAAGTGAAAAAAAAATGTATTTTTATATATGACTTAATAGATGGCATTGTAGGTTTTATTAAATCAGATAAAAATCTAGCTAAATTGTGAGTAGGAGATCCTTGGCTAAACATTGTACTTCAAACACATGTTTTGTATATGATGGACAACACTATAAACAAACTTTCATTTGATTTATTTATGGAACATAGAAACTCATGCTCTAAAATCGGCACCTTTAAAATCTGTTGTTGACTGTCATCTGGAAATATGGTAATGATAAATTGGAAGATTTTTTTATTACATTTAAATAATATCCATCCAAATATTACATTTACAATGGAAATAGAAACTGATGGGAAACTTCCCTTTTTTGACGTTCACAAATTGTTACCAAGAAACAAAATAATTTTTTTATCACTCTCAGTTTTCAGAAAAACTATCTCAGATTTTTCTGTAGCCAAAACACTATTTACCAGACCAATTAATCTTTCGGATAGATCATGTCTAAAAGAAGAGATAGATCATATAAATAATGTAATGTTAGCAAATGGTTATAATAAAAAGGTTATAAATCAAACCTTGTTTCAAGCTAAAAATACCAAAAATGAAAAAAAAAAAAACTATTAGGGGTTATATCCCATATATAAAAGGAACCATAGACAGTATTGGATACATTCTAAAATGCTACAACATAAAGACAGCATATGCTTCTTATCAAAAAATTAGTAACTTTTTAACCAAGCCTAAAGATTCAATCCCTCTTAAGGCTCAAGGAATTTATGAGATTTCATGTTTGTGGGTATGAGCAATTATTACGTCACTATTAGAAGGAATGAACATTTGATCACTTGTAAACTTCCTTCTATTTGGAAAAAAAAAATTGAAAAATAAATTGCTCTGAAAATTCTGAATTTTTTATTTGTTGTTTATTATTTATTTTTCAATTTGTTCACTTTTATACACTTGTTTTTTCTAGTTATGGAACTTTAATAATTATTGTGAATATTGTATTTGGATATCTACAATCCATTTTGTGTTTTAGTTGAATCTTTAAAAACTGTTTCAATGTCATTAAACAATAGAGATATAACTAATCGATAATTTTAATATTCTTTTGGTTTGGATTATAATACTACATAATTTATAAATTGATTGTACAATATTAAATCTTATTACTTTTAATAGAGAGATTTGTTCCAAACTTTTGATTATATTTGTTATTCAATTTCTTATTTGATTTTGAGAAGAAGAAAAAGGATGAATCGTAGAGAGAAAATAATGTCAATTGTAAGTTTGACTTTTCATAGTAGTATCTTAATATTGATTTACAAGTTATGTACGAATTTAAATAGCCTCTTCCTAATGTTAATTAATGTGATTGTTTGGAATTGTTATTATTCTTATTTGGTTTTTAAAAAACGAGGGGAAAAACTAAGGTCAATTTTAAATGTCATCGACTTTTATGAAAACATAATACCAAAGGCCAAAATAAATGTTGGTTACAATTTTTTTTTTATCTACGAAAATCGCTTTTTCTTTTTATTCATTACAAATTACCACAAACCAAATAAAAATAAACTGACTTGCTTTAAAACAACAAATTAAAAGGTTAAAATGAAATTTATTTCTTTTGATTATCACTGTCAGATAGTTATTTTGTTTCTTTTTTTTTTTTCATATGTCATAGCATCGGCGGGACGCGAACCCACAACCGTCTGCAACCAACTACTTGTTTGCAAGGCGGCTGCGATAACATTTCGGCTAACAATGCTTGACTATTTTGTTTCATTTTTGTGTTTTATTTTGCTGTATTTTTCAATTATTTATCAACCTATATTTTATTTATGTAAAGTATGCTGAATCTTAAATTTATCAATTAGTTATTCCAATATTATTTCATGGTGATATTAGTGTTTTTTTGTATGATACTGTAAATGAGTCATCATTATCCTTTATTTTTTTATCTTGCTCGATTGATTTGATTAGCATGTTATAGTTATTTTCTTTATAGTTTTTAGTTTATTTTCATAGTTTCCATTCTTTTTATTGCCATCATTATTACTATTATTATTGCTAGATGATTTCACTATATTAACCCAAATTTGAGTGATTTCATTCTATTTTTCATTTTTGCTATGATTTTTCTTTTTATCATTATTAGTGTCAATATCAAATACAGTAATTGAATTCCAATGAGGTTTTCATTATCAGTTTGTTTTCTGGGTTTTTTTTTCTTTTTTAGATAGTTGAGATTTTCTTTTTTTAATTTTATTGCCAATTGACGTTTCTATTGGATTGCTATTACTTTGCTTAGATTTATTTCCAATAGTCTCAGCTTTATGATCAATCTGATCAAAACATTTTTTTCTCAATCCATTCTTTACTGTTTCTTTTAAAAATAAATGTTCTCTAGACAAACTATTTAGTTTTTGTTCAGTTTTAATTTTAAAAGATCTGTTTACAACAGTCGCTATTTATAGGATTTGTAAAATATGAATCTAAATTAAATGCAATATTTGAACTATTTTGAAAAAAAGTGTTTTCTTCAAATTAGAATCAGTCTGTGTACCTAAATCAATTTTATTTTAATCAAGGCATAAGTAATCACTATCTCTATTAAAAGTTAGTAACTTTAAATCTGTTAACATAGTAGCAACTTTTTTCTTACAATATTTCCACCTAGTGCAAGCCATAGTAATCAATAAATGCTAGATCTTAGTTCATCAAAATCCCTATCTAGTGCCTACTCATCTAATATCCCCAGATTAATTGCTAGATTATTACTTTAATAAATGAGAAGCCTTGGATCTGAGAGCACTGCATCTAGATTTTGGATCTAATGCAGCCATCCAGCAGCTTCTTTTATCTCTTAGATACAAGGCTTCTCATTGACGAAAACCATAAGCTAGAAACTAGACTAGAGATATTGTCAATGAGTAGGCATTAGATAGGAATTTTGATGCATTAACTTTCTAGCATCCATTGATTATTATAACTTGCATGGTGGCAGTATTGAATGGAGAAAGTTGCTACTGCGTTAACATAAGAAACTGTGGATATGTGATGATATAATAATTTAACTTTAAACCCACGGCTGATAGTTTTAAATAATTTGCATAAAATATTTTAGAACAAATTTCAGCACAAGGTATAATTAATTGTTTATTAGTAATATTAAAAAAACAAAACTTAAGAAATATCCAAGTTTTCATTCTTACTTTGTTTAACAGATCAAACTTTTAAACAATGTATTTCATTTGTTTGGTTGCATTCATCAGCCATTTTGTTTTTTAAGCTAGGATTTTTTTTTACAATTATCTAATTTGGTTTCATATTTTTGTAAATCTATTGATTGGGCATTAATGTGTGTTAAATGAAACTTCTTTTTACATTTTGTGCAACTAATTCTTGACTGTTTTACAAATATGCAATTTGATCATAGTGTTCCGCCCATAATAGTTAAGCAAAAAATTATTATTATCTATATTCTATTTTATGTTTGTACTTTACATATGTAAAATATAGGTTTAAAAATAGTTTAAAGAATGGAACAGAAAATAAAAGAGTACTTTGGGTATTTTTCCTGCAATATGGTATTAGATGAGCTACACCTTTTCACATTCACATCAATCCACTGATAACTTTGTAATCTGACCAAAATAACATTACATGGATCTTGTACATGATATTTTTCACAAGATTTGGGAAAAAGTAATGGGTACACAGATCTCGTACATGATATTTTCATAATATTTACAAAGTTATCAGCAAGATGGCATGAATATGAAAAGGTATAGCACATCTAATACTGTATTGCAGGACTAAGTTTAACATGTCCATATACATATCAAACTATAAAAAAGGTAAACATATGAATGATTTGCAGGAATAAATGGGTTATTAAAAACAATATTGTAAACCAAAAATTTGTTATCTTAAAAACTACATTTTCTTGCCCCCCCCCCCCAAATATATTGAATAAACTCCCAAATGTTACTTTACATACCCTTAAAACAATTACTAAATTGTAATTTTTTTAAAATAATATTTACAAAAACAAAATATACACATAAGCTACTTACATTGTAATAAATAACAGGAATTAATCATGTTCAAACAACAAAATAGACCTGAACTGAAATTTTTTTCCCCAAAATGAACACATGATTGAAAAGTGTGTCGAGATTTTCCAGAAAAACCTATACTTTTTTGTAAATACTCAAAACAAATCAAACAAATAATTCAAAACAATAAACAAATATCAATTGTAAGACTTTCATGCAGATGGAAAAAATTATTTTATATTGTTGAGTCTAGAGAAAAATGTGTCCTCATTTTTGTATAAAATATGAAAATTACTTACGTTCATTAAATTGAAATCAAATGAACTGAAGTAATTGAGAAAAGATTTCTATGATAAAATAATTAATTGCTAATGAAGAAATTGCATAAGGCTTTTTCCAGAAGAAAGATCTACTTAATGATGTCAAATGCAAATAAATGATCTTGTGTCAAATGAAGGTGATCATCTATGATGGAGAAAAGAAAAATTCTATGGGTGATGTTAGAGTGATTTTGCATTGTCCACATCATAGTTGCCAAATTACTCAATCCATATAAAGCAACAATGCTTTTTTGTGAAGAAAAAAGAAACCAACTATTTGATGATGGTAAATCACAAGAAATAACTTTCAATTTGTTATTGTTTCAAAGCAAGGCATTTCATTTTTATTTGTAATAAATAACACACACAAAAAAGATTTTCTTAGATGAAAAATAATTATGTAATTGACAAATGTTTGGGCCTTTAGTATTACAGTTTTCATAAAAGTTGATAACTTACAATTGTTTGTATTTTCCTCCTCACTTTTTCAAACCCAAATACGAAATTTAAATGACAAATAATAAGAATGAAAATCCCAAACAAATCTGATTACAAGTAATAAGAGATTGCTTGAAATTATATTTTTAATTTATACATTGATTTGTAAGTCAATATTAGGTAGTATTGTGGGAAATCAAAGTAAATCTTGAAAAATTGCAATTGGTCTTATTTTTCTCTCTGCCCATCTCTTTGTTTTCTCAAGACCAAAGAAGAGATTGAAAATACAAATAATATTAAAAGTTTGAAACAAACTTATTAATGTAAAGTTATAAGAAGTTGTAGATTTTAGATTGAATTTTTGTGATAAATCACTTTTCCAAATGAAAAGAATTTTAAATTTATCAATTAGTTCTCCCACTATTGTTTCATGATTTTGAAGCAGTATTTAAAGATTCAGCTAAACGTAAAATTGAAAGTAGATGCCTGAGTATTATTATTTAATAATAACAATAATAATTCAATTCAATATTTATTCAGTGCTTTTCAACATTTCCATTTAAACAGAAATATACTAGTTGAATTCAAAATATTAAATACTTACAAAATTATATGTTGTAAACAAAAACAGCATTATATATATTGAGATGCTTGGTTGATCTCAAAATTTAATTGTTGTCTGTTGCCTAAGCAACCCAACTTAATTTTAATTAAAATTGTGGTTTTAATAAAGTTGTATTTTTGGTGAATGGGGTATTATGTATATACTTGCAAACACTAATGGTGAAAAGATTTTAAAATTAGCTGTATATTTTAATGTAACCATTTTTTTTTATTTTTCTGTTAAAATTTTTTATAGAGTTCCAAGACAATGATTAATTTGTAAAATTTTCTCTTTATCAACTCTAATTTCATTTATTAATTAACAGTTTAACAAAAATATTATTTTATTTCCATTAAGCATTGTCATCTGTAAAATCTTTCAATTAAGATAATTAATTTGGAATTTTGTAATTAATGTAAAAATGTCATCTTATCTGAAAAAATATTTTAATTCCTGGTTTACTGATTGAGGAGATTTTTTGAAATTCTTGACTGGGATGAACAATAAGCAGTGGAGCTATATAAGTTGAACTAAAATTATTGATTTATTCCATTCTATGCTAATGTAATCTATTCAGTTCTGCTGACTTCATAAGATTATTCTTTATTCTGCTTGCACCATGTTAGAAGTGCCTGTGTGTAAATGAACTCCAGAATCATTCCTGTTGCTGTAACTGAAGCCATGTATAAATAAAAAAAAACAAAGGATAAACTTCTCTCCATCATGAACCCCTCTTTCACCAGCATATGGTAAATTTGCTTGCTAACTGACTTCATAAATGAGCCAACTGTTGATCCTAGAAATTGTGCAAAGCACTTCTCAACAACAGAAGGAACAAAAGAAGACTCCATGAAAGTATATCAATTTGCCAAGAGTACATACTCATTTGATTAATCTCCACAAACGTGAGAGCTCTCCACCCTGATCACTTTGAACTATTGGTAAAAATATTATATGGAATATAGTTTATATACATATTGGTAAGGCAGTGATCTAAGGGTTATGTAAATTTTGTTTCATTAATTCATATTTTATTACTCATATTTCTTAAGGTATAACTTGTTTTATATTTCTATTTATTTATTTTTTATTGAACTTAGCCTTTTGTATGTATTGTAGATTATAAATATTCCAATTTTAGCTTTTTAATGTTTTTAATTTCTTGATAGGTGATCAATCAGTTACTCTTTTTGATAGTTGAGAAAGTGCTGTTTTCTAGTTAGTTTTTTTTTTTTTATAAAATTTAACAGAGTTATTAAAAGAACAGATTTTTCTCTTCAATTTCATCACTGATTTTTAAAAGCAAAAGAGTGATTGTTAGTTTTTTTTAAAAAAAAAAGAAATTTGGGATTAATATTTTTCATAGATATTTAATTAATAATGTCTCAGAACTTGACAATTCTTTTTTTTTCTTTATGTATGGGGATGTGTGTAAAATAAATTTGTTTTATATATACACATTAAACTGTTTAAATAATAATTTTTTGTATGCTTATATCACACATATCAGAAAGTAAAAAGATTGTTCTGTTTGTGTGTGCATGCATATAAATGATTCTTTTTAAATACCAGGGTGGGGAGATATTTATTTTTTAGCTTCATTAATTTGTATTTAGCATTGGGTTCAGCTAAGTTTTGGTCCATGCTCATACATATTTTTCTGTAACCTTTGTTTATAACAGATATTATTGCTTTTGCATTGGTTCAATCCTAGAAAAGCTTCACATGCCTGTTTTATTTTTTTTTATTATTATTATAGGTCTTTCTTGTTCTTTGTTACCAGTTTTCTGTTATGGCTTGGGTCTTACATCACATATAAGCTGTGTTATCTGCCTATGTTTAATTAATAATTGATGGTTTACAAAGATATATGCACACATCTACAATTGCCAAGCATATGGAGAGTTCTATTATATTCATTCTCAATTATTTAATGATTAAAATTAATTCAAAGGGGATATTTGAAACAATCAATTAACAAAGATAATAACTATTTATTTAAAAGAGTTTATACTGGCTCAATATGATTGAGATAGCTATTGTTCAAACCATTAAGGTTTGTTGTTTTTTATTTTTGTGTTTTACTATTGCTATTTCATTAATAAACCATGCTGTTAATTGTTAGATTTGTCTGGTGTTTATTTACTGTTGTCTGTCCTGCCAATTGTTTATTTGACCAAGAATCTCTACTCTCCCTGATTTAACAGCAATAATTAATTTACATATAGGTGAATTAGGCACTTGATAAATTTCCAGGTCAACCAAAAATAAATAATCTAGGCTAGTGAGGCCTATGGTGACCTCTGTTGATAGATAAGGAGTGGAAGCTCACTGGTCTAATATATATCATTATTTACATATCACACTAAATTATTTAAAATTACATTTTTTTTTTAATTTTAATAATAAAACAATTACTAAAAATATCTATACTAATACATTTTTGATTATGTATCTTTTGCATACTATTAATGGATGATTTTTTAAAAATGAATTATTATTTTTTTAATATTAAAGTTATGTAATTTGTCTTTATCAGCAAGTAAGTACTTTTAATTCTATTTTAGATATACAACCACTAATATCAGTTTTTCCACCAACTAATTTTTTTAACATTATCATGCCTTTAAGTATTCTTTGAACATTTAACATCGATTCAACATTTAAATTTTCTCCCTTTATTAGTCTAATAAATGTTTTCTCTATATTATCAACTCTTGATATAAATTAAATCCAGTTTCCATAACAATGAAACAATATTAGAATAGAATAGTATATATTTAATGTAAGTGGAAAGACCTCTTCCATATCTCAAGAGACATTCCACTTAAGAATAACTCTCACCATGTCAAATATTACAAGCTTTATGAAAAAGTAAGGTTAGAATAGGGTAATAATATTTAAACTTCTCATATATTTTTTTTATAAAATCGAGCATTAATTTATTTAAAAACTTACATGGTTTAATAATGATATGATAGTTACCAGACATTGGTTTTTAAATAATATTATAAAAATTATTATAATTTTTTTAGAGGTGTAAAAGAAAGAAAAGTATAAAATCAAATAATTTCTTTTGTTCTCTTTCTTCAGTAATTATAATTACTTATCATTTTTAATTTTGAAAGTACTAAGAGTAAAAAAAATTCTCTTCAGTAAATTATTTAGCAAATTTTAATTTTCACTTTTGAAAGAGATAAAGTATGTAAAGTAGTTTTATGTTTAACAAGATTTTAAAAGAAAAGATAAAAAAATATTAAGGTTTAACAATTTTGTTATATGTTACTTTAATTTATTAAAGTTTTTTTTCTTTTCTCTCTTTCCAAAACAAAGGGAATGTTTATCAAATCAATGATAATTAAGGAATTATCTTATTTTTAGCATAAGAAAAAAATAACTACAAAGTAATTTTTTTATGATTGGAATTTAATTTTTTTATCTTTGACTTGTTTTGCAATTTTAATTTTGAAGGAGGGACATAACTATTTGTAAAAATTAATTGAATTTGTCAGTGTCTAATTTGGTCAAGTAGAAGATGAAATTGTGATTGGATGAACATAAATTTGTTCCCAAAAAAATAAGTTAGAGGAGTGAGTAAATCACTAGATCTCAATATACTATGAAAAAAGTCATTCATGATCAAGCTGTTGAAGAAGACAGTAAAAGTTAATCTTGGTTAAACTGTTGAGGAAGAAATAAGCAAAAGTTCAGCTGTAAAGAACACTACTAGATAAAAGAAAATAGTTTCTAAAATGGAATTAAGGAAAATCATGTACTAAGTTTTAGAAAGAAACTGAACAATAACCTCATCATGTAACCACTGGAAAAAATATAAAAGAATACCTCTGAAGTAATTTGCAAAAAGCCTTGTTTTCATTCAAGAGCATGAATGCTTCTGTCTATATGCATTAGCCTGACTTGAAAAATTATTAGAAAATAGATAAATTAATTCTGTGATGCCTGAAAATATATTGCAAAAAATGAAGAAATTTGATTGTGTATATTAGCCTGCAAGCAAGTGTTAATGGAGAAGCCTACAAAAAAACCAAATGGTAAAAATGAAATGTGTAACTGCCCAAGATGTACTTCAAAGAAAAATAAATCCATGGTAAAAAGGTACTTTAATGTGCACATTATTTATAGATCAGTTTTAAGTGAAATAATAATTGATAATAATTAACAATGTTATTAAGTATCTTTTTGGTTTATGATAACAGGTTTTTTATCTTTATGTTATTTTTCAAAATTATTAAGAGCTTTTAGCTATTTTATAATTTCCTTATCTCAGATTGTGAAAAATTGTTTTTCAACTACAGTTGTTGAAAAGGAAATAACTTATTGAAAATAAAAGTTAATTATATTATTTTCTTATCTCTGATAATGAAATGTTGTTTTTCAACTTTAATTATTAAAAATTAAATGACTTAAGGCAAGCAAAATTTTATTATTTTAATGAATATAATCAATTGGTTAATCATATTAGCTACAGGAGATTTATATTTTTTGATAAAAATGTATAATTTAGAATTATCATATGCCATTTTTATTTTCTAAATTATTAATTAAATAATTTATCATATAAATTTTTATTTTCTAAATTATTAATTAAATAATTTATCAATAAATTTATAACTAGTTTATTAAATAATTACTTTAAAATAATAGTTTCAACGTCTTTATTTTCCATGACTTGATTTCATAGTAGCAAAATATTTAAGAGATTTTTAAAAATTATTCCAGTAAAATTATTTAAAATAAAATAGAGTAAGTTATTATATTTATCTTTTTCTTGCTGACAGACACAGTTCTTACGGTCCTTGCTTGCTGAACTATTTTATAGCAATAATGGTTAATAGATAAATACTGCCATTTTTAATTATTGACTTTAAAAAAAATAATGTTTTTTCTTTATACTTGCTGAGCATGCTTTCACTGTTGAAGCCAGAATCATAGCACTTATGAACTGCAAGATGTGTCATGATATTTAAATGAAAAATCAATTGTTTTAATTATTGATTTACATATTACATTTTTAGATAGTTGAATGCTATTTCCTTGTTGATTGCATGGGAACTGTTAGAAATAAATCACACTTCTTTTATATTATGCTATCATTATGTTTAGAACAAATAATTTTGATCTTTATTGGATCAAAAAGGTGATCACCCTCTTGTTTATGCTCTTTCAAGACCAATTTGTATTCAGAGCTATTTTTGCACTTTTGGTCAGTAATTGTGTTATGCAATTGCAGTCACTATATTTGCAGAAGACTCTTCATAGTAGACTACACTGCAATATGTTTTACTGCATTTAATTTTATACACTACTTGGGAGTTTGATCCTGTGGTATTTGTCATTTATATATATTTTTTTTTAAATTGGGAGGGGGATTTTCAATATTGTATACTTTAGAACTTTTTTCTTCATTTTTTGTGACAGTCTTGATATGTATGGCAGATTTATCCAAGGCTTTTTGTTGCCTATTGTAAGAGTACCTGTTTATTTTGTTATAAAATGTCTCGACCATAATTATTAAAGTATTGTAATTGTAACCTATTTTATATAAATTCGTAACATATATCTTAATGTTAATTTTCCAATCTACCTCATATTTGCAAAGTTTAAGTTTCTGCTGAGAAAGCCCTGAAACCTTGATAATGTATGAGTTATTGGTGTAAGAGATTGGGGTGTGTGAATGTCCCACAAACTTCTAAGGACTTAACAATCATTTTGTAATTCAAACATTATTTCATTGAACCTGAAGTTCTAAAAATTTGAGACCATTAGAGGCATTTTTGAATTCAGTAGTCCATTATAATGATATTTTTGTGCTAAGTCTTCATGTATATCATTAATGTATTTTTCCAACGCATATAACTGCATGTCAATTGTGTATCATTTGTAAAATTAATTAGTTCCTTATCTCTGATTGTGAAAAGTGGTTTTCCAACTTTAGTTATTGAAAAGTAAATGACAATAAAGTAAAAATTAATTAATTTAATTAATAAAATCAATTGGTTAATCATATTACCTATAAGAAATTATATTTTTATGAAAATATATACGTTTGAATTATCATATTATCATGTCATTTTTATTTATTTTTTAATTATTAATCAGTTTATTAAATAATTGTTTTAAAAAATAATACTTTTAATGTCTTTATTCTTCTATCTATCTAATCTATGAATGGACAGTGTGTGTGACTTGATTTTATAATAGCAAAACATTTAAAGAATTTTTAAAAATTATCCCAGTAAAATTATTTAAAGTAGAAAAGGCTGTTATATTTATTTTACTTTTGTTCATAGTCACAGTCCTTAGAGAAATGAACAATTCATTTTAACAATTCATTATTTATTTCAATAAAAAAAAGATTTTTTTGTTTTCCTACTAAGCTGCAAATTTGGCTTTTTTAAAAAAAAGAACTGAAGTGAGTGTGCAAAAATGGAAATAACTTATTATAAAATCAACTTTTCTTTTCTTTTAATCAGTGGGATACTTCACTCAAATCCCACAGGATCTTCACTATGCTTTGTGTGTAAAAGGAATAACACTACTAACAATTAGTTAAATCTAAACTGAAAAACTTTTGAATGATACTTTGAATAATTCCAGCTAAAATGAAGAAATAGCACTTATTTAAATGATAACTAGAAATTACAAAAGTATATTATCACCATAAATGAATTGTTTTAATATTTGTCAGAAAAAAGTAAATGACAATTATTTTGTTTTGGTAAATGCTATATTGAAAGACTGTACTTTGTTTTAACTAATTTGAATTTATAAATAATGCTTGTTATCCAGCTATTATTTTTAAGAAGTTATCAGCTTAAAAAAGAAGAAAGAAATTTGCTCCACTATTATATATACATATTGAATTTGTAATAACATCTCTTTACTTGTTAAAATTATTTTTTAAAAAAAGTATTATATATCACATGTATATGCTAAGCTTATGCATTTTATATAAGTTATTAATTTAAGAGGAAAAAGTAAAAAATAATTATAATCAAGTAAATGCAATGTATATATACATTGTCTAGATCTTGAATAACCATAATTAATTATGTAATTTATTTTTATAGTCTCGTTCATTTATAGTTAACTTAT
The DNA here is from genome assembly GCA_028023455.1 of Epiperipatus broadwayi. Lineage (NCBI taxonomy): Eukaryota > Metazoa > Onychophora > Udeonychophora > Euonychophora > Peripatidae > Epiperipatus > Epiperipatus broadwayi. The sequence goes on along the minus strand of JAQFVV010000053.1, from coordinate 736,490 downwards.
ATTTGATTACTGAAAATTGGATTTTATGTAGATGGATTTATTTATATGCAGTTGTTTGTTTAATAGTTAATGTGTTCACATCCATTTGGGAAAATACTTTTCTTTCTAGTTTAATGAGTTAGGGATCAATCTCAGAACAAATTGTCCCTGTATAAATTGTAGCTGTATAAAATTAGATATAGAACCAAAAAGCCATTCTTTATAATTATTGTATAGAACAGAGGTCCCCAACCTTTTTGCACTTAAGAGCACATTCTATAATATCGGCCATCATTTATTTTTTCGATGTAAATTTATCGTTGGATATTGTTAATAATACACATAATGTACAAAAAAATATTTATTTCAAAAATAAAATTTTAATATATAATTAATGTTTATATTTTTATGTAAATTACTAAATTATATATAATATTACAAATCAATGTGATCTTTGGCACTGCACTTCATTGGCAATTGCTTTATAATTAGGGGAGTATGATGATATTCCTGCTCATAAGCAATCATCAAGATGTTCGTCACTCAGTCAAGATCTGTATTTTGATTTTATGATATTCATGGTTGAAAACAATGATTCACATATGTATGTGGAATCAAAAAACGATTGTATTTTGTATGATGCTGTTTTCAAGAATGGAAATTTATTTCTGTCAACTATATTTAGTTTTCATCTGATACATTGGATTTTAGGACAATGTCGTTCTGAAGATCCAAAATTTCTAACTCCAGTTCTTCTGCCCTAACTTGAACAAACTCTGCAATTTGTGCAGCTATTTCAGTTACATTTACTTGGCAAGTAAAAGGATTGACAAAAAAAGTGATCATTGGCTCAATGATATTAAACTGTTGAAATTGTTTTTTAAACTGGTTTTGAAGTAATTGAAGACTGACAACAAATGATGAAAAGTCAATTTCAGTGTCAACTATTATTTTTTCAATATTTGGAAAATGTACAAGTTTCTTCATTGCAGATGTGATATCCACAAAACCAGTTTGGCTTTAAATAACTTTACAGATTCTATCATTGTAGATATATGTAAGTTTTTCCCCAGCAGCTGCAAGTTTGAATGATTCAAATTTTCCATTATATCTGTGATGAAACCCAAATCCACAAGTCAGAAAGAGTTTGTTAATTCAACAAAATTTTGATTTTTAGAAATTGAGATAATTTTTTATTTCTTCAATTAAATTGACAAATCTTGAAAGAGTTTTATCCTTACTAAGCCAACATATTTCACTATGAACTACAAGATCGGGTTCTTCAGAATTTTCCAATATGTCTTTAAAAAGGTGGTGTTGTAAAGGGGCTGCTCATATAAGGTTTATTATTATAGTAACTAATTTCATGACATGTCCAAAGAGGAATATCCTACTACACAAATCTTTCTAGTGGATAATGCAATGTTAAGACAAAATTAGGAAATGATTTGTCTTTCTTGTAGTGGTGATAAATCCATTGTCATTACAACCATTGCTGGTGCTCCATCAGTGGTTATTGCTGACAACTTGTGCAAAGGCATATTTATTGATTTTGCATATGTTAAGAATATGTTGTAAATATCCTCGCCTGTTGTTTGTCCTTTCATTGGTAATATTTTTAGTAATTCTTTTGCACTAAAATCACTAAATATCATTCTCACTATAATTGCTAACTGTGCTGTGTCTGTTATGTCTGTAAACTCATCAAATTGTAGTGAGAACCATTCACATATCTCCAAATCACTCTTTAATTGAGTTTGCAAGTCTTTTGAAATATTGTGTATTCTTCTTGTGACGGTGTTATCAGACAACTATAAGTCTTGTATTGCTGACATAATCTCACGTTTGTTGGAAAATCCCTCAAATAAGCAATTGGCACCAGTCAGAAATGCTTTTTTTAACAATTCCCGATCCTGGAAAGGCTTTTTTCTTCTTTGCGAGCATGTGAACAATTTTCAAAAAAGCAATAGTGGCATTTTTAGATTTTACCACAGGTCTAGTGAAAACTGACTGTTGGGTAGACAGGTTTGATTTTAGTTGAGATATTTTCTTCTTTTTTAATTCAGATTTAAGTGGATAGCTGATATTAAAAGTGAAATGGGTTGTCTGGAAGTGACATTCAATATTATGTTTTTTTACCACTGCAACATTACTGCTGCACAACAAACAAACACATTTATTTTTAATATTGATGAAACAATGTGACTCTTCCCAGTCAGTATTAAAATTATAGGTTCTTTGTCTTTTAATCATTTTGGGGTTAGAATTTTTGAAATTTGATCTTTGAAAAATAAAGAGTAATTCAATTTATTCTGAATCTGACTCTGACTTAGTATTTCTCAAAATGGTGAACTTGTATCCGCAGATACAATTTATAAACATGTGCAGAGCAGAGAGAGATTGGTGTCTGTGTTAACTTTACTTATTCTGTGCTAGTGCAGTGTGCAGAGAAAGTCCGCACTTAGCGGACCGAGAGATAGACTCTTTTATGCTGTAAAAGTATAGTATGATTTACAATTTGATTACAATATAATACAATAATTTATAAAAAAAATTAAAATTAAATTTATTTGTATCAGATAAATAATTTATCGTGTTCAGATAGCAGTGGGCACATATAAAATGGTCTGCAGGGCACCATGGTGCCCACAGGCACAGGGTTGGGGATCCCTGGTATAGAAGGTTTATACAATTAGAGTTAGAACCAAAATGATATCCTTTTATAATTATTATTATATACATGGTTATATTTTTGGAATACGGATTTAAAAAAAGACCATTCCTTATGATTATTGTAACAAAGATAGTATTGATGCCTATCCCATATAGAACATATGTATGGTGTAAGTACTAAGAGACATATGAGTCAATGAAGTGTTTTGTATTTATGGGTTCATACATGTATAAAATTATATTTTAAGTTTATTGAAGTCAGGGTTCAAAGTACTGCGAATGTATTATATTATCTATGAATCTATATGATGTATAAATATTAAAGGAATTTGTTAAATAAATAAATTGTATATCAATTAATGATTGTATTTTGTGGAAAAGTTACTGTTACATGATTTGTTAATTTTGTTAGAAGATAATAAATTGTGCATCAATTAATAAATATGCTTGTAAATAAATTATTATTATATGATTTGTTACTTTGTTCATGTAAAATTGTATGGTCAGGAGTAAATAATGTTCTCTGTGATCTAGCCTGTCATTACAAATGGGGCTGAACTTGACCATTACACTAAATCCTTGCTTTCTAAGCTACTTTATAGCAATAATGGTTATGTTATTATATGTTAGGGTTTATGTTTGTATTTGGACATTCTGATGATAACTCTGGATAGTGCAGAGCTATCACCTTTAAAGCCCATTCACTGTATTTTATATTATTAGAGAAAATTTGTTATATTTGATCTGTACATTAATGGTACCATATGGCCTGAGCATTAATGATGAACAGCATGTGTCTGTGTCCTAGCATTAATTTTTATTATGAATGATATATTAGCACTTAAGTATGTGCATCCAAATATTTTTTACATACAATGACCTAGATTTAGCAATGGCTAGATAATTAGCCTGGTTATAATGTATCTCTTTTAAATCCAATCACAAGTAATTGACTGTTTATTGATGAGTTGTTTATGTGTAAAGCTGGGTAAATTATACTTTATAACTTATTATTAGTACAATTACTTTATTGTTAGTTCATGCTGATACTCATACTCATCATTGATTATTTACTTTATGGGGATGGTGATATGTTTTCCATCTCCCCATGTTACCTCTTTTAAATCCAGTCTAGAGAATGACTGTTAATGATTTGATTATTAGTAGTATAATTGCTGATGGTATTATAGCTCATTAGTATTATTATTACAGTATATTTATTTTTTTATAACAATGCTGAGCTTATTCTATCAGATTTTTAATGGTATGGATGAGTTGCAGGATGGAGTAGATTGAAGTCTGTCCATTAAAGTTTGAAGATTTGATATCTTAATACAAACCAATTACTTATTATATGTGTGTATGGGAGATGATGATCTGGACCAACTGATGAGTGCTGGTTCAGCATGAAATGTGTATATTGGAGATCATTTATCTTTTTCACGTTTGTGTGTCCATATGTATAAAGTGGGTAGCTAAGGGGAGTTTGAAAGTCTGGGTTCAAATCCCCTATAATTACATCTTAACTCCAGATGTATAAATTATACTTATATTCAAATATTACTGAAATAGTTTACATAAAACTTCTCCAGAAACCTATTTAAACCATTTTTATAGTCATGGCAGCTAACTTTAATTTCCACTTTCAAAAATTCGAAATTTACCCTTGTTTTAACCAAAATGAAAATGCATACAAATTGCAACAATATTTAATAATTTTAATTAATTTACAATATTTTCCCATATATACATAAATTGCAACAATATTTAATAATTTTAATTAATTTACAATATTTTCCCATGTATACATAAACTTGTGCAAACATTGTTGGATAATATTTAGGTTTACATTGTACAAATGAGTTATTCTCAATTAGAGACATAGAGCATACTGCCTAAATAATAATTGAACCTTCCCCTATAAGACTAGTGTAATACTAATTGCTTATCATCGAAATGAGCTGGTTACATGACTGAATATATAGATAAGTGCTCAACCCATAGACAAAAATGAATCTCTCTGAGCAGTCATATAAGATTCTTATAGTAATAATTTTTATCCTAATATTTTATCCAGGGTCTAAAATACTAACTAGGAGCTTCTGGTATTTATAGTAATTGTTGAAGTTTACGCAGTATACAAAAAATAGTTTCCAAGATGTCAAATAAGTAGATTTAAAATGATCATTTTATGATTTATGAAACGTATTTATATTTCATGTTATCGCCAAATTCTTTTTTATTTTTGTGACTTTCTAACTTTACTTTTTTATTATGTAAAAATGGCCTTGCTGCTTTTACGAGTGGCTGTTAATGATGGCAATGATATACACATAACATATTCAGAGTATGTATGTGAAAGCGAATTTATAATATATATATAACTAAAAAATATCTTCATAGTTTAAACTTGGTGTGGTATATTAATTCTCCTATTTACAAGAGAAAAAAAACTCTTTAAAAATGTCCATTCTTAATTAACAAACAAATCGAATGTCTTTTTTTTTTGAAGCAAAATATTTTTAATTCAAAATTTAAGTTGTTAAAAAAAAAAAACACTTTCCAAGAAATAATCATAATCCTAACAACTTGCTTTAATCTCTTTCTTCTGGATCAAACGGCTTCACCTTTGACCTCTTCCAGAGTCCCAGATGACCTTTAGTCTCTAAAATACTGTAAGTTTATCTCCATTTGCATCTCAAGGATCTGATGCTTCTATATTTATCCATTGTAAATTCTCAGGTGTTCATTTGACTGGAGAACTTGCTTTCACCAAGTCTCCAGAAAGATTCTAGTTTAAAAAGTAATCAAGCTGGGGTGAACTTTCAATAAGTTATTAGAAATAATTATGGGAATTTGATGTAGGATTGTAAAGAATTTAAAAATGAATTGTAGTTTTTAAATAATAATTCATAAAAGTTTAAGGAAAACTTTCCCACCTATTTAATTATTAACCCTATGTGTTTACCTTCATAAAAATACACGAACTCATTTATGTAAGATTTATATTTGTAATTTATATACATATTCCATAAAATAAATGTATGTATTTATTTTATAAATAAGTTGTGATAAGTATATACACGTTTGATCTGAACAACAAATACATATTAAATTCAAAAATTAGATTAGTAATTAAAGTATAGAGGATTTGAACTCAGATTTTCAAGCACCCTTCAACTATCCACACTATCTCATACAACTGATACACATGACCACACACATGTAGAAAAGATTAATAATCACCAATATACGTTTTATATTAAGATTTGCTATCTTAATATAAACTGAGCATTGATTATATATATGTGTGAGAGATGATAGTCTGGACCAACTGATGAGTGCTGTTTTAGCATGAAATATGTATATAGGTGATTATTAATCTTTTCTACATGTGTGTGGTCATGTGTATCAGTTGTATGACTTAGTGTGGATAGTTGATGGGTACTTGAAAATCTGAGTTTAAATCTTCTATACTTACAATTAAGCTCCCAGGTTTGTGAAGAGTGCCTGGTTTTCAAATATTAGTAATTAACTAAAATTTAAGGAAGTATAATCATCGAACGACTATTGCTCGAGGGTTTGAAAGAAATTTGAGAACTGGGCGCGATCTGTGGATCTTAACCACCAAAATCTGCCACTGTATTAAACTATGCAGGGCACAAATTAATTAAGATTAGTAGTGGGAAAAAGTTTTCAAATGATTTGAACTTTGAAGAAAACATGTCTCATGGGAACTATAAAGGAAACAAAAGAGAAAGATTAAAAGCTCGGTCTTTAATAATCTTTTATTAGCTTTTAATCTGCTACTGCTTAAGATTGAACAGAGGGTTTCACAAGCGATGTTCGACTAATAGGACTGCAGTAAGACATAAGATTACATTCTCGATGAATTTCTCTAGCATAATAAAAAAAACTAGAGATTTTATAGTACATGAAGCCTAAAGGCCACAATTCTAAGTAAATATTTAACTTATGTATATTTATCACAAATTGTTAATTGTAATGTTTGACCCTGTTGTCCAAAAAAATGGTACGTGTATATATTACCCATTGTGTCTAGAGAAATATATATATATATCTGATATGAGATTAGTGCTAGTGCTCTACATCTAGTGAAATGTAGTTACCACTTTCTCTACCATAAGCATCAAGTCCTACTAAAGACATTAAATATATAAACATAAAATTACTAATTTCAGGAAGTTCACAAATAACAATTGTAACAACAGCCAGTGGTGCCACATGCGGTGTGCAGGTTGTGTGGTACACAAAGATACTTCATCAATGGGGCACCATGTTGCCCAATAATAAAATTTATAGTAAATAAAAATGCTTAGATTTCCGAATCACTCAATATTAGAAACACTTTTAAATTTTAAATATTTTTTATTTAAATATTAAGAGGATTGCTTTTTTATTTAGTTTTGTAATAATTGCTCAAACTAAACTACATATATATATACTAATTCTGGTAAATCAAACAGATCAGTGCCATGTAGCCACAATAATTAATAAAATTTATATATAAATGAAAATGTTCAAATTTCTTAATCATTTTTATTTAAATATTCTAATTTATATAAAAAATGATATTTCTATTAATAATATATTTTAAAATAAACTTAGTTTCAAAATACCTCATAATAATGATAATTCTACAATATATTAGATAACATTCTCATAGTCATATTTTATAAGCATTAGTATAATACGTTTAGTATAATGTAACTGTAGAATGTTGGACTCTGAAATATGAGTTATCAGCATTGATTCTGGTGCTGTCTCAAAATTTCTTTTAAACACCAATATTATTTTTATTAATCTGATTTTCCTGGATTTGGACTATTGTGGAATTTGTTAGCTAACCAAAAGCTCATAATTGATCCATAATATTATCCAAATACACAATGGTCCAAATCCAAGGAATATAAAAATTAATAAATAAAAAAATCTTTGTTTTAAAAAAAAGATATTATTGCATGCATTTCTTCCCTTAAGTAAATTTAATGTAAATCCTTATCCCTTAGATATCAGACTTTATAGAATGTATATACTGTATTAATGTATAATGTATAGTATGATCAAGTTATTATACTGAAATGATGAGCATTAAAAAATTAAATCATAATATTAGAGTTTAAATTTTGTTACTTAAAAGCATAAACAAGTTATGCATGAGAGATTCTAAATAAAACTAAAAATAAACAAACTAATTAACATGTTGGTGAGACTCAATCTAATTAAAACTAATAGTTATTTATCACATGGAACATTTCTATAAGTTATTTTGTAGCTGCCAAAGTTAGGAGAGTACATATGTAAATAAAAAGTATAAATAATCATAATTGTTTAAAGTTCTACTATTTCTGTTTGTTTTATTAAACATAAATGTAGAGAATTCACTTTGTTTTAATTTACAAATTTTTATTTTATGGAACTGGAGGCACTGAAATTTAACTTGCACAAAGGCATTCTTATCCATGCAGCAGCTCTGGCAACATCAATACTTATCTTGGATTAGAGATTAATTTATCTTTTTTTTTTTAATATAGAATCATTTTTATTAGGTTTTATACATCCTTTGGATTTGCTTTCATTGTTGCATAATGCCATAAATAAATAAATTATTAAATTGCTTTATTGTCTGGGAGTACATAAGTTTAAGAACCAGAAATGTCAGAACTGGAATCAATAGTGAGGACTCTATGCTCCAGAGTCTGAAACATTACCTCTGCACCAAACAGAGCTCAGTACCTTAACAGTCTGAAGAACAGATTGAACAAACTATAATATTACACAAAAGACCAGCTTAGATAAGTTAAAATTAGTAAATATAAATGCCATTTATGGATTTGATATAAACAACTTTTTTGATTGCCCTACGTGTTTGAAAAGAATTGAGGAGCTTTTCTTAATAAACAAGGTGTTTTGCAAGATAAAAAGATTTTTAAAGTGGCAAACTAATTTTGTGATTCAGTAAACCTGAAAAACTTCATATACAGCAGTAATGGGAAGACTGAATAATTATTTTAGTCCTTAACTATGGCTCACATTTTCACAAACAATGACAAAAGGATGAAAAATTAAAAAACACAACCAAGTATTGAAGAAAATGGAAATGTTGTCTTTATGGTGATTCTCTAAAGCAGACCCTACTGGAACAGTTGCTATTGGTGATATTTGATCATCAAATCAGACATCAATTGTGTGGCTTCTATAAACTTTTAAAGATGCTTTTATGAAATAATTTTAGATCAATCAAGGAAATTTCATAGTATTAATAACTCTGAATTTGATAAAATTCTTATAAATAAAACTCAAAATTATAAATCTCTGAGCAAAAAATCTAAGCACAGGAAAATTACTTGCTACTGCTGTGTTAAATTAGGACACATGCAATCTTGGGCAAATGAAATAAATAATGTTACAAGGATTATACTGAGATAAGATATCATCAAGAAAATAAACAAGTCTTTGACAAAATACAAATCCAATTTTGAAAACAACACTAAGCAAGTCAAAAGTTTAAAACAGTTAATGTCAGACAAAATATTTGACAAATCAATTGTGAAAGACATAGGTGACTAAGACCAAGAAATTGTAAAATATTACAAACATTTCTTGTTCTGATAAATTTGAATCAACCTTTATGTAATTTATAAAATAAGAGCCAAAAATGAAATTGGAAAATGAAGCATGAAAAACACTTCAATAAAAAAAAAAAAATGTTTTTATTATCATAAAATTTATTACTTCACTATGATAATAAAAGAAATACTGAAAACTTCAATAAATAGTTCATGTAATAAATCAAGAGTTGTAAAGAAGATTTGCATGAATTATTAAGTTTTATAAAGAAGAAGATATGTTTGATTATTTATTGAAATTTAATGGAATATTTTTTTTAAAGAAAAGATTGTGTTTATGAATACATTTATATATATTTTTTAAAATATAATACTGCAGTGTCTGTCAAGTTTACCACTGTTGTGGATCAGAGCAAGTCTTTGAACTTTGTAGATTATGCAAATCTTTATTTTCATTTTATAAAGCTTTGGAGCTGTAGTTTTAAATATCTATTAACTTATATTAACTATAACTGGTTAATTATAATGTCAAATATGCTAACTAATAAATTACCAGTATCATAATACTGTGTTATGTATAGAAAATATTTTATAACTAGATATTTGCTGTTAATTAAGTGTTCTTCAACTAAAGGCAGCCTTTTGTTTTATTTCAATATATGTGTCAGTAAATAAATAGTATTTCATATTGTTTCTTTTTTTAATTATAAAAATATAGAATATTTTATTCTAAAATTTGGTTACAGCTTATCATAAAATTAGACATAGGATACATTAAATGGTATTCAGAGAGAAGTTCAATATTGACACATCTTGTATGGCACAGTCTATACAGACTAATATGATGCATAGAGGCAAAGAAAAGAGCCTGGGATTTAGTATCTTGGTGGTAGGTGACTAAGTTTGCATGTCTCAAGATGTACAAAGATAGTTCTAAACTTTTGTCCATGCAAAGCCACAGCTTTGTATAGGTAAACCGACCCTTCAGAATGGAAGTCAATGTCATAATACTCAGGGTCTGGGCAATAAGCTTGAGGAGTAAGGCAAATCATAATCAATCCCAAAGGAATGCATGAAAATCAGCCCCTAATCATTTCCAGGATAGGTGATTTCTATTCAGGTATGAAAGGGATCAGCTTTAGGGAGGCAAATCAATTAGCTTCCATGTGGCATCATAGATGTAGGAGGGAGCCAAATTCTGGTCCCTCTTCTGAATTTTTTCCATTTTGTCAATATTTAAATCAAGCGGACACTGCAGTATATGATTAAAAGTGAGCCAGCACTGGTGTACCATAGAAAAAACAATAAGAATGTTGATGAATGTATCTTTGGGATGGATCTACACAGTATATTGTCAATGAGAGTAGATAAGGAAGGCATTTTGTCATTTAGCATAGAGGCTATAAGGTCTCTGTAGGGTTGAAGGGAAACACAGTGGCTGAGGAGGTGAAGAGAAGTTTCCTCTTCTCTGAGGCATAGGGTGCAAGTGGAATCTATGTTTGAGAATCCTCAGTGATGTACAAGAAAGTGTTTAGTAGGCAAGGCATTGAGGTTTATCTTCAACAGGAAATCAAAGAATTTGGGCTCAAGAAACCATCGCTTAAATTTCTTGATTAGCAGATGGTTGTTGAGCTGGAGGAGAGTTGATCCTGCAGAAACATCAGGATTAAGGATGTAGTAAGCTTCCCAGAAATTGATTTTCATTGAGGATGGCTTGTTAGAAATAGTAGTAAATTTGGAGATAAGAGATATGAGGGTTGCAAGCCAACCAGTGCTAACAGGGGGAGGCTTGTCTGTGGGAGTGATCTCCTTAAAGGGCAAGGAGTTGGGATATTAAAGGAACATTCTGTAGGAAGAGTTGTAGGAAAGTTGAAATATAAATGTATCTATGGAATGAAGGGATAACCCACTTGAGCTTTGTTTGTTTCAGCAGGCCTCTCAAGCTGATGGTTGCACTTTTCCCCCTCTAATCAGATCAGTGCACATCTTGTGTTGCTTCCTGATGAAGACTTTGGTGAAATTGACCACTGGGGTAAAATAGAATAGTAGGGTGAAATAGGATATTCTGGGGAACATGGACATGTAAACTTTGGAAAGGGAGGATGTGATTTTCTGTGTAGATTGAAGTAGCTTATCTTGGACAGATCTCCTTATGGCAGAAGCAGATTCAAATATAAGGAAGCCTAAGAAGTTCTGAGGCTTTGCTGCAAATGGGCCAGGAATGTTCTTACCAGAAGATAAATGCAAGGTGGACAACTTGGCCATATTAAATTGGAAGCCAGTTTGATCAGAGAACTTTTTAAGCACTGATGGAAGTCTGGGGATTAATTTTTTTTGATGGAAGAAAAATGGCCAAGTCATCCATATAGGTGATGTGGTGAATTGATGTATTTAATGTTGGGATATGGATGCCAGGAAGAGATCTCTCAATTTGAAGGAGCAGAGGGTTGAGGTAAGTGATGAAAAACAAGGCGCTGAGAGGAGAGCCCTGTGGAATGGAGGATGTGGTGGAGAAGGGAGGGGAAAGTTTCCCATTCAGTGAGATGCTCACTTCATGATTGTAGAGGAGGTTCCTAATAATATTGATGATTCCAGTAGAGATGTCATGCTCACCAAGTAAGGTTAAAAGGGTATTGATTTGGATAGAATCAAAGGCAGCAGAGATGTCAAGCTGCACAACCACTGGACTAGATTGCCTGGAGGATTTGATGTGGTCAATAGTGATTTTAAATAAATTGATGGCATCTGCAGTTGAGCTGCCCTTTTTTACAAATTGGTATTGCAAAATAAGGGAAAGAGTTTTGTTTTAAATTTTGTCCTTGATAATAGACTCAATGACCTTGACCACTAGTGGGGTCATATAGATGGGCCACAGATTCTCCAGCAGAGATGGTATTATATTGCACTTTAGGAATGGCACCATCACTATGGGATAAATCCCACTGATGTCTTGGACATTGGAAGAAATGTAATAAAGAGATTAACATGATTGAAACAGAGAATTTGGACAAGTGTACCAGGAGGAATCGGGGGTTTGCATTTAGCCCCGGATGGGTGCTTTCAGGCATTGAGGTTAATTTGGCCAGAACAACTTCCAAAATGCCATGGTCAGAGGGTGGAAAATCCCAAGTTGAATCCTGCCTGGAGTCAGGTGCAAAGGTGAAGAACTTTTCCCTTGAAGAATGAAAAATTGTTGAGAAGCATGTTAGATCCTGAATAAAGTTTATTGTAAAAAGTTTATTTCTCACAATAATAAATGATGGAGTGGGTCTCTTGTCTCTATGGCCCAGAGACCACCTAATGTAGCCGTGGACTAATTGTGGGGATGACTTTCTGATTTTTGATTTTTTGATAGAGATATTTTGCAAAAATTAACTGTTTGTTTTTTGTATTTTGATTTCAGATTAATGATGGATTCTATAGAGATTGTATTAAGGGGAAGATTTTTTAGAGTATTGTTTGAGAGATTCAAGTTCCATTAGGAATGATGATGGCCCTTTATTATGTGAAGTATAGTTTGAGCTTAGGGACATTAAAATATGGATAAAGGAAAACTAGGTATTGACTGGTGGCAGAGAAAGGATATGAATCTTGTGAAAATATATGTATGCCTCAGAGACGATGTCTTCAGGCAATGTGGACTTGAGAAGGATTCTCGTGGTTGTGCTAAGTCTTGGAATATTGCATGAATCAAGATTTAGAGATAGTTTAAGGGGTAATGCCAAATGGTCAGAGAAAGCCATAGGTTGTAGTGAGGGATCAATTAGAAAATGTATATTGGGAGTGTAGTAGATGAAGTCTATGAAAGAGGTATACCTCTTTGTGTAGAAAGAATGCATTTGGTGGGAAGAAGCTTTCTCCACTCATGAAATTTTATATTAAGGTGATGAATATACTTAGCTGTAAATTCCTGGTAGGAAGTGCTGAAGTCTTCCAGGAAAATAGTAGGGTAAGAGTTGTAGCAAGTGTGATGTTGACTGTTGGATTATCTGTTGGATGAGCAATTCATTTCTGTATATATATATATATATATATATATATATATATATATATATATATATATATATATATATATATATATATATATATATAATGTTTAAAGTGAAGATCTTGTGGAATAGGGTGGCAATAACTATATGTGGGTTTATATAGTTAATTTTAAAGGATTCAGATAGGCTACTAAGATTGCCACACCAGCAGCAGATGAAGGAGAAACTGAGTGACAAAAGTAGCCAAGATTTCCAAAGAGGTTCAGAAGCCAAGATTTCCAAAGAGGTTCAGAGACACACAATATGTGGTGAGTATTGCTTAAACCATTTGGTCAATGCATCCACCCTATTCAGTGAATTCAGACCCTGTATATTAATTCCCGATATTTTGAGCTTCATGTGGCATTACTTCAACAGAAAATTACAGTGTTTTTATTGGACAAGTGGTGGAAATTTTGAAATAATTGAATGAGATTTATTGTATATTTTTTCCCACCCAAATTTTTCTTGAAGAGAACAGATACTAGCTTACACCCCTGATGTTCTGCTTAACAGGCATCCATGGAAGATACTCTAGCACTAGGTTCTTGAGAATCCAAAGTTTGGCCAGAGGTCTTTTCATTTGACTCTTTGGAATGCAAGCCATCAATGGATTTTGGTTCGGCATTTGTTGTTTTGGAGACCTTAGGTAGCAGCAATTTATTATCCTTAATAGGAACAGGGGTTGAAAAGGTTTGCTTAGATCTTTATTGGATAAGTCACAATTGTTTCCTTGGCTAACTGCCTTATGAATAGGCTTGTGTTTTTTTCCTGGTTGCTGGACAGAGTGTTCAGTATCTGCGGAGCTAATGCTATTGCTGTTTGTTTTTTTGGAGCATGTTTTGCTCACAGAAGATTTGGTACCTGTATTTGCTCCCTTTACCTTCCATTTTGTGGATTGAGACAAATGAGATGTCTCCTCCATGACCAAAGATGCTGACTCAAAAGACTCATCTAACACATTCATAGAGGGTGCAGGGGATGGTACAGAGTTAGGAGCAATTTTGTCAACAGGAATTGATAGATGGTAGGTGGAGTTTTTTACTGCTTCAGGTGCTGTAAGGTCAGGCTTGGAAATGGGTGTGTCCACAGTCTGCACCACTGGAACAGAGTTACAGTGGTGTGTTCTGTTTTTAATCCTTTTGCAACAATGGTAGACCCTGGCCGGCAGTCCCTCACCAAATGGCTTCTCTGGTGGTAGAAGAAACATTGTGGAGGAATGCCATAGAGGGTGTCTTAAAGATTAATGTCAAGTTGATGTGAGTTAACAAAATGATTTATGATACTTAAGTGCTTAAACATTATTAATAATAAAAGAAATTAATGAAATTTTCAGAACTGAAAGAAATATCAATAATTTAAATTTATATAATAGTTATTTTAATTAATTATTTAATTTACCTAAATACAAAGTATTGCTAAATGTTTTTGGAGCTTGAAACTAACTTATCAATCTTTCCTTAAACAATCATCTTTGGCTATAATTTTTTTCATGTAATCCGGGTATTTATTTTCTATACTGACATAAGCACATAATCATTGTTACCAACAGACATTGCTATAATTTGTTTGTAATGCTTGATCATATAATGGTAACCAAAATCACAATAACCAATATCATTAATAATAAAAATTGAAGGGTTTATTCCTCAGAAATCCATAAGGAATAGAATAGGCCATGATCCTTAGACTGAGCTCTAGAATTTGCCATTCTATCCACTACACTAAACCATTCATCATCAATAAGACAAGTAGTTGCATTATGATTATAAATTCCATGATAAATAAGGAAACAAAAACTATCAAATTGGTTTTTAATATGGTTATTTTATTTATCTTGTAATATAGTTTTAATCACAATCTTATGCCTAGATTCTTAAAAATAATGGGCCTGAAATCATCACTTTTTTCAATAAGTCTAATGACACTTAATAATATTCATGTTGCTTATTCTCCACTTTAGAAAATTGTAGATATGAAAAATGCTTAAAAAATTACAAATCATTTTATTTTCAGTTTAGTAAAACAATGGGTTCAGTTTTTTAAAATATTTATGCTCAATGTTTTGAATTTTAAGTTGTGTAATTAATAATTTATTTGAAATAAATGAACATAAAATTATTAATTCAAATTAATAATTGTATGCTTTTATTAAATATATAAAAGTTAATATATAAATGTAAAATATTTTTAGAATTGAAAATATTAAAATAAGTAATGAAAAATGTATTTTTTTAAAAAAAGTATCTGCTTCGGATCAGAGGTACTAGGATCAATTCTGTCACTAACATGTCTGGTGATCGAGGTTTTTCTGAACTCGTGAGCAATAAGACATATATATATTCTTTTTTTTTATATATAGAAATAAATATTATTAAGCTTTATGAAATGAATTTTATTTAAGAACTTGAAAAAAAAAAAAGGCAAAGATTTTTTCGTTTGCTTTTTAAGTACATTAATTACAAACAATTCAATAATAAAATAATTTTGAAAATTGAATAATAGAAAGAAAAAAATAGTTACAAGTCACTATGAATTTAAATAAACAAAGATTTAGGATTCAAATCTCAGCAGAGAAATCTCAAATTGCATACTTTCTAAGTTTAGGGGTGGGGAGCTTAGAAATGAAGAAGATAGTTTTTTTTATTTTTTATAATAATATAAATTATTAAAACCAAAAAAATATGAGGAATTTCAAAAAAAAATATTGATTATGTTTGGATTAGAGTCATTAGTATAATACATAATTTACAATTAATTCAATAAAGTTTAAAAAGATTAGGAAAAGTAATAAAATTAGAAATGACCTGTATAAAGAATGCTAGAAGTAAAGGGTTATTATTCATGAATGGATTGCATATGTTCACTCCTTCCCCCTTTTTCCCCAATATATAATAATTCGTTCTGTAATATAGTATTTATTAAGTAAAATTTCAAATATATTATATTTAGAGTTTAAATTAAAACATATCTACAAAGCATTATTTATTATTGTTTTTATCAGTGAGTCATTTATCTTTAGCTCAATCCAATTACAACCAGTTGGCCCAGAAGTCAGATGAATCTATCACATTATAGATACATATGGAACATACACTTTTTCAAGTTAGCTATATAGAACATTGCAGTTTCACTTCACATACACATTATTTTTTAGATATTCAAACTTAACTTTATACATACATATAACGATTTGCCTATTCTTAAGTCTATACATTACTATTAAAATTTAAAAATATTTATGTTTGCTGTCTATTTTACTTTATGTGAAACTGTTTATTCATTATTTATTTATCTATATATTATATTCACATGGATTTATTAAATAAGTTATATTGTTTTGGGGGAGGAGTGTTTATTTTTAACACATCCCAAATTATAAATAAATGTTTAAAAAAGAGAAGTTATAATAGTTGTGTATGTGAATTTAAATAAAATTAATATTTAATTTTATAAAAGATCAAAATGATTTATATATTATTAATCTTCTAAAACACTAACTTTAAATGTGTGTACAGCTAAATAAAATCATAACTAGATAATATATTCAAGAACTAGTAATATAGAATAAAAATTACTTACTTGCAAATGGAATCAGTAATTGTTAACATCAGATGTATTTTCTTTAAAAATCTACATTTGGCATTTGAATAACAGGATGCATTGCTAAAATATAAATAGAAAAGGGATCAAATATCTTAATCCTTCCAATTTCTGCCTTTAAATTTGATGATCATGGTTTTATAAGCATTTACAAGTTTGGTCATGGTTATTTTAAAAGAATCCTATTTATCCAACTCTATTTCAAAATTTTGGCAATAAATTATATTTTGTGAAGTTCATTTTTAAGAAATTTCAAGATAGGAAATTTATTCCATTATAAAGTAAACCATTTTGTTATCGTTAAACCAGAATTTCTTGAGTGATGGATTAAATGGAAATTTCTAGAAAATTACATTATCCTACAAACTATAAAGACAATTAACTTAGTATGAAAAAATAACTACCTAGAGCCAATTTGTTAACTATTGTGTTAGGCTTTGCTAATCACAAGATTTTGAATAAAGAACTCTTTCACTCAAAACATTTTTAAAAAAAGACATTTTCCAAAATTTAATAAAGCTTGATGTATTATTATTATTTTTTCATTATGCATGCATATTTTTTTTCTTTTTTCTAGAATTTTCAGTGATAACATTTACTAGCCATGAAAACAAATTTAGTAATATTATGATACATACATTATAATATATGAGTGCCTGAATGATTAGATAGATAGCACATATTAGACTATTTGTGTTTCAGCTAGTGGGAGCAAACTAAATGACCTCATCACTTATCACTTATATAACTTAAGTACTGGGAAATTATAATATCCTTTCATTTGTTTCACTGATGTAAAGATTTTATTTGAATTCTATGAAAGGCTTTCATGAAGCAACATTTATTTACAAAATATTGTACTTCATTAATTGAAAGCTATGAAGGAACTAGAGCCATGTAAATTATTAATGACCTTTATTTAGTATTGTTTATCAACTATGTAAATAAAAGTTGGATGTTTTTTTTCATTTTATAAGTTTGTAATAATTATTTTATACATTCACTCATCCATCATCAATTTATAGTTACATTATTGTTATTGTTGTTGTTGTAGTAATTATTATTATTATTATTATTATTATTATTATTATTATTATTATTATTATTATTATTATTATTATTATTATTATTATTATTATTATTATTATTATTATTATTATTATTATTATTATTATTATTATTATTATTATTATTATTATTATTATTATTATTATTATTATTATTATTATTATGTTTCAAAGGATAAACTTTATTAGTATTCTAAAAGGTTATACAAGTTACATTTGACACATAGTTCTTACATATAAATTAGTTTCACAAAACTGCATATGTACAATGATTTGATCAGTAACTGTATGCGTTATCAAACTAGAAGTCTCTAAGAAAAAAAAAAGTTCAACAAAATCAATGATGATCACTCAATCATATGATAATATTCAATTAGATATACTTCAATTAAATTAAAGCAGGAATGCATCTAGTTTGTGTCAGTTGGCTTTAGAACTGGCACAAGGATCCATGTTAGATATAGTTTTTTTTTGTTAGTGCTTTTATATAAGTTCTTGTATATTCCAGGTGTCAATGTACTTAGATTGATCTGTAATCTTCATGTCTCTTTCACGTATGGTTTGCAGCTTATTTCTGAACATGTTTGGATGTCTTCTGGGATTATAATTGTATATGAAATTACACCTTGTACACCATAAAGCATAGAGTAAAAATGTGCAGATTCTTATTTCAGCAAAGATACCCCTTTTAAAAGAGTCAAAAAGGGTTTTCATATTGATTTTTTTATCCTTGAGTGAAGTGCTAATAATTTCACGAATGTTTTCTAGACTTGAGCATGAGAAAAAAAGGTGGTTTTGTGTCTCCGAGTCCCTATGGCAAAGATTACATATATCATCTATATCTTTATAGTTTCTTTGATATTTCAAAAAGTGTTGTGTAGGTAGCGAGTCTAGATTTATCTTTAGGAGAAAGTCAAAATATTTTGGTTCAAGTGACCATAGTTTGAATTTGCGACATAATTGTTTATTATTAATATGAAGTGGAGTTTGTACATCATCTTGATTTGGATGTAGAAGTTGATAAACTTCCCAATATTTATATTTGGCTTGTGGTGGTTTAAAGTTAAGAGTGTGAATTGTTAATAATGGTGTAAGTAGTGTGTTCAGATATCCTTGGAGAGGAGGTGGTCTATCTGTAGGGGTAATCTTGGCAGCAATTTCTAAATATGGGAATTTTTGTGCACATGTAGATATTATGTTCAATGTTTTTTGTATCCTGAAGACATGTATTGAGTGAAGGCCAAGGCCATTTTGTGAAAGGGGTTTTCTTAAGCTGTTTATTGATATTGAAATAATCTTTTTTTCCCAGAATAATTTTCTGCATAAGGAGTCTATTTTATTTGTAAATGCCTTGGTATAAATGATTGTTGGAGTAAAATAAGAGATTTTTGTAATCACTAGCATGTTAAGCAAGGCCATTTTTGTATATAGAGAGAGGTAGGCTTTGGAGAGTGAATTGACAGTCTTTTCCACTTTCTCTATCAAATTTTTCTGTATGAGCGATCTCATAGGTGAATGTCATAAATAAAAGTTGAACCCAAGAAATGCGCTTGGTCTACCTTTGAAAACTTTATTAATGCTATTACCGGTGAAGATCTGCCATGCACACGATTTCTCCATATTGAATGTTAGCTTGTATTCTTTTGTAAAATTATTAAGTATCTTAAGAAGTTTGGGAATTTGTTTTTGAGATGATAGAAATATTGCTATATCATCCATATATGCGATACATGAGATGTTGTCATTGATGGTGGGCACGTAGATTCCTGAAAATTCATTTTCTATTATTTTTATAAGAGGGTTGATATAGGCAGTGAACAGTAAGGCACTGAGAGGTGAGCCCTGAGGAATGGACTGATGTGGCACTATTGGTGGTGAAGTTTTCCCATTTAGGGAAACATAAATCTCATGGTTTAAAAGCAAGTTAGCAAGCAAGTTTAGATATGCGTTCGGAACTGAGTATTTTTGCAGAGTTTTAAGAAGAGTACTGATGGAAATCATGTCAAAAGTGGCTTCAATATCTAGTTGAATAACAACTGGACTGTATTTTTTATTATCTCTAACAGTTTCTATAGTTGACTTGAATAGAAAGGCTGCCTGTCCTGTTGAGGATTCTTTTTTGGCAAATTGCATTTTTGATAGGTTTGGCAAAATGAATGGCTCTATTTTATCTTTTATCACTGATTCTATTATCTTTATGCCAAGGGAGCACATTGAAATTGGACGTAGGTTAGTGGTGTTTGAGATTAATTGTTTCTTTTTCATGAATGGCACAAGCATAATTTGATTTAAGCCCTGTATTTTATAGATGCCTTTAGTGAGGTAGGAGACTAGGTTAAGCATATATTGTGCAGCGATTTTATCAATATGTTTGTATACAAACTTGGGAATTCCATCTATGCCAGGATGACATGAATCTGGCATCGCTTCTATTTTTTTAATGAAATCTTTTAAAGAAATTTTAAATTCATTTTCTGATCTATCTTGTGAAAAGGCCATTAGACTTGGAGAGGATACCCTCTGGAATTTTTCTCTATACAATATGTAAAGCCGCTCCAACATAAAATCTCCATAGACAATTTCAGTTTGAACTTTAATAGCTGCTGGGACTCGCACCTGGGAGGGGTGGCCTAGCGCCCATCTAATGAAGTTTCTGGTATACATGTGTGGCTTATTTAAATATAACCTTTTCTTTTTAATGGAGATATATTCTTTAAGCTGGTTTGTTAACTCTTGATATGTCTTCTTTAAAGCCATCAGACAGGGACGATCGAGATTTGATTGAGAAGTGCCAATAATTTTTTTATAGGTATCATCCATAAGCTTTAGTAGTTTTGTTGGGGATGTTGTTGTCCTGGTAAGATGATCAATATTAAATGAAAGCAGGTTAGTAAAAGCACACCATGCTTGGACTGGATCCATTGTAATATTCTTCAACTTGTGTAGATATATGTAT
Source organism: Epiperipatus broadwayi (assembly GCA_028023455.1). NCBI lineage: Eukaryota > Metazoa > Onychophora > Udeonychophora > Euonychophora > Peripatidae > Epiperipatus > Epiperipatus broadwayi. Next base: position 715,594 of record JAQFVV010000053.1, on the reverse strand, counting down.
ACTTCTGAAAAAAGATATTCTGGTGTGCATGATGGTAGTAGAACTCTGATGGTTCTTCCTGTATTAATTGTTGTTCTATTATCAAAATTAATTTCCAGTGACACTAAAACAGCTGCATGATCAGAGAGGGGGGAATTCTTTAATTGAATGCATATCATGTTATGTAATGATGGTGAATAGAAAACCAGATCTATAAGTGATGAATGTCTACCATTGTTAAATGACACGGCCTTCTCCGGCAGAAAGCCTCTTCCACTCATCATCGGAAAGGACAGCTGATGTAACCATTTGCCGGTGAAGGTCTGATATGTCATGTTGAAATCTCCCAAAATAATCATCGGATACATAGCATTTATGAACCTAGAGTTAAGTGTTTGTATAATTCTATTTATAATAGTGGGACCTGGGGGGATATAAACAATTGCTATGTTTAAGGTAATGGCTTTATGAGTGAATGTAATTATCAGCAAGTGTGCATCAATATGTAGGATTTTGAAAGAACTAAATGGGCAGGCTTTATCAATGATAATGCCTGTACCCGCTGATGGAGTGTCAGATGTGTTTGAGAAGGCTGTAAAGCCCTTGGAATTTAGCTTGTCTGTAGGGTTGATTAATGAGCCACTGTAGATTTTTGTTTCGATAATGCCCATTATCTGCGGTTTAACAATGTCGTACCATTTAGCGAGGAGGTCAATTTTTTGTGGGGAGTTTAACCCTCTAACATTAAAAACTCCTATTTTAATATCCATTATTTGTATGTGTGTGCGCATATATATCAGAATCTAAGCCTAGCATAGGAAAGTTTTATTCTAAAATAAAGTTAAATATTTTAATAAGGGAATCTGTAGTATATTTTAATGGATCAATAAATATGCATTGTTCAATTATTGTCTGTAGATTTGAGAGAAATATCATTGGATCTCATTTTCCTGTCTGTGAATGGGTTTTCAAGTGAAACTTTATTTATGTTTGTAATACTATCAGTTTCCTCTTCCATTGGACTATTTTCTGATGAGTATGTGGCAATTAGAGAGGCATTGTAACTTTGCGTGATGTTAGCTTTTTTTCTAGAGACTGGAGGAGGGGAATCATTATCACTACTTTCACATTCTAGAGCCATGAGTTTCTTGGGATTATTACCTGATTTTTTTTTAGGTGGCCGACCTGGTTTTCTAGTGATTTGAGGAGTTTCTAGAATTTGTAGGGGTGGCAACACTGCGAGCGATTCCATTATTTTGAGAGATGTTTTATTAAGAGGGGGTGAGATTTCCGGATTAGGAGAGGAGGAAACTTCAATGCTATCAGACCCTGTAGTATGTAGAATCACCTTTCCACTATTGCTAATGTTAATATCATTTTTTCCCTCAATATTATGGTCTGTCGATTGCACATCTTCATCTACAGTCACTTCTTGATTACTATGAAAGTCTTCTTTTGGGCATTGATGTAAGGGGGATGCGCTCATATTACAATTATTACAATATAAAGCCGGACAGTTACTAATAAGATGACTGCGTTCTTTGCAATGAAAGCATTGCGGTTTTAGACCGTTTATAACAAGAAATAATGTCGCTTCTTCATCTGCAACTTGTGTTGGAATATTTTCAGGATTAATGTTCTCTCCCAGTTTTACTTTAAATCTATAATTATTACTAAATATTGGGATGGGTGTATTTTTAATCTGTAAAGGCTGAAAATCTATCACCTTCCCGAATGGTTTCATAAGTTTAATGAAATCTGTTTCTGAGTAACCTAGGTAAGTTTTTTTAATTAAACCAGTAATAAAGTTTTCTCTGTTGGGATTGACTACAACTAATGCGTATTGCCCCAGAGTTTTCATTTCTTGTCGGAACAATTCTTTGCTTTCTTCGTTTACAAATTCAATAGCCAGATAACGCGGATTCGGATGATCTCCCACGCGAACTATCAAATTCCATAGTTTTTTATTATTTATCTCTTCGAATAGAAGCTCCTTAGGGAATCTATATAGTGAACAGTTTCTATCTGTAATTGCTATGACAATGGAGCGTTCAGTGAAAAAACGTTTAAATGAATTGAAGAGTTCCCTAGGGATGGTCTGGTTAAACACTTCAGATATTTTATTAAGGCTATCATTAGACCAAGGCTCTTTTATTGTGTTAACATAGGTTTCAGTGGTTTTTGGGGTAAGATCTAGTTTCATCAGATCTCCTGCTGTAGAACGGTGAAATCTAGGCGCTAGCTGCATTTTCCTTGAGAAAAACAATCGCGTATTATTTTCACTTTTTTTTATAACCGTTGATGGTAATTTTGCAACTTGTGCATAAGAACTTTTAAACGTGTCTGAGCTGACAGACATCATGGCTGGATGTTGGACATCTAAGTCCATTATGCAATCAATCTGTGTTGCCTTTTTGTATTTCTCTTCTTTTTTTAATTAATCTATTAGTTTTCTATTTTATAGTTATTAGAGATATAAAACTCTTACCTGTAATCGGTATATTTTATGATATTTTAATAAATTGAGGAGCATGATCTGAATGAGTGGTAAGCTAGAGGTGACCTCTGGTGCTATTCCTATTATTATTATTATTATTATTATTATTATTATTATTATTATTATTATTATTATTATTATTATTATTATTATTATTATTATTATTATTATTATTATTATTATTATTATTATTATTATTATTATTATTATTATTATTATTATTATTATTATTATTATTATTATTATTATTATTATTATTATTATTATTATTATTATTATTATTATTATTATTATTATTATTATTATTATTATTATTATTATTATTATTATTATTATTATTATTATTATTATTATTATTATTATTATTATTCAAAGGATAAGCTTTATTAGTATTCTAAAAGGTTATACAAGTTACATTTGACAACATAGTTCTTATATATAAATTGGTTCACAAAACTACATATGTACAATGATTTGATCAGTGATTGTATGCTTTATCAAACTAGAAGTATTTAAGAAAAAAAACAGTTCAACAAAGTCAATGATGATCACTCAATCATACGATTATATACAATTAGATATACTTCAATTAAATTAAAGCAGGAATGCATCTAGTTTGTGTCAGTTGACTTTAGAACTGGCACAAGGATCCATGTTAGATATAGTTTTTTTTGTTAGTGCTTTTATATAAGTTCTTGTATATTCCAGGTGTCAATGTACTTAGATTGATCTGTAATCTTCATGTCTCTTTCACGTATGGTTTGCAGCTTATTTCTGAACGTGTTTGGATGTCTTCTGGGGTTATAATTGTATATGAAATTACACCTTGTACACCATAAGGCATAGAGTAAAAATGTGCAGATTCTTATTTCAGCAAAGATACCCCTTTTAAAAGAGTCAAAAAGGGTTTTCATATTGATTTTTTTATCCTTGAGTGAAGTGCTAATAATTTCACGAATGTTTTCTAGACTTGGGCATGAGAAAAAAGGTGGTTTTGTGTCTCCGAGTCCCTATGGCAAAGATTACATATATCATCTATATCTTTATAGTTTCTTTGATATTTCAAAAAGTGTTGCGTAGGTAGCGAGTCCAGATTTATCTTTAGGAGAAAGTCAAAATATTTTGGTTCAAGTGACCATAGTTTGAATTTGCGACATAATTGTTTATTATTAATATGAAGTGGAGTTTGTACATCATCTTGACTTGGATGTAGAAGTTGATAAACTTCCCAATATTTATATTTGGCTTGTGGTGGTTTAAAGTTAAGAGTGTGGATTGTTAATAATGGTGTAAGTAGTGTGTTCAGATATCCCTGGAGAGGAGGTGGTCTATCTGTAGGGGTAATCTTGGCAGAAATTTCTAAATATGGGAATTTTTGTGCACATGTAGATATTATGTTCAATGTTTTTTGTATCCTGAAGACATGTATTGAGTGAAGGCCAAGGCCATTTTGTGAAAGGGGTTTTCTTAGACGTTTTACTGATATTGAGATAATCTTTTTTCCCCAGAATAATTTCCTGCATAAGGAGTCTATCTTATTTGTAAATGCCTTGGTATAAATGATTGTTGGAGTAAAATAAGAGATTTTTGTAATCACTAGCATGTTAAGCAAAGCCATTTTTGTATATAGAGAGAGGTAGGCTTTGGAGAGTGAATTGAGAGTCTTTTCAACTTTCTCTATTAAATTTTTCTGTATGAGTGATCTCATAGGTGAATGATGTAAATAAAAGTTGAACCCAAGAAATGCACTTGGTCTACCTTTGAAAACTTTAGTAATGCTATTACCAGTGAAGATCTGCCATGCACACAATTTCTCCATATTAAATGTTAGCTTATATTCTTTTGCAAAATTGTTAAGTATCTTAAGAATTTTGGGAAACTGCTTTTGGGATGATAGAAATACTGCTATATCACCCATATATGTGATGCATGAGATGTTGTCATTGATGGTAGGCATGTAGACTCCTGAAAATTCATTTTCTATTATTTTTATAAGAGGGTTGATATAGGCAGTGAACAATAAGGCACTGAGAGGTGAGCCCTGAGGAATGGACTGATGTGGCACTATTGGTGGTGAAGTTTTCCCATTTAGGGAAACATAAATCTCACAGTTTAAGAGTAAGTTAACAAGCAAGTTTAGATAGGCGTTGGGGACTGAGTATTTTTGCAGAGTTTTAAGAAGAGTACTGATGGAAATCATGTCAAAAGCAGCTTCAATATCTAGTTGAATAACAACTGGACTGTATTTTTTATTATCTCTAACAGTTTCTATAGTTGACTTGAATAGAAAGGCTGCCTGTCCTGTTGAGGATTCTTTTTTGGCAAATTGCATTTTTGATAGGTTTGGAAAAATGAATGGCTCTATTTTATCTTTTATCACTGATTCTATTATCTTTATGCCAAGGGAGCACATTGAAATTGGACGTAGGTTAGTGGTGTTTGAGATTAATTGTTTCTTTTTCATGAATGGCACAAGCATAATTTGATTTAAGCCCTGTATTTTATAGATGTCTTTAGTGAGGTAGGAGACTAGATTAAGCATATATTGTGCTGTGATTTTATCAATATGTTTGTATACAAACTTGGGAATTCCATCTATGCCAGGGTGACATGAATCTGGCATCGCTTTTATTTTTGGAATGAAATCTTTTAAAGAATTATTAAATTCATTTTCTGATCTATCTTGTGAAAAGGCCATTAGACTTGGTGAGGAGACCCTCTGGAATTTTTCTCTATACACTATGTAAAGCCGCTCCAACATAAAATCTCCATAGACAATTTTAGTTTGAACCCTAATAGTTGTTGGGACTCACACCTGGGAGGGGTGGCCTAGCACCCATCTAATGAAGTTTCTGGTATACATGTGTGGCTTATTTAAATATAACCTTTTTTTTAATGGAGATATATTCTTTAAGTTGGTTTGTTAACTCTTGATATGTTTTCTTTAAAGCTATCAGACAGGGAGAATCGAGATTTGATTGGGAAATGCCAATAATTTTTTATAGGTATCATCCATAAGCTTTAGTAGTTTTGTTGGGGGTGTTGTTGTCCTGGTAAGATGATCAATTTTAAATGAAAGCAGGTTAGTAAAAGCAAACCATGCTTGGACTGGATCCATTGCAATATTCTTCAACTTGTGAAGATATATGTATACTTCTGAAAAAAGATATTCTGGTGTGTGTGATGGTAGTAGAACTCTGATGGTTCTTCCTGTATTAATTGTTGTTCTATTATCAAAATTAATTTCCAGTGAAATTATTATTATCATCATCATCAATTTTCTGAGATAATTATTTATTTTTATTTAAAGTACATTTGCAGTTAATAAAATACCTTTTAACTTTATGCAGACCCTTGTTTTTGATTATCATTTATAAATAATTTTACAGATTTTATAAACAGTAGTTTCATTCAATTAAATTTAGATAGAATATTAAGAGAGACTCAACATGTAAGTTCTTACTATTGAAAACTGGGACTAGAACTTAAAGAATATCCCATTTACTAAAATGAGAACATTGAGCAAGCCAAACCTATAACAGTATACAAAAATGAATAAGAAATAAAAAGACTATATTTACTTGCCAAACTTTGGATGTCAAAATCTGTAATGAAATAAATGAGAGTAATGAGATAAGCTTTGTTATACCCTATGAATTGAGGAAAGATAAAATCTATAACAGTATAAATTATACAATACCAAATAACAGAGCTACACAAATTGAATAAACCAAATCTGTAATGGAATAAATTTAAGCAACAATTTTATTTAAGCTCTACTAACAAAATAATCCAAAATCTATATTGAAATAAAGTTTAAAATATATCTATAATATTTATATATTAAATAAATATCAACCCAAATTGATATCAAAATTGTAATACACAATATAAATAATGTATTGAAAATTTACAACAAATATATTAAATAATAGTCTATATTGATATTCATTCATAAAATAGCTCTTATGAATTAAAATTTATATTAGTATTAAAGAGTAAATAAAATTATTTGAGTTTGATAATTATATAAACATTTATATTAGTAATTTATTAATTAGTTTTTCTGTTTAAATAATACCAATTGATGACTTTGAAATATTAGATTCACTTTTAATAGTTACTGAATTCTAACAAAGTAATAAAATTTGTATTATTTTGATTAAACTTTCAATGTCTGTAATTGCAAGAGACTTCTAATTATTATTACTATTTCATATGCCTACCAATAATAAACAATAATTTTATTTATGTAATTAATAATAAGACATTAATTAATAAGTTTTAATAGTTTAAATCAATGCATTATAAAATATTATATTTATGACTATAACATGATGTTAAGACATTACACTTTTTACACATTAATAAACCATAAAGAAAATATTTATTTATTTGTTGTCTCCAATTGTCAATATATATATAAGAAAATACTAATTTGTCACAGTTTGCCTACTGATCATTTTTAAACAAACAAAAACAAATCATTAATGACATTTTATTATAATTGTTTAAATATGAATTTAGTGTTATTTATTAAAATTTTATTTTGGTTCATTATACGGTTTCATATTAACTTGCATATTTCAAACTTTTGAGTATTACAAATATATACACTAAATGACCTTTAAAAAATAACAGCAATAATAATACTAATAATAATTATTTAAATAAAGAAAACAACCTTTTTGGATACCAATCAATATTTTTACACAAAGAATTCCAAAGTCTTTAAGTTACTTTTATTAAGTTCACAATGGAAGTCCTTGAAATATTTTAACATAGTTATTCCTTAGAGCTTGTTTCTTTTTTAAGTATCTGAAGTTTATTTAACAAATAATCCTTAATGGTTTATAATAAGAATTGAATTGTAGTTAATAGTAAGAAAAAGTATTATTTTATTCTTTTTTTAAAATGATTATTTATCAAATTTAAAATTATTCCATTTGGCAAATTATTTTTGTTATCATTGGCAAGTTATTTGGTTTTTTGACATGTATATAGATTCATATATATATTAATATGGTTTAAACTTTATCAGAATTTTTTTTAATTTTTCTTTTAGAATGTTCTTAAAACAAATTCCATTTTAGTTGTTATTTTAGGTGCTTCTCAAAGACTCAATATGTTTTGAAAGAAACATTAATTTCCTGTTTAGCTTTCCATTATGTAATTTATATTAAACATTTTAAAAAATATATGTATATTTTTTTAAAAATATGTACTGCAAAAATGCAGTATTATGAAGTGATTAATATATATAGAAAAATAGAGTGTCTGCTAAATTAATTCATGGGCAATTTATGTCATTTATTTACAGATATAATATTTTGGTCATCGACCTAGATACTGTAACTAATATGTAACTCAGATTTGTCCCATTTAAGTTATTGAGCAATTATTACTCACTTTACTAGAGTTCATTCAAGTATAAATGAGCATTACAAATGAAATTTTTTTTTTTAAATTTTAAAAGAAAAATAATATTTCAAAATAAAATAACAATGATTTTTAAAATTTCTTTTTTAAATAAAAGTACATTTGTTTGTTAAAAATACAAGATTATCACATATTTATCATTTTAATAATAACCATTACTTTTTTAAATATATATGTGATTTTTTAAAAATTATACACAATAATTTAAATACACATGCACATATATAATTTATACAAAAACATGAAAATATAATTTATTTACATAAACCTATGTTTTTAAAATATGCAGATAGACAAAACATTATTGTAAAATATCAAAATAAACATCTTTAGATTTATGAATATTTTTATAGTAAGATATTAAGTTTAACATATATTACTTTAAAAAAAATCACAAACTATTACTTTGTATTTTGGTGAATTTACAATGACTTCCAAAATTATGATAAACCTCATTTGATTATTTTAAAAATTTACTAACATATACAATTATGACAATATTTTTTTTCAATATAACAATGCCTATGTTAAGTCTAACCAGGATAGTATAATATATATATATGTGTGCTTAAAAATAATGGGTTTTATGAAGTTAAATTGTAATATGTGCTGTTATGGCTTACTTGAAAAAGTATGTTTGATATATATGTATTACAGTTGTAATAGGATTGAGCTAAAGGTAAATTATGCATTGATAAAAAAAAATTTACATTGCATATGACCACCCAATGATCACCCCTCCACAAGAGATTAGAAATGGATAGAAACTTGGCTCTAACTTACCTGAGAGTCTGTACTGAGAGGCCAGATGCACTAATAAAACAAATAACTTACAAGGATATTGACATTATTCTAGCAATGACATTTTAGTCTTCATTAAAATCATTTTCATTATCTATGATTGATAAATATTTGATAGTTGTTTTGTTGTTAAAGATCTCTAGAGTATTTTATATCTACTATACAGTCTTTATTAACTTCTAGCTACCACTGTTCCTATTTATACTTTAAAGATGTCACCTTTTACCACAAATAAATTGACATTAATACAGAAATTGAACTTTTATTCACAATTTTGTTAAAAATGATTCTTTAAATATTTGAAAGTTAAATTTATTTACTTAATTAACTATCAAATATTTAGCAATCATAAATAAACATAAGTAATGATGACTAAAATTTTACCTCAAAAGTAATATGTAAGTACTCTTATAAGCATCGGTAAAGTAAAATATTTTAAATATGTCAAAATTTATATCCAAAATCCTTAGTTATTTCGTACTTCATAAAATTAAAAAATAAATTCCAAACACACACTGTTTTTACAAAAAAATATTTTATTGTTTATGAAAATTAAAGCTCACCCCCATGTTTCAACCATTTACTACAGTCTTTTTACTGCAAAATATTTGGAAAAATGGAAACAAACATTTTTTTAAGATATCACATATTACTAAAATGTTAGAAACCATTAATAATAATAAAATAAAGCAAAGAATTTTTGAAAACTACTTCTATTTATCTAGTCAAAAAACAAATTTCTTGTTCCCATCTTTAACAATTTTCTTTTGCCTTTTTAAATAATCAATTAAGAGCAAAATTGATTATTTCTTATATAAATAAACTATTCTTTTTCTTTCCTACTATAAAATTTCAATTACTTCCCATTGATTACTCTAGCTTGCTGTGAGTGGCAATATGCATAGTGGGTTTTGCTGTTTTAATAAGTTATAAGCAAGCATAAGAAATTGTGATCATATTATGTTTATTGTCTTAAAACCAATCCTGCCTAATAGGATAGTGGTGGCTATGGTTATTAAAGAACCGACACCAAAATGTATAGGTACTGAACTGAGTTCAGACCTATATGACTATATAAGCTAATGAGCTTGTATTGAAAATATTAAGGTGTTTTCAATTTAAGACTCATAGTTTTGTAGTTAAATAAAGATAAAAGGTGACTGCTGGAGGATTGCATTAGATCCTAAGATCTAGATGCAGTGCTCTCAGATCCAAAGCTCCTCACTGACAAAGGCCACAAGCCAGAAACTAGTCTGGGGAAATTGGATGAGTAGGCACTAAATAGGGATTTTATGCACAAGCCTTCTGGCATCCATTGATTACTCTAGCTTGCTGTGAGTGGCAATACATATAGTAAGTTTTGCCTGTTTTAAATAATATGAATTGGAAATCAAGATTCTTATCTCAATTAGTTTAGTCTTAAATTTAAAATTCTAAAAACTATTTTAATTTATAGCTAACTAAAAACATTTTATTTAAAAATGATGTCCTTTCTTTGAAAAAAAAAAACAAGTAAATTTTTATATTATCTTTTTTTTATTTTGGATTTATAAACAAAAAAAAAAAAGTAAACAAAATGTTGGATTGAACTTTATTTGTCTAATTTAAAGACGTTATAATATTATGCACTAGATATAGAAATAAATTCATTATTATAATAAGATATATATAATTTCTTTTTACATATAAGTTTTGTATATAAAATAAATGTAAAATATTCATTTTAAATTCAATTTAATTTTTATCTTAAAAATTTGTTTGAATAAAATATGCTATGTTATGTAATGTTAATAGTATTCTGGTTTATTTAGTAACCATTGGTTTAAGGATATGGAAATGCTTTTTTATTATTCTATTAAGTATGATACATTTATATATTTTGGTTTTGTTTTACACAGAACAATTTTCATTATAATAGTTTCAGATAGCTGGCTCATAGTGAATCCAGTTATTATCCATGGGTATCTAGTTATTCTCGGCAAAGGAATAAAACAAAAATCAAAAAAGTCCAATTATTTACCATTCAGCAAATGGTAAACCTAATCAATAGTATCTTCTTTTTACTATTCCTTTATAAAAACCTATTGAAAAGATCTTTTTTCACAAGGAACTACTCAGCAACTGTTTTATCTTATTTTTACTTGGTCATAAATATTATTAGGCATCATAAGCTAATAGCATCAATTAATAATTGTTTTATAAATTGAGAATACTTTAACAATATATTTATTTCCTTTTTCATTAGCAATATTCTATATATATAAAGCAAAGGACAAATATCAGTTACACAACTATACTCTCCATACGGCTTAACCCACACTAATCTATTAATTAATTAAATGATTAAATAAATAATAAAAACCAGTAAATATATGGTGCATTTCAGCCTTTTTTATTGCATCATCCATATGCCATTAGAAATTTAAATAAATATTAAATGTAATTAAAATCTTAATGATAATATATATCATATACTACATATATCAGACAATATACATAATTTTATATAATAAAAAATTATTGATTAGTTTTCCCAATCTCCCAATCTCGACTAAAATTTATTTTAAAAAATTTAAGAAAAAAAAAAGATTTTTAACACTTTTAAAAATGCTTATTTTTACATAAGTTCACAAATTCTATAAATTTTGAGAGTTAAATGTTAAAATGATATTTTTATAGACAGCTTCATCACATTCCTCTTAAAATTTTGGGGGGGAAAGATGTATAATATGACTTCCTGAGATATTTTTTCATTATAAAATCTTCAAATATGTATTTGTTGGTGACATCCATTTTTACTAGCTGCCCCAGATTTTGTCCTTCCATGCAGATATTTGCTGGAAATGTATTTCTTTCTAATTAAAAATTAATAAAATTTAACAATAAAAACTTTAGTTAACTATAATTTATAAAAAAATAAAATTAATTTTAATATATATATAAAAGAGCAAAGACAAAAAGTATAGGGTGAAAAACTAAAAGTTTTTACAGAGTGCATATTTATCACATTTCCACCCATGATGATAAAAAAACACATTTTTTAAAAAAATTTAATGCTATATAAAATATTAATGAGAATTGTGATAATACTGATGCTTCTTATTATCTGTCTTATATTTTGTCTTTGTGGAAATCCCTAATAGCTTACTGTGTAGATTGCTTTATTTTAGAAAAATTAGGATCAATTGTTATAAATAAATATGATTATAGGCATAACTTGCAAAAAATTGTAATATTTCTATTTTAAAAAAGTATAAAAAATACCTGTAGATTGATTCAGATACATACTAAACAGAGATATGAGATAGCAACAGATATAATAATGAAATAAATTTGATTTTTTATTATAACCGTTACTTAAAAAATATAATATTTTTATGAACAACTAGAAAATAACTAGATTTTAAAAAAAGAGAGATAAAACTGCTTAAAAAGTAGGCTGAATGCCCAAGGAAGTACATTTATGTGCATCTGAACACAAAACAAACTTATTCTAGAGCAGTGGTGTCTAACCCAAATTATTTACTGGACCAAAACTAAAAATATACCATGGGCCACATGTATTTATTTATAACAATTCATTCATTGCCCAATAATGAATAGCACATACATACGTTTACTAATATCACCAATCATAAAGGCACATCCTAGGTCATTACTTAAGTATATAGTTTACACTAGATATATGGAGAATGATAATATTAACATAACATAATAATAATAAAAACACAAAGATGAAAAAGGAAAATACATAAATGAATATGAATTGTCTAAATTTACCAACATTTTCTTGATAACAGAGATAATTGAGCTCTTATTTTCTTGTAGCTTTTACTAGTACTCACTTGGAATGGTGAAGGGAAGTGTACACTAACTTCTCGACTAACTGGTTTCCATTCTCTCAGGCATAGCTTCCTGCATTAGGATGATTGAATACCTTGACTATACATTTTTTTAGGTTTTTATATGATTTGTTAGCAAAAGGTATCCAGATTTAGCTTTTTAAATGTTATTCTGCTAATAACACATTTTAATCAGCCCATCTTAAATTTAATGGCATTTCCTTTCATTAATTGACAAAATCATTCTAAATTCTGAACACCATTTCTCAAAACAAGTATTGCCTAACACCTTTTTTAACATATGACTGAATGTTGAAATACATTAGCACTTTAAATTAACATTACAAAAGAATATTTTTATTATTGGTAACTAAAACTGATTTTGACAATAATTATATCTGACCATTAAGTATTTATATAATGTTGAGGAATTTTAATGGCTTTGTTAATTTGAAATTAAACTTTTTTTTTTCTGATATGGTGTTTTCTGACCATTTATATACACACATGCTTGCGCTACATTCAAACTCATTTAAGTCAGTTTAATAAAAAAAATTATAATAAAATTTTAAAATATGTAGGAAAAATTACTCATCAATTTATCTAAATACAATTGCACATATGTATAACATGAAGCATCTATATATAAGCACATAAAAGGGCTACACTAAAACATTGACTGAACCATATATGACCTACGTGTGTTGGACATGGAGGTTCTAGACTATGAAATAAACATTATTATATAGCATTATAAATTATTTATATATATATATATAAAAATTAAATATTATATACTACAGCTTTTCATATTTACAGTTGGTTAGATTCTAAACTCAAGGAGTTATATATATACACACACATCAGAGTACAAATCAGTCTTGTTATTTAACAATACTGAAACAAATCATTATTTTACAGCATTATAAATTATTTATATATTAAAAATATATAACTACAGTTGATAGAAAATATCTTTGAAATTACCTAAAAAATTAAAATTTTTCAGTTTCTAAGCCCTCAGATTTACATATATCTGCATCAGATTTATAACTGTTCTCTTGGCAGTAATAAAGCATCATTCATTCTTTTCTGTGACATTTAAGAAAATGAAGAAAAAGGAGGAAAAAGTTAAAAATTTATTTTACTAAAACTTTCATTAAAAAGACAAATTCTATCATACAGAAAAAAAATTACACCATCGGAAAAGCTGATTCAGTACGGAAAACAATGATCTATTTCACATGCACAAAGTCTGTTGCAATCACATGCAAATAGCACTAATCATTTGAGAAAAACATTCATGCCCACTAATTTTCTCATGATTAAAAAATACTGAATTAACCTAAGTTTCTATTTTAGGTTTTCTATATTGATAAACATGTTTCCACAGCCTTGTTGATATATTAGCTTTGTTTTCATTTCCCCATAATAAAAAGCATTAAACGATTCCATATTTATCAGCACCAACCACACTTTCTTTTGAATTATTTATCAGTCTATTTAAACATAAGGGTGATCTAAGACCAACATTATAATATTTACCAATTATTTGCTGAAAAAGGCTTTTCTGTGATAATTTTATAATTTGTAATCTTTGTTGCTTGTATATATGTATTTTTAAACATATTTGATTATTATAGACACACATATGACAAAGAAATCTATTCCTTATCTGTTTTCTTCTTTACTTCCATATTTTGTTTAAATCTGACTTTATTATAAAATAAATACAATTGTCTATACAACAAACTTTTATTGTAGCCCACGCTTATTAAATCCTTAATATATCCTTCAATACTTCTTTTCCTATCTGTCTCACATTTACACAAATATAAATTATGATTCAAAAATATTTAAATCCTCACGATATCCATGATGATGGATGTATAAAACCCCTTACATTTAATGATTTAATAACCATTGAATGCACAAACTCTTTATGATCTCTACATATATTTACATCTAAATAATTCAAAGACATATTATCCTCAAATTCCATAATCCATACTAAATCCAAATTATTATTCAAATTAACAAAAATATCTTCAATCAATTTTCTTGGTCCATACACAAACTCATCATCCATATATCTCATATATTAAAATATCATTGTCATTTATAAATATTTTTCCATTTCTGAAATATACAAACTACAAATAGCACCACTTACTGCCAAACCCATTCACCAAACATTTTTCATCTGATACTTATACTCCCCACATCTTGCAGTACATACATCTACATCATAATCGATTAAAAGTTTTTTAATTATACTTATAGATTGTTCATGATCCACAGAACCATATAATTTGCAAACATCCAATGAAGCCATATCCTACTGCAAGATATAGGGTATATAATTATCAAATGAAGAATGAAGATATAGGGTATATAATTATCAAATGAAGAATGGTTGGCCAATGGGTTTGGCAATAAGTGTTATTTGTAGTTTGTATATTTCAGAAATGGACAAATATATTGTAGAGCCATTTATAAATGACAATGATAATACTTTGAATAGGAGATATGTGAATAATGTATTTGGCCATGAAAATTGTTTGGAGATATATTCGTCAATTTGAATTATTATTCAGATTTAGTATGGACTACGGAATTTGAAGATGATATGTCTTTGAATTATTTAGATGCAAATATATGTAGAGATCATAAAGAGTTTGTGTATAAAATGTCTATTAAACCATTAAATGTGTCCATCATCACAGATATTGTTTAATTATAAATTAGCTGGATTTAAATGTTTTTTAATTGTAATTTATATTTGTGTAAATGTGAGGCAGATAGAAAAAGAAATATTGAAGGATATATTAAGGATTTAATAAGGTTGGGCTACAATAGAAGTTAGTTGTATAGACAATTGTATTTATTTTATAATAAAGTCAGATTTTAAACAAAATATGGAAGTAAAGAAGAAAACAGATAAGGAACGAATTTCTTTGGCATATGAAATTGAGGGAAATAATTGGTAAAAATTATAATGTTGGTCTTAGATCACCCTTATGTTTAAATAGACTGATAAATAATTCAAAAGAAAGTATGGTTGGTGCTGATAAATATGGAATTGTTTAATGCTATTTATTATGGGGAAATGAAAGCAAAGCTAATATATCAACAAGGCTGTGGAAACATGTTTATCAAAATAGGAAATCTAAAATAGAATCTTAGGTTAATTCAGTACTTTTTAATCATGAGAAAATTAGTGGGCATGAATGTTTTTAGTGCTATTTGCAATGAATCTAATGATAGGAAGAGGAAATTGAAAGAGGCTTCGTTTATTGTTAAATCTAATGCTGTTATTAATCAAGGTAATATGAATATCACATTGAGCATTCACTGGAATATTAACGATTCAGTTTAAATTAATCACCATGAAGCCGGTGAATTAGTATTTATTTTTATTTAATTTTTTTTTTACTCTGTGTAATATTATGATTCTGTATGGATTCTATACAAAAAAAAAAAAAGCCCCAAAAGGTATATTCCAATTATTCCAGATAAATATCTCATTACACAGACTCAGTTCTCAGTCTGATGTAAGCAATCTATTAACCTTAAAATCTTGCTCTGTAATTATTATAATAAAAAGAAGAAAAAAAACAACATTAATTGCATCTGATACACACACAAAGAATCAAACTTATTTACATTGGATCATATTAAAGTTATCCATAATGAAATTTATAAATTTTGTAAACTTAATCAACATTGCAATATTTAATGAAAATTTAAATGGAATTATTATTACATTCAAAAACGCATTTATTATTTAATTAATTTTTCTATATATAAAAACATCAACTCCTACTGAATTTTGTTATCCAATAACTCTTTTAATTGTAAATTGTGAACTTTATATTAAAACTTTATAAAAGTGTTAATTTAATTTGTTCTATTTTAAAAAGTTTATTTTTATAAGTTCTAAATTTATTTATAATTTGTAGTTTTAAGATGATGTGTTAAACATCTGGATATAATTTTTTTTCTCTATAAATGATATACACTTAGATTTTAAAAATTTAACTTAATTATGTTCGAATAGCTATCTTGTTATTATTTCGTAAAATATTTATATATTTCATTAATGGCAATAAATAATTGAACTCATCCAGTCCATTTTTATTTAGTAAGATATTTTTTCTTCTCACCATTGAAACCGAAACTTTTGTTTACCGCCAGTCTACTTTTAAATTGAGCCAATTACTTAAGGCGTGTTGCAAATTATGCTTAATAACGATATCTTAATAAATAAAGTTGCTTTGACGAAATAAAATCTTACTACATTTAGAAATTAAAATTTGTATTTATAATTTGTAATAAGTAAAAAGAAAAAGAATTTATCATTCAATATTTTATTGATTATTTAATGACAGCCCTCTTGTGTGTTCTTAGACTGGTCATTGGCCCGTTGATCCATAACATGTCGTAGCTGCTTTGTCTGACGTGATTTTAATAGCATTCTAGCTGCTAGTTGAAGTGACAATTTTGAAGTGTAGACTGTTTTGTTTTTGATTTGAAGTAAGATTTTGCTTTAAAGGAATCTCTCCTATTACACTTGACATCGTGTTAGACAGAATTAAAAGTAGCTCTTGTTTATAACATTTGGGACTGTTTTTAATTTTTATAAGCATGAAATGCAGAATTTTTTCTTTAAAAGAAAAAAGAAGTAAATATTAGACAAACATTTGTTAGTTTATTAGTTTAACCATCTGTTGAATACACAAGAAAACTAATCTACTTTCTAAATGTTACTCCTTTATTTTTTTTAAATGAATAAATCAATTATTCTCGAAAATAATTTATAATGCCATAAATTAAGTTCTAGTAGCGATATTTATTCTTCTAACTTTGTTATCTCTAAATTACATGAAAAGATTAATAAAGTTCAAAGAAGCCCTTAGCTTGTATTGCCATTAAAGCGTCTGCAAAACATGTTTAAAATTGTGAAATAATTCCAAAAGAAATCGTCAATTCTTGGTAATCACATGATTGGCATTCTGCCTAAAGTATACATATATAATAATTGTAAATATTTACGTGTGTGTGAACAGTTAAAACGCACATATAATTAAATAGTGTTTAGAAGGTAATCGTTGCAATGGGAAATTTCATTGTACAGCGAAAATCAAATATATATATTATTCATTCAATGCCTTGTGTAGTTTAGTGTCTTTTACAGAGCTCTAACTTCTTGAAGTCTTTATAATTGTAATACAAGTTTAATATCAAGACATAAGAGACTTTCACGTTACTTTCGTAGAGCAATGAAAATTAAATATCTAATATTATATCTTTCCTTATTATTATCCTAAATCTCCAAATGAATTAAATTGTTTTCCTTTCTAATTTTCATAGAGTTTCAAAGATCGCGATACTACTTCAATGATTTAGATTTTAAACTAATAAGATTAATAAGTGAAGATGGAATAAAAAACATTTTATAAAGTGTAAAAGAGAAAAAAGAAAAGTGATATGTAGGGAATACTGATTAAAAAAGCTATTTAAAAAAATGAAAAAGAAGGATGTAAAAGTCTCATGGTATAGTTAGTTAATGAAGAGAAATAGAAATAATTAGAATAGAGTTGAGATAAATAATGTGAATTTATTAAAAAGTTTGATCCGTTTGTTTTAGATTCCTAAATATGTATTAATCATGGAAACAGAAAATAACATTGTGCAATGTATATAAAATGTATGGCTGTATTTAATAAAAATAAATTCTATGAATTTTTAGTTGCTGGCAGTCAAAAAATAATGGTTTTTAAGAAATAAAGGCTTTCCAAATAATATTTTCTACCACATTGCTAAAGAACATGCATTTGGTCCAATATTTTTTAGACAACTGTGCAAAACTCATAGATTCAAAGTCAAGTTTTGTACTCCAGAGAGCTGATTATGAGTAACTATGAAAAATTAGTCCACCAATAATTATGAACATAGGAGCAATTTCAGACAAGGACATTGAAGGACTGAAATCACCAATTTTAAAGAAATCTGTAAAGAAGGTGAATGCTTACTCTATCCGAGTTTCCACTCTCCTTAGGTGACAAAAACCATCTAGGGCATGCTACAAATAATTCATAACATCATTATTATTTTTCGTAAGCTTTGTGGTTATTAGATATTTACTTGATATGGTAATATATAAATAATCATACTTGTATTTCTTGTATTTGATTTTGTTCTGATCAACTCTTAAAAGTTATGTAACTAATTAACTTCCAAGTTATATTGATTTTATTTAATGATCATATTCTTTAAGTTCCAGTTCTAAACAGAAATTAATGTAGAAAATTAACAATGCAAAAAGTGTGATGTGTATAAAATTTTGAAGATGTATTAGAAAGAAAAATAAAAGAGTAAAGGCTGTTTTAAATGCAGAAGAAAGAGAATGTAATAATAGAGAAAAGACTAAAAATACTCAGTGGGTTTATAATGAAATTCATGGTGAATAGAGGAGTTGATAATAAAAAAAATCTATAACATTAGAGAAGATAATTTAAAAGAAAGTAGATAGACATAATATAATAGAGCATTAGGAATATTTTTTTAAAAAGCAAAATAAATAAATATGATATTTGAAATATTAAAAGATATGGGAGATACAAAAGGATTGATTTAGCTTATAATTATAGATAATAATGTTGCCTGTTGAATGGAAAACTATGAAAATTAAATTATTATATAAATAAAAAATAAAGATGTTAGATTTTTAATTACAAATGATAATAACTTCCATAGTTTATAAAATTATGTGAAAAGCTTAAAAGTTTAGAGGAAATTCAAAATGAAATTAGTTCATGGAGATGGATGAGAGATAATTTATTCATGCTTACTCAATTGATTCAAAAGTCTTGTCTTACTCAATTGGTTCAAAAGCCTTGTAAGGAAAATAAATAATTATTTGTAGTTGTGACTTATGCCCAATTTTGCCTTAGGCATTTTTAATTTGTCAATTTCAGCGATTTTCAGATAGAAATTTATCACTTGCATGCTTCTTGGTGATTGTTGATGGTACTGCAGTATCACCTAGTGGCCACATTGAGAATAAGTCACAACTATCATTTATAGTATTTTTTTAGATGTAGAATTTTTTTAATATAGAATTGATCTTCTGGAAAAGTGGGTAAAAATAGATTGTGGACAAATATGGGAATAGATTTTTGATTACTAAGAATGATTAAAAAAATTTACAAAGATAATTTTATGTAAAATTAAGAGCGTGCTAATAGCTCTAAACAAGCTTTTTTATATATATATAAATATCAAATGAAAAATATAAACAGAGTGAAAGTTAAAAGTGAATTTAGATTGAAATAGCATTGTCTTTTGTCACTATTATTAAGGTAACCAAATATTTGAGATGAAAAATGGGTATAGTTAGTAAAAAAAATCATATATTGTTTTACAAAACACAAACAACATTCTAAACATTATTACAAATGTTATCTCACTTATTACTTATTTAAAATAATATTAAACAATGCCAAAAAAAATTCTTTTATGAAATTAATTTTTCATTGAATGTATTTGAATGTATTTGTTCATTTTATTTTAACAATTTGTTAATCTTATTACAATTTATATTTCACAAGTTAAATTTTATAGATATGGCACATTAACCATGGTCAGAGGTTGGGGGAGGGGGTTCCTGACAGATATATTTTATATGCTTTCTCTGGCTAAGCATTTGTCACAAAGCTTGTTGAGCAATTGGCAAATGCTCATTGTTTATGATACATTAAAGTTTTTACAGATAATCTTGATTTTTCACTGCTCCAGTAGTCATTATTAATTGAAAGCGTTTTCTCAACAGAAACATTAGGCCAGAGCAATACAATTAAAATATATTAGGAAGTATTAAATTTTTATTTAAAATGCCATTTCTTAAAGTGAGTAAATATTTCTACATTCTTTACTAATATCAATTTTTTTTTTTAAAAAAAATACTCTTTTTATTTTTTCAAACAAGAAATTATCATCAATAACAATATCTTTTAGTTCTCTTATTATAAATTTAACTGTGTAATACAATCAATCACCATTCTTCAATGGATTAAAAATATCTTATAAAACATTACAACTTTTTAAAGAAATTTTTCTCTGGCTTGGATTCTTTCATAGTTGACAATTTATTTTTACAATTTAGAGTAGGAGACTTTCTTGAAATTTTATCTTATATTGTGGAATAAAATTATTTAAAATAATGCCAGTTTCTGTGCCTAAAATTTTGTCAGATTCTATTAGTTGTATAACTTTGTGGAGAAATACATGCCTGGTTAAATACAAAAAAAAAAAAAAACAAACAAAAACAATCTGTTCAGAGTAGGCTTATGCTTGATTTTGGTGGAGTTCATTATTTGAAAAGTGCCAAATTAATTAATAAATGGCTGGTTGAAATTATTTCATTTGGCAAATATAGGATAAAATCTTCATTTGAATGTGTGGACAAAATAAAAAATGAGCACATCAAAAACAATTCCATTTTGGCTGTAAGTGATATAAATGAATTATATTGTTCAATTAGCTGCAAAAACTCTATTAAAATAGCACAGGATTGTCTGATAAAGGAAAATATTGAAGCACAGTGCATTGATTCCATAGGGGATTTTTGAAATTGGTTAGAACCACAACATAATGGCAAGTTTGAAAAGCAATTGGTACAAAATGGAAAACAGATGGCCTATGGGCTTACCATTAAGAGGTATTTTGTCTAGTATTGTTTTAAACCATTATGAACATATATTACTGAAATATAACATACACCAAGAATTAATTTATATGAAATACATCGATGATGTCTTAATGATTGCCAAAAATGAAATCATTGACAAGATTATAGAAGAATTTCAGTCTACAACTGGTATAACTTTGAATATTATTAAAGAAGATCAATTTCAAAGGGTTAAATATTTGGATTTAAATATTTCCAAAGAAAATAATAAACTAATATATAGAATGTTGTTAAAACCATTCAGCATAAAAGGATATACACATCCTAAAGCTAACATCCCAATTACACAAATGGGCAGACTTTAAGGCTACTTTGTACCGAAACTATTGTCTTTGTTGCTTTGAAGCAGATAGAAAGAACAACATAGAACTATACCCTAAAGATTTATTAAGTACACCTGGGTCTCATTTTATGCAGTAGATAGGTTCCTCAGAAAATGTGCATAAAAGAAATCGCACAAAAATAGACTTAACTTACCTTGAAAAATGGGGGATACCTACTGTAATTTTCGAAAATCACATAAAAGCAAAGCAACAATGTAAAATTACTTTAAAATTTTCATTAAAAAAAGTAAATAAAATATGACTAATAAAAAATTTCAAATTTGAAAAAAACTGATACAAGTCAAACTTTTTTACTTTTTTTTTTATTGACTACAGTATTCAATTTGATTCAAAACAATATATTTTTATGTGTAATTTACAGTATTTTACATTTTTTCATATATGTACAGTATTTTAATTATTATCACTATTTGAAGATATGCAAGTTCGTTTGTGAACTAGTAAGACATCAGGTTCATCACAAGAGGAAATACAACTAGCGACAACTTCATTTTTTTAATTGCTCTTATAGTACACTCACCCAAACTAAAATGTTTTTCAATCACTGTTGATCCTTCCCGCTAAGTGATCTAAAATTAAAATTTTTGTTTCCAAAGAAATTCATTTTTTGGGTGATTTTTCTCTCCATTAGGGTAAACTAAAAGTTTAAAATAAAAATAAGAACTCATCTACTCACCACTATTGGGCAAAATTTAATTAAAACTAGCAATTCAAAATTAAATTTTTATTTTTATCTTTAATTTTTTAATTTTCAATTTCATTTAAAAATCAATTTTTATTGTTTCACATCACATTAATTTCAGATCATCACATGATCACCACTACTGTATAGAGAGTCTTGCCTGTTTTAATTTCAAATCATGTTATGTAATTTTTAAATTGTTAATTATAATTAAAAATCAGATTTTACTAGAAAAAAAAATCAGATTTTAATTTTTAATTGTCAAATTTAATTGTGCTCACTGCTGTTACTCATCTTTTAAAAATAAACTTGCGGACACTAAATGATTAATTGATTACATACTCTTTTTTTAAAAAGCAAAAATAGAATGTGATTTAAAATGCAAAAACAACAACATGCATAGTATAGGCAACTATAATGTTTGAACAGATCTACATTATAATCTTGTAAAATTTATTACTTGCAGACACTAAATGAGTAATTGCTTTTTTTTTTAAAAAAAAGCAAAAATAGAATGTGATTTAAAATGCAAAAACAACAACATGCATAGTATAGGCATCTATAACATTTAAACAGATTTACATTATAATCTTGTAAAATTTAATGTATGTATATAAAATGAGGAAATCCTGATTTTATGAACTTCTTTATTGCATAAAATCTATTACAGTACTATTATAAAGTGCTGAAAATATTGAAATTATTAGATGGAAGTCAAACTCTGATAATGCACTATTGCTTTAAATATGACATGTGAGTGCACAAAATGTATAATATTTAAAGTAATAGCACATTATTGGAGCTCAACTTCTGATCTAATAATTTTTATCGCATAAAAGAAAACTGCATACAAAGATATTAAGAAGAAACATGAATTGCATAACTTCAAAATCACATTAAAAAAATTTGCATAAAATGAGACCCAGATGTATTGGTTTCAAATTAAATGCTATTAAAACACGTATATACAACTTTTATAATAATATCAATAAGCAATGAATCAAGGATGATAGAAATTATTTAATTATCCCTTTTATAAAAAATATTATACCAAAAATAATAAAGAGCCTCTCCAAAGACTTTCGAATAAGTATATGGATGCCTCTTAATACTAATAGAGCAATTAATAATTCTAAGGACTATATTAATCATGAATCTGCTCCCCATGTTGTTTATGGGGTGGCATGCCCTCAAATAGGGTGTAAAGCTATATACATCGGTGAAATGCATACTAATATTGCCACCAGGATATATCAACACAGATATTTGTATAATAAAGCCAAAAATAAAAATGAAACTAAAGCAATATTCTGGGAGCACCAGGTTGCAACCATTCATGTTTTTGAACCTTCTGAAGTCAGCATTATTTGTTCAGAGAGAGATGATGTTAAAAGAAAAGTGAAGGAAGCCTATTAAATATCCAATAATAACAACTCCATTAACAAAACAGAGGCTGGCCTTACTCTCTCCAAAGCATGAACTATTTAGTGATTTGCATATTTGAATATTTTTAAGGGAACATTTTAACACGATTAAAAAGTGTTATTTATCATGAATCATCAATTAAATAGCTATGACTATGGAATTTAAATATTTCCATGACAGCGCTTAGCTATAAAGTATTTTTAATTTAAGAAGCTTCACTGGTTGATATGTAATTAACATATTTATATTTAGTACTTATTATTAAAAAATAATTCCAATATATTTATTTAAACTCAAGAAATTTAAAGTGGGTCATATAATTTGAGAATGTGTTCTATTGCTGACATCAAAGCAAACCACCTTACTTTTGAATAATGAAATGCTTTTTGTATTCAATATTGGTCTTTTTACAAAATTGTTTTAATTGCAATATGAACCATAAAATGATTAAATATAAATATGTGATTGTTTTTATAACCTCTATATCAATTGGTATGGAACTGTAAGCTAAATTTATAACATTCAATAATATATGTGCACTGCCAGAGCTGGCCCAAAGGAAATGCAAACAAGCTGTATTTATCAAGGCTCCACACCTGCATAATGTATGCTTTCTGCAAAAATCAAAAAATAAAATGTTTTATTTGCTGAACTTAATTACATTTTTTTTTTCTGCCACAATTGTGTAATTTGAAAGCCTATCAGTCAAATTAATACAATTATACAAACACTGATAGTATGATGATGTAGATTTTCAACCATGTTTATGTATGCTTAAATATTTCATAATGTTTTGGTCATGTTAATGTGAACATTAGTCAAGAATGATTCTTCTCATTACCAATTTTATCTCTTGATTCAGAATCCACAAAAGAATAAATTACTGTAATATTTTTAAGCAATAAAACTTTCAAGTAAATAAAATATATTTTTTTGCATATGTATTTTTTTGTATGTGTTTTCAAATATTAATTCAGTAAAATTACACAAAGTCTTTTAATAATTTATAAATAATCATAAGTAAGTAATTATTTATACATTACAAGTATTCATTTGTGCAATAATGCAAAAAAATATATTTTATTTTATTGAATTTTTTTTATTCAGTGAATTCTCATTCAAAATAAATAAAAAAATTTAATGAAAACAAAACATGCTTAACTTGATTTATACTAATTGTAAAGCAATATATAAAACCATTACACCCATTTGTAACTTGGATTTTATTTATATCTCTGCTGGGTTGTTGATTACTTTGGGTCATTTACACATTCTATAAAGTATTTTTTTTTTTGTAAGGCAATCAAAGTATGGGGGAAAAAAAGACCAAAATTATATTTTCTGATTATCCTTAACCTTTGGGTTGGAGAGAATTGGTTAAAATGTGGCTTGAACAACCATTATTCTTATCTAAAGCATTTTATATTATAGAAGCCAATATTAACATGAGTAAAAGGGGGAAATCAGATTTAATATTCATAATTAATATTTTCATTGAATATTTATCTGCTTATCAAAATGCTGTAATACAAGCATTAAATAGTACAGAGGAAAAAAGTTGTTTAAATTTTTGTTTAAAAAAATGAAAATTTAATAATGCATAAATAATAATAAAAAAAAAATACATTATTTAAACTCGTTTATACCCACTTCCAAAACACATTCAAGAAAGTCCAGTTAAATAAATGCTAATGGCCTTATCAATAATTTTAAAAGGTACAGTTTTTAATGCTTGCCTTAGAGACTAAAATTTATTGGCCTATCTCAGTCCATAATAATATTAATAATCATGAGATCATATGAAGTTCAAATTCTCTAAATGGCAAATAAAACATTACAGTGTTATATGAAGATAATTGCCAAAACTTAGGTTATTTTTTGCTTTTATCAAATGAGCATCATCTTTTGAGTCTAACATTTCAGAACCAAAGATATCTGCTTCAGGGATTCCAATAGACATTAAAATAAATTTTTATTAGATTAGAGCAGAAAAATATCTCAAAATTTTAAAAAAAGATATCAAGATATTTCTTTAATGTAAAGAATGGCCTTTTTTAAGGAAATATCCTTCAATTCTCTAAATTAATCTTTCATTTATCTTTAATTTTTTTGTGAGTAATTGTTTAAAGAATATAAAATTTAATAGTGTTATCATTTTGATTCTCAATGTATTTTTAAGCAAAACACAGCATATTTGGTGTGTGTTATTCTAATAAACAATTTAGTTGAAGTTTACAGCCTCTTTATGGTTTATTTATTTTTCTTCCAAGCTCTATAAAACAATACTTCTTTCATTATTTTTGCAGTTCACAAATGTAAAAAAATATATATAACTAATATTGCTTGAAAATTATCCCATACGTTTATTATAATTTGATAAAAAACACAGGCTTAAACTATCCTCTGCTGCAGGTAACAAAGCTCAAGATAAGTTTAGAAAGCAAATTTGATTTTGAATTCATATTTCCAAATGCAGCTGTGGTCAAAGAATTCTGCTAGCATATCTGTAATTATAGCAACAAATATCAGTTCTTCTAAAGTGAAATTTAAAAAATATATATTTATGAACAATATCCAGACCAATTAAATGACTTAATAGTTTTTATAGAAAATGACTATATATAAAACAAATTTCTATATAGAAACAATCAAATTATTTAATTGAAACAAAAACCTGCAAATGATTCAGTATGTTCTGATTTTTTTTAAAATTTTTATATTGTAAATTTTGTCTTATTTATTTATTTTTTTGTGAAGTTTTATAATTTTTGTTTTAGTAGTGAGGGGAGTGTTCTAAAAAAATAAATATATTTATTTTGTTTAATACATATTTTTAATGTTTCTATTGAATTTGGAAAATCTATTTGTCTGTTTATTTATTTGTTAACTCCTAGAGGGCAGTATAAAGATTTTTAAAAAAATTTTGAAATTGATATTTAATATATATTCAAGTTCAATATAACTTGTTGAAATTTTGTACATGTGTTTAAAAAATGTATAAATGTGATAGGACACATTAATTTTTTAAATAAGTTATTTAATTTCTTAATTATATAAGGGTATACATATTAACTTAGTACATAAATATCTAGGGATATATATACATATTACCATTATAAAATTTATTTAAAATAAAATTAAATGTATTAAGTGAAGTTTATTTATATATAGTTTTGGTAAGCATTTTTTTAATAAAAAATTTCCAATCAAAGTAAAAATGTTAAACACTTTACACTAAAAGAATATTTCATATTTGCAATCACATATACTATGTACACATACTAAATTTGATATATATTAAAGGGTATACATTTTAACTCATAGAATAAATATCTAGTGATATATATATTAACTATAAATGTGCAGTCAGTTTAAAATATGATATAGTTTTACATTTTCATTTACTGTGTCAATATTAAAAACTTAAAAATAATAGTGATATTTTTTTTATATTAAATGCTTTTATTGATCATGGATTAAAAAGATAAAAAAATAATTGTTTCTTCAACCACAATTGTGGTTTTTAGATTTAACTTGAAATAAAAGCATAGTGGATCCAGAAATTATTTAAGTCAAAAGGGATTGAATTACTTAATTTCTGGACCTATCATGCTTTTATTTAAAGTTAAATATAAAAACCTCAGTTGTGGTTGATAAAACAATTATTTTTTTATTTTTAGTGCATGGTCAATAAAAGCATTTAATATATATATAATTATCTCTTATTTTTTACATAATATATTGATAGCTTTATTCAGCACATCATTTTAAATAAGTAGATAAAATAGACTTTTTTAAATAAATAGCTAACTGCAGAGCAAAGGCCTCAATGATCTCTCATAGAGTAACAGTGATTCAGAAGACAGTACTAAGCTTACTAATTGCCAGCTAGTGAGAATGTCAGTAATTTTCCATCTGTTTTATATGTTCGTTAATGATAGCTAAATTCCTATTTACTGGTCAAAAAAGCAGCTATTTGAAAAGTCCTAAGTGTTTTGCAGAGCAAAAGTTTCTCCAACCAACTTTTCATAGAGGATTAGTTGATAAGAAAAATAGTACTCTCACGTATTCTAACTTTGTTTTATGAGGTGATTAAAAAATTATATGATTGCATTTACTAACCAATAGAATGGTTAGTTGATTTGGCTATGGATCAGCTATTTGACAAAAAAATCTTAATCCTCTTAAAAAAAATTCCTTTGGTCTGAATTTTAATTGTAGGCATAGCAAGTGGATGCATTGTCTCTGCATCAATAAGTTCTTTTAAATAAATGCTAATAATTTTTTCAATAATTTTAATGAAATGCAATTTTGTAGACTTGATTCTGGTGCCAAAATTACAGAAAACAGTAAACAATTAAGAACTTATAAAAAATTTCAAATGATTTAAAAATTATTTCAATCATGGTTGGAATAACAATATTTGGAAGATAAACTTCCCACAATAATATAATATTATTGTTACTATTTGAAATACTGTATTCTCTTTTGATTTTTTTTTCATTTGCGCTGATTAGATTATATTCTATTTTGAAAATTATTAAATTGTTTTCAATATTTATATTTAATTTACAATGTTTGTTTAACATTTCGTTCTTTTTTAAATCTTTGAAATCTGATTTTTTTTTTTCAGAAAAAGTAATGGGTTGTCTACCATAATAGACTAATACACGGTTCGTTTTGTTTTATTTAACGCAGAACGGAGAGAAACAATCAAGTGTCTGCCAGACGCTCTTCTTATTTTGTGACTACTTAGAAGGAATCTTCAAGCGCATAAGTGACTTCACAATTCCGGTGATTTTGTCAAATAAAATTAATGACCAGGCATCCTAACTATGCAGCTATTTGTTGTACCAGCGCCTGAAATCTAATAAAATAATAAAAACTTTAAAAAAGTCGGTTAAAACAAATATATATTGTTTATAGTTTATTTTGATACGCATTAGAAAGGGAAAATATTTTGTAATTTTTCAATTAGGCGTTTAAAACAATATTTAGAAAATCTTAAGGGAGTGTTTTTTTTTTTATATCACGAACTTTTGATTGAAATACATACATTTTAGTTAATTATTCAATTAACTAAAGTTATTTTTTGAATGATGAAATTTATATACATTCTCTAGCTTTCTTTGTTGTTTTTTTCTCCGTTAACAAAACTCTTTAAAAGAGATGGGGGTGGGGGGTAGTACAGTTTAATTAATTTATCATGTGATTTAAATGCTAGACACGCTTTCTTATTGTCTGGATAAAGACATTTAAAAAAGAAAATAATCCATAAAAGTTGGAAATATTTTTTATTCAACAATATTACTTTCAAAGAATTTTATTCTTTTCTATTACGACGCAATTTACATTCTATCATCTGATCTTAATGTTGTCTAATTAGCGGCAGAACTGAAACGATATTAATATATCATGTCAAATTTTATTTGTCATTGTTATATATATCTGAAATAAAATTTGGTCAAGAAATTTGTTTTTTTAAAAGAAAAATTAAGAGAATACCATATATAAAAATTGATTTAAAAAAAAAAGCTGTAGTATTCAAACCGAGTGTAATTTGGAACTTTTTTTTTTTTGATAGCTGAGAATATACAAGCAATCTTTACTTTTTTCCATAGCGAAAACAACTTGTTATCTCACTATTGATCAGTAAATAGGTATATCAAAAGGAAAACAATACAAATTAAACTGCTAATATCAAAAGGAAAACAATACAAATTAAACTGCTAATATCAAAAGGAAAACAATACAAATTAAACTGCTAAAACTATCACCACTTAAGTGGAAATTGAGGTGACTGAAGAATAATGCATTTTATCCCCCCCCCCCTCTTTGTTTTTTTGAGAAGCTTATTTTATGTAATATTTAAAAGAGAAGTATGTGGGGATGGCTGTGATTATTTTGCTGTATGAAATACATAGAAGAAAGAGATTGAATAGAAATAATGGTGATGAGTGCATCATATAATGAGATTTATTTATCTATTCACTGTTGCTGCAATGTTGACTCAAAAGTTTCTGTTTCAATTTCAGATGGAAGAAATAGAAAAACAAAATTTTTTATGACTATATAAGATATAATTGCTATCCTGCAATAAACATTAAATAAATAGCTTTAAAATGATTACTGACAATATATCTTAAGTTAAACAAGAAAAATAATTATTTAATCATAACATCAGTAATTAAAGCTATAATTTTGTTTTAACATCAAGAAAGCCAAATGAAGTGGGTGGCAAAGCATAAAACTATTCAAATGATTAGATTAACTTTCTCCACTTTGTTCATTCATGTACTCTTAAATGCTTTTACCGAGAGCTACCATCATTCCTGAGCTTAATACATCCTGTTAATGATTTATATATGTGATACTTATAATAATAAAACCTTGCATGGTTTAGTGCAGTAGTGATGTGATTGATTCTGCAGTGAATGCTGATCATATCTATCTCAGTGTTAGTACATTTGGTGCTTGAACTTATTGCGAATTCTTGAGCAATCTATGAACTCCCAAACGATAATGTCATTTCATTATTTACATAGAAATAGAAATGCATTTTTTAAGTCATTATATTGGAATTAAGATCTACAAAATTAAATAAATAAAACAGATTACGGTAAAGATTGCATAATATTTCCATGTGTGTGTGTGTTTTTTTTAAATAGTTAGCATACCAATAACTCCCATCTTTCCGACTCAGTTCTGCAAGATCTTGTATTGTTTTTTTAGCTAATAATAACTTGATATTAATTTTCCAGTCAACAAGCCTGAGGCATGACTAAGAAGTGCCTTTGTGCAAGGTAAATTTTAGCCCTCCTCCCCCATTCTATGAAATAAAATTTGTAAATTAAAAGACTTTTTTTTCTTATGTCATAACATTGGTCGGGACGTGAACCCACAACCGCCTGCAACCAACTACTTGCTTGCAAGGCGGCTACGATGACCTCTCAGCTAATGACGCTTGACTAAATTAAAAGACGTTTTTTTCCAGCATTTTCTCAAAAAAAAAAACACTTAGCTTTAGTCAATACCTTACTTGCTTTATTCATTTATTTCTATAAAATGAACATGAAGAATAAAACACATGCTAAAATAAAACATGTTAATGTTTTAAAAAATATTTTTTGAAATAATAATTAAATAATGTCTTAAAACAAAAATTGGTAGTTGTATACTCTGTATAATGCATCCACTTGTTGGCGCTGTTGTTTGCAAAAGTACAAAAATATGCCATTTATGCAGCCCAACTTACAGCCTATAGAACAGTTCTGTTCATATTAACCATTATTAGGTGATGCCATTGCACACTGTGCTTTGCATCACTATGGAAATAGCGCACACTTCAGAGATCGTTACCGTAGGATGTGAGGTGTATGGAATTCAACAGGCCATAAGTGTTTTTATGTGCATTCAATTAAGGATCTTCCACCTTAACTGATGTACTATTTCATACTAATAATTGTAAGTCCATCAGCCTGTTTACTTACACATCTTTGAAGATGAAAATAATTGGAAAATGGTAGGTCGTTGAAGCATTTTACATAAGTCTTGCAAAAAGGCACGTTTGCGGGAGAACAGCTACGAGAATAATACAATGGCTGCCATTGTCCATTGTTTTGGAAATCATAATATTGGTTCACTCATACTAGAGCATGTATTGGCTGCTCCTTCAGATCAGCAAAACCATCACAGCCCCCACACATTCCAGCACTATGCGCTGCCAGCTTGGTTCGCTCACACTAGTGCATGCATTTATTGTAATTTTTATTCAAAAAATAATACCCATTTTCAAACTCTTTACTTTATATATTTTTAAAATGAAAATTCTGTTAAATACCATCAGAATTTTTTTAAATTACTTTGAAAAATTGGCAGAGAGCAGAAAACAAAAAATTAGCAGCCCGGTAACATTACATTTTATTATTTTTGTAAGCAACAGCACCATCAAGCAGCCACATTACACTGAGTATACAACTACCCAAAAATTATTATTTAATTAATCTATTCATTTAGTGTACTGAATGTTTTCTATATAAGTAACTAGAGGGATTTGAACTTAGAATTTTTCAGCTTATATTTATCCTCTACTCCATCTCAAACAAACAACTCACATGATATATTTGGTCATGAGTATAGGTTGCTTAAGATGAGGCAGAGGATAAATATAGACTGAAAAAATCCTTAGTTCAAAACCCTCTAGTTACTTAAATATTTATTTAGTAAATTTGAAATTTTTTTTTTTCAAAAATGGTCATATTATTTGTTGGACAATCTTGTGAAAATGCTAGTACAGGTAGGAAATATATGTAAATATGACAATTTGCACCTTTCTCCTCCATTGCACTACTCCCCTCCCCTTCTTAGGCCAGTTCTGGTGTTATATAAGTAATTAAATAATATATAAGTTACATACCAAAGGGTATGTGCATCCATAATATGCTTTTTTGGAATGCTTCACTTTTGAGATCCATCCTGCTTGCTTGCTGGTCAGTAATTCATTAAAACTTATTCTCATTTTTTATTATCAAAATTGTATTCCTTCAATGATAAAATATGTGATGTTGTGCACTTTTAATAACTATAATTTATTATATAATCCGATATTTTAAATTTTCATACTTACATTGTTTATTGATCACATAACTTTAATATTTTATGACTAAAACTCTTTCATCCCATTCACACTTTCTTGTCAAACCTTTTGTTTTATATATTCTTTCATTATTTTTTATCTCATTTGCACTTTCTTGTTAAAACATTCTTTGTTTTAAAAATTCTTTCACTATTTTTAATTCACAGAAAACTTGTTTACATTTTTTATTTTTAAAAAAATAATTTCATTTATTTTCATTCATTAAAATATATTTACCTCCTGTATAATTTTATTTTTTAACACTTATTAATAGCTAAGTTGTATTATACACTTTCTTATGTAATTTGACAATTAGATATTCAGCCAGAATTTTTTTTTTTTTTTTTTACTTGGATTGTTTGTTTATTCAATACATTTTAAGAAGGCAATAAAACTCCTTGTTTTTTATTTTGATTATTCATATATTATATCTTGAAAAGAATTAAATATTTTGTTTTGCTTAGATTTGCATCATAGTGTAAATTATGGATCGATTACGAGTTTTTAGCTACAGAACAAGTAAAAAGCTAACACTGCATTAAAAAAAAAAGATAATATTGTTATTAAAAATAGGAAAGGCAATTTAGTAAAACATGTAAAAAGATAATATGGAACAATAACAAAAAAGAGAAAGATAACATTATTAAAAATTTTTTTGGCACAATACAGCATTGAATTCAGACCTAACATTTCTGGGGTAGACACTCTACCAATATTCTCAAGTGAACAACACTTTTAATCTTGTAAAATATTTTTGATAAAGATAATCTCATTACAGGCAGTCCCCTAGTTACAAACTTAATTAGTTCATGATGTGTGTTTGGAAGCTGAAATTGTTTGAAAGTAGAGGTATGTAAAAAAGAACATCAAAAAGGGTTTTCAAAATACAGTATTTATTTTTTATTGATTAGTATCTGGGATTTTGTTTACAAACTTATCAAGAGTTAATTAATTTTTTTTTCTTCTCTTAATAAAGAATTCTGTAACATTTTGTGTTTTTTCTATTGCCCTTCATACATGAGATATACACTTTCCATTGGGATCACATTCTTTCATGATGGTCAAAAATTTGTCAAGATGCATGAAGGCTTCATTCATATTCTTGATTGTCAAACTCTTAACAATAAGTTCACTATCAGGTTCTTCTTCATTTTGTATTTTATTCAGCTCTTGTAGTTTAATCAAGTCTTCATTTGACAGAGGTTCTGAGTGAAATTGCATTAACTCATCAATATCTTCATTAGTAACATTGCTTGCTATAAATTTGACAGTAGAGTCTTCTTTTAATTCTTTCTTTCAATCTTCATGCAAACTAAGAGCCTTAGCTTAAATAATTGATAAACTCACTGGGATGCCTTTTTGATGTTGATCTTCAATCCATAAAGCCAAAGTTTCTCCATTTCATCTATTACTCTGCCATGTCTTTTTGAAACAATCTTTGAAGAAATATTTCCACAATTTTTAACATATTCTTTAATTTTCTTTTTGTTTTTCACAATTGTATATATTGTTGATTGATTTAAATTATATGAACATGTACTTGAAACAAAAGATTCACCATTTTCAGAACATCTAATTATATCTATTTTTGTCTCAATGGTTTGGGTTTATTAGACCTTCATTTCTTTTTGATTATATCAAGACTGCTGTTTTTTTGTTTCTCGCTCATGTTTTTTAATTAATAAGAATTGAAAAAATGCACCAAAACAGAAATATATGCAACATAATTGTGCACAAACTATTCTTAAAAACAAGCGCTAATCAAAACCCTGTTCAAGAGACTCTGTGAAGATACTAAAAATAAAAGTAATTAATGTCAGAGAGATGGGAAGATTTACTGTATTTTATATAAATTCTTATTGTTTTCTAAAATATACTTTTAATTATTTTCTAAATTCCAAAGTTTATCTTTTTTTAGAAAAAATTCAATTACGAATGTATGCAAATATTTTTTTTATCAGATACTGTAAATTTGTAGTGTTAATTACTAAAAGGAATTTTTTAATTATTAAAGTACTACAATACTGTACAATTTTAAATACCCATTTTTTTCTACAGTATATTGCACTAATTATACATGAAAGTATGTGCATAGATAAAGATCTAAAGTCCAAAAGTGATTATGTAATAGCGAAATGTTTATAACTCGAGTGTTCATAACTAGGGGACTGCCTGTATATGCAGAATTACTATAATTATGAGGCAATATTTTTAAAATAAGTTGTAATTTAAAAAAATATTAATAATAATATGTTACTTTGTATATAAATTAGGATATTTAAATTAAAATGATTGAGAAATCTAAACATTTTTATTTATATATAAATTTTATTAATTATAGTGGTGAAAGGGCATTGGTCTGTTCAGTTTTATGCAATGATAGAGTATATATGAAATATATTTTGAAGCTAGAACAACTGCCGCAATAAGTTTAAGTAAAATAAATAAATAT
The DNA here is from genome assembly GCA_028023455.1 of Epiperipatus broadwayi. Lineage (NCBI taxonomy): Eukaryota > Metazoa > Onychophora > Udeonychophora > Euonychophora > Peripatidae > Epiperipatus > Epiperipatus broadwayi. The sequence goes on along the minus strand of JAQFVV010000053.1, from coordinate 680,746 downwards.
TCCTCTTATTTTAACATTTACATATAAGTTTTATTAAATATCCTGACAAAGTGGTGTAGTCTGTTTGGTTTAGCATAATGATAGAAGTATATATATAGGATATTTTGAGCTTGTGCCTAGAAATGTGAAATCTGGGTAATTGTCACAAATAAGTAAAGAAGTATTTCTCTTGAATTTAAATAAAAAATATTTACACTCGGAACATATTTCTAATGATGAAATGATTCAAAATTGTAAATTTTATTTACATATAAATTTTTATTAATTATCTTGGTGTAAAATACAATTGCATTTAACACTTAATTTATTGCTTCATGTTTTTAATGTTAATTCATTATTCTTTGAATTGTTTAAGCACAAATATAAAATTACCAGACTTATTTTATAACAGAAGTATATTGTAATGATATCACTTCTAAATTTGATTTTTAAAAATTATATATTGAAAGAAGAATATTAATAAAAGGAATATTATGTGGTATATTAAATAATATTAATATAAATGAATTTAAAATTAAAACATCACACACACACAAAAAAAACTCATTCTCTTTTTATAAAAAAAAAAAAAAAAAACATAAATAACTAAATCTAATATCATTAAAAATAAAAGACAAATATAAAAATTTATAAATTATATAAATAATATTGATTAAAAAATAATACATTTACAATAGAAAAAGGAAGTAAATAGCAAAATTATTTTTTTAGATATTTTATTAATAGTGAAAGACAAAACAGAAATACAAATATTATATAGAAAGACATTCAATAAACAGCATAAAAAATTAGTTTTCAAATAAAGATTTTAAAAAATATAAATTAAATAGTTTAAAAACAAATTCAAATATAGGACAATCCTGTTATAATCAATGCTAGAAGCTGCATGACTTCATGTGCAGCTAATGATTGATTGATTATTAATCATTAATTCTTAAGCTTCAAATGATATAAACCTGTTTTATAATTGATAATAGATGCTATATGGAAAGCAGGTTTACTAATTGCTAAAAGTTTGTTAGCAATGAGTACTATAAACCATAAACAATACTACTAAAATGGTTAAATTAATTACTATTTAAATAAAAAGCTCTTTAAAGAATTAAAAATAATAATAACATAAAAACAGGGATTATGTAAAAAAAAAAAAAAATAGTAAACACTTTTTACAAATAGATAAAAAATATAAATAATGATAATAAAACAAAAATATTAATTATGTAAATATAAAAACAAAAAATAACAAACAAAATAAATAAAAATATTAATAAAAATAATATAAGCAAATCAAAATGCAATTGTAATTTTAAGAAGAACAATATAATAAATATAATGAATAATAAATATTTAAATATAAACAAAACCAACAAAAATGTTTAAACAGAATTTATAAAATAAAATGTAAAAAAAATAAAAATATAATAAATAAGAAACACAGAAAAAACAAAAAATTTAATTAAAGTAAACATAAATGTTAGATACATGTCTAGTAATACAACTAACACAGGACATGTATTTAATGAAAATAATATTAAAATGTTATGTTTTACTAAAAATAAAATATATATTTATAAGTTCTTGGCATAAGAAAAGAACAGCCTCAAAATAGTTAATTAAAAAATTAAAATTTGCAATGTATATATACATATATGTAATACAGAGAGCGTACCAATAGCTCAAACAAGCTCTTAATTGATAAGGTGTGGTAAGAAAAAATATTTAAAATCTCTATCAGAAATACTCTTATACCCAGCTTGAAATCAATTGATTTGGGGATAAGAGTATTTCAGATAGGGATTTAAAATATTTTCTCTTACTGCACTTATCAATTAAGAGCTTGTTTGAGCTATTGGTACGCTCTCTGTATTACATTTTTGTAAATACAAGCTTATAAAAGCAATGCCATGTTATATATGACTTGCTTTATTGATAATAATATACATATACGTATAAGAGATATATGTATATTATAAAAAGAAAAATGGAACATTATTTTTAAAAATATATATATAAATAAATAAAGATTAAGCAGTTTTGTACAATTTAAATCAAAATTTAATATTAGTGTGTTCTTTTATTATAGGCTAAAGTATGAAACAAACTTTGACATTTGATGTTATAACCCATGATCCAGACACATTATTTCCTTAACATTTTTGTGGTAAATAGCTAATTTATACCACCAACACATGATGAATCAAAGATGACACTGCAAGAAGCTTGGAGAAAGATCGATCACCATTTACCCTTTCAATAAGACAAATTTTAATGCTATAAATAATATTCTAGAAACAAAAAAAAATTGATAAACAAACATTTTCTCTGTATATAAATTTAGATATTTTATCCTATAAACAAATACATGGTTGATAATGCCAGAAGTAATTTCATGCAACAACAGTACACTGACATTTCAATATTAGTGAAAAATCAATGAAAAATATTTTTTTTGAAACTCTTATTACAAAAAAAGTAAGAATCACATTTATTATATTATGCTACATAGTTTGTCATTGTATTTATGTATTAGCTTTCCTACAAAGTTTGGAAGCCATTTTTTATTTATACAGTTTCATGGGCCTACAAATATTTATGTTTTTTTTTAATTTTTATTTTAATTTCCTACTTCTTCTTTTCTTATGTATTGATTTCTATTATAATATATTATACCATTTACACCTTCTTATACACTTTATCAATACTTAGTGTAATACAAATAAAAGTATTGATAAAGTATATAAGAAGGTGTAAATGGTATGATATATTATAAATTTTATTTTACCAAATATGTGCTGGTTGTTAAGTTTAAAAAAATATTAAGTCAATGATAACTGTATGAGCTGACATGCTCTTGTTAGAAGAGCTATAAGTGCATGAAAGGGCCCTTAAAAAGGAGAGAAAATGACTAATTAAAATTTCACATAATATCATTATTCCTGAATAGATCATAAATAAATGGAACAATCTATCATCAAAGCTCCTTCGGACAAAGCTAGCTTTATAAACTTTATTGATAAGGCTCTTCCTTCCAATATCAAGATAATGCTAGAACTTGGACTCAGATTCATCAGTGATTGAGTGGAATAAACCAATCATGGAACTTATACCTGACATCAAGGTTGGTCTCTCAGACAATTTAATTAGAGAAAATAACTATACAAATCACAAAATCTATTCATTTCAAATCTATCAAAGATGCCATTCACAAATTGAGGATACATCTATACACCACCACACAGTTTCTTTATGAAAATAATACAATATGTCTAAAGGAATATAAAGGCAATAGATTTATCATAAAATGGCTGTTCAGGTAAATACATTGAAATTTGATACTCTCCTGAATTATAATATAGAAATGGAATAAAGATAAATTTATTAGTAACATATTGCACAAACACTGCAAGAAGGCTTCTATTAAAGGGGAATACTACAAAATCTACTCATTGGTTGGAACACTGCCATAAATATTCACCAATACCAAATTGCACAAACCAAATAGCCTGCTTAGTTTAATGTTAGACTTTGGAAGTGGGCTCTACTGCAGCTTCATTGCAATGATTATAACAGTGGGTAGTGGAACAACTAGCTTATGGTACATATACCATTAAGTCACTCTTTGAATTTGTAAATCTAATTAAATTAGGAGTTGATAACAAAATAGCTTTCCTGGATATAACCTGAACTACATTGTTTCTAGTAACAGAAAACATTCTATTAACATTGTTAAATCAGAACTTCTATAAATCAACTATTCACTTACTCAAATTAATTTTATTATAGACTGTCTCGATTTGCTTGATAATAATATTATTGCCATGTTTGGTGGATAACATTATTATATGACTGATGGATGGGTGGCCAATAAGTCTACTCATAAATGGGATTATTTCAAGTATATATCTTAACCATATTGAAAAACAGCTCTTCCCTAATTATATTACAAAGACTCTCAATCTTTCTTTACACATATGTAGATAATTTATTTATCTGTGACCCAGAATCTTTAATCAATGAAATTAAAACAGACCTGGAAGCTGTGGACTATAGAATGGGAAGACCACCATAGTGAATTAAAGTACCTAGATATTTAGTTATAGAGAGATAATTTCCAGATAAACAATAAGATGTGCCACAAACCTTTAGAAATTAGAGGTTTTACATATTCCAGATTTATTTCACCTCTCTTTCACAAGTATGCTAATCTGTTATCATTTTTTTTACAGAAACTACTACCTATGCAAGTTCAAAGCTGTTCGAAAAGTCAATATTGAGCAAGACCTTAAAGAACTAAATAAAACTAACTTAGGTTTTAAATATAATGACCTCACAGGAAGGTCAAATAATTTTATAACGATGAAATCAAACCCACCCAAAATTGACAGACCCTGAATACTATTTCTATATATTCCATGGATAGTTAAAAATATCAATAAAGATTGTTCACAAACACATTGAGTAAGCTATCGTACTCTTCTTACATCAAACAGATTAATAAATAATTCTAAGGATAGACTTCATACAGAACAAACTGCATATAAAATCACATGCCCCCAAACAGGGTTCAGTGCTAAATAGTATGGTGAATCATATGCAAGCCTCTCTACTTGGATTTCCCAACACAGATAAACCAGAGCATAAGTCAATCTTCCTTGAGTACCAAACCCCCACTGAGCATACATTTGAGCCTGTATCTGAAAACACAATGTGCATTGAGTGAAACAACTCTAAGTGGAAGATCAAAGAAGCCTGAAATATAGCTAACAACCTCAATGCCATAAATCAGAAGGAATCCTGCTTCCCCCTTTCTAAGAAATAGGCCATCTGATTTACATACATTTTGAATAAACTATTGCCCATATATGTACATAACCATACAACTATGCACATTCCAAGGCTATGACTATAAAGATATTTAATGCCTTTGAAAGTCCTTATCTTCGATAATAATTTTCATGCAATTATAGTTTTTCTTGCAAGAGCATGTCAGCGCATGTAGTGATAATTTACAGTTGTTTAAGAAAAAGATCTTAATTTTATAAATGATAATAAATCGATTATAAATTCCATTCAGAAGGTTTATTAGTTTATTATTATTATTTTTTATTCATATTAAATCTTGATATAACATTGTGGATCCAGTTACCAGAATGCATACATAAAATATCTAAAGACTATGGCATCTGGACAAAGGATGAAACAAAATACACCGGCAAACCATGTGAGAACATTCGACTTTCTATTTAAATGAATTTATGTGGCACTAACTGCACAAAGAAGATTCACTTGTGACAATTTTACAGACCATTAGGGATTTGAGATTGCAGACATGAATAATTCTCACTTACTCTTCTTTAAAAATAATACTTATAAAGTTGTATTTTTATTTTTATATGAATAAGTTGACTTAATACAAATAATAATAAATATTTGTTTTAAATATTTATTGTAGGCCCATGAAAGTGTGTAAGAACTAAAGGTTGCCAAGCTTGGTAGAAAGGATAATACATAAGTACCTTTATCCTATATGGTTTAGAAAAGATTAAAACATCAATAATAATAATATATAAAGTGGACACTGTAGATGTTTGTGAAACTAGATGGATGGGCAATGGTGATTTTAAATCAGAAGAATTTAGAATAATTTATAGTGGATATGATACATTTAGAAAAAATGGTGTTACTATTATATTAAGAGGTAAATGATGTATTGAAGACTTATCATGTGAGTGATAGAATTTTAACGATTAAGATAAAAGCAGATCCAATGGATATTAATACAAGTATAGTGATGATCAAGAAGTTGAAAATATTTATGAAAGATTAGAAGAATTATTAGAGCTCATCAATTATTTTTTGATAGATGATTTAAATGTCTATGGGTTTACATAATAATTCAAGATGTGTGAGTACATTGGTTTAGGTAATATGAATTCACCAGGTTTGTATTAAGTTTGTACAGTATAAGATGGTAATGTTCAATATATTTTATGATGTGTCTAAAAGAAATGATTATTCATGGAAAACTCTTGGAGATCTTAAAAGATATTTGATTGATTTTATTATAAATAAACAAAGATAAAGAAATCAAGTACAATTTAGTCATGATTATCCTGGCACTGATGTGAATAGCTTATTTTGACAAAATGTAACATTAAATTTAAGAGAAAAATTATGCCTAGTCAAAATAAATGGTGTCTAAGTAAATTACAAAATCATGACATAGCTAAGAAATTTAATGATGAAACTGCTATTAGTGATATTGATAACATGCAATGGAAGAATATCGAAGCATGTATAAAGACAGCTGCAATTTAAGTATTGGAAAAAATGAAATTAATGGCTAAGAAACCATATTTAATTAAAAAAAGGAATGAAATTAGGTTTAAAACCTGTAATCAATATAAAATAGTTAAAAGTTTAATAACAAATTGCAGAGTTGAGAAAGAAAAATGGATAAATATGATAAATGAAGAAATTAAAAACAATGTAAATGTTGAAAAGGTTAAACAAGTACACACAAAAAAATAAAATATTAAATTATAAAGATGGAACATTTAGTAATGTTAATAAGAATAAAGAAGGAAGAATAATTTTTGAAAACAAGAAAATATGTCACTGTTAGAAAATGTATAATGCAGATTTTTTATAAAGGAGAAGAAATAATAAATATGAGAGATTATATAGAGGATAAAAATATAATTAATGAGGATAAGAAATGACCTGTAATAACAAGAAAAGAATTTGATTATGCAATTACTAAGATAAAAAGTATTATGATATCTGTTATAGATAGTATTCCAATTGAACTTTTAAAAAAATTGTAGGGATATTATTAAAAATAAATTATTTGATGTGATAACAAAATATTGTCAAAAAGGTATAATACCAATGGATTTTATGAAAACAAAAACTATTGCATTTTCAAAAAAAGAAGATAATGTAAATGAATACACAGATTATAGAAAAATAGCTCTACTATCTCATGCCTTAGATTTTACTCATAACTATTAAAAATAGAATATAAAATTTAATGGATGAGAATTTGGATGAAGATCAATATAGTTTTAAACCTGGGAAAGAAATTAGAGAAGGAATAATATTATTAAGAATGATTTTGGAAGGAAGATTGGAAATGAATAGAAAATCTTATGTGAGTTTTAATGATTTGGAGAAGGCTTTTGACAAAGTGGATTGGAAGTTGTTGTTTAAAATGATGAAGAATATAAGCCTTGATTCTGAATATAGATTGTTGATTTTGTGTTTATGTAAATGTTAAAATACAGAAATAGTTATCATTGCAAAACTAATGTTTATATAAAAGTAAGGGTGAAGCAAGGCTATTCATTACTTTCTTACTTATTCAATTTATTTATAGCATAATAAAGATCTTACAAAAGAAGACTGAAAGAATTAAAATTAATGATAGGCATATTCATTGTATTCATTATGCAAATGATATGAGTCAGAAGAAAAAAATGAATAAAATGTTTAAGATATTAAATACGTTTTTAAAATCTTTTAAAAATAAATGTTAATAAAACTAAGTTGATAGTGGTAGACAGACAGAAGATAAAAAGACTGATTGATGTACCAATCAATAACATTAAATAATATACATTTAGAACAAGTTATGAAATGTTTTTATCTGGTCAATATGATTTGTGATGGCCATAATTGTTTTGTTGAAATTAAAAGAATATTAGCAAACATGCTTTTCAAAATAAATAAAAAAAACTATTACTAAATAAAAATATCAGTACAAAAATTGAATGAAATTTATTAAAACCTTAATTTGAAGTATATTGTCTTATGGTTGTGAGACATAGTTCTTGGGAAAACAAGAAGGAATAGAAATCTGGTTTTGGTAAAAATTAACTAGAACAAATTGGATGGAAAAGAAGACTAAAGATCAAATATTAATAAAACTTTGAATAAAAAGAGAACTACTGAATGTGATACAAATAAGGAAGATTAAATTTTTGAGTCATATTTTAAGACAAGATAGATTTTTATAAAATAATTTGGAAAGCAAAATGTTAAGAAGATTGAAAGGCAGATCAAAAAATTGTAAATTTAAAATGTGATCATATGAATCGAATTCCTGAAGATAGTATGATGTGGTTGCGTCACAAGGCATTACCTTTAAAAGCTGAGGATGATAATTTTCTGCTATATAAATCCATATTTCTTTTAACTTTGATTCTATTTTATTGTAAATATAAATATACTTTTTTGTTGTTGTCACTTTTTTATTCAGAATTTTTTATTCTTTTAAATTAAACTAAATTTAAATTTATAATAGTTCTTTTCACCAATTTTTCAACCATATTAGGTGGCCTTTATCAAGAATAATTTCATATCTACTTTATATGTAGCTTCTATAGATATAAATCAAAAGTAGGAAAAACATTAAATTACTAACAGTATATTCAAATTTTAAATTTATAAGAATACTAATGAATAATATACAAGTAAATAAAATTTTTAACAAATTTAAAACATTTTAAAAATATTAAATAATAGTAATAGCATGTTTATTTTATGGCATTATAATTAAAACTTTATAACTATATATTCACATAACTTTTTTTTTAACTTTATAATTCTATTATTAAAAAAATATGCCATGTATTTTTAAACTTCTATTTATTCTCTTAATTTCTAAATAATTCATAATCTTTTTATCAGTTGTGCATGAGGATTATTTTATTTTGCATACTAGATAAAAATATATATATCAAGTTGGAGATATATTTTTATTAAAGAATGGTTTATCTCTTTTTGTAAAGCTTTTTTGATAAATATTTCATTAAAATGTTTAATACCCCCCACAATTGTTTCAGTCATGATCACACGAAAAATACTAGAAGTACCCCAATTCTTAAAATCTAAAAATGAGATCCACAATAAGTAATAAAGGATTTGATGATTTTGTGGGTTGAATCTGATCAGATAAGAACAATTTTAAATCACAAGCAAGCTTAAAATTTTGTTCCTAACAGTTGACTACAGTCAATCCAGTAAATCATCCAGTATTAGTCAGTAAATGGTAATCTGGCTATTATTAACTGAAAATTAAAGGACTCAGATTTAAAAAAGTCAGTTGGTTAAAAGTTTTAATTTAATCTGATTATAAAAGAACAGAAAATATAATAATGCAATGCAGCCTTTACCACTGGTAGAAAAGATATACTTTTATGGGCAGTCAATGCAATATATAACCGTTTTACATTGAGTAAATTAAATTTGTAAAAAGAAAATAATTAATTGAAAGATTAAACAGTTTTATTTATCTATGGAAATAATTTGTTTAATTTTCTGATATTACTATGTAGTAAAATATTAATTCTGAATATGATTGGAATGGTTCAAATACCCAATTGTTTGAAAATCCTTAAAGAATATTATAAATAATAACAAAATTCACCTCAACTAGTCATAAAAGCTACTACTATTAAAAGATTGTTTTGATCTAATGTAATTGTCCTTTATTACTCCACTGTAAAAATATTAAATACTATTTATAAATCCAAATTCTTTATAAATTATGATAATACAAGGTTCATTTGACAGAATTAAAACAAACCATTTTATAAGGTTTGAATCTTATTTACATCCAAGCAGATTTTTTACTTTGCTTTTTATTTTGAAAGTCTAAAAGATAAAAAATGCATGTATTCTGATTTATTTTTAATTATCAATAAGCATATATATTGATTTACAAATGTCAAACTTACTCCACCCACAATACTGACATAATTCACTCTTGATAAATATATTAATGATTATCACTAATCAATTATTAAACTAGAGGTTATTCCTAAGCCAGATATAAATTTTAAATCTCAGTTACAGATTAAGGTAACTGCTTTTCAATTAATCACACACACATAGAATAATTCAATAAATAATATAAATAAGATTGTATGCAAGTAAACAGAGATACTTTTAACTTTTGATGTTGCCGGGAAACTATCAATTACTACTAATTGACAATCTTCCTGAGGCTAAACAATTTTCTCCATTAATCTATAATGCCTTTTTTGTTGGGATCTTTTGTTGAAGTAAAATAAGATGATTTTTTATTTCAAACCCAAGTTGATATAAGATTTAAACTCAGAAGCTAATTTTTATATGGGTAAAAATGTGAAAGAATAACAATTTTTTTGATATTCTGCAAATAATATTTTTAAACTTTTCCAGAGAGTTATATACATTGAATTGAATACTTTTATGGTTTGTTATTATATTAAAGAATAGAAATAATGATATTAACTTTTGCCTTTTGATGTTGCCAGAAGACTACCACTTACTACTAATTGACAACCTCACTGAGACTAAACAAGTTTCTTCATTATCCTATAATAACTCTTTTGTTGGGTGTTTTTCTTTTTTCATATGTAATGTTATTTATAGATGTGCTTATTAAATAAGCATGCATACAACTATGTTTCTGGACTGATAGGAACTATAATCAATTCCAGTTTTAAAAAATTCATTATGATTGTTTATCTGAAAGTCTGTCAAAATAGGCTTTGATAAAGTAGTCTAATTGGGTAGAATATCACCTTAAATTCATTATTCATGAGTTTAAAGTCAACAGTTTGATTCTCATGTTAATATTAATAGAGGAATATATTTAAAAAGTTTAAATAAAGTTTGATTTTTTCTATGAGCATTTAACAATTAAAACTACATCATGTAAATATTCCAACATTGTAATTATATTTATGTTCATAAAAAATTATTTGCTTTATCAAATTGACAATCGTTAATATGTTATCTAAGCAGATACACAAATATATTCTAGTCAGATGTAAACTTAATTAATTCCAATGTTTTGATTTATAATATTAAAATTTACTCCTTTTTAATATATCATATTACTTAAATGATTAGTAATATTAATAAACAGCCACACAATCTTAATTTATTTTAAAAAAATGAAATTAAATAATTTTCAAAGAAAAATATAAAATGTGTTTTTGCCATTATATCTATTATCTTAAAGATCATAATGAATAACCTGCTGCTTTTATTATGAAAACTTCTTAGTTTATCTTAATAAGTAGACTGCTTACACTTAATGCTGAGTACATTATACCATTATTTTTCTGTGTAATGAAATAAATATTTCACCTAATATCAATATGAATTAATCAAAAATTCCACACACGGGAAGTAAGTGTATTGTATGATAAAAGATGTAAACTCTTTAGTATCATCAATGGCAGATACATCCCATAAATCAAATGATAATAGTTTTCACAGCTCTACTATTTCTATCCTGCTCAAAAATGCATAGCTATTTCTATGCTTAAGATTACAATATTTTTTGTACTCTCTGCAGTCCTCTCCAATATCTCTTTCATAATTATTTTGTCCTTAAATACATATCTAATCCAGTTGGTCTACCTCTTCATAATCTATAGTTTCCATTTGATCTTTTTCAACATCTTTTATATTGCTAATCATTTCTTTCCAACTTTTCTATTTTTTCTCTAAATCCATATCAATCTAAAACTTTGACTTTTTTTTCTTATCTCTGTTTCTAATTGTTCACAATTCTGTTCTATATGAATCTTCACTTCAAGTAAAACATTTAGCAAGACTCTTTTAGATTTCATTTTAATGTTCCACAGAATAACTTCCGCATGTCAACCAAAATTTTTAATTACTATTAGCATTAACAGTAAACATTAAAATGTATTAATGTGTTTCCTAACTTTCTATCCAATGTTCACTTGTCATCTTTTTCTCTTCATTTATTATCATTACTTTAGTTTTATTTATATGTATTTTATTCCCAAAGATTCTGTAACTCTATAAAATCTATACATATTATTCAACTGATTATCATCACTATATATAAATATTATCAAAAGATGATATATCATCAGTTAATTTGATTTAATAAACTCTTGAAGTCTTAATGTTATTGTCATTCTTATCAAAAACAAAAGCCATTAACAATTCTTCCAAATATATATTTAATGAATCAGGAAATAAACAATATATTTGGAATATACTTCTTCCTATTGTAACGATCCGGCAAATGACTTAACGTAAACTGCACTACGGGGCGCCATCTAGGCATTTGAACCTAGAAAAATTTATAAAGTAGGCAGATACGTCAGTCAAAAAAAAAAAAATTTTTTTTTTTTTTAAATTTTGATTCCGGTCGTTAGCCCATGTCACTAGCTCAGTGGAATAGCAGAGATTAAATAATATAATATCTTATCTAATTAGATTTCAACATTAAAAAATAAATAAAATAAGCCACTGCCAGTAATTAGCATACAAACATTTATTTATGCACATATATATAAGATTTAAAATTATTTTAGTATTAGTTTTACATTTTAACATTTAACATTATTTTTAACTTTGATTTTTGACTTTAATTTACATTTAATTACTATTATATTCTAATTTTACATTTTAATTAAGTTCGCACAGATGGGATTATAAAAGCTTGTTTTAATATGTTGCTATAGATCGGTTACATAGATTACACGGTTAAAAACATTTCAAAGTAAACATAAACGATCAAAATATAAAATCATTGATACTGGCAATTGCAGAGGGAAATTTATAAGTAACCCAGTAGTATTCACCATAAGATACTTGCATTGTCACCAATGACTTAAAAGACATCCGAATAAATACATTTTAGATACTCACCGTAAGGTATCATTATTTATCGAATGTCTATATATTTTGATCAAATATGGAAACGCAAAACATAGTTAACCAATAAACAATCCATGCAAGCGTCTATAAACAACTTAAATTTAATGCATTTTTATTTAGGATCGAGTATGAATAGACCACATAAATTTGCTTTTGAAAATAAACATTCTATCCCTATTTAACCTTAGGCTAAAATTCGTAGTCAAACTGGCATCAATTCATCTGATACATCGATGTATTCAATGTAATAAAATACGGCAGCACAAAAGGTTAAAAGAAGAAATTGCCTCTTATGAGATAGGAATATTACATCTATCTGCAAAGAAGAGCAATAAAACAAAAAACTCCATAGAAAGGAACTGCGGTATCCGACTTATAATTCCTTCCATAGGCAAACGGAAGTGTGCGGCGTATGAAGCGATTCTGCCCGTAGCGAATCAATATTACATCTACTAATCACACCAATATATCCAATCCATTGACCCAATTTAACCACGAAACAAATAACCTAAGATTACCCTCCCCTAATATAACTTTACAAATCTATACAGCCATTCACGCCCGACTTAAGTTTAACATTTATATAATTAATTTAACGAAGAACAAAAAAAAATCATGATAAAAACTTAAAGAATAAAAAATAAATAAATGGAAATGATTTTACATAAATAAATAAAAAAATACATCAAATAACATTTTAACTACTTTAGTCAGATAGGAAACTAATGCAATTATTTTAAATACGAAAAGTTTTTAACTTAATGTTCATTAATTGTAAAGTTCTTACGGTTTTAAACAGTTCATCTTTATCTGTCGTTTGTAAGTTTGAACGGGAATTCCCACGCCGTCCTGAAGATATTGGTATACATTTAGCCGATGTTTTATTTATTCATTCGGAGGTTTTTTAATTTAGTTGGTCCTCAATGTAGGAAACGATAGTTCATTTCTCCTTTCTTTAACAGCTGAAAGAATTGACCATGCGTCTGTCAATTCCTCCAACTCCGTACTACTACATATAGTCACATCGTAATAATCAATTTTCAGTCACTGATTAATAATTTCCAAATTTTCCTTTTATATTAATGTGAAGGATTGAATTTACATTACGTCACCGATGCGATGGTCCTTTCGCTGCGGTCCGATTCCATAGGGATTTCTTCTTATTTGCTAACAGTTTCTATTGTTTTCCTATCTGACTGGTGTTTTTACATTTAAATGCCGAAGGCTGGTTTACATTTAACTAATTAACAATCATTTCCATTTCTGATTAATTAACCTGTTTTCCAAATCAAAAATATATTTAAAGATAAATTTAAAGATATAATTTCATCTCCAAATCTTTTTAAAATTTAGTTTTAAAATACTTTTTCTTTAATAAAGTTTTATTTTAATAATTTTTCATTATCTGTGCGATTTAATATATAAGAGTTTAAGATGATATTTAATTTCAATTTTTAATTCTTAAAGAAAATTTTTAAATGCGAACTTTTTAATTTACTTTCATGTTTAATAAATTTAAAAAAAAAACAATGTAACGAACGTCTATGCTCGTTACACTATAAAATGCCCCTTCCGATAAAAATCGACTTTACACAAAATGTTTTGATTCATATACAAATTTTTAAATAAATGTCTTTCCTTTCAATTATGTTTTTTTTTTCTCTCCATTATACCTTAAAAAATAACCAAATTTATTCTATGAATATTAGTAAAATAAATATTAACCATTTCCCATTTACTCTCTCATTTTATCAATGATTTATCTATTTATTCATCCATTATGGATATCTCCTGTGTATCTTTCTTTATTTTTCTATACATCCATCTATCTAACTTTTGCTTCTTTCTGTTTATGTTTGTTTATCTGTCTGTCCATCTTTTTATTTAAGTATCCACTCATCTGTCTATTCTCTGATGATGTTTTATAATATTTTAAAACTTGTATGATCTGAATTCATGCTATATTTCCAACTCTAATATCTGAAATTTTCACAAAACAACTTTATAATTTAAATGCATATACTAAATTGCAATTCACCATTCACACAACACAATTAAAAAATGTGAAAAGATGTGAACCTTAAAAAACAATTTATTGAAATGCATATCTATTGGCTTTTTATAAATATTGAAAAATTGTTTAAATTAAAATTTTTGATGAAGGATATGGAATCTTTGACTACTATGTAATGATACATAACGAGTATAGTGATCTCTTAAAGGACTGAAGATTTTATCTTTAAATTAGAATAATTTAAGATTTTTTTCATGAATAACAGATAATTGTATAAATAGTCTTAGAAATAAAATTAAACTTTTATAACTTCTAGGAGGAGTTCTTGTAATAAAAATATAAAACATTTTATTCTTACATTAGTTTTGACATAACATTTATAAAAGTAAGTTTACTTCCTGATTAAACTATAAATTAGACTTGATAGATAAGTTTTTTTCTTAATTATCTAAAAAAACATTTAAGTATCTTATGGCATAGATCTGCTCTATCATAATCTAAGAAATTGATTTCAACTTAGTGAGAAAAAAAATGTTGATTGAGAAATGTTAGGATTTTTTTTTCCATATAGTCAGTTGATAGCCAATCCAGATAGCTATTCATTTATTGATTGGTAAATGAGTATCTGGCTATTATTAATTTGAGATTTTTGATGATCCTAAAAACAAAAAAATAATGATTGCAGTATGATATAGCCTTCTTCCCTGATAGCAGAAATATCATACTCCTACATGTGATTACCTTTTACTTTTAAAAAACATTTATCAGCAAACTTTCAAAAATTGTAATTATTAAATTATAAAACCACATCATAAAAAAAGACATTGTGGTACAGTAGTAATGCAAATGCCAGCCATTCGGATTACCTGTGTTTAATTCCAAATCAAATAAACTTGATTTTTTTTTAATTGGCTTGGGTTTTTTTTCCCCAGATAGATGACTCACAATCAATCCAGACAACCAACCATACAATATTGGTTAGTAAGTTAGTATCTATATATACTTATCTGATAGTAAAACAAGAATGAAAAACTGCTTTAACCTTGATTGCCTGACAGCTAGCTTGTGAGTAGTAGTTTCTAGATCTCTCACTGATCGTTTATAAGGGTTATTCAATAAGCCTTTGTTGTGTAGTAGATTATTTTTTTTAAAAAAGTTATTTTGCTTTTTGTTTACCAACCAAGAGAAAAAAAATCATTCACTTAGTAAAATGAGTAATAGAATGATATAAATACCGGCTCCATTATTTTCAATAATATCTAAATGAATATTAATTTTAAATAATTTAAATATTAAAAAAAAAAACAATTGTAGCATGCACCAAAGTAAATTTAATTTTAAAAATAATCCTCTAGAAAATTTTAGAAATCCCGGAGATCCAATGATTCATAAATTTATTGGGGAATAGATCAAAAATATTAAATTATATATAACAAAAAATTACGATATTGAAGTTCGACACAACTAGTCTGCAGTCTAAAAATAATGTGTCATTATTAGAAAAAATGTACTAATTAATTCTGAAAATAAGGAAAACATAGCAAAAACATGTTGCATAGTTACTTAGCTTAACTTATCAAAAAATAAACCTTAACTCTAAAACAATTGATATCTAAAAGTGTTTTAATTCTTTATTCAAAAATTTTTAAAATCCCATTTTCATAAAAGATGCAGTCTCCTGAGAAAATATCCTTGAGAGTCTGCAATTAATATAGGTTTCAAAAATAGAGTTTGGATTCGAACTCAGACTTTCACATGACCCACTACTCCCAGTGCCATCTTATATTGCTGACCAACCTGATCACACACATGTTGAAAAGATAAATAATCACCAATATATGTATTTCATGCTAAACCAACAATCATCAGTTGGTCTAGATTACTATCCTCACACATATATACAATCAGTGCTCAGCTTTATATTAAGATAGCCAATCTTCATACTTTACTGGACAGGCTTCAAACTATTCCAACTCATAACTCTTCAGCCTTCCATTTCATTGAAAATCTGATGATGGAACTTTCAAAGCCCTTGTCAGTGCCAAGGTTGTGATCCTACCCATGTTGACATATTAGTCATTCTGCTCCCTCATGTACAAGAGAATAATCCATTTATACATACATATGTGAGGGATGGGCAGACCTTTTATTCTCCTGTACATGAGGGGTCAGAATGACTAATGTCACCATGGGTAGGATCACAGCCTTGGCACTAATAAGGGCTTTGAACATTCCATCATCAGATTTTCAATAAAATGGAAGGCTAAAGAGTTGTGAGTTGGAATAGTTTGAAGCCTGTCCATTAAAGTATGAAGATTGGTTATCTTAATATAAAGCTGAGCACTGATTATATATATATGGGTGAGGATAGTAATCTAGACCAACTGATGATTGCTGGTTTAGTATGAAATACATATATTGGTGATTATTTATCTTTTCAACATGAGTGTGATCAGGTTGGTCAGCAATATGAGATGACACTGGGAGTAGTGGTCGTGTGAAAGTCTGAATTCGAATCCCGCCTACATTACATATATAAATGCAGGTTTAATCCTGTATAATGTATTAAAAATAGAGTTTGGAAATTTTTTCAGATAGCCAAGAAATACTAATCTAAGTAGCATTTAAAATTTATCAAAAACAATTATCTATTATTCATAACTAGAGCGTAAATGTTTTAAAATTATAGAGTTGAGTAGGTGAGTGTTGAAATAATTAGTTATAAAATGATTAAATTGAAACTGATGCAATATTAAGAGACATATATGATTATTTTCATAAATACCAAGCTCATGAGATTTACTTTTTTTAAAAATTGTCAATGTAGACATTTATTATAGATTTTTTTTTTTTATGTTTTGTGGAAATTACCTCATTTTTATTTTTAACATTTGTCATTTTAATTTATAATGGTCCCCTTACCCTTAGAATAATTAATTATGGTTTCAATAATCCACAGTTTAAAAAAATATTAAAAAAAAAAAAAAGAAATTAATAAACACAAATTTATAAATTTTATGCAAAGATTTGTCTGCATAAGTGCCATTGTAATCATCTCTTGGCTTTTTGTCATCTTTCTCACTTAATAACCATGGTTTATTACTGCACTACCTTTTTTACAACTATATTATTCTATTTTTTGTTAATTAAATTTGTTAATGATTTAATGTGCACATTTTCAAATTAAATTGTATTATGGGTGTGTTCATATATATGTTAAACATGTATATTAATATTAAATAGAGTTAGTTAATGGAAGATTTGAAATTAAATACTGTGAATACAGGAAGATTATTGTAATTCACTTGAAAATATTTCAAATGATTCACAGTAAAAAAAAAAAAAAAGTATGATCAATGAAATGAATAATATTACAGTGATATTTTTTTGTAAAAGAGAAATCAGATACTTATATAGATTCATAGATGTATGAACAAAAAAAATATTTTTTAATGTTCTTTAGGTGGCTTTTCCATCGTTAGAAGTATTCAGGGATTATTATCAGAACTCTTCTTGCTAGGTTTTTATTTGACAAAGGAAACATTAAAGACATGCCATTTGTACGCTTTAATTTCATTGATGAATACTTTCCACTCTAATCCATAGAATGTATTTAGAGCAATACCAGGTCACCCATTAAATCCTATTGTCTTACTGGATACTTGGTTAACTTATTAAACCTTGACCTGACTGAGCATATGCTATTCAATTATATATTTTAAATAAATAGTGAACATCATTTTAACATTTTATTTAAAATCATGCTCATCTAGTATTATTATTAGTCTTGCTTGGTGGGGGGGGGGCGGGGGTGCTTGGGGGGGGGTGCGGGGGGGGGGGGCCCCGGAAAAAAAAAAATCTAGTAGTTATTAATAACTATATTTAAATGATAGAGTGAATCTACCAGCAGACAAATACTTATAAATAATTTTATCTTCAAGTGCACTTTAATTTTTGAGAATGATAGAAATGTATTAAAAATGAGATTAGATGAATAAGATAAAAGTGAGATTTCCGTTAAATAAAAATATTACTGAATAACGAAGTATTTTTTAAAAAGCTTACAATCTAAGTTTAAATATTTAATCTTCATTGAAACTTCCTAATAGTAAATTTTTATTACCAATTAGTTGAGTTGAATGTTCCTCATAGTTTTAATTTATTTTTTAAGATTATCCATCAATTTTTTTCTTCTTTGATTTTTCTTCTGCCTCTAAATGGATGAACATTGCACTTCTTTTTTGCTTCTTAATGTCTTTTCTTCTTTACTCCTATGAAGTAATATTTCAAACAAAATTCTTGCAAAGCATTTATTTAGTTAAAACTTTAATTGCAATTTTTACACTATTTATTTTTATCTCTATTTTCATCAATATTTAAAGCATTCCATGCTAGATAATTACTTTTCTAATCACTGCTTTTAAATATTTATTCCCCCACCCCCCCACTGCTTTTATTGCTTTAATTTTTAAATTGCATTCATTCTTATCTTAATTTCTCACATATCTGCTTGGCTGCCTTTTTTTTTTTTTTTTAGCAAACCTGCTTATATGAATTCTTTCCATCCCCATGTTAATTTCATCTTTCTCAAGATGACATGAATTTAACAACTTATCAGAATATGTATTAAACAAAACATAAGAAATATATTATTCATATCTTACACTTTTTTTAGATCTATTTTTGATATTGCTTACTATTAATTTCTTCTGTCATTCCATGCATTTTATTCTTATAATATTCAACAAAATTTGATATATTGTCTTCTAAAAACACTTTTGAGATAATGAACAAATGTTAACATCTTTTTTTTCCATATATTTTTTAATAATTATCTTCACCTCTTGGACCATTTCTTTTTCTAAATGCTTATTGCTTATTAGATAAAAATATTTTTGACCAATTAAAAATACATCTTTGCATGACTCTTAATAGCACATGAAATTAAAACTAATTGTTTTAAAATCCTCAATTTGGCTACATTTTGTCTTTTTTTTAATGGAATCATAAATGCTTAAAGAGAAAGTGGAGACCATTGTTTTGATTCACAAATATTACAAATTTCAAATTATTTGTTCTCAAACTATTTCTTCATGACCCTAATCAATTCAAATATCAATTTTTTGGGCTTGTCCACATTATTTCATCTAATGCTTCTATTACACATTCTCACTTAATTTAATGCTCAATCTATTTCTTCCTTATTTGTCAGATATTTTTTATATATATATATATATATAAATTAGTAAATTATATATATATATATATATATATATATATATATATATATATATAAGTTACTAATACCAAAACAGGCAAAACTCTCCATACAGTAGTAACACTCAGTGCAAGTCAGAGTAATCAATGGATGCCAGAAGGTTTATGCATAAAATCCCTATTTAGTACCTACTCATCCAATATCCCAGAATAGTTTTTAGCTTATGGCTTTCATCAGTGAGGAACCTTGGATCTGAGAGCACTGCTTATTATGGCTTGCACTGAGTAGCACTACTGTACGGAGAGTTTTGCCTGTTTAATAACATTTATGAGCAAGCATAAGAAATGATGATCATGTGAAGTTACTAATACATTTTCCCCATCTTTTAAATTTGTATTTTTTCTTCATTAATAACATTTTTTTTCTCTCTAAATAATTACTTGACTTCTTTGGTATTTTGTTCATCCAAATTGTTTTATTTTATCCCATATATCTTTTATTTGTACTTTTCATCTTTTTACATTCCCTTCTTAATTACATCTGCTGCCTAACTTTATTGATTGTTATATTTTCATTTATTTTTTTCACCTGTTTTTCTAATTATCTCATTACTAAAGCAAACTGTTTTTTTTTTACTCCTTCCATAATCTACTTTCTATTGGGTAGTTTTGTTTCAAATTTGTTTTGACTAATTCTCATCTTAGATTTTAAACTATCATTTAATTTAATCTTTTATATCTATATTTACTTTTTGTCCAATAAATGTAACTTTTTGCTCTTATACTCCATTTTAATTTTTAATAGTTCATTTTTTTAACTCAGTTAATTTTTATTGTCTTAAATAACCTTGATATGAACCTGAAGCATTCCTTCCTAAACCTAAATGAAATAAAAACAATACATTTAAAATCTACTCTTATAGTGTTTTCTGTGTTAAATTTTTTAAACTTTGTATTCATTATTATTATTTTTTTTTTACAAAAATTTTACCACTCTTTTACATCATCTATTCTTTTTTCTACCACATAATTTTAACCTCTCATCATCTTTATACAAATATTTTTATATTTCTTATTAATTATTATCTCAGTTTTTATTTCATAAACTCTTTTACTAACTTCATTATTTCCTCCTCTATTCAGCCATTTTATATTATTGAATTTTATAATATCTACTCTTCTTCACTAAAGATTTATAATATATTGACATAGTTCCCATGATTGTGGGTATGCAATGGTAACTTATTCCTCGGAAACAACATTTTTATTGAGATAAATATATATATATTTTTAATGAATCTTAATACTTTTTAAAACGTTTCTCACACAATAATCTAAGAACATTTTAACTTTTGTATAGAAATGATCCCTTATAGGTTTAATATATTAAAAAACCAATTTATTTTATTAACTAACACTTTTTACATTTATAAGAATACATAACAAGAACAAGGACAAATAAAGTAAGAAATCCTACAAATATAAGACATCATATGATTTTCAGAAACAAGTTTGGAAATGTGGATATCTAT
Organism: Epiperipatus broadwayi; assembly: GCA_028023455.1. Lineage (NCBI taxonomy): Eukaryota > Metazoa > Onychophora > Udeonychophora > Euonychophora > Peripatidae > Epiperipatus > Epiperipatus broadwayi. Next base: position 659,287 of record JAQFVV010000053.1, on the reverse strand, counting down.
TTAGCATTCATTTATCTTAAACACAGAATTGATGATTCTAGAATAAAATGAAGAAAATCACTACTGAAAGCATACATTAAGTGTATGTAGAGAGAGAGTCATGTGTTGTTGTTGTTGTTTTTGATAGAATCCATTCTAGTCAAAGTTTATAAGAAACCTGTAAATAACAAATGACAATTATCTAATTTTTATAATTAATGGACTAATGTTAGATTAATATAACTATATAAGCAAGTCTGGCTTGGATTCGAATATCTTATTATATATAATCTCAAGCTATTAGCTTGATAAAACAAAGGGTTAGAAGGTAGCTGGATGTTTTGCATAGATACATTAGGTCTTAATCCAAAGATCTAACTGATAAAGACCATAAACTAAACACTAATCTATTTAGTGCATACTTTAGTGATATTGGATTAGAGTGAAGGGAATTGTTTCCAAAATATCCAGTATAAAGATTAAACTTATTTTTTATTAAGAAATTAAAACTAATTTTCTCAATTGTAAATTTTACATAATCAATATATAAATATCGTAAAAATTAAAACAGGCTAGTGCCATCTATTATCAATTTGAGTAATGAGTGGTTATTAGGTAGTAGGGTAATTTGATTCCTAGGCCCAAAACAATTTCTGATTTTTTTGTCTTTATAAATGGGAATTTGGAATTCAAAGCTCAGATTAATACAGTTTTGCATTAAGAAGTCATCTTTAAATCCTTTTTTGCTGTCTAAATTTAAATTTAAAAATCTCAAGATTTTAAAACCAAACTAATGTGCTTGTATTGTTATTAAGATATAATGTCACCTAATTATATATTTGAATAAATTCAGTTTCATCATAATTGTAGGAGAGTAAATTGCACTACCATGTGTTAAACATTACTTACTCAAATTAACATAAGATTGTGGTAGACAAAGGAGAACTGTTCTTATAGGCTGAAATAATCAAGTGGTTTTGTATTGGCAAAAATATACTACATTATAAATTAAATAAAATATACATTTTATAATAAAAATATTCTATATTTGATAAGTTAAAATAGAGATCTGTATATATCTTATTACAAGTAATAATGTCTTCTATATTTTAGCGATTTCTGGATTCTTGGCTGCATAAAATTAAATTTTAAAAAACTAATTTTGGTCAGTTGTAAAATATTGTTTTTTATTTTGGAAATACTATTGGTATAACTTATAGTAATGATTAATTACTTTAAAATTTTTGTTAAATACTATATCATATGCAGTGATAGGATGATGGACTTTACAACTAAATATTATTGGATTCTGTAATTTCTGGTGCTCAAATAGACATATAATGTTATAAGTAAGTAAGCATTGTCTAATAATAACAAATGCAATAGAAAATAGAGATTTAGATTCTAGTTACTTCAAACAAAAAAATTTAAGCCTTGATTTAATTTCAATAAGCAAAAAATTTCAGCTAAAAATTAGCAATTTATTTTCAATACAATAAATCATTATCATTTTCAACTATTATCGATCCATCAGAGGATGAAAGTCTCTCCAAGTTCAATCCATCTTCTCCAATCTTTAGCCTCTGTTCTTTACATAACTCACTCCAGCTCCCTTCCTTATTTCTTCCATCCATCACAAATACTGTTTAAGATTTCAACTTCCCATCTATTATCATCTCTTCTAACAATATGTCCAACCTAACTCTACTTCAGTATTATAATTTTTTCAATGATGTCAGTAATGTTGTTCTTTTGCCTATGTATTTCATTTTTTATTTCTTCACACATAATCTCTTCATACTTCATTGAATAGTCTAAAGTCTCAGACTGCACTTCTGGTAAGGGTCCAAGTCTCAGATCCATAAGTAAGAAATAATAACAGACATTTATTAAAAACTTTGCTTTTTAAATATATAAGCATATTTCCTTTTAATATTAAATTATTTCTACCAAAAGCACTCCAACCAAGTTTAATTCTATGATTAATTTCATCCATTATGTTTCCATGGCTGATCAAGATATTTGTAGTTGCTAACTTCTTCTAATTCATCACTATCAATCTTTATTTTTTTTCTTTCAGAAAATCCATAGAACATTTTTTAACATTTACCTTTAATCTTACTTTCATCTCATAACTCTTGCAACATTTTCTGAAGCTCTAAAGCATTGTTTGCAAAAACAACTACATCATCTTCAAAATCTAAATGACTTAAATAATCTCCATTTACTTTTACTCCCTTAGCTTCCCATTTTAATCCATAAAATACTTCTTGCAAAACTGCTGTAAAAAGTTTTGGAGATATAGAGACATCCTGTTTTATACTCTTCTCAATGTTTAATTTTTTAGTATCAATATGTAATCTGATTATTGCTATTGCATTTTTATAAACATTTTTCAGAATATGACACTATCCTTGGTCTACACCTTGATGATCCAATGCTTTAATCACTAAAGAAATGCTTATAGAATCAAATGTCTTTCTTAATCTATAACTTCAAAGTATAATGGCAATTTAAAATCCAATTTGTTCTTTTGTTTGATTAAAATCCAAGTCTCCTGTAGATGAGCTATAATTATTTTGAATATAAAAATTTTGTATAGAACTGATAAAAGATTGATAGATCTGTAATATCTAATATCTTTTTTTACCAATTTTTTAAATATTAATACTACATTCTTCAAATCATCTGGTACATCTTTATTATTTAGACATTTGCTATATAACTGTGCAAAAAATGTTCTATTTCTTCTTCTGCTTCTTTTAAGATATCAATTATAATTCCATCCTTACCCTGAGCTTTCCTCTTCTTCATAAATTTAATTGCATGTCTCACTTCCTCATTTAAATTCCAGGGCAATACAGAATATATAGTAGTTGTAGGAGATAGTTTTCTTTGTTTTTTATTCTTATATAATTCTTCTACACATTTCATGATGTCATTTATCTTTTTAGTAAAAATTCCATTTTTTTTCTTATTGCAGCAATAAGTTTCTTACCAATACTAAAATGCTGTTTTACATTCTTGAGACTTTTATTCTCGTCTACAGCTTTCCTCGCTAGTTCATAATTATACTTTCTTATATATAAATTCTTTTTCGCACCACTTTACAGAATGCAAAATATTCATTCTTTTAATAGATCATTTTATATACTTTTCATATTCCTTCTTTTCTTCATAATTTGTCTTATCTCAGTAAAAATTTTACTGGTTAGTTGCTCCTTTTTTGTACCAGTTATTTTTTGTTGCAGTTTTTGAAAGTGTATCAGTTATCTTCCTATTGATTTCGTTCAAATTTAAATCATGATTAAAATCTGTTAATATTTAAAAACAATTTGCAAGTTCTAATTTAAATTCATTGGAACATTTCTGAAGATTAGAATATCAATTGTGAATATTGTTTTTTTTTTTCAATAATTTTTGTCTCTCTGGTTTTGCATTAACATATGTCTTCCATCTCATTAATTGATTATCATTTCCTGTGTTAAATTTATTAAGAACATTACAATCTTGAAATACATATTTTCTGTTAGTCAAAATATAATCCAATTCTGCTGTACTTTTATTTGGATGCTTCCATATCCATTTTGTTTAACATTTTTTTTGAAAAAAAGAATTTATAATATAATTTTTTTTTTTTTTCTGAAAATTTATCTACAGCATTTTCATCTTTCAATTGTTTACCAATTCTAGTAATAGTCTCACATGACAATTTTAAAATGTTGTTTTATCTGATCAAAAGCTTTTGGTACATTCATATAAAAATCTTCAATTCCATCATCAAATGAGAACTTGTTGGGACATAAATCTGAATTATCTGCATTTGATATCTGTATGAAGTTGAATAACTAATCTTGCCTACTCTGTCTAATACATCATGAATCACCACAATATAGTTTTTCCATTTTTTATTTATAAGGAATCCTACTTTATTTGAACTTCTAATGTTTGTGCTTTTGTAGTATTTATTTTTTAAATCGTCTCTTCACATTTTCTTCTAACTTCACAAAGTCCAATGATGTCCCACTTAATATGAGAATTCTTCTTCCAATTTTCACAAGTACTTCAGCAATGAGAAGATTCTTAGCCCTTCTGTCACCAATTGCCGGCTTGGCTGGTGACTTTATATCCTCCTGGAATTAAGGGTGATGATTTAAATTTTGTTGTCATGATTGTTAATATCTATTAAAAAAATCACTCTCACACACATTCATTTTTCCTTTAAGGAAACTCAATTGGTTATGGTTATGAGCTATCAGGCAACTGAGAAGAAAGACCATGTTGTTTCTTGATCTCAAATGCAGAGGCAAAAAGCCAATAAACCCACAACACTGGCTAATGCATATTGGTGAGCAGCCCATCCATGTTTGATTACTATATGAAAAATGGCAACATCAATAATGCATGAAGTGGATATTAGAAATGTTTTCTTCTTAATTCCTTTAAGGTCTCCAAGAAGAATAAAAGGGTATCATTTGATAACAACAAATTGCTTTCTATAGACCTGTACAGCAAATAAATTAGTCTATAATTTATATAACACAGACTGTATAGAGAAGGAGCAAGCCTCCAGTCATGCATTTTTATGAATTTACATGCACTCCTTCATAAGCATCAATTTGAAAAGTATAAGAGTAGACTTATGCTTAGAGCTTATCTATATATAATCCAATCTTTGCTTACCATGCTGAATTTAGGCTTAAATCTTTTGTGTGCCTGAGTTATAAATTATTAATTAAATTATACAAACCTATTCATTCTATAGCAGGAGAGAAATAGAATTTCATTTTTAACTACCTGTGATTAGAAATTATGAAATTATGAATTTACTGTAATAAATAGTCTATTATTTATATAGGACAGACTGTGTTTATAATATTATAATGTTAAATGTCTAGACAATTTTAAACTTTATTTAAATTTTTCCAAATACAAATAACTGTTAGTAATAATACACAAATATCACAGATTAGTAGATTACACACCATTTCGAATGGTATTATTCGCCATTTTTCTTCAAGTGTTGCTGGCCTGACCAATGAGAAGATTAGCATATGGGTCAAACTTATATTTTTACATTCTTGAATATTGAATTTTAAGGCATTCTGTCAACTTTTAAATTATGCATTAATAATGTGATGCAATTTCCTTGAGATCTGATAGAGGACAACAACAAAAAGAATAATAGTTTATTGCTAATTATTTGAATAAATATCAAATATCAAAGAATTTTCTAAATGTGGACTCTTTTGCAGTAAAAATCTAAACAAAATTTCGGAAATTAAAAATCATAAATTTTTAGTACACCTTATGAATTGACATAAAAGGATAGCTATGTGAATCTATGTAATTCTACTATTCAATAAACCTTAACATTTTTGCAATTAATGCATTGTATTATCTATAATACAGGAACAGAGAATGAACAGAGCCTTAGTTAATTTAATCTTTTAAACCATATGAATAAAACTGACAGATTAAAAAATCTAATATTATCAACATTAATAAACAAACATCTACCTTAATTAATAACTGAAATACAGGCTTATTATATACCTGTATCAATATATGTAATATATAGAGTATATGAGCACAGACCTTCACACGACCCACCACTCTCCACTCTATCTCATAACACGGATATACTTTGAACAGTGTGTTCAAAGTGTATCAGTGTTATGAGATAAAGTGGAGAATGGTGGGTCGTGTGAAAGTCTGTGCTCATATACACATATATACCAACTTAATTAAATAACTACTAAGTTTTTTGTTTATTTATCTATTTAGACTAGAGAAATGTTTAAATGAAGCATATTCATTTGGTTATCTTAGTTGTGTTATCTAAGTAAGTGATCTGAAAATTTCAGTTATTCCAAAATTTTAAATCCACGCTATGGTTATAGTGGTAAAGTCATGTATTTCATAGTTTGGGGTGACTATATTCCAGATGAGGTTGTTTAGAAATCAACATTTGCGTATAGCTTCGTTATTTATTTTTTTGTGTGTGTGTGAAGGGTAAATATTTTTCTTTTAGAAAATTATCAGATTTTAAAATAAAAATGTTCATTCTTACAAGTATTATCACTTCTTGCCTCCGATATATATATCCACACATACGTACACATAAATACTCGAGACCATTGCCGTTTATAATTATATGTGTGCATATATTAATTTTATTCTTAAATAAGCATTAATTTCCTTTAGCTTCTCCGCTTCTGTAAAAAAAAAATATAGCTAGACGGAGATGAAATACTAATTTATGTTTACTGTCAGTAAATTACAAATTATTTTCATCTTTGAACGGAATACAAAAGGAAATAAATTGTAAAGAAACGTCACATTATTGGTACAAATAAGCTGCATTCATCCGAATATTTTGAAAAAGTTTACGTCAGCAACTATTTCAAACATAATGCTCGTTCTCCACCCCCTCCACCTCTCTTCTTTTACATTATATACTGCAGTACTCTATTTCTTTTAGAATTAAATAGTGGTTTGGGAGGAGGGACTATTTTTTGATGTAAATTTTTATTTCTATTTCCCTTTTTTCTTTTATAAAATTTCCCTGAACTCAGGTTTAGTAGGTTTTTTTTTTTTAATCAGATATAGAGTTCAAAGCATTTTTTTTTAAAGCAAAATAACAATTTAGACGTGCTCACTTTGTGTTATTATTATTTTTTATGCAAATCGTCGTTAAGAGTGTATTTTTAAATATAAAAAAAGTAAAAGAACATAAACTTAATTAGATTGTTTAACGTGTTACAGCAGACGAAGTCACAGATTGGGGTGCGAGTCCATAACAACAATGTCAGCTGCTAGATGCGGACGTGATTGTTAGTATTTCAATTTACTCTCCGATAAAAATGTCATCGCCTGAGTTTAAAAGTTTCGACTAAGTAATGTTTACTTAACTCCAATTTTTTTTTTAATTCTGTAAATATGACTACTTGCTAATTTTAATTAATTTGAAAGTTTTCTTAATGAATATTTGCTTATAATTTAGTGAAAAAACGAGAAAATGTGTGGTTTAAGTGTTGGATTTATAGTCGGACGCTGTTTGCTAGTTTGTCTCCTAACTGGATTTTGTTTTAACGCGGCAATTTATGGGAATACTCCGTCTTTGGCTGACCTTTTAATACCTAGTACTGCTCAATCCTTTGAAAGTTCATGGTTGGAAGATTATTTACCTGTAAGTATACTTATTTATTTAATTATGAGTGCGCGCTTTTTTTTAAATGTGTACGAAGTTATTTCCGATCAAATTACTTCTATAGTAAAATATGCGAAGGGCGGTGTCACTCATTTTTTTATAATGATTTTTTTTTTAATGATATATACAATGCTGAACTTTTTTTAAAATATTTTCTACTGCTATGAAATTAAATAAAAACAAATTATTGTTAGTGGCTTTTCTTTGATTTTTAATTCTATTTTACTTTTAAGTTATCATCATCATTATTTATTCCATTTATTTTGGCACGTCTTTCTCCCAACACCTTAAAAAAATTTTTTTAAGTAAATAATTTTCCTATTTGGAATGAGATGGCATAACTTGGCAAGTTTTGATGATTTAAAAATTTAAAGTAAGCAAACAAATTTATTCTTTTTTTTTTTTTTTTACATTTGAATAAATTGAAAATAATACGAAAATGTTTGTGCCTTAATTAAATTTTTTGTTCTGATAAATACAACATCGCTTTAAATAGGTGTTTAATTTAAAATATATATCTACACTTTTTTCAACTATGATTATCTTGAAGGACTGTCAACATTATTGGAATGTAAATCTTTGACTCCCCTAGTTTCATTTTAGTGTCTGACTGGATATTTTGTAATCTGTACTGACAAAAATGTGCCATTATTTTCCAGTCGCCTTTATAAAATATTTCATTCTATAAATAAGAAGTTTTTATAATTGTGAACCGCGAAATTATGATTGATTGATAAAAAAAAAAAAGATTAACACAAGATGACATTCGAACACCTATAGCGTAAATAATTTATAAGGCAAATAAACTGCTACTTAATCCGTGTGAATTATCTAAATCTATCTATTTATTCCACGATCACTTATTCCTTTGACAAAATGTTTTTGCAGTTTGTATATACGTAATTAGTTTGTATGTTATATATATTAAAATTAAATTATAATATTTTTAATTCAAATCTTTTATCTTTTAAATCAAGTTATATATTTTTTATTAATAAATAATGTTAGTAATTATTATTTTCAATTTTTTATAGATGCTTTAGTTATCCATTAAAATGTATGTATTAGAAATAATTATTTATTATCATAATAGCACAAATCCAATATATTCATTAAAACATGATTTTGAGCAAAATCCTATTGGAATTGTTTAAAAGGCACCTACGTATTACTTTTAAATTAATATATATATTATAAAACAAGCCTATATCCATTTTCATCTTTTATAAAAAATTTTTTTTACTTATGCACGAGTAATTAATATAAAGATCATTTTTTGAATTAATCTATTTATTTTTATTTTTTACTATGTAATCTTCAGTCTATAACTTTTAGTAAAAGATATGTTTATCTATATTTTTATTGTTACTTTTATGACTGATGCACCTCTATATATATATTATTGATTTTTTTTTCCTAACTTTATATATATAATCGAAAGTGTTAAAAGTGATTTTAAAAAATTTAACTACTCCCATAAGTTTTGTTATATCAGAAATAATTCTGTTAACAAAAATTGTTTAACTGGTTATATGATGGTCTGACCACTATAGTTTCACTTAAGTGACCATATACTGTTAATTTTTTTCATTGTTCTTAGCTGGAACTGAGCCTGCAACTTTTAACTTTTAGTTTGCCAATCTATCTTTGCACTAAACCAGTATTTCTCAAACTGTGGGCCGCACCCCCTTATAGGGTGCCGGCAGAGGGGGTGTCCAATAAATAAACAAGACAAAACATCAAATATATTTTTTTATTAATTTATTAAAATATAATCAAAACAAAAGTTTTGAAATAAAATATTTTTAGAGTAACATTTAATGACTAATATGTGCCTGCTTTGAAGTACATAGCCTGTTCAGGTTTGGTTTTATATTCCATATAATCCGAGCTCCTTTTTTTATTTAAAGTTTGTTTATATGTTTAGATTTTAAAGCAGCTACAGTAGAAAAATCAATTTCGCAAAGGTATGAAGTGGGAAAAGGTAACAATATAAGCATTTTTCCTTAATAAATAAGAGAATCATTACAAGACAGTTCAGTTCAGAAATTTGTTAAAGACTCAATAATAAAATTTGATTTTTCTAACCTACTTAAAGAAATATCTATCAGTTGTTCTTCTTGTAGCTATAGGCCAGCAGATGTGCTGTTAAATGAATTTATTACCCAATTCTAGTCAAATAATTTAATGTCTTCTGTGAAAAAGTATTTGTGGAAATTATTGCTTAAGTTCTTTAAATGACCCTCCACTATCTTTAGCAACACTTTTTTATGATTCTCTTCTGATGGGTAGCTCTGGATAAATTCACACATCGTGGGAAATATCTCAAAGCAGTTTTCTTTTATTTTGTTATTCTGTAACTATATTTTCTTACAAAAGGCATTGATCCTTTTATTTGAATCAGATATATTTGTATTATTTCTCTGAAGTTGAAGATCAAGTGAATTAAATTTTTCAATATGTCTACTAAGTAGGAGAGCTTCGTTAAAAATAACTTGTTTTATGCCCCTCTTTGTTTAAGAATATTGTTACTTCATTTATCAATTCATAGATTCACTTGAGCATCTTATCATGTGACAATCATCTGGATGAAGAATAAAATGATTTATGTTTAGCTCCCATATCTTCACCAAGTGCAGAAAAAAGCCTTAATTTTAGAAGTCTGGTTTTTATATAATTAACTATATCAATAACTACTGTTAAAGTAATATTTAGTCCAGGACTTAGCAGTTTTGATGCTAAAGGTCCAGACTACTACTGGAAGATTCCTTTTTTACAAATGCTTATAAACTGTTATATCTTTCAGACATAGTTTGAGCACCATCAAATACAAATCCCAACACAATCTTTCCACTGCAAATTTGTGCTGACAATACTATGATTTATAATTTTGAACAATTCAATATCAGTTGCTCTTTCTTCTATAGATTTTCAAAATAGCAAACCTTCTATTATTTTAGCATCATGACAGAATCTGATATAGCAAATCAAATGGGAATTGTTATTGATGTCTATTGCTTCATCAAGTTGTATGGCAAATAATATTTCAGCTAATCCAGCTTCAAGTTTTCTCTGAATATCCACAGATATATTAATTCTTCGGCAAATTGTATAATTTGACAAAAGAATATTTTTAAGTTGTTTAGCATAAATTTTGCCAAACATTGTTTCCGCAAAGTCCATAGCAACTGGTAGAATAAGTTGCTTTGCAGTAGTATGTGGTTTTTTTTACATTTGTCTAATTTATAAGCCACTTTGTACAAAGCCAATGTGGAAATTTGCCCTCTGCTTTTTGAAAGATCTGAATTTCTCTGCAAAAAATTCAAAGGACTTACCAATATATTCTTTGTGCAGGGTTTCTAAATGTCTTTTCAATTTATTCAGACTCATACTAACTGTAGCCAAGATTTTGAAATAACACATTGAGGTTTTTTTCCACCACTTATTTCAGTGCTTACAAACTTGAAATTTAAATACGCTTGGTCATATTTCCATGTTTTTGATTTTATAATAGGATAAGAACTGGTATTAGGTGTTTTTGATGAAGTAGAGGCTTCTTTGTCTTCAAACTTATTTCTACATCTGATTAAAATATCCATATTTATAGGGATGCATAAATATACAATTTTTACTCAACATTGGAACTCCCAAGTGACAAAGTTTCTTATGCAGCATAGTCGCAGTGGAACAATTAATAACTCACAAGCAGTAGCACTGCTTTAATAGTCACATATTTTCAATCCTGAAAGTTTGAGACTCATCAGTATCTGCCATGAACATTCGGGTAAAAGTTAAATCATGTAATAATATGGCACAAATGCACTGACATTGGTAGCGATCCTTTGGTTTTCCACATTAAAATTAAATTTTCATGGATTGGATTATTTTTATCTATCTTTTAATCTTATATTATGCAGGAGACTCAGAATTATTCAGGGTAAAAAGGGGGCATAAAATACAAAAGATTAAGAACTGCTGCACTAAACTATGTATGGCACTTATACATTGAGGAACTTGCAACATTTATAATAATTTCAATACACTATAACAATATGTTTTAATTAAAGCACTAATAATAAACTATGAGTTCAGTATCTTTAAAAATATAATACTTCTAATCCAAACTTTGATAATTATGTAATCAACACAGATTAATATCCAGCTCATTTTTATCTGAATACAGTGGTGATTGGTCCATAAGCCCTGTGATACTGCAGCACCCCCCAGAAAAAAATATAAATACAACTTATTAAATCTATTTTAAAAATAAATTGTTTTAAGCAATGCTTGAGATTCTTTTCAAAGATGCTGCTAATTATAGCAGTGCTAGAAATATCATATTCAGTAAATTTCAACAAGTTTTTCTGAGATTCATTTGCTTTGATTAGTGTGTGTAACTAGCACCATTGGAGCTTCTCACTGCTGCAGCATCACTAAGTATTTGAGTGTACTATGTTTATCTATTCTGGTTTCTCTTCAGAACAAATAAATTTTTATTGTGTTCATTTATGATGAACAATAAAATATTGTTTTTATCTTTCAAAATATAAATTTATTCGCTCTCCTTGTGTATTATCAAAAGATACATATCAAATTCTAATTTACATTAAAACTTATCAATAATATACATTAAATTCAAAGCTAGCAAAATTAAATGTGGAATATAAAAAGAGAATATAATTAATTTAACATAGATACCAAATTATGCTGAAAGCATACACTTATCAATGAATGTATATGTCATGTATAAATTACCGTTGGGATTATCAAGCATATACATTGAATTCAAATTTACATCATTAACAAACAATTCAACTAGTTTTACATTGATATAACATTGTTCTGAATGCAAACAATGTATTCATTAATATTTAAATTGCAATAAAATTCATATTAATTACTTCTGAAAATCATTAAGTTAACATCGGCTTTATCTCACTTTTCCTATATATGGTCTTAATATTCTTCATATAATTTTATCTGCAAACACTTTATTAAATTGTAGTCTTTATTTTAGTCTGGGGATATTTACTTAAATTTTTTATCAGTCTCTCTGATTTTATGTAACAAAAAGCACACTGTTTTTACTGCATCATAGTTTTTGCCACACTCAAATAATGTTTTATATCAGAATCCATATGCAATAATTGATGAAAGTTGCCATTCTGATTATTCCAAAATGGCCTTTTTTGAAAGTTTTGATTAGATGAACACCTTTAGATTCTCTATTTTTCATTAAGGATTTGAATATATTGCATAAATTTGACCATATGTGGCATTTTTCAAGTATGTGTTGCATTGATTCTTCTTCTTTTTTTACATAATGTGCAAATAGGATCCATCTGATATCCTCTTTGATAATGCAAGAAAGCCACAGTTGGAAAGGCCCCGAGGTTGACCTTAATCAGGAAATATATGAACCTAGACTCTAATCTCAACTGTTTAGTCAGCCTGGAGAACCCTAATATTCCAATTGGCAAGAGGCCATCTATTTTGATTTTATTTGGAAACATCTGTGTGTATGTATTCCAATAAATAATTTTATTTTTGAACATATGTGCTGGATTTTCAGATTTAAGGCACCACAGTCACCCACTAATGGGGGGGAGTGATCTGTATGTGCAACTTCTTCCATATGCATCTGCATTTGAGGATTTTTGTTAAAAAAGTCTCACCATTATGTTATGAGTAATCTGAATAAAGTATATTTTTATTCCATGTAAACCTAAGCCATCCAGTTGTTTGGGATTCTGGAGTAGGTTTAGGCTGATGACAGGTGCCTCCCCTCCCTAGAATAATTTTCTGCACTGAGTTTCAACCCTTTTAATAAAGGGGATTAGTCGGGACAAACCTAGCGAGGAAGTACGTTATCTCAGGTAACATGACCGAGTTCATAAGGGCAATTTTTCCAAGTGATTCAATAAATTTTCCAGTTTTTAATTAATAATTCATCTTCACTCTTCTTCCTCATTCTAGATGGGGGGAGGGCAAGATGAAAACCCAGGAACTTCTGAGTGGGGGCCCTAAGCTTACCAGGAATTTGCTTCCCAGTCATAATCGACCACATGGCTGACTTCTTGTTGACTCTCAGACCATATTCCAATTCAAACCAGTCTAAGAGCTCCTCTATTCCTCCCTAGAGGATAAGAAAACCACCGCATCATCCATTAAGAGACATGGTAGACTTTCTCCCCTAGCAAAGGAATGGCAACTCTTTTCAGAGTTGCCAATGCTTAGTAGGAGGGGATTCAATTAAACAGTAAATAGGAGCGCACTGAGAGGTGAGCTCTGAGGGATGGAAATGTAGGCTTAAAACTTGGAGAGACTCTATTGTCCAGTGACAAGAAAATCCCTCTATTATAGAGGTTCTTCGGAGGTAAGTAGATGGTACCTTGAGTTCCTTCAGGACCCTCATCAGCACACCAACTTTAATGCAGTCAAATGCAGCAGAAAAATCTAGTTGTACTGTGACTGTCTATGATTGCTTCTTCTCGCATATAAGATTGATCAGACTATTGAGCTCCCCCTCTTAGCAAATTGGCCTTTAGACAGCTGGTGTATGATGTTTCTTTCTGTATTTAACATTTATAAATTAACATATAAATATTAATTGTAGAAAAGTATAACAAAATAAAAAAAGAAATATTTTTAAATATTTATCATGATGAGTATTAGTATTGAATATATATAAAAATTATATTTTCATGAAAAAATTGAAGTGAAAAGTAAAAGTCTATCTGTTCCAGATATTATTATTTGTCAAATGGCAGTTAGTAAAAATAAAAAATACATTAGATCTTTTAACAACAATTGGTATGGAAAAATAAAATAGTTGTATGATTGCAAAATTAGAAATGCTCTGTTTTATTTTTATTCCTTACTTTTTGACAGTGATACTGAAATAAAGCACTCCAGCTTAAAAATTGCACAGGATGCCACTGGCTTGCTAAATTGTCTATGATTTGATTATCTGAAATAAAAATCTTAAGCCTGATTTATGTCCTAGAAATTTCCAAAGTCTCAAAAATCAAAGTCATAGACAAGTCAGATAATTGTTAAATGTTTAGAAAAATTCAAATGTTATTAGATTTTCAAATACATTTGACTGTTCATAATAATGCACAAGTTAATATGTAATATTTAGAGGAGTAGTAAGCTCTCTTTTTCAGGTTTTACTCATTTAGTCTGTAACAGTATTAGCATGGGAATTGAACCAGTGTTATATAATAAGCTATGTACTATTACAAATAGTTGAATATATTTGAAAAAGTTTAAATAATGCTTGATTTTTTCTAAAATCATTTATCAATTATAGAAATAGTCCAATATATAATTACAAGTAAAATGCCATCATAACACACCTTAAGACAAACATAAAAGGATGTATTTATGTAAATGTGCTTTAGATGTCAGTTTAAACTTTTTTTGATATATTCCTTTGCCCCAAAAGATGAATATCTAAAAAACTTAATATTATAAAATTTTATTGTGGATTCCATAACTTACTGATATGGTAGATGCTGGAAAATGTGAGTACAGTCGTACTCATACTTTTCAAAGCCCAAAGTAAATATAGCTTTAATTATATCTAAATCCTAAAAATGGCAACTTTTCTGAGCACTGCTAATATCATTGTACCATTTTATTTGTTAAATAGTCAAGCAAATGAAAAATGACCAGTTAAAATTTGCCATCTTAATTTTCTAAAGAAGGCAAATCTAATAAGTGATATTAATATGAATAAAATTCTAGTCCACACTATTAAATATTCGGTCCTAAGGTTAATTTTTATTTATACTTATATATTTATATATTGATCTAATATAACTTAGAAACGTTTGAAGTTACAGAAGAGAATTGACTTTACTCATGTTGGAAAACACATTGCGTTGAATTAATTTTTAAAGCTGAAGTCTGCTAGTAGTTGAAGATGTAGCCAATTACAATTATACTTAAAAAATTATTTCCTTATGCTACTATATTACAACTTGTTTTAGGTCACATGCTTTTCTGATCTCTCATCTCTCAAAAATATATATATTGTATAAATAAATTCAAAGTATATTAGTATTTTAATCTGTGATATATATATGTATGTAAATAAAATATTTTTTGGGTTAATCTATGTATTATTTTGTATTAATTCCCAACATTTCAATGAAATAATATTCTCATTATTAAGGTCAAGTTCCTAAAGAAAAACCATTAGATCACAAGTAGTAAAAGTAAAGAACTATCATCACTCATATATATATATTTTTCTTTTTTCCCCCCAAGTGTCATAGCATCAGCCGGGACACGAACCTGCAACCCAGGCAACTGCCTGCAAGGCAGTCACGCTGACCTCTCGACCACCAATGCAAGACACACTCATATATATTTAATAGTTGATTATTCAGAATATGTGGATTGACAAAATGTTTATTTTCTTCAGTTTAATCATTAATTGATTTCAAGTTTATATTTAAAGAAAGAGATAAAATAAATGGTCTTCACCAGGCTGGAATATGTGATGCTTCATCAGCTTTATTTAAATCAATTGATCTTTTTAATATTTTAATAGACTCCCTCATGGTTTTCAAATCATACTTTTCCAAATTAGCAAGTATTTTAGTAATATGAGGATCAGATTTGTGACCAATTTCTAAAAAAAGGTGGAGTAAAAGCTGATGTATTTAACTTTGATTGAAGGCATTTACACATTTATAAGTTTTTGTTATATTTGTTAACAGATATTCTGTATGGCAAATATAAAAAAAGTGTATGTATTACCTTAGGACACTTCACTAAAAATAAAAAAAGAAACAATTCAATGTGAAATTGTTTCCCAGTTATGTGGGGGAAAATACAAATTGTATTATTAGTCTGATGTTTTCTATGTTTCAATGCAAAATCTTAACTACATATAAGATTTTATATCTTTACTTTATAAATTATTTTTCATATAGGATGTTTACATTGTGTAAATATTTTTTATCTTGATATCTGCTTCAAAAATAATAATTTTATCTATTTTTAGTCTATGGCCATCTATTGTAATCTTAAATAAATAATGAATGTTTTTGTTTGTTTGTTTTTTTAAAAAACTTAGTAATTAAAGTTTTGTTATAATCTATATTAAAAAAATCAAATTACAAATTAAGTAGAGCAGCTATCAAATTGTGAAAGACAAAATAGAAACATGGTATTCATTATCAATTATTAATTTATAGATATCTTTTATTTGAAAATATATGTATATCAGTTTATGTAATGTACTATGAATAGTTTTAAATATGTATCTGTTCAATATTAAGCAAAAACTGTTATTAAGATAAATTGTAACTTGTGATAAAAAAGTAGAATCTATTATTCATTATTTTTTATCAGCTATTCTGGAACATCGATTTCTGAATTAATGATATGCAATTGTATACCCAGTAGTTACTTAATTAAAAAAACATTTACTCTTAATGCTAAATTTTATAAATATTACTAGAAAAAAACTAATAGAAATAACAAAATTAATTGGATATAAAACTGTTATACTGATATAAAATAAGGAATTAATATACAGCACATACAGTAAATGTATTTATATCTAATTGAAATGAATAATTATGTAATATTTGTTTAATATTTCATTAACATATTGGTGTTATAAAGTTTATAATGAGAGTCTAGAGTCTATTAAGTCTATAATTGTATTATTATTGCATGCTTTTTTTAATACAATCAAATCATTAGACTAAAAAAGTTAGGAAGCTGAGAATGGCAGATTAACGATATTATTCTGACATAGCATTTCAGTTTTTTTATTTTATACAATACAGAATTACAATCTATACTTCTGCTATTAATTTGATTTAAAAAAGAATATGAATAAAATATAATTGATTCTTTGGGATTAATGCTGCTGTGACATAATCATTCATCCATAATTATTCTAACTTTGCAAATTATTCTAACACTTTAGGTTTATTATTTTTTTAAAGATTAGCAAACTTTATATTTAAAAAATGAGTTTTTGAATTCAATTAAATTTTAAAAAGCTATTATGAATATGAACTTTATATTTAAAAAATTTGAATTCCAAGTTAATTTTAAAAAATTATTATAAATACAATATAAATAAAAAGTATTTTGGATAAAAAAATTAGTAAACAAAAGCAATTTTCAACCTTCAGTTTATTTAATTCAAATCTTTTATTTAAATTTTATTCATAATAATTTTTTTAAATTAATTTGAATTCAGAAACTTATTTTTTAAATATAACATTTGCTAAACATAAAGTGATGCTTTATAAAAAAAATAATTTGCAAAGTTATATTAATCATAGTCAGACAATTATGTCACAGCAGCGCTAATCCCAAAGTTTCAACTAATGTAAGAATTTTAATAAATGGCAATTTGTTTTATGACTAAAAAGTTTTTTACCATTTAATTTAAAGCATTTTTTAAAAAAAGTATATGGAAAGAGCCTAACTTTATTAGTTTTGACTATAATAACTTTAAATCTGAATCCAAAATACAAATTTCTGATTAATTACTGACTTTAACTTCCTTAAATATTATTAAAGAAGAAAGATGGAGATTGAAAAGAAATATAACTATTGGTAAATTTATATATGAGTTTGAATTATTTTACAAAAGAGATTTAGCAAGAAATATGAAAATGTGATTTCACTTCCTATCTTATATATAAAATCTGTATTTTTTCTGTTGTCTGATTGGTGAATGTATGAATGTTTGTCTGATGTCATATGTCAATTTCACAATCATTATGTTTATGTGAAGGAAGTAATTCTGCCATTAAATAAAAACCACTGGGGAAAAAACAGTATGTAGGCATTTATTTATAGAGATATAGTATATATTTCATGGTAAAGGCTCCCAGCCAATTGCAGAACCAGCCACAAATGCCGATTCATAATTTGGTATTAAGGTTATGATCTTTCAATCCCCTAATATAACTCAGATGAATGACATACTTAGCAATGTTTAATAAAAAAAACATATTTACATTAAATTTGAGAGAAAAAAAATTGTTAAAGCAACCATTTAAAAAAAAATTACAAATATTTAATAAAAAAATATTACAAAAATGACTGGCATTTTTGTATTCTGATATTAATAAATGGTAACTATTAATAAAGCTAAAAAAATTATTATGATTAATCATGATGCTATCAAAAAATAAAAATAAAATAATTTTATTTTTTTATTCAGAGGGCATCCAGTATATACATATTTGCACCTTAATATTATTAAATATAATATTAAAATGTTTTGTTTAAAGTTTACATTAAATCTTTAAAAAAATTTGTTAAAGCAACTATTTAAAAAGAAAAAAAACATAGGTCTTGATAAGGCTTGGTGCATCTGGTTGATATAATATTTATTTAATTGCAGTGACGTAGTCTGCACCATAATTTGATATTCTATACTGAGCTAATCTATCTATAATTTATGAGAAGTTTATGCTTTGTCTCAAAGCCATAAGTAAGAACTGGTAGAACCCATTTATTAAAAACCTTCCTTTTCAAACACATACATATATACTTTTAATAAGTTATAACACTCCTCTCAAGTTTAATTCTATGATTAATTTCATTCATTATGTTTCCATCTTTATTAATAATCTGATTAGGTAACTGTAATTGTTAATTTCTTCTAATATATCATTATTAATGTTTATTCTCTTTTTCTGAAAAAAACCATTGAAACATTTTTAGCATTTATTTTTAGTCCTACTTTTTTACTTTCATTTTATAACTTCTACAATACTCCTGAATCTATAAATAATTATTTTAAAACCAACTACATCATCTTAAAATCTTGATGAATTAGATAATGTCCATTTACTTTTATTCCATTAGCTTTCCATTTTAACCCACAAAATACTTCTTATAAAACTGCTGTAAAAAGTTGTGGAGATGTGGAATCATCCTACTGTATATCCTTCTTGATGCTAATTGTTTATATAATCTAATTATTGATATTGCATTTTGATAAATATTCTTCAGAATATGACATCTTCTGGGCCTATATATTGATGATTCAATCCTTTAATTATCATAGAAATGCTTATAGAATAAAATGCCTTATTGTAATTTATAAATCCAAATTATGGATGTGATCCATTGAGCTAAAACAACTTTTAAATCCAGATTCTTTTGATTGGTTAAAATTCAAAGTTTGCTAATAATAAGTTGTACTTATCTTGGTAAAATTTTTAGATAGAACTGATAAAAGACTAATAATTTTATAATTACTAATATCTTCTTTATTACTTTTCTTAAATATTAATATTACTACTACATTCTCCAATCACATGATACATATTTATCACTTAGACACTTGATATATAATTTTGACAACAAGTTTTCTATTTTTTTTACCTGATTTTTTAAAGATATTGATTATATTCATTACTTGGAGTTTTTCTGCTCTTTAAAGATTTAATTGCATGTCTCATTTCTTCATTTAAAATGCTGGTTAATTCAAAAGATGTAGTAATTATAGTGATATTTTGTTTTTTTGTTCTTTATTTCTAAGTAATTATTTATAAAACTCTTCTACACTTTCATTTCTCTTTTTTCTTTGCTAATTCACAATTATATTTTCTTCTCTTATTATTAACTCTTTTCCACATCATTTTACAAAATTCTAGATATTCAATTCCTTTTAATAGATCATTTTTATAAATTTTCATTTTGGACAGTATCTTGTCTCAATAAAAAATTTATTGATAAATTGCTGCTCTTTATACTAGCTATTTTTTGTTGCAATTCTTAATAGTGTATCTGTTATTTTTCTATTAATTTCATTCAAATCTGAACCATCTTCAAAATATATTAATATTTTAAAAATGATTGCAAATTCTAATTTCAGTTGATTGGAATATTTTTGAATCATTTGGAATATCACTGTGAATATGTTTTCTTAATATTTATCTCTCTAGTTTCACATTAACATGTATTTTACATCTCACTAATTGATGATCACTTCCTGATTTAAATTTATTAAGAACATTACAATCTTGAAATACATATTTTCTGTTAGTCAAAATATAATCTAATTAAATGCTTCCATATCCATTTTCATTTAGCAATTTTCTCAAAGAAAGAATACATACTCCACGTCTGTTTTTTTTTTTCATTTCTATTACCATAACCAAATTTACCCACATTTTCATTTTTCAATTGATCGATTTTAGCATTAAATTCCACCATAACAATTTTAAAATGTTGTTTGGTCTGATTAAAGGCATTTTGAGCATCTATATAAAAAATTATTTACTACTTCATCACAATAAAAAGTTATTGGGACATGAATCTGAATTATTTGTATTTGATATCTTCCATTATGTTGTACTCTACCTGATATACCATCAATCTCTGCAATGTTATTTTTCCTTTTTTTAATTATAATAAATCCTATTCCATTTTTGCTTCCAATATTTGTGCCTTTATAGTAAAGTACAAATCTATTTTTTAAAACAATTGCCTCTTCATCTTTATTTTTAACTTCATAAATTCTAACAGCGTCTCATTCAACATTAGACAGTTCTTCTTCCAATTCATGCAATCTTACTTCTCTTGTAAATGATTAATAGTGTATATACCTAAATAAATGGCATCTTGCATTTGCAATCAGGGGATGATTAGCATCCTCCATTTTTGGTCACTAACCATTGGCTTGGCTGGTGACTTTACAGTCTCCTGGGAATAAAGTTCTTAATTTAGTTTTATCTGTTATGATTGCAAATATCTATTTTAAAAAAAGTTTATTCATACATAAATGCATTCTACCTTCAAGAAACTCAATTGATATTTCAATTAAGAACTATCAGGCAACTGAGAAAAAAGGCCATGCTTCTTTATTTTAAACTTGGAGATAAAAAAGAAATAAATTCATGCTGTATGATGAGTATTCTTAGTGAGCAACTCATTCATGTTCTACTATATGAATATAGAAATTAAGAATTTATCCTCCTCCAATTTTTTTAGACCTCAAAGAGGAATCAAAGGATATCTTTTATAGAGAGTAGTATAAATAAAAACATTTATATACATAAATTTATTTCACTACAAATAGTGTCAAATAAGTCATTGTCATATTCAAACTTTTAAATGAAAAATTATTCTTTCAATATACTACATTGGAAAATCATTGACAAAAATATATATAAATTAACATCATTCACTATTATGTAATAGTTTATTCATAATCAAAGTAACAAACTTTTGGACTCAAGATTGATGGCATATTATTCCTATTGGTTCATTTTTCTCTGCCTGAACTTTTTATAAAACTCTAAAAAGTAAATTGTTTTATTAATTTTTGACAGTAATTAAAAAAATGTTCATATTAACCTACAATATCAATCTTTTCCTCTGCCTATTTTCTTACAATATATGATATAGTAGGCTTAAATTTTGCAATTTTTAAATAAATGATTTTTTATTTGCATTTTTTTTACTTCATTTTATTAATATTATTTTCTTATACATAATTTTTTAATGTTAATGTTTCCAGTGAGCTTTCTTCTTTTTATTATATTTTCGTAACAGACTTCAGAACTGTTTTTTAACTTCCAGTCATCATTTTTAGCTTTCAATGTTACTTTTACTATAGCTTAGTACTAATATTAGTACTTCAAAAAACCTTTCCTAATTGAGTAAATAACTATCAATGAAAACTCTAAGGTATTGTCTATTTAAGTCTTTCTCTAATATGAATTACTAAAATCAAATATGCGTTCCAATCTGCACAAAACAATTGTGCAGTATAGAATATACAATAGTTTTATCGAAGATAATGACAGATGTATTACTAATGTTACTATGAACATTTATATGCCTCAAATTTTCTTCAATTAAATCTGCATACTTAACACTTATTCATCATATAAGGAAATTGAAATAAAATTATACAATCATTATTACTTGATTGACATTGCCCAAGTAAATTTAGAATATAAGTATCCTATAAATATAATTTTCTGAAAACAAGATTGCTCTTTTTCATATGTTTTAGTATGATAAATTAAAATTGGTTTTGATGAGAATAAAATTTATAATAGGAATGTATATTGCTATGGTTGATAATGATAGAGCAGTATTTAAAGGAATCAAGGATTAATTTTATAAAATGTTAATTTAGGGTTGATAGAATCATAGAATGTTTAAGCTAAAAATAAAACTAAAACAATAAAGATAACAGAAGAGGATAAAAAATTAAGAATGGCATTGATTATGAATTTCTAAAGCATTTTTGCACTCTTAAATATTTGGAAAGCTAGTTAACTAATAATAGAAGTAACAGCAAATAAATAACAAAGAAATAGTGATATTATTTGTCTGAAGGTTTGTAATGATGGTATATTATAAGATGTGATATGTTGGATGATTTCCATCATTTATGAGTGAATAGAAAATTTATGAATGTATAGAAAATTTTAAACTTTATTTAAACTTTCCAAATACAAACAACTTGTTAGTAATAACACGTAAATAGACAATACAGATTGTTATTACTAACAAGTTGTTTGTATTTGGAATGTTTAAATAAAGTTTAAAATTTTCTATACGTTCAACATTCACTCATAAATGATGGAAATAGTCCAAAATAGTGATATTAGCTGTAATGAAAAAGCATGGTGAATGTTTTGTTTGGAATATTCTTTATATAGAATAGAAACTTTTGATTTAAAAAATGCTGAAGATTGAAAGCGTTAAAAATATCAATTTGGAAAATAATATAATAAATACTGAACATCCACAACACTAACTAGTCATAAAATGAGTATGCTTTTTCCAGTTCTAGAGAAACATATAAACATAAAGACAAAAAATTAAAAAAATAAGGTTTGCAATATCAGAAGTGTAGAGTTTGGAAAAGTGTATGAAGAAAAGATTAATTAGAGAGGAAATTAAAAAATAATGGAGAATTAAAAAGAAAAAGAAGCTTGTAAATGAAGAGGAGAGCAGTGAATGATGAGTCTTGGAAGATGTGTAAGATTTGCCTTTTGACAGAGGTCTAATGATGATATTTATATAGTTGTAATTTGTTGGGATATTTTTTGCATAAAATTAATAATAATAGTTTGAAGTGTTTTTTTTTTTAATGTTTTAACTTTTTACTTAAAGATAGAAGCTGTAAATAAACTAGCTATTCTCTTTCACGTATAAATCATTTCAAATAAAATATTTAAACAAAATTTATCTACTTGATTTATATTATATATTAAGTTTCTTTACTGTTTTATTTTTGTTATAATAGATTACATGTGAAAAAATAATTTCTGATAAATTGTTTCAGTATTTGATCACAACATTAAAAGAAAAAGATTAGAAAGTACAAGTAATTTTATTCTGATAATGTTTCACAGATGTGATTTTAAAATTTAAATTATTGTAAAAGTTAGAATATAAATTTGTAAGCTAATTAAAAATTAGCATTTTAAGCTTTCCTTTGATTTAATCATTTATTTATTCATGGGGAATACATTGAGTGGGTTTAATTCAAATCTGAAATAAAATCAGATATTAATGATTAAAATAGCAATTCAGAATTCCAAAATTCAATAGCAAATTTCTGATTAGAAAAATGAAGGTTATTAAATTAGCCATAATTCACTGTCTAGCTTGAAGAAATGTGTGTTAATAGGCAAAATCATTTTTAGAGATCAGAAAAAGTTTGTTTTATCCGATCTTTAATATTTATACATTATATATTTATCCAAATATTAAATCACTCCACATGGTAAATCAAACCATTACCACACTCTGTGAAATAATATATAAATATATTAGAATCTGTATTTCAAAATAGTCAATCTCAAAATGATATTATGTGTGGTGATTTAATATTTGGATTTTTAGTTTAGTTTAGCACTGGGATTATTTTCATATTACATATAATCATAAGTAAATGTAAAAAAAATACATTAATTCAATTTGCTCTGTTTCATTTCAATTCTCTTTATAGTATGCTATAATATTATTGAATGATTAATTTTATACTTTTGCTAATGTTTTCATTTTTCCTATGATTTGACTATCTAGCAGTTATTCTTACCCTCCTTTCCATTTATTATCCAAATCTGTTATCTCAAGTTTCTAAATTATTTCTGTTCTTAAAAAAAAGATTTCACATTTCATTTTGCTTTCTTTTTAATTAATATATTGCATCTGAGTTAAATTTGAATCAAATTGCAAGGAAAAGAATAAAATATAGATAGATAAGAATAATGTAATGTAAAAGAATTTAAAAAAACATTTAGATAGGTCTGTGAACTATATATTTTATAAGTTACAGACAGTTATAACATAGGCAGTACAGTTTTGATTGTGAATTGCAATATTTGATTTTTCCAAATAAGTCAATAAGGATTATTTTATCTATAATTTGGCAGTGGCATCAGTTTTAAAAATGGATTATTCAGTAAGGTCATGAATGTTTTGATTGTCATAAAAGAAGCAAAGATCTATGACAAGTGATGAAAAATATTAGATAATAAATAGCAATAAACCTATAGGAACAAATTGCAAAAAATAAAAAAAAGAGACAGCATTATTGCACCACCTGATATCTTTGCAGCAATGTGGTCTCTTTTTAAAATTCAGGCCACTTTATAATAAAGGATATAATAGAAAAGGACAAAGGCAAACATGAAATTCAGTGTTGCAAGAACATGAAAAAATTACTGAAACCATGATCATTGATTTATATTGTACATAATCTTGGACAATAAATATTTCACAAAGTGTGAAAAAATCTAAAACATTGTGAAAGCCACTATCTAAGTTCTAAAAAGTCAATATTTAAGTGCAAAGAGACTCTAATTAAACATACAGACTGTAATGTAATAACTGTGTAAACCTATGTATAACACTATGTATAATCAACAACCAATGTAACCACTTGTTTTTGAATAAAGTTACATTTAAAACATAAATAGCAATAAACTTCTTTAGAAATCTGTTAATAGGCATGCTATATTTGATAATTAGTGCATTCAAGGATTATGATATGCAAACAGTCCTATAAAAATGGCACAGATTATCCTAATCCTGGCCACTTAGTACAGCTTAAATTTGGTCTTTAAGTTCATTAGCATGTTTATTTGTGATCAAGTGTCACCTATATTATTCTGTATTACTACTATTTTAATATAACTGCTGACTTTTCATGAGTTTAGAAGGATCAATTTGTATTACTAAATTGAATTTTGTTTGAATTTAATTTAAAATGCTTTTGACAAATAGTTTTACCAAAATGTAGAAAATAAAAGCATAACATGCCTCCTTCATCTTTTTAAGTCAGTTCTTTTTTAAAACATTATAATGAAGAGTCAATTTCTCATCTCATTCTATACTTATCTGTATATTAATTATTATTATCATTTTTCTATGAAATTAATAATTTTCTCTTTCTAATTCTAGTGCAAATTCTAAATAGTAATGCAGACTACAAAATATACAATACTTTCTTTAATTTATGGTCAATATACCAACATTAACCTAACCAATTTATCTGGAGTCTACTTTAATTTTTAATTAAAAAATACCTAGAGAAAAAAATTTGGCTTACATACTTTTTAACCATCTATAGAAAAGAAATAAATCACTCTGGATATCGGATATAAAAGTTTCTGCTAAGAAACCTTTCATGTATGGATTTTTTAAAAAAAAAAAATATGTATGGAATATTTAATTAAGACAAGAGAGTCTTTAATTTTATTTTTCATCATTTTTGATGGGCTATGGCTATTTATTTAAATAAGTATTGTCTATTTGCTGCCATAAAAAATTTCTCTCTTTTTTTTTAAAAAAAAAAAATTATATGTTGTATATTTTTAATTGTATATAAAATAATTAAATTATTTTATATAACTGTATTTTTCTCCTTTTAATTTATTCATAGTTATTACAAAATTATATTTAAAAAAATGGGTACAGAGTAATTAACTCTGAGATAAAATATATTAGTTTAACTACTATAGTAATAAATAAAGCAAGTCATATATAGTGTGACATTGCCTTTATAAGCTTGTATTTACAAATATGTAATATAGAGAGTGTACCAATAGCTCAAACAAGCTCTTAATTAATAAATAAGAGAAAATATGTTAAATTTCTTTATTGAGTGATATTTTGTTATATGTTGGCTTGAGTTCTTCAGTTAGTGCAGATAGATATTCATATGTAGGGGTGGTCTGTCTGTGGGTGTTATATTAATCACACACTCTAGGTCTGGAAATCTTTTTATGGTGGCTGTTAATAGATTTATTGTTTTCTGTGTGTAAAAAAACATTTATTGCATGGAGTCTGAGTTCATTGCTAAATGGTAGTCTGCTCAGGTTTTTTAAAAGATCACCACTGTAAAGCTCTTCCATATTAATTTGTTACAGTGAGGTGATTTTTTCCAGCATCTTTCTTTAAATTTATTTTGAATTTTTTACCTCATTCCATTGGAGCCAAGGAAAAATAGAAAACCAAAGGAAGCAGTTGGTTTAGCATTAAACATATCTGCACAGTATGTACTTGCCTATGTATATTGACCATGCAGCAGTTTTATTTGTGTTAATTTTTTTTTAAGTTAAAATGGAGGTAAGTCCTTGATTATCTTTTGTAGTATGGTGAGATTCTTTTTAGAGGTGAGGAAAAACAGTTGCATCATCCATATAGGCTATGCATGATATATTTAAACCAGGGTTTGGGATATGAATACCTTTTATTTTCTTTCTAAGTATCTCTATTAATAGAGGATTGATATAGTGTGAAGAGCAATGCATTGAGGGAGGATCTTTGTGGGATGGATTGATTGCCTAAAAGCTGTTAATTTTTCCCCATTCAGTAGGATGTGAATTTTATGGTTGAGTAGTATATTGGCTATTATATATAGTAGGGATGGGGGTATTGTTTTTTTTAGCACATATGATAATTTGGCAATGGGCACTGGATCAAAAGCTGCCTCAATGTCAAGCTGTACTGTAATCAGTGCATATTTCTTTTTTTTCTTTACTGCTTCAATAATTGTTTTGTATATTAGGGCACCCTTGTCAATTGATGTCTTTTTTGGCATATTGAGCTGATAATAACATAGGGAGTATGTATTGTTCTATTTACTCCTTTATTACTCTTTCAAGAATTTTTATTTCTAAAGGTCCCATTGAGATTGGTCATAGATTAGATTAAGATGATATTGCTGCAGGTTTTTTGTTAAATGGAAGCATTGCCATTGAATATAGACTTTGTATGTTTTAAATTTTTTGTAATATGTAATTGGCGAGATCGCGTAAGTATTCGGCTGTTAAGTGGCTAAGGTGTTTGAACACAAATTTGGGAATCCTTGTGTTCCTGGGTGATATATGTTTGCTATTGTTGCAAGTTTGAAAACAATGCCATTTGTAGTTATTGGTGTGTCTGTTTCAGGACCACTGAATATGTTGTCTTCATTTGGTGTATGCTTTTTGTTTTTGCAGTTTTTTTTTAAATGTTGATATATTGGGTTTATCATGTTATGTTCAGCTGTTATAGAGACATCTATTTCAAGTGCCATAGGCACTCTGACTGTGGAGTGGTATCCCAGTGCCCACCATATGTATGCCCTGGTCCAAGTGTGTTGTTGTATGAGGTAATTTTTTTCTTTTTTATTGCTACATATTGTTTAATGTGTTGGATGTATTGTTGTACATTTCTGTAAATCTTCTAATTTGTATTTCATTGTCTGAAGTTGGTCTGAAGATGGTTATTCTTTTATGTAGTTCATCTGCCAAAGTTAATAATCTGATGGGGGTATTGAATTGCAGGTAATATGGTTAATGTTGAAAGAAAGATATTGGTGAATGCTATATACTTTTGTACTGGGCTGAGTGACATATTTTGACATTTTTGGAGCATTATGTATGTTTCTGAATATAGAAATTCACTTTTTTGTGCTGGAAGAAATATTCTCACAGTCTTTTGAAAGCCTATTGTTATATTCTTGTATTTTTGTTAGGTCACGAGTAATGAATTGGGCAGCATGATCTGAGATTATAGATGGATGGACATTGGTGAGTAGAAACTTAAATCTATAAGTGATTTATATCTATTGTTATTAAATAATATTGAGTTTGATGGGAGAAAATCCTCAACACTCATAAGTGGGATTGTTATTTGATGGATCTTTTTAGTGACAAAAGTTTAATAGGTCATGTTGAAATCTCCCAAGAATATTATAGGATTAGTTGTTGTAGTAAGCATTGAATTTATTGTTGTTATGATTCCAGAGATGATGACAGGGCCTGGTGGTATATAGACAAATACTAGATTAAGTTATTTTTATAGTGGAGTATTATTATGATAAGATGAGAGTCAACATATATACTTTTAAAGGAATTGAAAGGACAGTTGTGAGATACAATTATACCTGTGCCATCTGATGGTGATGATTATTCTCTTGAGCAGGCACAAAACCCTTGGCTGACTAAATATTTTTATGGATCAATTTGAGAGCTGCTGTATATTTTTGTGTCTAGCAGACACAGTATATGTGGTTGTGTGTTGTATGTATCCATTTTTTGAGTTGAAAAAGTTTTTTGGTGGCATTTAAGCCTCTAATGTTGAGAGATTCGATTTTTATCAAGTTTTTGCATAACTTTATAACAGGGTGTAGATGTGCAGTAGATGAATGCTGACATGTTTTTAAGTCTGTAGTATTTATTATTGGTTTTTCTTTTATTTAGTATTGGTTCAGATTCTATATAAGAAACTGGTGTTGAAATAGAAAGTTTGTTTATTAGAAAAATGAAAAATAAACTTTGTCATTAAAAATAATTTTCAAATATTTGAAAAACAATAGAATGGAAAAAATTTATCAGAATCTATAAACTATGGTCAGTTGAGAGGATGATAGTTCAGTTATCCAGAGTATCATGGAATAATAGGCTTGGTTTTTGCCAGTATAGTAAACCCATTTGTGAATCAATTGTAAGCAACTTCTTTAAAATTCTCCTAACTGCTTTTGATATCAATTTGAATGTTTTATGTACTAGGCCATCAATAAAAATTTGAAACATAAAAATTGGAAAATAATTATTAATGTTTATACTAAAAATCATTATAAAATTAAATTATAAATCTGGATTTGTTTCAATTGTTATATCAATAACTTATATTATGCTGTCCATAAGAATGGGAAAATTAGCAGAAAATTTTCCTATAAATCTATATTCTTATCAATCTTAATAATAGCAGCTTTATATAATAAGCTGCCTCTAAAAATTGAAAGGATCTTTGAAATTAATACAGAGTTATCAAATAATTTCCCTACAAATTCTAAAGTGATTTCATAGAACTGTGTATATTAAATATATTTATTTAAAATAGTTATTTTATTTTTTTTTGTATTTTAAAAATGTAATTATAGAATAATCCTTGTGATAAAAGAGAAAAGTCTGTCAGTAAAAATAATAATAATAATCAAATTTCTAAAGACCGCCTGAATGCGCATAGGGGAACATGCCGTTTGTAAACTTATGCTTGGTCTAGGTTAGAGTAATAGATTTTGCAGTTCAACATCCAGAAATCCTGCGCCCGATCTATCACTTCCGATGCTCAAACTTATGAACTTCCGAGCAATTAATCATTCGATTATTTGCTATTCTTTATAAGAATATTTTATTTATGTCTGAAAATAAAATCATTTCGTTTTGTGTGGTTATGATTTGCAAATACAGTATATATTTTTTATAAAAAATAATTGATTACTCTTTTTCAATTTATCATAAATAATATGATCTTTCTTGGATTGTTATTTTTATGAATTTTTAACTAAAATTATTTTTCTACTTTTTGCTCGAATAAGTAGCTGTTACAATCTTTACAAAATTGCTCTATTTATTCCCTCTTCCTCTTTTTATTTCTTAAAATGTCGTTATTGTTTTAATACAGATACATTTTGTTTTTGATTTTTTTTTTTTTAAATTGGCAAAAATTTAAAGAAAAAAAGCGGAAAGCATTTGCATCAGCTGTCATTAAAAAGTTTTCATCGTAAGCATGTTTATTTTTTTAATATGACATATTATGTAGAAAGATATTTTAATAATCATTCTCATTAAATCAGCGATTTATTTACTTCATTAAAAAGTATTAGTTACATTAACTATTACACATCTTTTGATCCGTACTATTTAGAATATACCGACGTATTTTAAAATTAATATCAGATATCGTCAGATTAACACCGATTCCATTATTCAAAATGTTCCATCGCTAATGTTTCAGTCCTCAAAAAGCACTTTCCTAATTGTGAAAATAGAGTCTACCTGAACTACTGTTTCTTGTTGTCTTTCTTTAAAATCAACCTTTTCAAACTCTATTAATTTTTCTAACGATTTAGACTTACATGGTATGACCCAAATAAGACAATTTCATCTTGCTCATTTATATTTCAAAAGTTCAAATCTCACTTGATCAAACGTCCGTTTGGGTATTTTTTTTTTTTTTACCACAACAAAATTCAATCGTATTAATACTTTCTATTTTTTGTGTCCAACCTTCATATAATAAAGAAACAATAGGAAATTCCATAGCTTGGGCAATTCTCATTTTTATTTTTCATTTGGATCTTCATTTTAGCAATCTCTACATTTAAGCTACCTCTACATTTAAAAATAATTTCCAAATTTATTATGGTAACTCAATTTAATATTAGCTATAACTTCAATCTTTTGATTTTTGAACATTTGTTATTAGTGGTGAATGATCCAAGAAGGCAACAAGTATCAACTATTTTTGTGTTTTCTTTATCGATTTTGAAGTTACTGCTGATCCTGCTATTATTGACTTTGTTTTTATATTTAGTTATAATCCCATGTTTTTATTTTATTATTTAACATTCTTAATGAAAGTCTTATTTTTAACAATAAGTATAATCTCATCAGGATACATAAGATTACTGATGTTTTCACTTATCCTGAATCCACATTTGTCTATGTACTAATTGATTAAGTAAAGTGCAACCATTTGCTAATCTGAAATTAGTTCATTTTATCATAGCCCATTTTAACTGTAGCTTGCCATGGCCACAAACATTTAGATTTGATTATACAAAAAAATACAGTTGATCTGGATTATTCTATGTACATCAAATTGTTTAAAATTCTTAGGTTTATGCACCTGGACTCAACTGTATATAGATCTCACAAATCCTCCTTTATATCCACAATCATTCTCTATGTAAGCATGAAGCATCCTGCAAGGCAAATGTAGATTTATATATTGGAGATTTAACATCAGTTGTATTTAAACATAGTTTTTTAAAAAGGAAAGTAACAAGCAATTCTAGAAAAAATTAAATGCTAACCCCTCTGCTGATGATAGTCCATGGCTTCTTTTGCCATACATACCTACCTTAACAAAAACCTTTAATAAAACATTTTCTTCAACATATTGCCTTGCTTTCAACCCCCTCTCTTCAATTAATAGACTACTAAATAACTTCAAAAATAGGCTTGAACCTGAACTTCTCCCTAGAACCATTTACAAAATTAAATACCCTCAAACTGAGTGTCAATCTATTATAGGGAATCCTGAGCACCCTTGTCAACACACCTTCCCAGCACCCATAATTATACAAAAGATTCTCAGTCAAGCTGAAATATAGCTCTATATTCCTTGAGCAGCAAAAGGTAATAGGATATTAATTTGTCCCCTTCTAAACAACCATCCAATACATCAAATGAAATGATTCAAAAGGAAAACTTGCTATATAGCCAATAATATGAATGTTATCAATTGTAGAGACTTATTCTTCCTCTCTCCAAAAAATGGATGCTCTCATTTAAATATTTAACATTCCAATTTAAATAAATTTTAATCTCTTCAAATATACACAATTATACTTATTTATCCATTATGATTATAGTCCATCTTACTATGAATGTAACAACACCATAAGTTTTCGAAAGCACTAAGCCATATTTAATTCATAGAAATAACAAACTCCTCTATAGTTGCATATAATACACTTATTACATTCATTACATTCCATATAGAAGTATAAGGAGTTAATGTCATTACAGTAAATAAAAATAATACAAAGATTTTCAGAATAGCATGATCAATTGAATCAAAGATTTTAGTTGTAATCAAAAAGATATATTTATTATTTTTTCTTTTTATTCTTGGATTTTAGTAATGAATCTATGGTTTATTTTAGTAATGACTCTATAGTTTATCAATCTTTTCTGAATCTAGCTTGTAAAATACAATATATTATATGTCATATGTATGAGACAAAGTATATATGTCTACACATTCACCATGTGTATGTCTACATAAAATGGTAATAATCTTTAAAAAAAAAAGCTAAGCAATGAGTTTACAGTTTATCAATCTTTCCTGAACCTAGCTTGTAAAATGCAATACATCATGTATCATATATATGAGATAATGTATATATGTATACACATTTACTATATGTGTCTTTATATGTAATATGGTAATAAATTTTAAAAAGAAAGCAATGTCTAGTTAGATGCATTACAGCAAAAAACTAAATTTATATGACATTATGAAGTTACGTCATCATTTTCCAACATAGCATGACAATAGTTCAAAGTTATTTAGAATGCCCATGTGATATTTGGTCTCATGCTCTGCCAAAATGAATTATGTGAAATAAAAAATTTGATGTTGTAAGTAATATTTGTATTAAAATATATTTTTTTGTGTGTTCTTTAGCTCATATTGGTATCCATCTTATAATATTTATAAAGCCATTGTAATTTTAAAATGAACAAATAAATCTATTGATAAATATTGTAATGTTTTTTTTTTAAATTTGTTCCATTTAATAAAGACAAGAAGATCAAAATCAGAAATGATAAATTTGAATATACCATAGTATCTTGGGTAACAAGGTAGATAAGAAAAATTATTTTATGACTATGTCTTCTTTTTTTTCTTAATAAAAAAAAAAAAAAAACCCATATAGCATTCTGCTTGTTGTAGACAATATATTAAAATAGTTTATTTAAAACAACAATGTTAATTATCCGAAAATAATCATTTCATTTAAAATATTTTGTTTGATTCTATTGATTGTGCTATAAATATCAGCTTTAAATATTTTGATTTTGGTAATATGCCATGCATTCAAGAGTTGGTGGCCGAGTGATTAGCACAGCTGCTTTACAAGCAGTTGTCCCGTGTTCGCTTCCCGGACGACACTATGACATATGGAAAAAAAAGAGATGTGAATTAACATTCTATAGTTATAAAGAAAATGTCATTCTTGCAACATACCCAATTATTATGTATTTGTTAAGTAATTATGATTGACTATTGTTACATTGTTTAAAATATTCAAGCATATTTCTTTAGATTCTTTTCAGCATTGAATCCAATTAAAAAACTCAAAATTCTACTGGAAAATATTATTTATCAAAATAAACATTAACATCAGTAGAGAAATCTTTACTAATCAATTAACTTAATAATCCTAAGGAAATATTTATAAAATAAATAATTGGTTTATTTATATGTTGGACTGTTTCCACCATCTAATATGAGTATTGAATGTCTTTAGAAAAATTTAACTTTATTTAAATATTCCAAATACATTCAACTGTTAGTAATAGCACCCAGGTTAATATATGCACAATGTTTCGAGAGGTATTATTCTCCCTTCTTCTTTAGGTGTTGCTGGCCTGACACATGTCAGTACTAGCATGGGAATCAATCCTGGATCCTTAGATTCTTGAGTATTGAATTTTAAGGTAATGCTTTAACCAACTGAGCCATCCTGCCAAAGCCAATAGAAATTTCATAAACTTATCTATGAGATTTCTCCTGATTTCTCCACTTTTACCTAAGAGTAAAGTTGATTAGAAGTGAGGGTTTTAATAAGTTAGCTGTTTTTTACACTTTAGACAAAAATAATTATACTTGCACTTACTAAACAATTTTGTATAGCTAGTTGAATTGGTGCAGGCTGTAGCTCTAGATATATTTATAACCTGAAAAAAACAACAACTTTGTTTTATCTCTTCTGGATTTGAAACAGTCTCATAGTAATAGCAAACAGATGTTCTAATTATGAAGTCTTTTAATATAGTTTATAGTTTGTTATAATTTTATGATTTATTTGATTGGTTCTTAATTTTATATTTGATTGACTTTCATTTGATACTAATTTATGTTATTATTACATTTATTTTCACAAAGTTTCTGTGTGTCAGATTTAAAAATTTATGCTTTGTGTAAATAAACATTTTATTTTTATTTCATTGATTTAATGATAATACAGGGAGGACTGATATAATGAATTAATTAATTCCAGAAAATCATTATATAATTCATTCAGTTTAAATTAAGATACATGTACTTAAGGAGGAATCTGTTCTAAGTCCATGACCTGGACTAAAGTTACCAGCCAAAACCAGTTTTAGGCAGAAGAAAATGACAAATTCATAAATATAAATGTTAAAATACATGTAAAATTAATTGTGCTATATATTGCACAGTTATGTTTAAAAGAAAACTAAAATTCAACTTTTAACTGCATAAAATAAGAGCATAAACAAACTTTCATATCCTAATAAAAATTCATAAATTGTTGGTTTCAGATCTCCTGTTTTCTTACATGAAAAATAGTTCTTTTTTTGTAAATTCCTCAAAATAATATTTAGCATCAGTCCTATATGAGCTAATAGCTCTTTATAATCTTGTGCAATTTATTTATTTTCATGAATCCAGTGAACCTTACTTTGCTGGCAATAAACTTCTTTAGGAATAGCACATTAGGAATCTTAGCCAACAATTGCTTAGTCTCTTCACAAATGATTGATGTTATACATATTAATAACTTTTTATTACTTAACATTAGCAAGAGCTTTTATATGTCACATAATGTTACAACACAAACTACTTAATCTTGTGCATTTTTAAAATTTATTATCATTTTTTAAAATGATTTAGATTGTTTATTTAACCTTACCATATTCAGAACTAAAATTATCCACCATTTTTAGAAATGATCTTTTCTTTTTATTTTATTTTAATACTGTTCAATGTTTTGTCTTCATTTTCTATCTCATAATTTAAAATTAATATTCATACATGAACTGCTGAAAAATAAAAAATAAATGACAGTAAGCTTGCAAAATGTAATAAAGATATCTGGTGCTTTATTCAAAACTGAAATGCCCCACTATCAATTTCATGGTGGCAGATTTGCTGAAATTCTAACATTCAACATTATTTAGTCAGGGTTCACTGTGCTTGCAGTTTTAAAATATATCATTGCTGTTTGATATATTTTTTAATGAGATAGTTGAGATCTTTCACTCCTTCTTTTAAATCATATACGTTTTGATTAATCACCATAGTGTTCTGCATTTTCTGTGCAGTTTATTTCTTCATTTAAAATTTCAAGCTAATTGCCTCAAAATTATGATAATAATGTTATTTTACTTTCTAATTATATTTTTTGTAAAACATTGTTGTTGATTTTTTATTACACTGAATTTTTTCTTAAACTTTTAACTTGATTGAACACTATCTCATAGCTGTTTACTGTTTGATGGCTTTAAGATATGTTAGATTGCTTAACAACAAACAATTATTGCGGTAACTGGTTATCCCATATTTCCATAATAATTGCTCTACAAAGACTTCATCAAAGAAGTTTCCATAGAAACAAAAGTTCACCAAACCCTTAACACACAGGTATATATTGAAATGCCTGATCACCACTTTAATATGTCTCTTTTTTATGTACTTCCACCTAGCCTAATCTGTTTGTAATTTCTATTATTATCTATCTAGCAAAAATAAAGAGACTATCATTAGAGATTTGTTAGTAGTACCATTTATGAAGAAATTTTTTTTAATCTGTTTGATACACAATAGCTAATCTGCAGAATTCTCCTTACAAATTTTTTTATGCTCATTTGTGGAATTAACGCCAATTCTCTTGCCGGTTTTGTTTTGTGTGTGTGTGTGTGTGAAAAATACATTCTTAATTTTATTATACACTGTTAGTTAGGGAATGTGTGTTTGTGATTTCAGGTTAAATTTATATAAATATTCTAATTTATACCAATTTGTTGAATATGAAGATCTTTCTCCACACAGTTATTTTTTATCCCACACAGACTATCAGACTATCTCTGACTGTACCAATCTGCTTTATCTAGGCATGAGTTCTACATGAGTTGCAATTCATGTTCATGGTTAATTTAAATACCTTGATAAGACATCGTGAGCTGAATAAACATTAAATTTAATATAACAATTGCTATGCAAGTATAAAAGAGAGAAATGCACATAGCCATTGAATTTAACAAACTTTAATACAACACATATATAATGATATAATAAATTGGAAACAAATATATATCTATTTCAAATTGCACTCAAAGTATTAAGGGCAATAAAGCTCAAGACTAAATGGGTTTATAAGTAATCATTAAAAACCAGTCAATACTTAGACAATCCCTATATCAGTAACAATCAATAATTTCAAACTGTTGTCAAAGCAGCCTCCAAATTTTAACAATCTACCTTTATTGTTAAAAGGAAGTTGCCTCTTTATTGTTAAAAGGAGGTTATCTTGGCAACTGTTTGAAGTTCTTGATTGTTATTGATATTGGGTTTGTCTAAGTATTTACTGGTTTTTAATGATGTATAAATAATTGGATCTATTCCAGTCATGTATATGTGAATTCAAATCCTTAATTAATTAATTAATTAATTAATGCTGGCTATAGCTTAATCCAGTTATCATTTTAAAAAATTTAAAATAGACAAAATAAAATCATAATTTTTAATATCCCTTTGGCCCTTATTGTTTTTCTAGAGTTGAAGATTGTGTGATTTAAACATTCTCACAGGTTCATTTGATCATTTCCCAAAAAAGCCCACTTTTTTTTTTTTTTACAATTTATAATTCAATCTGCTTGGTTGTAATTAACATCTCAAGTTAATTGCTTATATATTTGCATTTTTTCTAACATACCATTACTGAATATATGCACATTGATGTACAGACTTGCATTTAATAAACATAGGAGTCTATACCAATACAATAAATTTTACTACCATTTGATTGAATCACTGATATAAATGTATATATAAAGCTGGAAAGGCTATTATTGTCAGCTATTCAAAATTAGTTTTATTATATCTTTTAATTTTTAAATTCTTTTATCAAAATTATAGCAGGTTTAATACTTATTGGCTTTTTTTTTTGCCCATTTTTTATATTCTTTATCAAATTTTTTTTTTTTCATATGTCAAAGCATTGACCGGGAAGCAAACCTAGGCCAGCTGCCTGGAAGGCAGTTATGCTAACCACTAGACCACCAATGCTTAACTTCTTCATCAAATTTTTATGTTAAATTTTGTTAAAGATATAAGATTAAATAACAAAATAAATATTTAAAATATCAACTTCACATATAAAAAAGTAATAGTAAAATTATTAATACAAAAAAAAATATTTTAGACTTCAGTCTAAAAATTATATTTAATGAATAAAACTTATTCTTTTGCATTTTTTTTTAACTTTTAGTATATTTCATTAAAATCATAAATTCTAGAAAAGAAAAAAATCTTAAAAATCAATTTTCCAATTTAAAAAAATAATAAGAATGAATTAAATTTATAAATGAAGATCATTCTCACATATTTTTGACAAGATATTTTTCTCTTAGTAATCAAATATATTAAAACAAAATCTATACATAAATATCACATACTTAGTAAAAAAAAAAAAAATGTTTAATAGTTTATATACAAATAAAATATATATTTAAATAGTCAAAATAAGAGTCATAGATCACATGACCCTATCTCTTAAGCTTGTAAGTTATAAACAATGAGGATTTTTAATTCCTCTACAAGCTTTGTGATAAATGCTTAGCCAGAGCCAGCACTTAAAATATCTCTGTAAGGAATCCCTCCCCAAACCCCTGACCATGGTTTCATGCTTTGGCACTCCTCAGAGAGGTGTCAGGGTAGGTTCAGACACTAGATCTAAAAATACCAACCCAAAGCCAAGCATTTATCTAAAGGTTATCTATTGAGTGGAAAATCTGAAATTTTCAGACATCTACATGTCTTCAAACCCAGCTATCAACTCAAATAGCTATATGGGGCTGATAGATCTTCAGCCATACCATATATTAGTAGTCTTAGCAATATAAAATTGCGTAAGACTTATGGCAGAGACTATAAATAGTCAAAATAATAGTCATAGATCACATGACCCTATCTCTTAAGCTTGTAAGTTATAAACAATGAGGATTACCAATTCCTTTACAAGCTTTGTGATAAATGCTTAGCTAGAGCCAGCACTTAAAATATCTCTGTCAGGAGACCCTCCCCAAACCCCTGACCATGGTATTTATTTTTTTACAGATCTAAGAAAAAATACATCTCTTTACTTTTAATATCTTGATTGCTCCTAACATCTAGATAAACTATTATAATTAAAATCTTAACTGTTAAATGAATTTCAGTCTTCATGCTTACTAAAAAATTATTTTTTATTGAAACCTTTTATTGTTAGTGATGTAAATGGATTTTTTCCACTGAGACCTTTTAATGCTGATTTAAACAAAAGACTCTCCAAATGTAAATAAACTCATAGTTTAAAAAAGAATCATTACTATTTTAATAAGTGATATATGCTAAATTTCACAATGCTCCCTAGAGTGATGTTTTTTTAAAAAAGCAATAAAAAATTAATCCGTAAATAATTAAATATATAGTACATATTTATTTATATAAAAACTGAATTACAAAACAATAAAATAAAAATACAAAATAATAATAATAAAAGATATCTATATTAACTTGAATATTGGTAATAAATATGGGAAATATAATTTATTATAACTCCAAAAAAAAAAAATATTTTTCTTTAGTAATTTCAAAATGGAAGTAATGTTATTTTTCTAAGGAATGATGTTTTTTTCTTTTTTAATATTCCACTGGACATCTTACTTCTCAAATGGCAGTAACAATTAAAGGTTTTTGTTAAATTATTTTTAAGAAGAGAAGAAATTAAATTGCTGATAAAAAATGCATACATTTGAGTAAAGATGACTATTTTAAAATTATTAAAATACTTTAATATCAATAAAATTAAAAGATTATATTTTATATAAGGTATATTTTATACTTGCTAAATTCAGAAATCATGATATTTATGTTACTGCAGATATATTATCACAAATAATATTTTCCCATTATCTTCTAAGAGAATTTTATCTTGCAACTCATTTTTAAAGCAACATTGTAAATTTGTAAAATAAAATTTCAAAAAGTTACAATGCAAGTAATGGCAAGTTCAAATAACATTATAAGCCAGGCTTCTTTAACATTATTATCCCCTCATTCCTTATATTTAACTTTTGGATAGAATAAAGAGATATTGTCAGCTGATATAAACTTTGTTGTGAGCTTATATAATATTAAATGGCTTCATCACAATGAAATCACATTCATCAATATGATTTTTTAAAAAAATATATTTATTTTTTTCTAAATCATGTGTAAATACTTCTGTTACGGTAGGGAAGCATCTGATTTTTAAAATGTGAATTATACAATTTTGAAATAATTAATGTAATATTAATTAATTTAAAATTATTTTATATTTAATAACTTTAATAAAAATGTGTTTATTTTAAAGGATGATTATCAAGATAACACATTACAATACCTTCAAGCATTTAATTGGCAAACTTGTCCTCCTATTCCTGATGAAATCATACAAGCAAGCTGTTTTGTTTCCCCTTGTACAAATGAAACTGAGTGTCCAGATAATCAACAGTGTTGCTCTAATGGTTGTGTTTTTAGTTGTTCAGAAAAGGTGGAGCCACCAGCAGGTAATACTAATTTACATAATAATTATATACATTTTTGAATTTTGATAATGCTAAATTTACATTGATCTATCGGGAGCAGATCTCTTCACCTGCACTTTCTACTGCAAGTCTGAGTATTTAAAGAAGATAGTGCCTTTATATCTTCAGATTTGGTTTTTAGATTTTGCCTTTGTCAGTGATAATTTAGAATTCAAAGCCAGAGCTAATGAACTTATGCTTTTAACAGCCATATTGTATTTTTATACTACCATGCTAATGTATTGAAATTCCAAAAAAATCCTAATATTTCAAATTTAAGCCAACTTACTTACATAGTTACATAGATATGAAACTAGATCAGCAACTACCATATATATTCTAAAAACTTCAGTTTATTTGTGTATGTTGCATAACGTAGTGCAGTAGTAACATATTAGACATTAGAGCATAAGATCCTTGCATCAGTTCAGGTTTTTCTTCTGCTTGAACTTCTTATGGATTTCCAAGCAGTAATTATATTTGATTATTTATTTGAGTTTTACTTCTAGTTCTAATCACCTTCTTTCTATTCTTTTGTTAAGTATATTAATACTAGAAAAACATCAAGTAACTTTTTCAGATTATTTAGATCTATACAACTATGCAAGAAAGTTATCTTTAATTCAAAACTTTAGATTTTTTTTTTAAATTTAAAGCTATTAATTTAATCATACAAGTTATGAAAGTCTATTAGATACATAAATGCATTGGTTCAAAATTTGAGACCTAAATCTTTACTGATGAAGACAAAAGTCAAAGAGCACTTTGGGGGTGTGAATATAGTAGCATTACTATGGTGTAACTACTAATAACTCATAAGTTTATAATAAGTGGCATTAAAATACAGAGACAAGCAGTAAAAGTAACTTTTAATGCAAGTAGTGGCATAATACCATTCATTGTACTTCTATTATTTTATTCAATAATTTTTTAAGATTAAAATGTATTTAAAAGTGAAATCATTTTCCAATCAAAGTCAAACATATATTTTTATTGACACTTTTAGAGAACATATAAAAATTATAGATTCCAAGTCATAATACTTCTTTATCCATTTATAACAGATTCACGAGTTAACTGACTCAAATTCTGTCAAATTGTTGTTGTGAATGATTTTGTATAAAAGTAAGATAGTTCGTTTTATCTAGCTGCTCTGGACCTATAAATCAATTCTTTTAGTATGGATGTTAGATTGTGCATCACTCAGATAGTAATTTAGAGTGATGCCATACAATAGTGTCAATGCATTTCTAAGGGCCTACTTTCTGAATTAAATATTGAATATTAAAAATAATATATAAAACTGACTTGTGCATTGCAATTTAAGCTGATTTGAGAGCTAAAGATTGTTGATTTGCAGCTAAACTCTAGCATTACCATTCACCCAAATGACAAATCATTCAATTATTTTTATTTATTATTCTGATAAAATTAATAAACACAGATTCAATAATTATATTTTCCAATCATTTTGTTTATATTCAGATATAATTTATTTCTTTTATAATTATTGAGTTCTTCCTAGAACTCTCGTGATCTTATATTTGATTTTTCTGGCTTTTAATTTGCCTTGCAATGTGTAGTTTGAAATCATTATTTTACATTATTGTTAATGAATATAATATGAATGAAAAATACAAATTTTAATTACTAATCTCAGCAGTATCTTGACTAATGTTGCTAACTAAAATTGATTTTGTTTTTTTCACAGTGTAGTTCTGATTAGCAACAGTAAATAGGAGGCAGTTTTGATATTTTGCATTATTGAAAATATTATATGAAACTTTTATTGTTTGTCATATATTTTTCAATTTTTAATTAGCATTTTTTGTGTGTGTGTGCGTTTTAACATTTCTGAGTATTTTAGAGTCTAAATAAGTTTTACTATTTTTAAATAAAAAAAAATTGGAATTTTCTAAAATTGAAACCGCAAAGTAAATTTAAGTTTTATGCTCTTAAAATGTTGTGCTTGATTTTTTAAGTCATGAAATC
This sequence comes from Epiperipatus broadwayi, assembly GCA_028023455.1. Taxonomy (NCBI): domain Eukaryota; kingdom Metazoa; phylum Onychophora; class Udeonychophora; order Euonychophora; family Peripatidae; genus Epiperipatus; species Epiperipatus broadwayi. Next base: position 617,209 of record JAQFVV010000053.1, on the reverse strand, counting down.
ATTCCAATATTAAAAATATGTAATTTTTCTTATTAGAAACACAAAATCTGCTGTTCTTTTATTATTTATATATATGTATTTTACCAAGAGAAAATATGTAAAAGAAGGATATATCTTTCATTACATTTTCATTTATAATGACGTTTTCAAAAACTTATGAAAAATGAAGAGGTTAGTAAAAAATCTCTATTTTTCCAAAAAGATTATCAATCTGTTATTTAATTACAATATTATGAATTAATAATCAATACCAATATTATATTATAAGGTTCTGTAACATTATAGATAAAAAAAAGATTATTTATTACAAAGTGAAAGAATAAACTCATTAAAGATTGTATTTGCACTTTTCAATACTCAAATTATTACTAAATTGATAGATCTTCAACTAAAGTAAAACTTATAGCAGCTTAAAAGCTTTTTAGAAAATTTAGTTTTTAGAGGCATCCTATGAGTCTGATACTTCAAAGAGTTTACCCTTATATTTTCAATATGTTTTTGTAAGTAAAAAATAACCGTTTTTGAATTGTTTTGTATTTAGAAAATAATTTTAAAAAACCAAAAATATAATAAATACTAATAATAATCAAATGATTTTATTGTTCAAGAGTTCATAAAAAGGTCAGTTCAAGTACCTTAATAATCAACAAAACATTGCTGCGTTGTTGAGAAATAATACAGAACAGTTAGAGGGTGTAAATCCTTTCTGATGAAAATTACATATGAATACTGCAGTTGAAAATTAAATAGCAATTTACATAGATTTTAATATTACATAATATTAATAGGCAATAAATTGGAAAAATTAATGATTGTTAATAGACAGAATAAAAGAGTGAATGGAAGATCTTTACACTCTCATATCAAGATGCTTTAGATTGGCTATATAAGTGAATTTAGATACAAAGATAAGATTACCATTCTTACCATTTCATAATCTATCTTGTGATTTGGTTTGATCCTTTGTTCATACTTAACAAAACATCATTGAGATATTAAAAAAAACAATACAGTGCCTATATAATGTATAAATCTCTTATGATGAAAATTACATATGAATAAAATACTGCATTTGAAAATTAAATAGCAATTTACATAGTTTCTAATATTTTGTAATATGAACAGGTAGTAAATTGGAAATAGACAAAATAAAGAAGTGAATAGATTTAAAGTGATTAATGGAAAACCTTCAAACACTCATATCAAGATGCTTTAGATTGGATTATATAAGTGAATTTAAGTAGAAAGATAAGATGGCCATTCTTATCTTTTCAAAGTCACTATCTTGTGATTTGGTTTGAGAGTATATATTTCATTTGTACTCAATAAAACACTGTTGAGTTATTAAAAAACAACATAGCACATGTATAGGATGTAAATCTCTTCTGATGAAAAAAAAATATACATAATAATATCACCTTTCCCCTTTTAATTTCATTTTTTTAAAAAAATTACTACAAATGTATGGAACTGTTAAACAAAAGATTACATAAATATTAGTAAATTTACCACTTCTTTTATTTTGGTATAATATCTTATATAAATGCAATTTATCCACTCTACTTTGAACACTTTTTAGCAAAAGTCTTTTATTGTACATATATGCATATACAATCTTACATTTCGACTGTCCTGCAGTCTTCTTCAGAACTATGACATAATGAACAAAATAAAATAAAGTACATTACTATATAAATAATACCATAAAAATGTAAACAATAAAATTAATTTAAAAAAAAACAACAACATAAAATATAATAAAACATAATAAAACTGAAATAAATATAATCAAACCCAAAATAATCCAGTTAATATAATATAAAATATAAATTATACATTTGTATTCCTGACTATATATATATATTCATGAACAACTATTAATTTAAATACATTTAATTTAAGTTTGTAAAGAATAGAAATAATTAGAAGATTATTAAAAAAAATGAATAGTATAAATTAATATTTGTTCATGAATATGTATATACAGTCAGGAATACACATGAATAATTTATATTTAAATTGTATATTTTATTTTATATTAACTGGATTATTTTGGGTTTGATTATATTTATTTCAGTTTTATTATGTTTTATTGTATTATATATATATATTTAATTAATTTTATTGTTTACATTTTTATGGTATTATTTATATAGTAATGTACTTTTTATTTTATTTTGTTCATTATATTGTAGCTCTGAAGAAATCTTCCAGATAGTCAAAATATAAGATTATATATGGATACATGTACAATAAAAGGTTTTTGCTAAAAAAATGTTCAAAGTAGAATGGATAAATTGCATTTATAAAAGATAACATCTTTTTTTCAATTAATGAAATTTTATATGATGTAACAATATAATTTTCTGAATTTATTTTTATGGTATATACAGTTATATTGAAATGACTTCTACAAATGGAAGAGCATTAGAAAGATCCAACATAACATTTTTTTTTTCATTTATGTCATCAATAAGTAAGTCAAGCAGTGAAGCACATTAATTCTATTCAATTGTCTATACAATTTTTTTTTCTTAACTAAGATTCAATTCAGATTCTTATATTGCTATAATTTCCTTGGGATATACAGAATCTTATTATTTTGACAGAAGACAATGATTAATACTAGCAATTATTTAAAACTTCATTTGTCTACATTTTTTAAAGTTAAAACAAAAATTCAGAGCCATTTTTTTAAAGTTCTATATAATTTTATTTTTTAAAACTTTTGTTAAACCATTTTTTTGAACAAAATTTTGTAAATATATTATTATTAAAATATTTCTATATTTCTCTTGTTCCATAAAAAAAATTGATTGAACAGTAGTTGTTGTTCTTTTCTGAAAATTTGTTTAGTGGCAATGTTGAATTTGTTTTTTGATGAAAATATTTAACATAATTCAGGATATTATTTTACATTTATATTCATATAATAAACTTTAAAGTCTAATAGTAAGTATAGATCACCTTAAAATATGAAAAAGTGTTTTTTAACTTTGACTTTTAATAGAATGTCTTTAAAATTCATTTACAGTAACTAGGGAAATAATAAAACTATTGCACCACACTTTCTATATCTTCTATTGATGATTGAATGATAAGAATTGATAAGGAATATCTTTTAAATTAAAAATCACAATCTGATGATTCATAAAAATTTTAGAAGAAAGGGCTGAAGAAAATTTTAAAAAATAATAACTTTGATAAGGTTAATGAGGTTATTAATGACTTCGTTTTTGAAATTATAAACAACTATAGTTTTGCATTTTATATTTGCATTTATGAGTGTACACAACAATTCAAATCTGCATTACATTTTTAAAAAGTAAGGAAAAATGTAAATACTGGTTTCAGCTTACTGAATGAAATCTGAACATTTTCCCCATTTCTAAAAAGATGTCAAAGATAAAAAAAAAATTAAGAAGCTGTGCTATAAGACAACCATTGCCATTCCTAGTTCAAGGTTCAATTAATTGTTTTACTTGCTGGTGTTGTTAACAACAATGTACATATATATATCAAGATTTTAATTTGTAAATGTTTGTTTACTGCTCTTAGTTTTTTTTTTATATATATATATTTTAAAGTAAACTGTGTAAGAATGTTGTTCCAAAGCAAATGCAAATGTTTGGATAGGGTTGCACTATCAAACAGTAAACATTCATATAAATAACTTAATTTAAAGAAAATAGTTGATAACAATAGATATTGTTTTAAATTTAAAGTTCTAAAAAATTTTAAGTTGGCATATAAAATTAGCTTGAAATTTTGACAACTAACAGAAAAATAAGTATAGAAACAAATAAAAGAGTAATTTGAATATTTCTAATCATGACAGTATTCAAAATAACTCAATTTGAAAGTCTGTCAAAAATAAACTTAAAAATAAAAAATAATATGGATGGATTGTCATATGTATTTCATAAAATATTAAAACAAAATTATATTTTCACAATTTAAATTATAATTATAGAATCAATTTATTTAAAAACAGATGTTTGAACTATTGTTAGTAACTTTAATAAATCAATTTTACCCAAGTTTTAATCATTACTAATTTTTTCAAGCTTCCAATAATACAATTAAATATTATTATCTATTTAAACATCTTAATAGTGTAAAGGTTTTATTTTATAATACAGATTGTTTTCATAGATACAAAAGATATGTATTTAGAGGATAATAAACAACAACTTGTAATAGTAATCATCAAATATCTAACAACTAAAACCTGCCATTAGGCAGATAAAAAAATTAAGATTTGACTCAAATTTCATAAATTATTATAATAATCATTATGCTTATTCTTTCACATAAAGAGGTGCAATAAAAGGGTATTAGATTCAATGTTATTTTAATTTTGTGATAAAGTTTACGTTTAGATGTTAGAATAAATGAACTATATAAAAGCAATAGCAAAATATTACTGCTAAATAATGAAATGTTATTTTCTTATAGAACTCTCATGCTTAGCTATCTAATCTAATCTGTCTTTGGGCAAAAAATATTTAATTAGTTTTAATTAAATTAAAAATGTCATTGATACCTAATGAATGGTGCAAGTTAATTATCTAAATAAAGTATTTTCATTCATAACTATTTTCTTTTCTCCCCAATATTAGACCAAAATCAGATTTGGAGCAAAATGCACTCTGTTTGGAAAAAGAGAGGAAGGGAGTCCCACATTCTTTCTGTTATGTCTCACCTTATCTTCAACTAATGGATTAGTCCAGATTCCACCGTATCTTTATCAGATTGAGCATCCATCATGACAGACCAATATATATATATATATGAATAGAGAACACATAGCCAATAACAGATGCAGGCCAAAAGGTGATGGAGTTTAGTGCATGTTTGTTTTCATTATGGAAGGGGATCTGGCTATAAATAGTTCAGTTGGAGTAAAGGGAGACAATAACAATTTACTGTCAGATATGAATGGCAGTGCAGACATTGTTCATTATATTGTTTTAGCAGTGAGACAGATTCCCATTAGAATTAGAAGCTGTTAAATTATAAATCATACATGATGCAAGCTGTCACTGAATATCTGGAAGTGTCACCATACCTGCATGGGGGAAGCTATCATGCTACAGCTGGAAGTGTGAGGTTAATGTAAAAGTGTATCTGAAATCCCTTACATTAATAGATGCATGGCAATTAAATGCTATATCTTGCTAATGGTATCAGTCAAAGATATAACAGTTGTATATATTATAAATACAGATTTGTATATTTGTTTTAACTAATAAATATTTAGTCTTATTTTTACTACTCTATGTTTATTGTAATCGCACATAAACACAACACTTTCATTTTATACATATATATTTTTGCTACTTTAACTACTCTAATAGCAATTATTATTATCAGATATTATAAAATTGTTAGTTATATTTTAGTTTTAATATCAAAACATATATAACTCATGTTGGAATGACCTTTTACATAAATTCATGATGATGAAAATATCAGACATTTTAATGATATTATATTGTTACTTTTTTATTGTACTTTATGGGAATGTATCTTAATAAGGTAAGAGACTTTAATATATTAGTAATTTTTATTAGTCATTCATTAGCTAAAGAGTATCCACTTAATGAGTAATATTTCTGTACTTTTCACTACACCATCTAGGCTTTGGTTTTTATCAACTTTTAACACCATGTAGAGGGGTGTAATCATAAGCTTATGACCAAAGATATGATCTGGGCCAACTAATAAGAGCTGGTTCAGCATGAAATGTGTATCTTGAGGATCATACTTTTTTTTTACATCTTTGAACCTACATTTATGATTACACCCCTTCACATAGTGTTAAAAGATGACAGAAAACAGCCCTTGTTTTGCTGTCAGAGTGTTGTAGTAAAAATACTACAGAAATATTATTCATTAAGTGGATATTCTCTAGTCTAATTAATAACTAATAAAAAATTAATATATTTCTATTAAGTGATTTTTGCCAAATTTATGAGGGTGGTAAGATTGACACATCAATTAAATGTCAATAATTGATTATCTATATATACTGAACAATATAAAAGATATATGTAAGAGATTGTGATCTGGGCCAACTAATGAGTGTTAGTTCAGCATGAAATGTGCATCTTGGAAATCACACATTTATGATTACATCCCTCCATATGGTATTAAAAGTCAATAGAAATCAGTCCCTATCTTGTTGTGAGAGTGGCATAATGAAAATTATACTGCAAAAATATTATTCATTAAGAGGCTTTAATATTTTATCAAATACCCCTATTCTTTACACCACCAGAAGGATGCTCATGCAGATTTGGGTACTTGCTTAACAGTCTCTAAAGAAGACCAATTACTCTCCTAAAAGATCTAATTACATTTTTGTAGTAGGATATTATATATAACATGAAATTACATGTGTATAACAAGTGAATGTATATGATTCTATGTAACAGCATATATTTGGTAGGTGTTCAAATGAAGGAGCAACTTTTTAATTAAATTTATTATAATATTCTTTTTTTTTTCTATTTTATTCATTATAATATCTTTATTTACTTAGATAGTATAGGATCCAGTCATTATCACTATCTCATCTAACTGAAACATTGGAATTATGTGTTTATGCTACCACATGTCTATCCTTTAAACATTAGCACAGCATATTCATTATCTTTGTTTCTATTATTATTATTATTTTCATCATCATCATTATTATTATGGAATTAAAATAATCATTCTTATTTACCATTTATTGCTAATGATAAGGCCAGGTTTAAAAACTTGTAATACAGAATATCGTAACTGATAATTAAATTGTATTTCCGGTTAAAAGTGTTTAGAAATGCAATATTATCTCAACAGAATTTTATTTTCCACAATGGAATACATCAAATCTTATTTATAACTTCCCAAATCTTTACATTTTAAAAAAGTAATATTATAAAGGATACATTACTGCTGAAGCTATTAATAAAATAGAAATGATTAAGAATCTATCTTATGATAGACAAATAAAAAAAAAGTTAATGCTGGTGTTTGTTAAAGTCTGGCTGGTTTGTAAAATTGTTTTGCTGCTAACATCAAGAAGAACAGAGTAAGTATTGTTTTAGACCAAAAGTGAAAAATAGTTGTTAGTGGTAAAGCTGAAGGTTTTTTTTTTAAAAAACTAATTATTGTACTTATTGGCTTTAAAAATACTATAGATTTAAGAAATAGATGATGAATGAAAAATGGAAGTGATAAATTTTTAGAAAAATAGCATGATAATAGTGAGTATGCCAACATAATATCATTTGATAGTTTCAGCTACAAAAACAATGATCTTCCATCTTTGCTCTAATGCCACATATTGTAAGTTTGAATAATTCAAGCTATTATTACCTTATAGAAAAAAAACAGATAAAGTGTCTTCCAGATGCAAAACTGCATTGGTCCCAGTTTTGAATCTCCACATCCTCACTGATAAAGGCAAACACCAGCACCAGTCTAGAGATAAGGATTAAACTATTGCTATATGGTAAATGCTGATTACCTCAAGCTTACAATAGATTTATATAGAGTAAGAAAAGAAGAACTAGTACTATTTGTTGTAATTAATAATGATAATATTGTTCAAAAATTGCAAAAGAATGGCTTATCCTAAGAAAACTTACATTATGGGAACATATTTGTTTGTGTTACATTTTAAAATGTAGAACTCTTAATTCAAACACTTTTTTTTTTAAAAAAAAAAAAAGAGTGAAAAATATCGCTCAGTCACATAATAGAGAAATTGAAATTAATAATTTTGTGTTTAGGTTGTATTATTTTTTTGATAATAGCCTAAACCAATTATTAAAGGTGACAAAATTATATGGTATATATGACAATATTTATAATGGAATGCATAATGTTTATTTTTATAATATTTCCTTGAGAGAACAGAGAAAAAATTATAATTGAAGTGGACAAACATCTATTTCTTTCGAGTTCATGAACTGATAAGATAGTAAACCAGAGATCGTCGTCTTGTTAAGAAAGTTTTTGCAAACCGCCCTGCTACAAATACAAAACTTTTTGTATATTTATTTTAAAATTGAAATTAAACAAATAATAAATGATGTAAACTTTTTGTTAATAGTTTGGTACACTAGATAATTATTAATTTGGACTTTTTTATATATAAAGAGCAGCATACATTTACTTTTGATGACAAAAGTATAATTAGCTTTTGTATGTGCAGGTATGATAATTTCTTAATTAAGTTAAGATACATTAAAGAATAATCAGAATATAGTCATTCTATCTATAACACACAGGTACACACACGCACACATATAATAATAATAATATAGCAATTTATATATTTGTAATATTGTATAAGCAACTATTCTTCACACATGCCCTAAAATTGACATGCATTCACCCATCAATAATTGTTTTTAAACCATTATTGACAGTAGAGTGTGTATCAATTTTGGCGCATGTGTGAAGAATAGTTGCTTTCACAATATTACATATATATAAGTTTATATATATATAAATTACTTGATCGTTGTACTTACTACTTGCACAACCTGTCTTCAGTTAGAGAATGCACACGCTCTCATGCTTTGAATAAATGAATAAAATATCATAGCAATCCAATGTAAAGGTAACATTACAACTAGGAAGCATGAAGACTGTAGTTATGTAGTTTAACTGTTGATACTCATAGTTTAATTACTTAAATAAATATTGAGATCTCTGCATGCAGCCTTTGAATGGTTGGGTAATAGATTTTGAGCAAGTGATAATGCTGGATCATTGCTGGCACTAGTCTGACTTCTCTCATAATCCTTTTAGCATCTATTATTTATTTACAGACATGGTTTGAAAATTGTATCAGGTAGTTGAAAATGTTCCAAAAACCATTGGGATTGCTAACTGTATCGCTGGTTGGAAAATGGCTATTTAACCCCTTAACTGGGGAATAGCAGTCTCAGGATAATTTGGATAAATTAGAGAAGTTCTATAGTGTAATGAATTACTCTATAACTTCTTTATAGAGAAACAATGTAATATACTTGAATTCAGGGCTGGTGGAAGGCAATAAGCAAGGCATGAGGTGCCAATATAAAATAAAGCTAAAATAATGCAAAATTAAGAATACATTTTTGTTATGTTACAAATATTAATTAATACAACTTGATTCATTATTTCTACAAAATAAGGAAATATAAACATATTAAAATAAACAATCACTTGCTGAAATGCAATTTGTCAATTATAATTTTCTACAGTTGTTTTTTTCTTATGATATTCTCAATTATGTCTTCTTACTCTGGATTTATACAATCTGTATATTAGGTCACGTTGCTATGTGTTTGAAAATGAAACAGTCCATTTTACTATTACTATCTATGGAATTTATATATACATCAATGCACTATATTATAGCAGTACCTGATAACATTACAAAAATACATATGAATTAAACATGCAGATTCATGTGCATGTAGAAATGAGTTCAGTAGTTGAGACAATACAGTGAGATATAGAATGTTGAGCTCTTTCACAAAATTTATTATTGATTTTTCTAATCAGTGAATTGATCAGTTATTCTAACAATACCAATTTTATGAGATGTATTTATAATAACGTTTTGACCAAGAAAGTAAACATGAATATCAGATATGCACAAAATTAAAAGATTATCAGTTTCTATGTTCTCTTGTTTTATGGTAGAAATATTATATTTTATTAATCCTGTTAATCAAATGTTGCAAAATTCTCAATCAAATATATTTGCTTTGATAGCCTTTAAAAATCTAAAACATTTTTTTTTAGTAATTATCATACAGATGTTTTTTGCAATTCCTTACTTTAAACAACTAAAAATCTATGTGAAGATTTAGAAGGAGAGTCATACTTTAAAACTAATAATGTAGTGAAAATGAAAAAAAAAAGTAAAATATTTTATTATTAATAATAATATTGAGATGAGGAACCCCAAATACCTGAAGATAAATTCAGAGTAAACTTCTTTTTCACAATATTGGATATGATAATTGAATCTATTGATGAGAGATTTGTGCAGATAGAAATCCACAGCAGTTTGAATTTTTATCAAATATAAATAAACTTGATGAAGCTGATTTAGGAAAACTTAAAAAATAATGTTTCGATCTACAAATTTGAATGACAATGACAATAAAGTCATAAATGGAGAGGAATGTTTAAAAATTCATGTTCAAGTGAATTATCTCAACTCAAAAATCTGTTTGATTTTCTAACTTATATTCATAAAAAGGATTTGACTGTTTTGTTCCCAAATTTGATTATATCATTAAGAATAGTACTAACTCTTCCTATAAGTGTAGCTAGTAGGGAGAGATCATTTTTGAAGTTAAAAATCATTTATGTTTGGCAATGACACAAAATTGGTTGGTAAATTTATCAATGATAGCTATAGAGAATGACATATAGAATATTCTAAATGTTGGTGATATTGCATCTAAGTTTAGTTTCATAAAAGCTCAGAAAGTAAATTTATAATTATAATAGTAATCTTTTTTGTTGTATATAAAATCATGTAGAATTCATTTCTTTTTTTTAGAAGGAGGGTGATACCAATTACTGTTTTGCATAAGGTCACTAACAACCCTTTCTCTGGCACTTTTTGAATCATCTTACGTAAGCAATATTAACAATATAGATTTGTCTATTGATGTAAAGCATAGTTTATTCATCAAATAATCTACTATTGCTTTTACAGCCTGCATAGACATTTAGATAAAAAAAATAATTGTTTATCATTTTGTGTCATTTTTATTTTTAATATTCATTTCGAAACTGGAATCTGTAATATAACATTGTCTGATGTGTAACTAAATTAAAAAACTAAAAGCAAATATTTTGAGTAGTCTAAAACATTGTTAATGAATAATACACTCATTAATTAAATAAATGCTACTTTAGATCTATTCAGATGATTTTGGTAATTAATTTAGTTCAAAAGGGTGGGCGAGTGGTTAGCAGAGCTGCCTTACAAGCAGTTGTCCCAGAGTTCGCTTCCTGGCTCACGCTTTGACACGATAAAAAAAGAAACCAAATTAAAAAAGAGTACTAGTTATATATGGTAGCTATAATTTTGTGCAGAATTATAGATAATTATATCACATCTCTACTAAACTTTGATGCAACTAATACAAATTACTTTACCAGATAATATGTAAGCTTCAGAAATAAAAATTGATTTTTTTTAATGAATGTGTATAAATATCTTTATAAAATTGAATAATTGTTATTGATTAAGGTTGAAAATATGCTACATAGTCTTCTGCATTAAAGCCAGTGAATTATATGATACAGAATGTCAATGCACTTAAACTGATTTGAATATTTGACCATCATGACAACTGCCCATATGATAATTTACTCATTTACCAAATCAGTAAATAGATGGTTAACTAGATGACTATGGACTGATTGCCTAAAAGAATAATTCTAAGCCTGAAGATTACATCAAAAAATTTTAAGTTTTACTTTATCTGATCACGGCAAATTAATGTTCTTAACTATTTTATAAAATTCTTATAGTTTTAAAAAAAAAAATACCAATTTTCTGTTGTTTTTTTTTTTAATGTTATTCCAATTAAAAATTTATTCAGTATAATTTTATTATTAAAATTCATTTAGATTATTGCATAGTGGTTAATGTACCTGCATCTGGATTTCAATCCAGGTTCGTTAAATTTGAACCCTTTTTACCACAAACAGGTATAGGGTTTTTCTTAGATAATCAGCAACTTAGTCCATCCAGTTATTGATTGTATCTATAGGAATATTATACTGTCAGATTAAATATAAACAGTTTTATTCAATTATTCAAATTTTTTTTCTTTCTTTCTTTAGGTGGTAATTGGTTTAGGAATCTTAAGATATTAAGTTAATTTATCTTATCTCTACTTTAAACCACACAACAAAATTATTAACCTAAGTATAAATATCTTGAATTAATTTGGGTTGATGTTAATTCATTTACTCAGAGTTGAAGATTTCTAGGAGACTAAAGAGTCTTTCTTTTACCAAGATATAGCTTTTTAAAAATATGAATAGTTAACTGCATTTTTTCCCCACTTTTATTTATAAAATGTTTTGACCATCAGCAATCTTTGTCTAGTGTGCAATCATCACAGTGATTGAAATAGTAAAGAAAGGATTATGTTGTGCTTAATACAATTGCCATGGAGTAATTTATTTTTAGAGGACTGATTTTTTTCTTTTATATTTCATCTGAGCATATGTGCTTTTTTGGACCAATTATGAAATTTAAAAAAAAAACAATTTAAATGCAATTATTGTGTTGAATCAGATATTTTAGTGCTCAAACACTATATTGTTTTAATGTGATAGTCTGCTTTACTTTCAAAATTGGACTTTATTCACACCCAAAACGGATTTGCAAGATATACATATCAATTACAAAATTTCAATCATAATACATAACACAATGATAGAATTACATAAAAGTAACATTGAGTATTTCTATTACATTTTTTAAATTACATTTTTCTCTGTTAATAACATATTAAATTCAGTTTTCCCTCTATGGGTCATATCAACTGTCTAGACTAAATTTTATTATAAACCATTCAATTAAATTCTTATCCATATAATCTTCCTCTCTCTAGATGAACAAATTTCAATTTATACATAATTTGTTTTAAACTTATCAAAATTGAACTTTTATTTCCACTTATAAGATGGCTGCTCAATTCGTCAAGACTAAATCATAGATGTAATCTATTTGTTACATCTGAGTAACATCAAACCACAACATATATTAATGACCATGTTTGGTCTGTCAACCATCTCTGGCAGAATTTCTTATCATTAGCTTTGAATTCTTGTAATGATTCCAAAATCATTTTTAATGGATCAATGTCCCTCCGTTTTTCAAAAATCAGTCTATTCCTGAGAATCCAAATACTAAAGTTAATAAACATTACAAGTCTAATACATCCAAAAAATCCTTTCTTGAATGCCTTAATTAAATCTACACAGGCACTCTCTTTGTTTGCAATGAAAGACTTTAAAATGTTGCGCAAATTAACCCATGTTTCACATTCTTTCAATATATGTTCTACTGTTTCTTTAGTGTTGTGAAAATCATTTCATTTATGTTTACTGTTTTATGATAGGGAACCTTGATATGAGCGATTTAGAGAACTTCACAACACTAATAGATCTTCTGCAGATGTATTGTTTTTTAAATAACTTTTCATTCTAATTTGTTTGTAAGAGAGATGAAATGTAAGAGTTCTACTCTGATTGTATAAAAATTTTCAGCAATTATAAAATGTCCAATAAGCTTTAAAGGTATGAAGTTGATGCACAGAGTTTGGGCCTTATGGATCCATGTTTAAATATGGTTCAAAAATAATTTCATAAAGTCATTGCTGATGTAATTTGTAATATAGCTCCTCTATCTCAAATGCCTAGGTTAATTTCACCCCCCCCCTACTTAATTTGTTGACGAATTAAGGTTTTATTGATGACTATAAATTCAGTGGAATCCTAAGTGTATTATTAAGCTTTTTATTTATCAGTAATGTGATGTAAAAAATGTTCTGCTTGAATTAAAATATGTATTCCATAAGTATTTTAAAAATCTGAATTTCCTTTAATGTATTGCAGAAAGAACTGAACTTGAACATTTTAATAAAATGAACATTGTCAAATTAAAACAATAATTCCAAAATATTAATCTGAATTTTTATGTATTTAAAAGACTAATATTTAAAAATGTCAGTAATTTTGTCATAAGTAAATATAATTTTATTCTTTCTGTGTTAGTCTGTTCTTATATGTATAAAAATATAGTAACTTTTTCAGAAATTTAAAAAAAATAATTTGGTTTAGCGAGAAAAAAATGAATTACCACACTTAATTGAGCAATAAATATTAAATTCTTAATTTTTGTGTATTATCTGAATAATTTACAAATAACTTTGAAGTGTATCCAAGTTTAGTTTGTCCAACTAAAGAGGAAGAATTTAATAAATTGCTTTGCTTATTTGCCAAGTGATTTTTTTAAAAGATAAGATTGTGTTTAAAATTGGATACGTCAAAGAAAGATAACATTTTGGCATTTTATGAACATTCTATTGTACGTGTTACACAAATAAACACGTTGGCTTTTTTTTTTTTTACAAGAAGGGAAAGAAAAAATTAATAAATTTTTATCTCATATATTTATCTTGTTAAGTTATGCATTATGATTATAATATATGTGCATAAAAAAGCGTCAGTTTAATGTTAATTGAATAAAATTATTATGATCAATCGCAGGGTACGTAACTTACGTATTTGTTCGATGTTAAGATTTCATATACGTATTACTCCGGTAATAGTAAGAGACAACATTTTGTAAATGGGGGGGGGGGGGATGCACATATATTATAACGTCGGCGCAAACAAATATGTAAATAAATACCAAATTAAACAAATTTACAATCCTAAAAACGAAAACAATTTTTTAAAGTGAATATAAGTTAATTAACCAAAATTTTGAAAGACACAACTTTCTCCTGATTGGGATATTATTTAATATTCTCTTAAAAATATGTAAATAAAGATCAAATTAAGCAATCTTCAAAAAACAAAAACAATTTTTTTAAAGTGAATATTAGATAATAAACCAATATTTTGACTAATAAATAACTTTCTCCTGACCGGCATATTCACTTTAAAAATTGTTTTATTTTTAGAAGATTGTACATGTGTCTAATTCGGTCTTTATTTACACATTTGTTTGTGCTGGCATATAAGTACATAATTTTCTCCATGTACAAAATGTTTTCTCTTGCTACCTATTGTCGGACTAATACGTATGTGAAATCTCACCGTTGGACTAAAAAGTAAGAATCAATCACAGTTATGACCTTAGTGCTGAAACATCACTTGTCCTTCTCTATCTACAACTGGCTATCATATATATTAATTTCTGCTTAATCACTTCATAATTTTTTATAATCTGCATATATAATATTTGCATAAATATCAATTTATGTTTATACAAAAATAATTAAATGGGAAGTTCACAAGAAGTTTGAGAAGTGTAAATATCAGAGCTCAGATGTAAAAAAGCATGAATCTTGAACTTTAGACTCTGCCGTTCTACTATTGCGCAAATTATATAGAGCAATTTATGTTTATGCCAATTCATGAAAAGCAAGCAGAAAATAATATCCAAACTGTCTTGCATTGGTGGTCGAGAGGTCAGCGCGACTGCCTTGCACTTGCAGGCAGTTGCCCGGGTTGCGGGTTCGCGTCCCGGCCGATGCTATGACACTTTAAAAAAAATAATAATAATAATATCCAAACTACAATATCTGGTTCAAAATAATAGTAATAATAAGTTCTTCAAATATTTTCATATCCATGAATTGCTAAATGTGTATCATTCCTTTTGTTTCTCTGCAAAATTTCTCTTCTATTAAAATATTTTTATATGCAAACAATAAGTCGTTTTTTTTTTTACATCTATCCTTTTTTTTGATCAAGAAGAATCGTCTTTATTATTGAATTGCTACTTTAAACTACCCTGCTAATGAAATATATCACAATTGAGTTCAGGTGTCTGATGATTTGCCAAACAAGTTGAAGATTTTACAGATAGTGAGTTCATAGCAAACAACTCAGTCTTTCACTATTGATTGAGAAATAGATATCAATTCTTGTCTGAGATGTAAAATTCCAAGAACAATCTGGATTGATCAAATGAAAATGAAATATTAATATATTATAATGCAATTATTATCATTGATGGCAGAAGTATCATTACACCTACAGGTATTGGGATTATGAATAAATATATTTGTGTTATTAAAAAAATTGATAAGGAGCAAAAAAAAAATATTGATTATATTGCTATGATACAGAAAGCAAGCAGATGACTACAATTATTACTGATTTTTTTTAAAAACAATATCTCATCTTATAAATAAAAATCATTAGAAAATAATTTTTATAAATTTAAACTAATCAAAGCAGCAAAAAACACTATCCAAATGTTTATAATTTTTTATTGGATTAACTATAATTTTATAATATTAATTGTAGATATATTTTACTAATTTTTATTTATTGTCTAAGTCTTAGTCATGTAACAGAAGAGCCATATAGAGTCTTCAGGTCATTCAACAAAATGCAGGGAAATGACATTGAAACAATATGAAAGGATTAAAAACAAGGCAAAGAGATATCATTGACAACAGTGTTAAGAAATAAAAGACTGAACTGAATATATTGCTAGAAGAGATGATAATAGATGGACAATTGATTTTTTAAACTTTTCCAAAATTTGTAAAAAATCTAGAAAAAGCATTAAACCACATGATCACCATTTCTTATGCTTGCTCAAGCTGTTCAAACAGGAAAACTCTCCTTACAGTAGTGCCACTCAGTGCAAGCCAGAGTAGTCAATGAATGCAAGAAGGTTTGTGCATAAAATCCCTATCTAGTATCTACTCATTCAATATTCCCAGACTAGTTTCTAGCTTGTGGTAAGGTTCCTTATTGATGAAAGCCATAAACTAGAAATTAGTCTGGGGATATTACTAGATAGGGATTTTATGCACAAACCTTTTTGCATCTATTGATTACTCTGGCTTACATTGAGTAGCACTATTGTATGGAGAATTTTTCCTGTTTTATCTACAAAAAGGATCATTGGATGAAATAATGAACTTTAGTTGGTGTAGAATGAAGAAAAGAGGCAATGAATCAAAGAAACTGCATTAAATTTGGAGAAGCCATCCTGCAATGGATTGCTAATGTTGAAAATGATAATGCTCAGAAAAATTGATATTATCATTACAAATTGCAGTTATCAACAAGATAATTTTTGCATTGTAGAGTTATATTTGATTTGGGCTTTTTTTTAAATCTTTATTTAATAAGAATAGTCTTGTTTTTTTTACTATTGAGAATAATGGATAAAAATCACAGTCTGAGTAATAAATATGAAATTGTTGCATTCATACTAATTGGTGATGTCACATGATTTTTTAATAAATGGCAAATTGAATGTTACTATGATTTTTTAAAGCTTTAGTTTTCCCCCTTGTATTTCTATATTTCAATGATTGGGAATTCTTTTTTTTTCCCCATCCTAATCCATTTTATGATTATAAATTGTCTTATATATTTTTATGATTGTTATATATATATATTTGTATAGCTTTTTACAATTTTTTCAAATTATCTTTCACCTTGTTTGAAATTTTTTAAAACATATTTTCAATTTGTCAGATCAGATCTTTTTTTAAATACTACAATTATTTTTTATTCTTTTATTTTTTTAAGTATGCATAACTTTTTTCAATGTTCTTATTGTGTTTTTATTTTATTCAGTATAATATTATCTTTACATGTGATTGACTATATAAAAGATTATTTAATATTTATAATATTATCTTTTCTTATCTCATATTAAATAATTATATACATTTTAATTTCAATTTGCTATGTCTATTCTAATTATTCATATATATTTTAGTTATGAATAAATAGATATTAGTTGATAATAGAACTTATTATATAGCATTTTAATAGAAACAAATTAAATGCATTTGAATCCTTAATGTTTTCTAAACAATATTCTGTAAAATATTAGAATCCAAAAGTCAAGCTGGTGCATTCCTGAAATCAATTGTAAGAGATTTATAGAAAATTTGACTCATCAATTATTAAAAATGTGGAAGTGATTATCTCTTGAATATAACCTTGAGAAAACTATATATTTTAGATCTTTTAGTAAAAATATAAAAGGTCAGAAAAGTCTTCCCAAAAGAAGGAATCACTGAAGTAGATGTACAATTACTCTCCAAGAGTTCTTGATCTCTATAGTATGTGAAAAATAGTGCTCGGCATGCTATAGGATACCTGGATTCTATTATTATATTTATAATCTATTGAAATAGTCATGCAATAGATATAGTAACAATTGTATTTGATTTGTAATGGCTGAATTTTAATGGTTTTGTAATGATTTAACCTCTGAATTGAATACTTAATTTAATTTTAAAAAGTCATATTCTTTTACTCTGGATTTATAAGTGAAGATATACAAGAGTGAAGAGAATTTCTTTTTGTAACTCCCCCCTCCCATAAAAGTCAATCTAAAAACCATTAAACAACATTCAAAAGCTTTATTTTTAATTGCTAGCATGGTTATACAATTAGAATGCTGATTTTAAAAAAGTGAAAACTGATTGAAATGATTATAGTTGCTACTCCAGAAAAATATTTGCACGAATATATATTAAGTTCTTTGCATAAAGGCTTATATATTTAAATAGTAGCATGCATATATTAAAAGTCTCTATGGAAGACAAATTAAATTCAGAGTGATGGAAAAGAATACTAAAACACTACTGAGAATATAAGGCTGCAGATAAGTCAGCATAAGTTGTTTGAAAAAAAATAAATTAAAATCTCTTATTTAAAGTGTTGATTGTCTATTGCAGTTTACTGTATTAGAAAAGCAATGGTCTCAAAAATAAAAAGTCTGAATTTCTGATACTTGAATGGCACATGAATCATTAAATTATTTAGCTTTCTGCAATTTAGTGGGGAACTCTATCATTAATAGTTTCAGAATTGTATCTAAATCTGCCACTTCTGATATTTGAACATCACATGACCTCCTAAGCAACTACATAATCAATTTGTTAACTGTTAATTTACAGAATGAGTTTGCAAAATAATTATTTAGTGATTGAACTATTCATTAGAATCCACAGAAATCTTATATATATATATCTCCCTTAAAACTCAATATATCCAGAAAAACTGATGATTCTGTTCACCATTATAAATGTACAATAAAAATAATTCAAAGTTATTGAAAGATGAAGTGATATTAAAATTAAATATTTATGTCTCTAATGTGAGCATTATTTCCAAGAAATTTTAATGAATGTTTTCAAGGTCCAAAGAATCAATATTTTATATACACTTTCACATCTTATTTGGGAGTGGACATAATTATTTAGCTGTTAGTAAAGGAGCAGCAGTTCAATTCAATAACTTAGAGTTGTGATAATTATGTATGTATTTGTATGCATGTGTGTGTTTATTGTACATATATTTAAAACTTGATTTTATAATTATAAAAGAGTTTTGCATTGTAAACCATATAGTCGTCTCAAAAACATAACAGGTTTATTAAATTTCAAATATTACAAAAATATTGAGAAGCTAGAACACTTTTAAAAAAAAAACGACAAGTAATACAAATTACAACTTATGATCAAGTACTCTTATTCATTACCTAATTGCCTTCACCCGTCTTTATTCTCTGAATTTAACACTAGCTTACATAACATATAACGTGAACTACAATATTTTAAGGTGCCATTGATATTTTTAATCTTTTAATATTTTTTGACATTAATAGATTTTTTTTCTTCGTTTATATACTTCTTCTTTCACTTTGTACAACTTATTCAAATTTCTACGTCATTAATACAAAATTATGTGCTTGAATTTATTTATTACTTTCGTCTGTTGTTCATTAATATCAAGATATAATATCGTTACGTTAATAACTTGACTCTTTTGCTTGCTGCCACTTAGAATAATTTGTATTCTTATCAGATAAGTGACCTCATATGTTGAATATTTTAAGATGATTGATTAGTCTTTTTAATTCACTCACATACACACATATTGTATACGTTTAGAAATATTTCAAGAACTTTTTAAGCTCTGTAACAAAATTATATATGTGCTCATCTGGAATTAAAAGTTCATGAATCGAAGCTTGGCTTGTCATGTCCAGTGCTCGAACGTCACATGATATCCCGAACAATAAACTACTCATTATTATTATTAATAGATATAACTGCAATTATTTGTAAAATACTTGTATAATGCTAAAAAAAAACAACTATTATTTCTCAAATAATTTTTCAAAATTATTATTTTTCCAATAAATTGTTTTTAACCAGTAAATTAAATTTTCAAATAATTCATATTTTACGCAGATATAAACTTTTAAATATTTTAATTTAAAGTATAATTTTTTTTTAATATAATAAATATATTCAGTCTTAACTTTATGCCATATTGTATAGATCAATTTAATTTATTATCATATTTTGAATTATATTATTATTTTGACAGAAAAGTTAGTTACTATGATGTTAATTAATGATCCTTTAGAAAACTGATATTTTATTCGTTATCTCTTTTTATTATAGTAATGTATTTATTGGGAAAAAAAAAAACACCTTTATTTGTAAATACAGTACACTAATACAATGCATGGTATTTCCACCTGTTAAGTACTTACTGATAAATTACAATAAATGGCGCTAAAATGGAGAGAAGCGTATGCTCTTACTTGTATATATGAATACTTTCAGAATTGTATGCAGTTGTTTAAAATATATATATGTAATTACATATTATTTATTGTATAATCAATTGTAAGGAAAAATGATCTGTGTTCAAATCTATTTATTGTCTGCTAAGTATAACAATTTATTTTTGGAAAGAATTTTAAATATTATCTTTTAATCACCATCCAGCTATGTTTAGAGCAGGTGTCGGCAATCTAAGGCATGAGTGCCAAGTGTGGCGCACACAATGATTATCAATGGGACTCGTCTTGAATTGAAATAATAAAAAATTAGATTTTAATTATAGCGCATACATTTGTGCCTATATTTGTATATGCGACTCACATGTAAATGGAACTAATTTAGTTTAATTTACTAATTATTTTGTACAATAAATATACATTTAAGTGGGATGAAATTATTTTTTTTCCAGGGAAGATTAATTTTGCCTGGATTTTTTTTTCTTTTACCTTTAATACTTTTGTATGCAACTGAGTGTTTAGAGTAAATTTATATTAAGACAGAATATTATATTGATTAAATCATTTGAAAAACTTCTATTCATAATTATATAATAATAGATTTTATGTTTTGGTGTGTTTACTTGGAAAAAAAAAGTTTATAATTAGTGATAGTTGGGTTAATGTGTGAACGAAGTTCGCAAATATTGTGAGACTTGATAAGAACTCTTTTAAATATCTATTGTGTAATTAAAACAAATTTCTCAAAGAGAAAAATTTCCAAACGTCCATAGTTTTAAAGAAAAGAAACCCAAACCCCCTGCTGGCACATTCAAGTGATAAATGACACAGATTAATCTTGCAATTTTCATCAATAATTTAAAAAATCAAAATGCAATTTTTGTACAGTTGCACTTCATCTAATCACATAACTAAAACATAATCACAATTTACATCAATAATTCTAAAATTAAAGTGCATCTTTTGTAGTTATGTTTCATCTAATTATGTACAATTTACATCAATTCTAAAATTAAAGTACAATTTTCATACGTTACAAAATCACAATTTTCATCAAAAATTAAAATGCAATTTTCGTACAATTATACTTCATCTAATCAGGTGATTAAAACATAGTCACAATTTATATCAATAATTCTAAAATTAAAGCACAACTTTTGTACAATTATGCAATCATAAACATTCGTTACAAAATCACAATTTTCATCAATAATTAAAAAATCAAAATGCAGTTTTATACAGTTATGCTTCATCTAATCACATGACTAAAGCATACAAAATTGCATTTTACATCAATGATTCTAAAATTAAAGTGCAAATTTTCTACAATTATACATGATCATATGTCCAATCACTGTTGTGTATTCTAAAATGAATTTAATATCTTCCATTCTCACTAATATTCATCATTAATTATATTCTAACTCAGTTAATATTATTCCTAAATCGTATACATTATTAAACTCAATAAATTTATATTTTTAACCCAATATAACAAGCACATGTATAAAAAATAATTACAAATATGTATAACCCTATGAAATAAAACATTATTTTTACAATTAATAGGATTTTTTTTTTTACCAGAAAGAAAGTCTGATGTCACTTGCATGCTTGCTTTGTTCCATGTGATTAGAAAAAAAAGTGGAGATAAGTAAAAATAGCATTGTTCACATTTTATCTCCTGATGTGGTCATGGGATCTACACTTGATCATGTGAGATCCATATGGATTCTTGAAATTGGTAATTTACATCAATAAATCTAAACACAAAATTTGTTTAACTACGACCTTTCATTACAAAATCACAATTTGCATATATAATTAAGAAATTAAAATGCAAAATTCACACAATTATGTTTAATCATATACTTAATCATTGTTGTGTATTCTAAAATGAATTTAGTATTTTCTATTCTCATTTAATGTTCATCATTAACTGCATTTTAACTCGGTCAATGTTATTCCTAAATCTTATATGTTATTAGCTTTATAATATGGTGTGAATGGAGGAGCAGAAATATTTATTGATATAGTTCCAATAGATGATCAATGTGTAATATCAGAAAAAGTTTCCTTTTACCATGTTTTTTGGGGCAACCATTCATAAATGAATGTGTCTATTCTAACCCCAGAAAATAAAGATAAAGAGATAACAAAGAACAAAATGTTAAAGATGAGTTTTGCCCTGATTATAAAAGTCATTATATGAAACACAAAATGTCTACATTAATTATATAGTGTCTTTTGACATCTTGTGATGCTGTATTTTGATCTTTTCTGTAAAAAAAATATGTTAGAGATTTTTAAAATATTACTAATTATAGTTCTTTATATTATTTAGTACTCTCAGTCACCTTCATGTAATGTAAATAATTAATATAATCAATAACAAAATTATTTACTTTAATGATCTTACACTACTAAATTCTATAATCTTTACTCTTTTTTCCAGTCTAGATTTCTAGACTTTCATTTAAATTCTTAATATGGTTTAGAATAGTGAAAAAGTGTGGATTTAGATCTAAAAAAATTCAGAATTGAATCTCATCTGAATAATACACATACACAAAAATTCAGTTAATTAAGCAGAACAACATCTATCACTAAGCCGCTTAAACATAAAATAATTTCCCAAGTCTAACCAAATAATAATAATTAAGTATATTAAAGCACAATAAATTAAATTTTGATTTTAAGCAAAAAAAAATGCAAATGTTCTAAGCAAAAAAAGAGAAAGAAATTGTATTATAAAATTGCTAGAAATAAAAATATTTACAGGTGTGTAATGTATCTCAACATTTATTATATTATAATAAAAAAACTGAATGTCATATATTATTTTTGTTTATTTAAAAAATAAAATTACTTTGTATTTAAAAAAAACACACACAAGATTTTTCTAAAATAATTTTTGTTTGTAAGTCTTATTTTTAGATAAATTAATTACATTGAATGCTTCAAACATTTTTTACATGCTTTTATTTAACTTACTCTATTTTTTTTGTCTACCTATGAAATCTTGAAACTCAATTTTCTCCCACTTCTCGATTTCAAATCTAATTGAAATTTTGCTTACATGTGAATTCTAAATAACAATATATATATATTTAGAATTTACAAATAATTTTAGTAAAAAAAAATGATAGAAAAATTTACATTTTTAATTTTATATGGAATTTAATACTGTTCATAATACTGTTTTGTAGTAGTAGTATTATAGAGAAAAGTAAATAAATTAAAGAAAAAATAATAGATACATTTTATATATATATACCACAATTGGGATTTTTAGATTTAATTTGAAATAAAAGAATGTAAGGTCCAGAAATTAATTTCTTGTTATAAAAAATAGAGATTGAATTAATTAATTTTTGGATCATTGCCCCATGCGTTTATTTCAAGTTAAATCTAAAAACCCCAATTGTGGTTGAAGAAGTAATTATTTTATTTCTTTTTAGTGCATTGTAAATAAAAGCATTTAATGTAAATAATAATAATTTATCTATTATTTTTAACTTTTTAACATTGGCACAGTAAATAAAAATGTAAAACTATATTGTACTTTAAATTGCCTGGACACTTATAGTTGACATATATATCACTAGATATTTCTGCTATAAGTTAAAATGTATACCCCTTAAACTTTAATTAAAATTACCTTCCCCAGATTAAAACAATAGTGCTTCCAACCCTTTAATTATTTTTAGACAATTAACTGTAACATCTTTCATCTTGGATTTTATAAAATATACATTTTAAAATGACATATAATAAAATATTTACAAAAAAAAAACAATAATTTGTTAGTATTTTGCTCCTATATATATATATATCTGAGCTGCACTTATGTACTTTAGTAAAAAAGAACTAATAATTAATACAAAAGAATTCATAATAATTTTAAAAAATGTTATTGAAACATTAAAATTTTATAACTTAGACATGCATCTCAAATATATACATATGACAAAAGGAGCAGGATGGGATATAGGGTTTAAACACAGGTTAGTAAATGGAATTATGAAGCTCAATCTTAAGATTGACTGCTTCAGTATGTATCATATTTAGCATGTGTATATTATATATGTAAGTGATTAAAAATGTGAAATATTCTTTTAAATGAAACTGATTGACATTTTTGCTTTTGATTGGAATTTTTTTTAAAAAAAATGCTTACCAAAACTATATTGTAAATGAACTTCACTTAGTACATATAATTTTACTTTAAATCAATTTCACACATATAGTGTATATATATATCATTTAATAACAGTGTGTATATATATCACTAGATATTTCTGCAGTAAGTTAATATGTATATTCTTTATGTATATATCATATTTAGTATGTGTACATCAGTAAGTAACTTTTCTGTCTAAAATTGTTTGACTTTTTTTTATTTAAAAAAAAAAATTGTTAAAAAAAAGCTTAACAAAAGTATATTATAAACAAACTTTGTTATTTAAAAAAAAACTTTTATACCACCTCTCATAGGCTTTACTTAAAATAAATAAAATTTCTAAGAAAAAAAAATTGTAATATCAAAATATTCAATATTTTCTCACACTCTGTTTCTTATCTAAGAAACTATTATTTATTCAAAAGATTAATGTCCCATATGGATTAGTTTGGTATTAATTATAAGCAATTCTATTGAATTTAAATGTAGTACACCTCAATTTTAAAATTTCATTCCAACTTAAAAAAGATCAAAAGTTTACAAATTAACATACCAACAAACAAACCAATTTTTCCAATTTTAGAATGTTTTATTAACTTTATAAAATTAATTTATCAAATGCATTCAAATTCAAAGCAAATATATTCAAATTTTTCATTTTTTTCATATCTTCAATCTATCATATAGTATCCTTTTTAGTTTTATTACAGTAAATATAATTGAAGGCTTTGATAGTGTTAATATATTTTTATTAATATCTCTAATGTGAACCTTCCTCCATGTATTGTTTAGGAATTTTTACTCAGGAGATAAATCTTTTGGTAGGAATTGAAAAAGAAATTTCAATTATGTGGCAAAAAATTCACTGCATTCAGGCATAAATCAACTAGATTTAGGGAATGTTCAGTACATAGAATAAACTTTCCAAGTTTGTTCCTTTTCATAATTTTTTGTTGAAAGTCATTATATTTTTAAATTACATTGGCTGCTTTGTGATATGAATGATGTCTGCTTTTACTGAAATCTATCTCAAATTCATTGAAATAGTTTAGAATCTGATCAGTCATAGTTTCATTATTGAGCTTTTTTTTAGTTCTAAAAAAAATCAAAGCTTTCCAATGATAACCCATCACTAGAAATAAAACATATCTAGCAATAACAATAGTTTGATCCATATGTAAAACATTAAATGTTAGATTCTTTGACAGACGAAAATAATCTGTCCATTGGATGTCAATTAGTATTGCTTCTCAAAATTTATATGGTTTTAGATAAGCACAATGATTCATCATGGCTTTTGCATTCATTCTTATATATGTATATGAGAAAGAAATTGTTATATTTTCTAAATACCAACTCACAATCCCTCAAAAGAGATATAACTACAATAAATCATTGTGAAGTATGATTCTCATGTGTTTCTGCTCTGCTTTGATGTATTCTTAAAGTTTTAGCATGATTGTTTGACTAGGTTTCTTATTAAGTATTTTAGTATAAATTTCACATGATTTTTAGAGATTTTATGAGTTTGAACATGACAAGCAAAATGCATTCATCAAATTAGATAAATGATAAAACTGTAGTCAAAATAGTTTAGTTAGAGAAAAAATGCATACTAAACAATAAACTTTTTTTTTTGTGGGAGCACTAACCATTCTTAAAGACAGTTTTTCCATTTCCTATGGTGTAATGGAATAATTTTTTTTGAACAGAATCAGGTTTGTTATTTTGTATGTTTACTTCAAATATCCTAATGCTATTTTAAGGGTTCTTACCTAATCCAGAATGTCTTCCTTATTCAATATGATCCATAAATCTATATCATTAATGTCCTTTAAATTATTAGTATTATGAATGGTTGATATATTTTAGCCTTAAATACTAGAGTTTACATTCATATTATTTCATTTGTTTTCTAAGATTTTAAGACCATTATAAACAGTTCATTGTCATAACTATTTATATCAGATTCTTTCATTATTTTGTCACCTCATTATCATTTTTTCCAGGCAGTAGTTACCAAAAATAGTTTTGGAAGGCTGTACTTTGTATATAAACTGCTCAGACTGCTTAGTGTTGTCTACTTAATTTTTTTTATTTGTAAATATAAATGATCTTTTTCTGAGGGATTGTGCAGCATTGTTTATACTTCCTATACAAAGACATATGATATGATTAGTTTTAAACATTGACTTTGTCTTTTTTATTTTTTCTCATTTTCATTTATGAGCAATACTTTTATATCAATAATACTTGATCATTTTTAAAAATTCACAATTATGAAACAAATCCTCATATATTTTCAAAATGTATGCTATAATTATAGACAGCAACCTGAACACTTGCATTACTTCATATCTGCCTTTATAATTTGGTTCAGAATAATTTTAAAGTCTCCATCAACTTTTCCAAGTAGTAAGTGTTGAACTTATATAATTAACTGTCTTACAGCCATAGATTTATATATCTCTTGTTTAATGTTATTAGTAAGTGGCCTAGATAATAAAATCAAGAATTTAAGCGCAAGGAGATTTAGCAGTTTCAGCAATCTATTTCAGAAATGTTGAAGTTCTCAAAACTCATTGTAAGGCAATGAGGAAAATTTTGGCTGGTTACTTCACAAACAACTTAACCTAGTATATAATAATTAAAAAACCTATGAGTATACATTACATATGTGTATTATGCAAGTAGGTACTCAAAACATATATATGTATATGTGATAATGCAATTTAAATCTATGTAAAAAGAAAAAAAAACAAGTTAAAGTTGTTCTTTTCTAAGATCCATCATCAATCATCATTATTCAGTTTTCTGAATCATTTTATCAGTTGATCATTTTAAGGTTCATTATTGTCTTCTAAATTCTCTAATAATCTTGTTGTTGTTTTTTTTTTTGGAGGAGATACACCAGATATTGGTGGCTGAAGATCTCTCGAGAAAAAGTTTAGAATGGATAGTTGACATGCTTCTTTGATTTTATTTTAATGCAACATCTTATAAGAACAGACTATTTGACTTAAGACATTTAAAAATTTGATGCTGCATTCTAAGTAGGAGTCAAATTAATCCAAAATGCTGTTCATGGCCCTCTGATATGAAATAAATTCTTTTAGTTTCTTAATGTCATTCTTTTCTATGGTTTTTTCTTTATTATTTCTTCTTCATTTTCTTCTTTTTCTTCATCCAGTTAATTAATTCCTTGTTAGTTAATTTTTCCACGTATGTTTCCAAAAGCTCTTTGATATTATCATCACTAACTTCTATAACTCCTGCCTTCTTGGTTAGATGAAGTATGGTTTTTCATGTGATTGAATTGAATTTCTTTTCAAATTAAACACCTATAATGAGTTGCAGGTAGACTTTCATCCATACAACTTTAAAAGTTGTGTTAATGATCTTAGTCCATACATTGCCTATAAAATCAATGGCTGTTTTTAAATTGAAATTCTTCCAGAGTTGTGAAATTGTGTTATTGGTTTCCTTATTCAAAGTGTCAGCAAGATGCTGCATTAATTTTTGAAGATAGTCCATCTTGGAGGTTGTAATGATTTATTGATTCATAGGTGAAAGAAGTTATGCTATATTCAATGATATTAGTTGCTACCATGATTGCAAGTGCAAATGTACGTAGCTGTAAACTTTAAAAAAAAATCTATAATTTTTTTTTAAATATTGATAAACAAAATAAATGCATGTTTTTACTGTTCAAATGTATAGCAAAATGAACCAAGAAACAGAAAGTAAATCCACAGTTGACAATTTTTTGTGTTCTTTCATACAATTGTTTCTCACTGGAATGGGAAAAATCCAAACATGATGTTTCATTTTTTTGTTTAAATTTGTAGTATTATATTACTTATGTGAAATTATTTAGAATTTAAAAAAAGCAATTTTTTAATAAGTCATTTAATTGATTATAAAGACTTGTTATTTATCAATAGTGTAAGAGTAGTCAAATTACAGAACTATACATTACTGAAACCCAATTACAGTTAACTTAAAAAAAACCTGACATATTAAAAAAAAGTATCTAATGCATTTGGTGTTTGCATATTGTAATCGGTATTTAAGATTTTTTTTACAATATGTACTATGCAAATTTAAATAAATAGAACTTTATTAAAAAATTTATTTTTGGTATGAACTGTCACATTTTATTAAGCATGGCAGTCATTTTCTTGAAATAATTGAAATTTTTTGAATAGTGCACTATAATATGATGGCAGAGATACAGGTTATTTAATTAAAAATTAAAGATGTGAATCTTATTTCAATTTATATGTATTGCATTTTCATCTTACAAAATTTATTATTAATTGCAAAATATGTGAAAATATATTAACCAAAAATACATTTACAATTATAATTTTGATTTGACTGAAATTAGTATTCATAAAAATTTTAATTCAAAATTGATTGATTAAATATTTTAGTTATTATTTATATTGTACACAATTTAAAATTAAATATTAATAGTATATAATCAAAAATTATTTTTAGTTTTATGCTAAATAAATTTCGGTAATACACTTTTTTTTTACCTTTGTGATAATGTTGCCAATGCTTTGGATATCTGAAACAAATTATGAAATGATTTAAAAATCAAGCAAATAGTGTGTTATTTTAATTTAAATTTAGCAACTTTTGATCATATAAAGTTGATTATCAATTGCATACATTGTGAAAACATCTATTTTTTTTAATATAGAAATAAAACAAACTAACTCCTTCTTTTTAAAACTTGATTTATTATGACTATAATCATGAAAAAGAAATCCAACGTTTCGACTATTTTTTATAGTCTTTTTCAAGGCACACTAAAATAAAATATATATACACAATAAATATCACATATTCCAAAAAAAAAAAAAAGACTATAAAATATAGTCAAAACGTCGGATTTCTTTTTCATGATTATAGTCATAATAAATCAAGTTTTAAAAAGAAGAAGTTAGTTTGTTTTATTTCTATATTAGATATATATGAACTATTTTGAAAAGAAGAACTGTGTGCTGGATATATTAAACTCTTTTTTTTTATTAAAAATATTTTAGATTTATGATGATAGCAGTTTTAATTTGATTGAAAAGTTTTAATTCAAAATTAACTGACTGAATTTTTTAGCTATTATACACAATTTAAAATTAATTATTATGGTAATAGTACACTATATATATCCAAAATTTATTTTTAATTTTATGCTGAATGAATTTTGTATTTTTTTCAATAATATATTGATATACATTCATAATAATGTTGCCATTAGTTTGGATAATTAAGCAAATAAATTATATTATAAACTTCTTTTTAGTAATCTTTGATCATGCAAAGTTGATTATTAATTGCATAATCCATGAAATAATTTTTTCTTTCAAAATAACAATTATGATAATTGTAATTTTTGTGCAAGTAAAGTATCATTCATAAAAATTTAAATCCATAAACATAAGTAAATATACATTTTTAAAGTTAATGTACACATTTTGAAATTTAATATTAATATATTTTAGTTGCTGTGTGTTATAAAAATATGATTTTTATTATTTATTATACTAAATGAAATACTTTTTTTCATTTTATCACAATGAAAATCTTTACTTTGGAATGTCATTAATGAAATACTGATTGTGTTGTAACAATACTGAATGAAAGTGAAATAAAATACTGTACTGTATATTAATTTTATTTTAAGCTTATAATCAAAATATTACACAAAATACTATAATATTATGTACTGTATTGTATATAATGAATAAACTCTATATTGCATATATTCAGCATGAAGGTCATGATTTTGCTTTTGGATGCTATGGCTTAATAAAGTAATTATTTTTTAATGTCATCAGTCTTACAAAATGACTACCAAAAATAATTTTAAAAATGTTTAAAAATGTTATCAGCAAATAATTGATTGTATCGTGAATCCTCACATAAGGATTCAGTGTTAAGTGGGATATAGGTGTATAATAAATTTAATAGTATTTTTTAACCTTTTTGGCAGAAGCCAAGGCCTCCCTAGATTATAAGATTTTGGGTTGCAGCCCAATTGACTATATATAAACCTGACACTGGTTTCTTGCATTTTATCCAAGAATTAATTGATCAACTATTTCTTTTTTATTTAACTTTAGTGCAGTTTTTTATAAGTTAATAAAACATCAATTGTTTTTTTTTTATAGATGTCTAAATATTTCTGCATATTTAGATATTTTTCTCTGAAAAAAAACTTTATTTGCTTATGTAGATATTGTTAAATGTTCTGTTTTAATTAAATAAACACAAAATATTTAATTACAGGGTATGTTTTTGACCATTATCAATTATGAGAAAGTAGAACATCCTCTGTGTGCCATAGACAGACTTAGTTTACATTATAAGAATTACCTTAAGCACAATATATAGAATTAAAACATTAAAGATATGACTAGAATTATTTCATATACCTACTAATATTTTATAATTTCCTTCAATTTGTTTTTTCTTTTCAATGGATAAATTTTACAACTTCTATTAACACTATAAAATTGCAATCGGACTTTTTATTTGAAATCCAATATCTGCTTCTCTAAAAAATAATTGTAACATTGTTAAAACATTAGGAAGCAATCTTGTACATTGTGCATTGATATCATAGCAATGAGAAAACTTCTGGGATCTCTACATGCTGATCTTTCTATCATAAATGGTCTTCTGCCTGTCTTTATACATGGGAAATAAGTATACATTAATATACATGCTTGTGTGTGTATATTATATACTATAATTCATGCACTGTAAAATCAGGAAGTACAAAGCTCTGAAAAGTGTTATCAATGTTATTGTGGTCAAGCACAAAACTACTTGCTAATGCTTCAACAATATCACAATTATTTTCATTAAAATAGCAGCGACTGCATTTCAAATGAGAGAATGCTTAAATTTTATACTGTTACCAGATTCCACTGAATTTCAAATTACTATTGAAAACAAGAAAACAAAATTAGTCAAAAATAATAGATATTAGCAGAAAGTTTTGTCAACTTTTCTCGTGTATGATTGGTTAAAAAAATTATCACATAAACAATCAATTAAAGCTGTATAAAGGACATATATATTCATTAATATTTTAGAAATAGTTGTATTAATTATTACAAAATAGGGGAAGATGAGTGGAATGTCTTTGAAATTACAGTCATTATAATTGTTTAAAAATGTCTACATTATCATATCTTTTTTAAAAAAAATTTTGCAATGATTTCCACATCAATTAATCTTATACAAAGTTCCTGAAACCTATTTTAAATTTATCTTTTAACCAAGAAAAATGTCACTATAGTGTTTATATAAATATTAGGGATTATTTTATTTTTAAAGCAAATCAATATTTAAAAATATATTTTGCATTTGTTTCTTTTAAGTATGATAGTGTAAAATGTGTGTCTGTAAAATCTAGACAATAAGAAAATCAGACAGACCAAAGTTCCAGACTTTTGAAATGTAGTGCTGAAGATAGATAATATGGTAAATTATTGGTTAGAAATAAGAATATCTGAAAAATATAATACAGACTTTTAAATTAATTATAAAAAAATAAGAAACTGGCATTTATCTATAAAGCTTGTTAGAGCTTGCACGCTCTTTAATTTTTAATATATATCATGGGGGGGGGGGGCTATCAAAATTCGGCATTGTTTCACCTAATTTAAAAAAATTGTCTGACTTAATAATTTTATGAAAATTTATTTAAATTAATTTCAAATGTTTGCTAGTTCTAAATAAATCCTAGGAGAAAAAATTTCTTCAATGGCTGGTTAATTATTCTATAATCTGCAGTTCTATCATAAAAAAGTCGTAGGGAGAAAAGTTTGGAAAAAGAGAACTAAAACTGATTCATGAGTATTAAAAAGATATTAAATAGTATAAAAACTCACTTTTCTGGGGGAAATGATATTAAATGTTAAGAGATAGATGTTAATACCTACGAATCTTTGTGGTGAAGAAATCTATTTTTACCAATGAATTTAAAGAAACCATTTTAAAAATTGAAATATATTACTATTCATCATTAATAAAAAGTTATTTTAAAATTGCTACTATTATGGTACACTTTAATACTCTTGAATAAGCACTATTGAAATCTTTACAATGTTTTATTTGTTGATTAATAAATATTATCTCATCTAATAATGCAATAATATTTTGTAATAAATATATAGCAGAAATTATTATTATGTGTATATTTATAATTTAGAATAGTTAATAAAATTATATAGTACATAGAGTATTAAGACAAAGAACATTTATGTCTGATAGCAGAAAATAGCTGTTTCCCACCTTTTTTTAGAAGGATTTATATTTGATATATATAGCTGTTGTAGTCTTTTTTTAATTTAAATTTTTTTGATGTTTTTTACTATATGTATATATGAACATATACACGTATTTTTTTTCCACCTTCAAAACTTTGTGTAACTTTTAGTCGTTTGGTATTTTAAATCATATTTGTTGCCGTTGATATTACTAATTGATAATGCTTAGAATCTTGTCCACTTTTGTATCATCTTGTAAATATAGAACTTTTTCTTTTTTTGTAAACATGTAACTTATCTTTTTAAAAAATAAAAAATAAACTTTTAATTTGCAGTGTATATTATAACTTTTTTTTTATATGAAGAATGAACTCATCCTACAAACTGTTGTCAATGTGGCATCTGTCATTATTATCATTTCTTTTTTGGCAATTGTAAATGATACTTGTTCACTTTTTAATGAGTATAGTATTTTTTTTTTAATTCTATTTTAAATTGAGTTCACATGCACATACTTAGACATCTCATGTAAGAGTTAACTTTCACTCAAGTGTTTGTAGTACACTCATCACAAATATCAACAATTATAAAAAAAACATCATTATATATTCTAATAAAATATTTTATTCTTGTTTTAATTATGATTTTATTGTGAATTAAAAATGCATATAATTATAAAATTATAAGTTGAGTTAAATTTTAATCTCTATATATCATCATCATTTTCAATTATTATCTATTCACTGTAGGATGAAGGCCTCAACAAGTTTAATCCAATTTCACCGATGTCTAGCCTCTCTTTTTCGCATCACTCCAGCAGACTTCCTTATTTCATTCATCCATCTCACATATGGTCTCTTTCTAGATCTTTTACACTCTAGTTTAAGATTTCAACTGTTTATGTATTATAATCTCTTCTATAATAGCCCAACTCCACTTCAGTTTTTTAATTCTTTCAGTGATGTCACTAACACCTGTTTGTTCTCTCACCCATGTATTTTGTTTTCTTTCTCCTCTTGTTATTTTTAACATACATCTCTCCATACTCTGTTGAGTGGTCTGAAGTCTCAGTAT
This sequence comes from Epiperipatus broadwayi, assembly GCA_028023455.1. NCBI lineage: Eukaryota > Metazoa > Onychophora > Udeonychophora > Euonychophora > Peripatidae > Epiperipatus > Epiperipatus broadwayi. Next base: position 583,320 of record JAQFVV010000053.1, on the reverse strand, counting down.
TTCTCTTCTATTAAGTGTTCACATCTGAGATCTATAAGTAAGAATTGGTAAAACATACTTATCAAAAACCTTCTTTTCAAATACATAGGCATATTTTCTTTTAATATTAAGATAGTTTATTAAAAACACTTCAACCAAGTTTAATGCTATGATTAATTTTATTCATTATATTTCCTGGCCAAGATATTTGTAGTTGTTAACTTCTTCTAACTTATCATTATCAATTTTTATTTTCTTCTTTTGAGAAAAGCCATTGAACATTTTTTAAATCTTTTTAACATTTACTTTTAGTCCTACTTTCTTACTTTCGTCTGATAACTCTCACAACATTATTATTTGCAAAATCTAGATAACTTAAATAATCTCCATTAACTTTTAATCTATTATACTCATATTTTAATTCTCAAAACACTTCTTGCAAAACTGCTGTAAAACGTTTTGTAGATATGGAATCATCCTGTTGTAAATCTGTCTCGATGTTAATCTTTCTAGTTGTATTGTGTAATCTAATTGTTGCTGTTGTATTTTTATATTTCAATGTTAGTTTTTCTAGTATCATTATGTAAGTGAATAGTTGTTGTTGTACATTTATAAATATTCTTCAGAATATGACAATATCTTGGATCTATACCTGATGATCCAATATTTTAATCATTGAAGAAATACTTATATAATCAAATGCCTTTTAATAATGTAGAAATCCAAAGCTTAATGGCAACCTATATTCATGGGTCTTTTCTATAACTTCTCTCAGTATTTCGGTATGATCCACTATACTAAAACTATTTTTAAATACATCTTTCTCTTTTGTTTGGTAAAATTCAAAGTTTATTATAGACGAGTTGTACTTACCTTGGTAAAATTTTTATATAGAACTGATAGGTCTTGCAAATCTTTATCATTTAAATCTTTGGTATATAACTTTGGTAAAACTTTTTTTATTTCTCAACCTGCTTCTTTTAAGTTAGTGTTTCCCTTCTTCATAGATTTGTATTTCTTAATTTTTCATTTATAATCCTAAGCAATTCAAAAAATATAGTAGTTGTAAGAGGTACTTTTCTTTCTTTTTTATAGCTATGTTATTCTTGATAGAACTCTTCTACATATTTCATTATATCATTTCTCTTTTTAGCAGTAGTTTTAACTCTTTTTTTTTAATTGGATAAATAAGTTTCCCACCAATTCCAAGATGTTATTTTGCACTATCGAGACTTTTATTTTCTTCTGTAGCCTTTTTTTACTATAACCTTCCTTATTAATTCACAATTATACTTTTTTTATATCATTGTCAGCTCTATTTTTTTTTGCACCATTTTACAAAATTCTAGATATCAATCATTCTCAATGCATTATTTCATATTCTTTCTTTTCTTAATAAATTGTCTTGTCTGGATAGAAATTTTATTTTGGTCAATTGCTGCTTTTTTATACTAGCTATCTTTGTTGCCATTTTAAAAAGTGTATCAATTATGTTCCTATTGATTTTACTTAAATCTGAATCATGTTCAAAATCTTTTAATATTTAAAAAGATTTGCAAGTTCTAATTTAAATTCACTGGAATGTTTTTGAAGATTAGAAATATCAATAACTATGAATACTTTTTTTTTTTAATTTTTGTTTTTCTAGTTTTGCATTAACACATATCTTATATCTCATTAATCAATAATACTTCCTGCAGTGAGTTTGTTAGGAATATTACAAGCTTGAAATATATATTTTGTATTAGTTAAAATATAATCCAATTGTATGGTACATTTATTTGGATGCTTCCATGTTCATTTTTATTTTTAAAAAAAATTATAATATAAAGTTGTTTTTTTCTGCAAATCCACAAGTTGATGTCCTCTCATTTTTATTACCATAATCAAATTTACTTACAGCACTTTCATTTTTCAATTGTTTATCAATTCTAACATTAAAGTCTCCCATAACAATTTTAAAAGGTTTGGTCTGATCAAAAATCTTTTGTACTTCCATCTAAAAATCCTTACTTCTTCATCACAATGAGAACTTGTTGGGGCATAAATCTGAATTATCAGCATTTGCTATCTACTATTAAATTGTGTAACTAATCTTGTCACTCTTGTCTGATACACCATCAATCACCACAATGTTGTTCTTTGACTTTTTATTTATAATAAATCCTACTCCACTTGTACTACCAATGTTTGTGACTCTCTTTTAAAATCAATTGTCTCTTCATCTCCTAACTTCACAAAGTCCAATAATATTCCATTTAATATTAGAAAATTCTTGCAATTCTTGCAATCTTCTTTCACTTGAAAGTGGTTTGTGATTGTAAGCACCTAAATAAAATGTCATCATGAAATGACAGCTGAGGTCTGCCATCAGGAGATTCTTATCATCCTTTATCTTCAGCTACCAAACTACTGCCTTAACTGATGATTTTACAGTGTATGGGGACAAGTGTCTTGGTTTATTTTTGTCTGTCATGATTGTAAATAAAATCATTCACACACATTCATTCTACCTTCAAAAAAAATCAACTGATATTTCAGCTAAGACTATTCAGGCAACTGAAAGATTTTGATGTTTTTTAATAGTAAACTTAAAGGTAAAAAAACTAATAAACTTGCTTAATGTTGGTACATGAGCAGCCCACCCATGTTTGCACACTATATAAATAATCACATAGTAGTAACAACTGCAATGACAAGAATGTATGGAGTGGGCATTAGGAATTTGAACTACTTGGTTCCTTTAAGACTTCAAAGAAGAATCAAAGAGTCTGCTCTCAGTTAACAGCAAAGTCCTTTCTGCAGCCAATATATGTGTGTGTTTATATATATAGAGAGAGATAACAGGTTGTGCAAAAGAACATAAAAATACTAATAACTGAAAATGCACAAGTTCAAATCATGAAACACACAAGATATATAATACAGATAAAGCATTCTTTAAATAGCCAATGTAAAGCAATGTTTCTCTAATAGTCTCTAATAGATGATTTGTGAAAAAAAGCAGTACCAGACTTTTTAGTTGGCAGATGATAATGATTTGATTAATTTTGCATACTTGTTTTATCTTCTACATAAATATAACACAATCTATATTGAATGGCTATCTATATTTGCTGTAGGCTAACTATTTGAAAGAAAAATTCTAAACCCAATTAAAACCTAAAAAAAATTGGAAGTTTTATCTTGCCTGAATTTAGTTCTTAGGTTTGGACATTATAGGTAATTAATTGTGTTAATCACTAGACTATTATGCCATTAATTATGTTGTATATATATACACATAGCAATGAGTCTTACTTTTCCAAAAGAGAAGAAATTAATAAGAATCATTAAAATAAAAGTAAGTCCAAATTTTACGTATATTCAATGGAGAATATGTTTATTTTTTTTAGAAATGACTTATCCTATTTTTATTTCATTTTGTAATAATCAACATCTCTTGTAGTCAAGGACAAACTCATATTTGATAAAGTAAATATGGATTTATGAAATAAAATATAGTCACTTCTTCAATAATGAAATATAATTTATTTACTTATTTTTTTCTCTCAAATTATGAGGATTATATAGAGATATGATTTGTAGAAAAAGTTTATTAAAAGCCAATATGTAGATTTAAATATATATTAAATTACATTAAGAAGGAAGTCAATGGTCCTCTTCCCTAGTTATTCAACCTGTTTTAAATAATATTGAAAGATAGTAAATTACAAATTGCCAATTTTTAAAATACTGTTCTAATCAAGAAATAGCTTGTTGGAGCAAAATAATTTTATTTTTAAGATAATGACAGCATAAAGTTGATCCATAGGTACTAAGAACATCCTGAAACTACTTATATTTAATAACATTGACATTTGTTATAAATTTTTAATTTTGTTTGTAATTCAGGACCTTAATTTTTTTAATTTTAAGCAATTCATATAGTATGAAAAGCAAAATTTGAATGTTTTTTTGTTTTGTTTTGGAATACATCAAGATAAAGCAGTATATTATTTAAATTTTAATAAATAGCAAATTGAATAAGGCAAGATTAGAATAAGGAGTACAACACTATATGCAAAGAAAGCAAAAATCAGACAAATGATTACGTTAGAGGTACTGATATGAGAAGTAAAAAATAGGCTATTGATTTGCCAAATTATTTGAATTTAATCTGGTAAGTGAAAATTAATCCACAAGTAAAAGTTATCTAAAGTCTATGAAGTTTGCAAATGAGAGCAATATAGTTAGAAGTTAATGTTTATGTTTTATAAAAAAAAAAAAAATTCATAAATGATCATAGGTTAATAGATTGAGACTTTGTTTAATGTATTTTTGGAGTAGTTCACTGATATGAAACATTTATTAAAGCAACAAATTTTGTTAAAAAAATATAAGCAATCACAGGACAAATATTATCTCTTTGGTCATTATACTATATTGCCTTTACTAATCTTTATTTGAGAACTTAATACACATATAATTCTTAAGTGATTGATGGTAGTCCATAGGTATTTTTTGTATCTGTTGTATTTTTAATTTATAGGACTGCTTATCAATTTTGTTAATTGAAGATATATGTTCCCAATAATTTGTAATGCTTTACTTTTTACATTACAATAAAATTACCATTAGTAGTATTTTTTGTAGATAATAAAAATTCATCTGTGAATAGTTCCAGTCAGTCATATGATCAAATTCAAACACATTTTAATAAAGTCTTATCTCTGTAGCACATTAGAATTTCTGACTTATCACATTTTTTGTTTTTTTCTAAACATTTGTTAAACCTTAACAGCTATTTTCCTCCAAATTAGATATAATTTTACCAAACCACTTAATAATAAAACACATACACACACACCAGGGATGAAGGCTTCATATATTGAATGGAATGAATACTTTCGTAGAATAATTCACTAAAAAGTTTAAAAACTTTAACTAGAATTCAATTTTAAAAATTCACTAAAATATGTACATATTCAATCTCACAAAATTAATCTAATAAATTACACATACAAATGTAAAAAAAAAAAATTCTCTAAACTATTTTGCTAAACATAAAAAAAGAAGAATGAATTATTCAAACTCATTATTTTTTGTATGGAATTTCTGTTGATTTTCAATTTTTTTTACCAGTAATTGAATTGTTTTTATATAAGGCAAATAATGAGTTTGACCATTGCATTATTCACATTATTTGATGATTATAAGAAGGTCAAACAATGCTAAAATAAAATTAATAATTAAAACTTAAGAATGTTAAAAGCATTTAGAAAATAAAAATATCGATAAGAGAATTCCATAATGTTCTAGATGTATATAATATGTATATATTAGCTATTATGTAAAAGTTACTGCAGCAAGTAAAATAAAAACATTATAAAAAAAAAGATTATGTAGTGTGCTTCCATTCCTAAAAAAATCAGGCTTCGTCACTGACACACATATGCTCACACAATAGAGCAAAATATGATGAGTGAATAAATGTGCTGACATCATTACAAAAGTTAAAAGACTAAAATGGAATTTAACTGTGTATACATCTAGAAAAGATGTTAATAGATGATTAATAGAAGTCTTAAAATGGATCCTAAGAGAGTGCCAAATATCTAAAAAGAGATCCATATGAAAAGACTGAATGAAATAAGGAAGTTTTTTTGATGTGATATGAAAAAGAGGCCATGAAACAAAGAAACTGAAGTAAACTTGGAGAAATGTTTAATTTGCAGTGAATTACTAAGAGCTGATGATGACCACCTAATATAATTTAATTTTTTAAATATTAAAAGTATAATCCTCGAAATGTTAATGATAAAAAAAAGTCAATTGGATATATTACATCAATATGTTAGTAGGTATCCTTTGCAAAACATATTTATCCTATGTGATCATTTTGGAGAAATGCTATTTATATGAGCATTGAAATTAATGACTTGATGGCATTAAATAATAATAATAAATTTAAAGTAGAAAATGGCTTCCATATTCATTTTATGATCCAATTGTACAATGTACAGTATTTATTGTGTATGATAATTTGTACATCACAATTAAAGCATTCTGTTAATTGTGAGAATGTAACCAAGATTGTTTGACCAAACTATTCTTGGGTCTCATATTTTATGGTCAGTTTAATAGATTTCTTACGTGCTCATATCTAATAAATATGGATTTATCAAAACCTATATGCTATAGCTAAAAGTAATTTTTTTATTATTGATGACTATCCTCATATTTTATACTGAAACCTATACCGAGTTTTATCTTTTTTTCTGAAGTCTTTTATGAGTTAAGTCTGTATCACATTTTTATTTTCTCTATTCTGTTTTGATGTGACTTTTTATACTTATCTTTTTCTTAATGTCTTATTATTAATGTCTATAATTGGGGATAATGATATAAGATGTTATTAGTGTTTTTGATTGTAATCATGGCAATATAAAGTATTAAATATCATTTTTAATTACATTGGAGAAGGCAATTATAAACAATTTTTATAGATTGGATTGAAAGTTTTCTGAATGCATTTAAAAAAAAATTATGTTCATAATTCAGGATGAGATCCTAGGTTTATAAAGCTCTTATTATATTTCTGAGTAAGAGGCAATCTATTTCATCAGCACTGCTAGCTTGTATGATATGAATGATTTGTATCCTAATTGATGATGTTGATACTGGATAAAAAAAAATCAGAAGCTATAGTAAGAATATTGCCTTTGGAATCTGAAATTAATAAAGTAAATGAATCAAGTTAATTTTTTTTTGTGTCATAGCATCAGCCGGGAAGCAAACCCACTAACCTGGGACAACTGCTTATAAAGCAGCTGTCGTTGACCTCTCGACCACCAATTCTTGACAATCAAGTTAAATTTGATGTAGGAAATATGGAAATCAATCGTTTAAATGTTGATAATTTAGAAATTATCAAAATAAAGTGGATTGGATTTGGGGATTGTAGATCAGGAAGGTGTTTATTATTCTGGCTATTGGAACACAAGTGAAATAGAATGAGTTTTACAGCAACACCTGTGAAAGATTTTTTTTTTTTTTTTTTTAAAATCCATTCAATATTTTTAATAATTCAAGTTTATGCCTAACAGTTGGAATAATGGATGAAGAGTGAAATATTTTATGATCAGAATTTAGCCAGAATTTGGTAAAATTTGCAAACAAATGATTAATTGATGAAATGCCAAACTTAAAAATGAAATAAAAATAATACCATTAAATACCAATAAATAATTGAATGGGTTATTGCACAGCAGTTCATAAAAAGTTTGCAGAAGTTAGATAGCTGAGATATGATCTTATGTTCCAAAATTTATCCTTCTACATCTATACTTAATCATGCAGGGCAATAATGCCTTTGGAAAATATTGACTTGGAAGCATAAATGGATTAGGAGAGTCATTTGTAAGATTTTGAAAATTTAGTGATTTTTCTTTTTATTAACAATTTAAGCAGATGAAAAAGTATACAGATGAACATTGCCATAATGCAATAACATAAATCAATAGATTGCATTACTGAAGAAGTAATGACTTGCTTTTAATATGAGGATTACATGAAGATTTTAGAGCACATCAGCTGTAAATTTTAAGTGAATCTAAAAAAGTACAGTATTGCTTAATCAGTATAAAAGAACACATGTATAATTTTTATAAATAATAACAAAAATTTATTTGAGATTTTTGCTATAATTGATAGCCATTCAGGTGATCTATGGGTCAAAGTAAAAAAAGTTATTAAAGATAAATCTGAAAAAATATCCAAGATAAAAAAGCCCCCTCCCACCAAAATGACAATGAACATCACTAGTTAAAAATGATGAGAATTGAATAGAAAATTCCAAAGAGCAATGAGATAAGAACCAATTTTACAACATTTGTAAAGACATCAAAAGAAATCTCAAACATCAAGTAGATTTACTAAAAAAATATTAATGGCAGATTTCAAATAAAATAACAAAGATTTGATAGAAATGAGGAAATATATTGAAGAACTATACTACATAGATAACAAGATAGTTTAAACGAAATTGAATATATCACGCCATTATTAATAATGACAAATGGCCTGAGTACTACATTCATTTTTTATAAAGAAAACTAGAAATAATATTTTATTTGAGAATTAAATAGAAAAGAATGATTTAAAAAAAAAAACAGCAACTAAATAATCTGCTTCAATAAAATGTTTAATGTATCCAATATTGGAATGATACTTGAAAAGCTGCTTGAGTATTTTTAATCTAAAATAATTAGAATTGAAAATGTTTTTGATTTTGAATTGGTATATGTTTTGAAATATATAATAAAGCCAAAGAGAAGTGAGAAAAAATGAAAATTTTCAGAAAAAAATTATTCTGATTTGAGATAAAAATCAAGAATATAAGTGCAACAAATAAAGAATGCAAATTTACTTACTTATCAACTTGGGAAAAATCAATAAAAGAATTTGATAAATTAAGAACAAATTTTTTCAGGGATGAAAAAGAGACTGTGTGGGATGATGCCTTTTTAAATATTTCCTACAGTTTAATTTGCTTTATTCCCAAAGCTTTATTTTTGTCCTAAAAGTATTTTTATTTTATGTAGTATATGATATTATTTCTTGTTTTGTAATGAGTCTGCATTACTATTTGTTATGATAGTGAATTTATGGGTTTCAAGAGGTTGAATTTTGAAATTTTAAATTCAGAATGCTTAACCTTGTACAATTAATTTATCAGTAGTGATTATTTTATTTTTTTCACCTTTAAAAGACAAAGCAAACAATTTGATTATCTTTTTTTTTCCCAATATATTTCTCACACAACCAAAATATTAGTGATCAGTAGTTGGAACTCATAGAAATCAAGTAGAATACATTTTTGCCATTTGATAAAGTTTTCAGTTTTTTTTATTATCAAAAACAAACTTTATTAAAACAGAAAATAAATAAATAAATACATAATATTGTATAATAAAAACAATATGCAAATTAAAGTGTCTTCAAATGTCAATAAGATCCTATGTGCTATCAAATAAATCTTGTGATGATATTCTATTTCTTTCTTTTATCATTCTGATTTTTCTAATTATAATCTTCAAAGTATCTGTACAATTAGAATTAAAGATAATATCACATTGAGTTAGCCATAAACTATAAATTAAAAAAGTGGCACTTCTAATATCAGCAAAAACTCCTGCTTTAATTGCTTGTATCAATACATGTATCAATAAGCCTTTATGTTTATAAATAAAGCTAATAAAATATCTACAAACTTGCAAATAACTGCATTCACCAAAAATATGTTCAATCGTGTCTTCATCTCTGTGACATAAACCACATAGACCATCAATAAAAGTAAATCCATGGTTTCTTGTTAAAACACTACAAGTAGGTAGTGCATTTAAATTTATTTTTATCAGGAAATCAAAATATTTTGTCTCCAGACCCCACCATCTGAACTTTTTCAGCAGATTAAATGTTGTCAAGTTAAGACTTGAATTAATAGGCACTATTGCTTCATTAATGAGATAATAAGCCTCCCGTATTGAACTTTTTGTGATTTAGATGGATTAGGAATTAAGTTCATTTTTTAAATTTCAAATAATAACTCAGCCAACCAGCAATTTATTGTTGGAGGTTGGAGTATCAATAGGATCAACATCAACTAAATAAAATTCTTGAGGAATAAAATGATTCAGTCTCAAAAATAAGTTTTCAGTTTTAAAAGCATAAACATGAGCGAGAGCAAATTATAGAATAGATCATGAATTGTTTAGAAGTAAATTTTGAAAAAAATCATAAACTTCAACATCTTAAAGAATAAATAAAATCTTTTTAAGAATAATGTCAGAAACTGATTTGAAGTTTTGGATATAATAAACCATGTGATACCTAGCAATGGAGTGAAAAAATTAAAGATGAGTCTAAGAAAAGTGTGCCTGAGATAAAACAACAACAATATAAATGGCAGGAAATACATGTCAAATCACTTTTTCAAGTTTTCTATCTTTTATGCAATCCTCAGAAATTCAGTTTTTCTTAGTTTAAAAACATCAAAAACTTATTCTTTTATCATTATTCTTTATACTCCCCCCCCCCCCAGCTTTAGGTGTATCCTAATTTTGCAGCACAATCCAATTTTATACTCCCCCTCCCCCTAGCTTTAGGTGTATCCTAATTTTGCAGCACAATCCAATTTTATTAAAATATCTAGTTTTTGTAATTTTTATTCTTAATTTATTATATATCAGTTAAAAGAACTTCCCATATACGTGAAAGTAGTAATCTGCTCGATATTTAATTTTTTTTAAATGTATTTTTAATATTTTAGGTTTATTTGCCTTAATTTTATTCCAACTTTTTAACATTTTGTTGAACTTCATATTCTCACATCACCAACAAACCTGATATAATTAAACCTTCCTATTCCCAGTTCTAATCTCATCATTTCAAAATAACAATCTCTCAAACATCAATTAAATATATGTCTTAAGTTAAACTGGAGATAAGAATATTTTCTATTACACTTCTTCCTATATCTTTTCCATAAGAATATCATTTAACCATACACATACCTTACAATTTCTATACAAATTTAACAACTTTCTTCCTAATATGTTTAGAAAAGAAATTCAATTATATAGAATAGAATGATGACTGAAGGGAACTTGAAAGTCTGTGTTCAAATCCCCTTTAATTAATCTAGCCTAAGTATATACACTATATTTGTATTCAAATATATTAATTATACTATGCCAAAACCAATTAAATACATTTTAACTTCTCTTTATCTCTCAATAAGTTATTACTTCTCTCTGGATCCTCTAACATTTTTAAATACAAATTTCTCTTCAGATAGAAAAATGTGTAATCTATTAGAAATCATTTGATTCATTCAACTCCATCAACAACATTTTATTTGTTCTCAGCCCTGAGTCATAAATTGTATTACAAATACCAATTAATTTTTTCAAACATTTTCTCTCATTGTCTATAATAATTCAATTACTATGGCATTAGTGTTACATGCTTTATCCTTTTTGATCTCAGCTAAAGTTTTTATAGCTATTTCCTTTATTATTATAAAATCCATTTTTTTCTTATCTATCTAACTTTTTTATTTAACTTTTCAATGCATCTATTTTCTTCACTATTAATTTGTCATTTAGATGTGCAATTAATATTTTTATTATTATTATATATTTTACTCTAAATTTGTATTCTTTTTTCTTTTGCTTTAAATTTTAATTTAAGTAAAATTTACTTCATATTCATTTTTGACAATCATATATACAAAACAGCATATATGTATACACACACACTAACTAACCACCCATTGTAAATATATACATATGTGAGTGTGTACATTTATATATGTGTTTGATAAATAGAATGTGAAACAAAATTTTGAATTCTAAGACTAATTTATATATACATGCATTTATTTTAGTTATTGACTGGCTCCGGGAACCTATACGCAGAAGAGATGGTAAGTTAAATATAATTGGTTTCAATTTTAATTTTTTTCTAATGAAAATAAATAGTAAAGATAATAAACCATTTTTATATTACTTACATTAATTAAATATTTATATGCATATTTAAGATCTTTAGATACTAATAATTTTCAGAAATGAATCCTTTCTTCTATTTTTTTTAAAAAAATAACATTATTCTGAAATTTGAAAAAGTTATTTAATTAGCTCTGTAATTATTATCATTATTTTCTCAATATTTTCAATATTGATTTTTATAAATCCCAGCCATTTTCTAAATGTTTATTTTATCATTCAATTATATTATAAAAATAAATGTAATAAACAGAATATAAAAAATACTATTCCTGAAGTAGTGTGTATTATACGTAAGAAGGTATATATATATGTCAGAGTAATTTGAGCTTAAATGAAAGAATAAAGGTGTATAAAAATAGAGTTAGAAATAAATATTTTCGTTCTGCTTTATACAGTATATCCATGAAAAAGATACAGGTCACACTATTAATTTTGATGAAGTTAAGGTTATCTACTTTGAGAGAAATGAAATAAAAGAAAAATTAAAGAATCTTTATTATTAAAAAGTTATGATTCTGAAGCAATTAACTTATTTAAAAGATTTTTTAATATTGTGAGAGATAAGTGGAATTGTGGGTAATATTTAATATGTTAAATATGTTGTTATGTTGTAGTTCTTTACACATGAGACATAGCAGTGAAACCATTGGTAGTGTTTTAGAGTTTATTTTCTTGGCAAGTCTGGTTGAGTTCTGAATTTGGAGTAATTTTGATTATTAATTGACTAGTTTAGCTTTAAGCTTTTAATGTGCACGTGTGTGTATATATATATATATATAATCATTAAAATCAGTCAGCACTTAATCTCAATATCAACAAAAGAATATCATTACATATAAAAGTCATGAATTGTTTTTTTTCCCAGTGGATTAATTGATTGCCATCCTTTTTTTCAATATATGTCTTAATTATTCAGGAATGTTTGATGGATCACTTTTATCAGATGATTCATTCAACAAGTTATTATTATCTTTAATGCAAACCAATAAGATTTTATTATTGCTTTAGTAGATCTGACTTAAAAACCTAAAGTTTCTGAAACAAAACTCAAACAGTCATTCTGGTGTTTGAACATCACATGATTTTCTGAGCAACTAATCATTCAATTGAAATATTATTAATAATATTCTTTGGTAGTCTTTTTAAAAACAATTTAGAAAGCGTATCACTCAACTTTTCTCATGTGTAAATTCTTCTATTTTTGTGACTTATTTATTGGACTAAATTTTAAGATAATCCTTGTGATGTTTCCTTTGATCATTCATCAACAACAAACAGTTCAGAAATTATAAAAATTATCATAAACTAACAAAAATTGTAATAATTTTTTTAGATCTAGGGATTTACTATAAAAAAATAAGGCCATAATTGTACATGCTATGGAATTTTTTGACTCTCTGTAAATAGAAATTCAGACCCTAAAAAAGGATATGAAAAATAGTGTTGTTTTTGAATTGTGATTCTGTCAAAGACTTTTGCAAATACTGTTATTAACCAGAAAAATGAACAAATGTATAACTTGATTAGACTAGATCCATTTTTTTCTTTTAATAATGAGAGGGCATATTGAAAATGTTTCATTTTGTTCATATTATGAAATTTATCTAATTCATAAAATTAAAAAAAACTATAAAAATAAATACTCTTGGGAAAACCTGGATAGACACCATCATCTCAGTAATGAATATGCTATTGGATTATTTGAAAAAACAATTATATGTAAAGATATACCAGAAAAATTTAATATGATTCTCTGAGACCTATTTTTTAATAAAATAAGTCTGGTGTCTAACATATACCATAAATATATCTTATTGATCTTGGTTATAATGCATAGGTATATACTACATTTTCTGTAAAGGTTTTCATGAAATAGTAGTTAATGTATGCATCCACCTACTATGCCCATACCCTGAATTCAAATTTAGGCTAAGCAAAACTTGAAAAAAAAATTTAGATTTTAAGTAACCTTATGATTTTTCTTTTAGGTAGTTATTCTAGCTAGCCACCTCAAAGACAACTTACCAGCACTGCCTTTTCTTTCACTGTTCTTTTGTAGAAAAATATTGCCTTTCATAGACTAATTAAAAGCTATTTTATCTTTTAACTTTGTGGGTTTTTTTTTCAATTATTTACTAAGAGTATATAAAGTGTTTTTTTTTTTTTTAAAAAAAAAAAACTTTTTAAAAAAAATAAATTAAAATATTATTAAATGATTCGATATCTTTTTTTTTTAATGCTGTATATTTTTATGACCTGGTTTAATCAAGTTTTAAAATGATGTCTAATTATTACTTAGCAGTCTATTTGATATTAAGAAATAAAGATTATCAATCAGATACAAAAAATACTCTATTCTGAGGCAAAGTTTTGAAATACAGTAATAGGTTTTCTATCTATCTTCTTAAGCCAAGGGCGACAAGTTTACTTAGGTTTAGAAGTCATTGTCTAAATGTTTCTTGATGTTTTTAAAAAATACAATATATAGCTTTTTTATACAATTTTCTTAATATCTTATTCATTGTAATAAATTATATAATTACTGTATATAAAATTTGATATTGGGAATTCTTTGGTAGACTTAAATCTTTTTAATAAATATTTTTTTAATGACTGACTGAGTTCAATAACAATAAATGGACAGTTAAAGAATAAAAGATTTTTGGAATGAATCAACTGAAATAAACTATAGTATGTGAGCTCTGGCTACCATTTTGTAATTTACACATCATTTGAAATTTCAAGCAGGCTTTAGAAAGACATCTTCCAGACATCCACATACCAACATTGATCATAGAATAGCCTGCAAGGCATTCTGGGATTATATTAGAGCTTTCCTAATAACAAAAAGAATATACAAAGTCCATAAATTTGAAGCAAACCTAGATAAATTGTATGTAGTACATATATGCATGAATAAAATATAAATACATTTTAGAAAAACCAATAACATATTTAAGATTTTCATTTCACTTCAGCAATGTGGCTATGTAAAAGAAAATACAAGATAAACTGTTGCATGCAACAGAACATATCATGTATCCCTCTCAAAAGCATACTTTTTACTATAGATTAAAGTAACTCTTATAAGCACGCTTATCAGAACACAGCATATCATTTCTCAAAAGCATAGCTCTTATTATATTTTAAAATAGATTGTATAAACATACTTCACATTAAACACATTTTGCTTAGTAGTTATAATTTTCACAAAATCATTCATACCAAGTGTTTATTTGTTGTGAAGAAAAATTTTGTGGGTAAAAAAAACAATTCCCATTTCATCCAGAAAATTACAATCTTATAGTATTAAAACAAGTTTAGTTTGCATATGTAGGACACACACACAAACAATTAACTTCATATCAACCATGATAAAATTATTCTCATATTTGAAATTATACTCAATATAGCAACATCACACAAACCTCCTTTATATATCAAATATGCGCACACAATCATAGTACCAATTGCTCTAATGATTAACATTAAAATAATTTTCCCACAAAACAAATAATACTATAGGAAAACTCATGCATTTTGACTTACAAATGTAAATGAAGATTCAGACTTTCTAATGCCTGATATTAATAATAAGCAACTGATACAGATTTAAGTATTGGACTTTTGAGCAAAATATTTTGATTTTATACTAAAAATGAATGTAGTCATTGGCTACTCTTTATTTTCTTTGTTATTTGGAACAATGTAACTATAAGTGAACTGTTGCATTAAAAGGAAGAAAAGCAAAATCATATTTTTTGGGGTGTGGTGGTGATAGTGGATACAGTAGCCTTCATTATGCTCAGTCATTATATCGCAAAAAATCATCAGAAAAACAAATCCACAATGCATTCAATAATTTAATCATTTCCAAAAGCTTGCTTTACAGACACAGGAAGTACCATATTCATACTACATGTCATAGGTGCACAAAATGTTTTATATATATAACAATAATACTAGAAAACATTCTAACACATTAAAAAAAAAGACACAACAAAGAAACAAAAAAATACTCACCAGATATATTTGCAGCTACATATTCCCTTATAAATCAGTAATCCAATCTATAGTGAGATTTACTGTTACATATTTAAATAATAATATACATTGACTATAAGATAGTATGTTCACAAAATATAAAGCTCTTTCTTCTTATTATAACAAAACTTGCATTTATTGCAATGCAGAATGTGTCAAATTGTATGAATTGATCTTCCATTTCTAATTTGTAATATTCTATGAATTATCACTAAAGTTCATTTGTATTATTAATTATTAAATTAAAAACTTAATATGCTGCATTCAAAACATTAAAAACACTCTAAAGATCACTTTTTATTTTGATAAGATTAGCACACTCAGCTTTAAATTTAAAAGATTAAGTTTTTGCTTTTAGAACAACTCAAATTAAAAACTCTATCACTAAATCAATAAAACATATTTCTGTTTTATGAATTAATTATGAACTGTTGTGGTGAGATCTGGCATAAGAATAAAAACAAAATTGGAGTTAGTAAACATTCTTGTTTAGCAAAGGCTTTAGATTTTTTATTTTGTCTCTCTTGTTATATCATGGTGAAGTTGTACAATATGAATAATCTAAATTTTTTGCATTATGTGTGCATGTATGTTCAAACATTTGATGCTGAGAAAGCCATGCTAGTCCTTAGTTGTGATTTTTGCATGAGTCATTCCATTTAATGATAATTTATTTTTTAATACTTGATTTGGGACATGAATTTTAACTCGGTAAAACATTAATATATATTTAGGTAGTTCTATTTAGAGATTCCCTAACTACAAAGATTTTAATAAACATAACTATTATTGTAATCTAAAATATTTAACATTCAGCTGTCTCCATCTCACATATAATAAATTTAGAAGAATAACTTTATTTTTACTAGGTTTAAATACTTTTAAAATAACTTTAATATCTTTTGGAATCTAAACTTTAATAAGTTTTAACATTTACTTTAACATCTCTTGACTTTAACTAAGCTTATTATCATGCTTAATACAAAATTTCTTGGTAATTATTATTTTATATCTTTAATACTATAGGAATGACTAACCCTTCAAGAAGAAAGGAAAATACCATTGATAGCATAATAATCAACAATGCCCATGGCCAGATTGGGCTATACAAAAAATAATGACCACATTTCCTGATTGTGACCCACCTTGACTGTTGGAACAAAAACCTGCCATTCAAAGCATTTTGAAGTTCAAACTCAGGCACCAATCAAACATATATTATATACCCAGCATGCTCATATGACAGACACACAATCCAGCATTTGAAATAGCCCAAACTAACTCATATTTATTCATGATCAGACATATCTAACATAATATAAAATAAAAAAATTATATATTAACATAATATAAAATAAAATTATAAATGATTACATCAGGCTAAATTTATACAGTTCTTCGTTAGAGTTTATTTCATTAAAAATACCAAGTGTCTATAGACAGTAATCAAAATATATTTACCTAGGTTTTCAATGATTAGATGATAGTTTATTTGGTCTTGGTTTTTATTAGTGTTGCTTTCCAAACAGTTGGCTTTTTGGTCTCCATTGATGGTTTCAGACCTTGTCTTCCATTCTTTGGTTTGACAATACAAAAAAGTAGTGGCAGTGTCTATTTCATGACTTAAACATTTTCTGCAGCAGTAATTACTGGCTCTATTCTGTTCTTAGATTTCTGAATCTCTGGAGCAATGATAATGTAATCAATCAATGACAGCATGAAGATGGGAATAATTTCCAGACTCAAGAGCAGAATAATAATAGATGGTTGCAACCTTAAATATTTTTCTTTCCCATTCTTCTTTTCCTTATCATAGCTTTAAATCTATTTTTTAATTAAATTTACATTTTTCTTTAATTTAACTGATTTTTAAATTTTCCTTTAATCTAATCTTTTTTTCTAGATTAATCTACTATCTCTTCACCTTTATCCTGAATAGTTATTAATTATTACAATTTCAAACTCATTATCAGCCAGGAATTTTTTAATGGTATTCAGAAGTTTACTTTCACTAATTAATTAATCTTTTTTATTTTAGATTAGTACTAAGATTTATTTTTAGACCATTATTCTTTTAACTTATTTTAATTAATAAAAAAAAGAATAAGTTTTTAAGTCTTTTTTTTCTAATTCTTTTCCTCACCTGCTTTTAATAAATGCAATCTTTTACTTTTTACAAAACTACATTTTAAAACTTTTTCTGAAATAATAATTTCTTTAACTATTCTTTTCTTCTTAATAAATTTGATTACATGTTTTTAAATTATGGAATATGTAATGCAGATATATATGTGAGTTTTATAACATAAATATTGTAATTTAAAATATTTAGCATTCAGCTGTCTCCATCTCACATATAATAAATTTAGAAGAATAACAATTTTTTATACAATAAATTTAATTTAAATCTCTTATGTTTTAGCTTGTTAAATAAAGTAATGATACTACTGGCGAAACTGCAAAAATATTGTTTTAAACTGAATTATCTTATGCTAAACAACATTCAGTCATCTTTAGACAGAATTTGTAGCATTTTTAAAACTGTACATTTCATCTCTTTTTTCATTTGAAATGTCATTTTGAAAGTATTTCTGATCTTCTTTAACAACAAATAAAGAATAAAGTTGTTATTTGAAAACAAAAAAATTAATATTTCTCTATACATTTTTGTTTAATGGATCATTTTCCAAACTTTGTTTCAAAAAGATAATTAACAATCTATTTATTTGAAAACCTTTTTCTGACATATAGGTTTATATGTTTTGTAATTTTTATTTTCAATTATTTTTATGAAGATTATTTATTACTGGTTGAATAATGAATTTCATATTTTTTTAATCTGAAGATTTTGAATTTGTTTCTTTGTGAGTAAAAGATATCAAATAATTATTGCTTTTTTTGTGTGTGAGTGTGGTTTGATGTGGCATTTATACAAAAAGTGATCAAGAGGTAAACAATAGTAAAATGTTCCTGATCAGTATTTTAGTAATACAAAATATCCAAAATTTCTTGAAGATCATTTAATAACATCGCAAATATCCAGTCAAGCTAAAAGTTTTTGAAGATTACTTGCTGATACAATATTTGAATTTTTTTCAGCATTAATTATTAAATAAATTATTATAGATTTCATTAACACTATTTGTGGTCCTTTATTTGAATGACTAAAAATCATAGAATAAATTTACAACCAAGAAGATTAATTCTTGTAATTGCTTTTAATTTAATTCAAATGAAAACTCTACTGTCAAATCTATATTATATATTGATGTCCATTTCATAAATCTATGTATAAACTGTTCAAATGTTTTCCTGTTATAAAAATGGAAAGTAAAACTGAAGTTTTTACTCATCCTTGATTAATTGCAATTTTCATTGCAAAGACCACAGGCTAATTAATTTTGTTGTAATCTCTGATGCCAGGACAGGACGGTGATAATATATTCATTTAAAGCCATACAATTTGTACAATAATTTGCACTCTTTTTAAAATTGTATTTATTATTTGCTCTGGCAAATGTATTTTTAACCATTCTACCAAATATAGGGATGCATAGATATTAAGTATGATAAAGTTATTATAAAAGGATTGATTCTCTTGAATTTTACACTTATTTAACCATTATACAAATAATATTTAGAATATTTTTATTTATAAGATTAATAGGAAATTTAAATGTCAAAATATTTCCCCCTCATTAGTTGGTTTTTTATACATATTAAAAATTACAATTAGTTTTTGTCATTCTTGTTATCATATACAGTAATATTATTATAAAATAAATTTTAATGGAGTTTTTTATTTTAGTAAAAACTACTAAAACAAAACAATAATTTAAAATACTGTTCTGTAAATTAATGTGGAATGTGAAACAAAATTTTTTTAAAGTGATATATATAATTATTTTAAAAAGTCAATTTCAGAGACAATAATATATTATACATAAATATTACCACATGTTTTCAAATTTCTTATATAGACTTAGAAGATATATATGTTAAAAAACAAAATTGTGCCCACTAAATTCCATCTGTATATTTGTTTAACTTTGATTCTACATATGTGAAGTGTCCAGAAAATGTTTCTCTTATTCCAGACAGATAGAGACTTCCCACAAATTCAATTGTAATCCATATAATATTTCTGTTGTTTTTTCTCTCATAATAAAGTAAGCAGCATTCTGTGATTTTTTTTAATTTGATGATAAAAAACAACAACAACATAAGGTACTAAAAAGTAATAAAGATTCATTTAATATACACGTTTTATATTCATGCTTTTAAATTCTTACTGGACCCAGAAATCATTGTTAATAAATCATTATATTCAGGCATCTTTATAAATTATGCAATCTTTTTTTTATTCTTTATTGTTTTAATATTTTAGTTTAAGTGTTTGTTTACTCGTAGTTATACATTATTAATTATGTATGCATCATATTTTGGTTATGTTAAAGCTAGCCATTTCAGATGTCAACTCCTTACTAAAAATTATAAATTTTTGTCCACAACAAACATTTATAACTGTCTATATTTATAAATTACATAGAAATTATGTTTGTGTATATATCTATTTTTAGCTGCTATTAGTAGATAAAATTAATATAAATTTATTATTTGAAACTAAATGAGAATTACATGTATTTTTTTTTAACAATCAATTTTGTTAACTTTCTATCTAATAATATTTAAAAATTTATTAAATTATTGTATTAATATTTTCTCAATTTAAGGATAAACTCCAGCATTTTTTTTTTTTTTGGGGGGAGGAGGGTGGAGTTGCACTATGGTATTTCAAGAGTTTGAGAAGGTAAGAGTTTAAAAATAAATACACACTTATAATAAAAGTGTGTAGTTTTTATAGTTTTTGTTGCAAGATAGTAGTTTTCTTATTGATATGAAAGGAAAAACAAATTTTACAGTTCCCCTTATATTAATCTCTGATTGCTTAATGATAATTCAATATAATGTCAAGGCTTTTCTATTGTATCAACATAACTTGTATATTTTTTCATAGATTATGACTACAATACTTGTCCAATTATAAAGTTATTGTATATTTTGTGCTGTGTGTATATATATATATATAATACAAATAAAATGTCCATTAGTTATAAACTATTGTAATAACAATAAAAATAATAAATATAACTGATAATTAACTATTATATATAGTCTTTCAATTCTCAGAAATAATTTCGGTTAATTCTTCAGACTAAAAGACTATATATAATAGTTAATTACCATTATATTTATTATTTTTGTTATTATATATTTATTTAATTTAATTATTTTATTGTAATTTAGCTCAACGTTTTAAAAAAATAAATATGTTTTTTAAATTTTATTTTATAATATATATATATTATTAACACTACTTTAAATGCAAAAAATCTCATCAAAATATAAACATTAAAAGCATAAAGCTAAACTAGTCAATAAATAATCAAAATTATCCCCAAATTCACATCTCAATCAGAGTAGCCAAGAAAATAAACTCTAAAACACTACTAATGGTTTCACTGCTACAAGCAGACTTCTCAAATGTAAAGAACTACAAAATAACAATATATTTAAACTAAACTTTACCCACAATTCCCTTTCCCATATACTCTTAATATTAAAAGAACTTTGCTTCAGAATCATAAATTTTTAATAATAAAGATTATTTAATTCTTTTCTAATAATACTTGTTAGTCTTATTTTTAAATGTAGCAAACTTTAATAATTGCTTTGTTTCTCTATAACTCAATTTTAGTCTTTGTAAATTGGCTTTAGATATAACTTTTACTGTCTCCTATTATTAATAGTTATGTTTTAAAATACTTATGTGATTTGAAAATAACAGTCAATCATTTATTTAAAAAAAAGATCGGATATATCATTTTTCTTAATCTTTTCTCTATATGTAAGCTTGTTTATTTATTTTTCTCAAGTATTAAAAAGACAAATATAGTGACATGTAATACTGTGAGGGCCATAATTTTTTTATGAAGTAACATCATTATTATTAATGAGTATTCCACATTTAATGACCTTTTTTTTTTCAATTTACTTTGCATTTATTTTTATGACATATTTACATTCTCAAATTTCTTTTTATGTTGAGGACAGATTAATTCTGTAGCAGCCAGGAGCAGTCTTTGATAAATTCCCCTTTACAAAAATTTCCAATTTTCTGCTTTTTTATAAAATAACTTGCTTTCACATAATTTTCTGACTTGTTTGCATTTTTAATAAAGTTATGTCAGCTGCTTGATGCTTTTCTTTTAAGTTTTTTATTTTAATATTTCTTTTTTCCCTTATTAATTTTGTTATAATCAGAATGTTTTGATAAATAGTGCCTCTTAATAATGTATTCTTTATTAACTGAAATACTTTTCAGTCATATCAGCCACATCATTTTACTATTTCTATAAAAAAAAAATGTGTTGATCCATTTCTTTCGAAATGGGTGATTTTCTGACAATTTTTATTATCGTACTCAATGTAGTCATTGTAATAAAAAAAAATTAAATACAAAATAATAATAAAATTAAAACAAAATTCAAGTTTTATTTTTTCTAGTTATAAGTTCATCTGTGAAAATCATTATAAAAATGAACAAAAATGCTCTCAGCTTTATAAATTAAATCTGTAATCAGGTTGACCACAATGTAGATAATGTGTTGGAATATGGCACATCTGATAGAATGAAATAGAAAGGTTGGAGAGAGTCAAAGATGTAGTTGAGAAAATAAATATTTTATTTTACTTAACTTTTAATTCAATATTTGCAATATATGTGTGTTTAAATAGAAATTTTTTTTACAAATCTATTTTGTATATATTTTTGAAAATGTCCAGGAGGTTGGAATAAGAACTTTTGAGGACCAGAGTTAGCATACAAACCAGAAGTTCCCCATCCATGTTCTAGGTGATTTTTCATTCTCATTTTATTCTCCAAAATATCCATCTACTGACCAATATTGAAGGTTAACTGACTGTGCTTGGTCTATCTATTTAAGAAAAAAAAAGTAAGCCTCATTAGAACCTGCAAAAATTTCAAGTTTACCTGAACCAAACTTGAATCCATGTCATAAGACTGGGATAGCCAAACTTTTAGATGTTGGGAGTTACTTTTTTGGTTAAAGTGTACCTGAGCATGGCTACATTTTTTCAGGGCTTTGAATTGGAAACCAGTAAAAGAACCATTATTTTGTCAAAACAAAAACTTGAATGGAAAAAAATACAGATTGGTGTTTTTTTTAAGTGCTTTTTAGGTACTCACAAATATTGGTGACTTTTTAGAAGATATTTATGAACCGATGATTTTTTTTCTATAAGATACAAACTGTCAAAGATATTTTACATATGACTTCTATTAAATTACCTCTGTTCCATCTAATATTTCAAGTTGTTTGTCACTTTATAAAATATTTATTAAATTGCAATTTTTAAGTTACTATATGAAGTGTTTTAAAAGGTTTACAACTTCTTTGTTTTAAAATCAGTTTATTAAAATCTTTGTTTCTTCAGGACAAGTTATTTTCATTTCTTGTTGGGAAAACAGCAATTAAATATTTCTAAGAATTTTAGCTTTAGTGTTACACAAAAATAATTTAATTATTTTCAGTTTCTTCCAACCTGGGTTTATTTTTGAGATTGACAATATCAACATGTGTTATTTTAAATTTAGCTATTTTTAAACAAAAATAATTTTGAATTTTTACCTTATTTATTTTTTATTATTTTTTATATTCAAATCAGCTCTGAATTTATCACTATAATTTGTCAATGTTCATGTCAGCTTCACAGTTAACTTCCAGAGAACTTGCGTTTGACTGGTCAGTGTCTTGGCCACCCCTATCATAAGACCATGAAAATATACTGTTGTTAATTGCTTCTCAATCATTATCTTTTGTTTTATTTTTAGGTACATCATGGCTAATTGATGGAAATGATACTGAATATCAAAGTAAGTTACTTTTTTTTTGTTGCAAACTTAGATATTACTATAGCATAAATTACACAATTCTTTTAGAAAAACAATTGTGTTATTTCTGTAACTTTGTGAATAATTTTGTGCCCCCCCCCTCCATTAACAAAAATAAATATATTTACAAATCCATTTATTTATTATTTTTACAAAAAAAAAGGAAATAAAAAAATTTAAAAAAAAAAGGATACAGTAGTTATAAATACAGTATTTATCTATTTTTGTTTTCTGATTTTTGGAGTTTGCCAAATTATAAATAATGTAATAATATACTTTTTAATTCTCTATAAAGCAGCAACAAACACAGTGATGGAAATTAAAATGTTAGTTGTAATATATCATATTGTTTATGTAATAGACAAAAATAAATAAAAAATTATTCTACTTGTTATTTTTCTTCACTAAACCCTATTTTTAAAAATTGTTTCAAACTTTATATCAGCTATTTCAGTTTTTATTTCAGTTGTTAAAGAAAAAAAAATAATACTGATCAAAAGATTGAATAGAAGCAAGATATTTTTCCCAGTTGTTGTTTTTTTAATTTATAAATATTAACTATATTGTTGGTTTTTTAATTTTATTTTAAAATGTATATATATTAATTTATTTATTGTATAGTTTTATTTTATTTTAATATGTTTATTTTCAAGAATAATTTTAAAATTTCATTAAGGAATTCTAGCTAAAATAATAAAGACTAATAGAATAAAAATTTAACACCCTCTTCCCCCACACGAACCTCTACATATAGTTAATTATAAATGAATATATCCCACAGAATGCTAAATTATAGCATTTGAAAATTATATTTAAGTTATTTTAGTAAGACTGGTTATAGAAATTAATTAGTTTAAGGATAGTTCATATATTCAAACACTTATGAGAATAAAGAATTTATACCTAACAAAATACAATTGTTATACAAAGGTAATACAACTGTATTTTAAATTAAATAAAAAATAGACATTCTTTTTTATTGTTTTTAAACAACTTAAATATTGTTATTGTCTCATGTAAATTTAGTATTATTGATGAACTTAACCTGTGTAGATAATTTGATTAGGAAAAATCATTGCCCTTCACTAACATCATTTTATATCATCCTAATCCTCAAATTACTATATATTGTAGCTAAGTGATTTTCCACTTGCTCCCATTGCTTGTATTAGCTTAACCATTTTTATATAGTTGCCTAATTTTAAAAAAAGAAAAAAATAGTTAATTAATGAATAGAGTATAAAATAGCTGATAATGTTGTTATATGTAGCCAGTTAATATAATTATATGTGCAAAGTAAGCCACATATTTGTAAATGTATTAGAGATATAATGTGGCATTTCTCTCAAAATAAATGTAAGTTATTATTTAAATTAATAATTGATAATGTTATTAATTGTGCCATAAGATATCATTTGTTTTACTTTTTTTAGTTTGTAGCATAATAATTGAGCTTATAATAAACAGAGTAAGCAATGTGAAATTGATTTAAAGTTAATCTTTAAAGTTTTCTTAAAACATTCAGATAATTAAATTTTTAGTGCTTAAAATATTAGTTATTTTCTGGATGCCATGTACATGAAATCTTTTATTGAACTAACAGTTTGGTGTGCTATAGACCATCTTGTTATCAACATCTGTTTCTTTATCTATAAACTTACTCAGTATATGTAAAAAAAATATTGATTAATTCGTTGCTTGGAAGATCATGTGAACTTAAAGGACCAGATAGCAGACAGGACTTCAAACTAGAAACTTTTTAATTCTTGAATCTATCAATTACCATACTAAACCACATATATTCCCAGTCTATATAAAATGACTTTAAATTATAACAAATGCAGTAAAAGTAATATAATTAGTTTAAGTAGCAATAGATTAATGACATCCTTTGAATTTTGAATAAAATCTTAATTGTAGTATTATGTTTAATGTATATTTATAAATAAATTGTAGACATGAAATATATATTCATGTAATGCTTTTAGACTTAGTAATTCACTCTATTTTTGTTCAATCTATAGACTAAATGGTTTTGCTATATTCTCATTTCCAGATTAGTTTGTCTCTTCAAGAATAGCCAATATTCATAAATTAGTCTTACAATGTGAGTGTAGCACTACCATATAGTATCCATTCATTACTTAAGATTACAATAATATGATGGGGGGAAAATTAGCAATAGTCCACTACAAATAAAAGGCCTTTTTAACAATCCTTCATAGATAAACATTAAATAGAATAAATTACTGAACCTAAAAGCAAGTGCTGAATGTAAGCAGAGAAAGTCATATGATGTATTATTGATCATTGTATTAGTATTATTAACAGAAATTTATAAATGAATGTGAGTATAAAAACAAAAACAAAAGGAAAGCAGAGATAAGTTTTGTATTAATTACGCAAACCAATCTTTAAACATATATATATATCAAAGTACATCTCATGCTGGTGTTTTAATCTGTTTGCTTGATATTTTATGATGCTGTCTTTTAAGTTCTTTTTATTTTTTAAGACTTTAACACATTGCCTAATGTACCATTCTCAATTTTATTTTATTCTTAGCCATATTTTCCCAATGAAAAAAATTGATATTACAGTTTTTTTGAATCTTATAATCTTTATAATATTAATGGAATATTTTTCCTACATAAATCTTACTTTCATTTTAAAATACCTTTTAGGAAATGTGTTAGCATTCATTTGCATCACATGTGCAATCTAATTTAGTGTAATATTACATTAGCAGACTTTATAATATTAAAAACAAAAAAAAATATTTGTGATTTTTATTATCATATTTTTAGAATCTTAATGGAATATCCTTAAATAAAAATTTTCTTAAGTTTTTTTATTATATTAATAGGAATTTCAGGCCTTTCATACAATAAATTAGGTAAAACAAATTGCAATAGTTATCTCACTATGATGAAATACTCTACTTTACATCATTTTGATAGAGCAGAAATACATGGGAATCTGCATTTCACATTAAATTCAGTTATCTTTCTACAAAAAGCTACAAAGATAAATTGATTCACATACATGAATTAATAATCCCATATAGACTAAAAGTAACTTTTTTTTCTTCTATCATTGTTTGACAAAGAATTGAATTTTTTTAATTAATTACTAAACCAAAGTATTTAGTATAGTATTCCAAAGAAATATAGCATTTTACAGATCATGTTTTGAATTTGAAAATATAATGCAATGAAATTTTACATTACATTTGATGTTTGGAATATAGAAGCAGAATGTGTTATAATACTATGACTGTCTATACAAAAATGATTTAATATATGGAATGCAGCCAGTCTGGTTACTGGAAATTAAGGAAATTCCGCCATTCAGATATTTTCTGAAAAGTTTTGAAAAAAATATTATTTTTCTCAAAAAATACAGTGTAATTCAGTTATCAAATACATTAATATCTGAAGATGTATTAGTATTATCTTCCAAACTTAAAATTTTAAAACAAACTGTTGGTCAATTACATGAATAACTTGAACAGTCCAGCAAGGAAGTAATTCTACTCAGTTTCAAGAGAGATGAATAAAAGTGCATCAAAGTATGAAGAAATGTTTTTAGGATTTGCTATTCAAAAGGTCAAAGGATATCTATAAGCATGCTTACAATTCAGTCAACTAAGAAAAAAAGCTGAAAATTGCAATCAAAATATTTGAATGACCCTTAATTTTTTATTATATTTTCAACACAGTTTGAAAAATATAATATTGTCTTCTTGAAATAAATATAACAAAATAGAAATATGCATATATCAAAAACATTTTTTTTCTTTAAATCAATCCTCTCTAATTTAACATTCTCTTCATCAAGTATTAACATAATTATTAACATATTGTATTATTATTAATCACTCTATGTGATTTTGTGCAGTAGTAGAGTGGCAGATTTTGGAGTTAAATGCTCATGGATTGTGGCCCAGCTCTGTCATTTCCATGCTTGAACTTGTTATGACCTTCTGAGCAAAAAATAATTTTTATTATTATTATTGTTAACTGATAATATGCTTCTTCAAAATTATTATTGATTAAAAATGATTGCAAGATAGTAAATTACCAAAGTTTGTGTGCATTAAATAAAAAATATATATATTTATGCACCTGAAAAGGAAAATTTTAAATTTATATGATTTACATTTGCTTATTTATAAAAATGAGACTTAAACATTCAATATAAGAGCAATACAGAGATTGAAGATTATAAAGTGAACTATGGAATGATGTATGGTAGGATTAACATGGAGGATCAAAAGTAAAACATATTGATAACATGTATCACTTACATGATTTAAAGGATTAAAAATCAGATACAGAGATGCTATGTAAAACATAATATCAAATATATTGGTGAAAGAACTAATATATATCACTTAGAAGATTTAAAGGATTAGAAGACTAAAAATAGACCTGAGATAAACATATTATGTAAAAGATAATAACAAGGGGTCAACTAAAATTTTAAACTGAATTCCAGAAGTTTTAGACCTTGAAAAAAACTGCCTGTGATACAAATAGATGAAATAAGGAGTAATTTAAAAAAGAGTAACTACGAATTATAGAAATTGATTAAACATGGAGAAACCATCTTCCTATAATGGATTGATAGTAGTTGAAACTGTTGAAAGAATGGTAAATATATGTATATAGCACAAACATTTATTTATAAGTTGTAATAAATAATAATATTTTCAATACATGGAAGTTCATTTTTTAGCATATTATTAAAGAAATATTAAATTCTGACTTTATTAACAAAGTCAAAACATTTTTACAATATGAAAACAAAGTTCATGATTCCAGAATATTTAACAAGAAAAAAATTGATTGCAAATCATTATTGTAACTAAAACTATTATGTTTCATATTTAATAATTCTGCATATTGTATTACCTTTTAATTGCCTAATATTTCCTTTTTCCACAATAGAAGAATGATTAATTTTATGAGTTCTTTATTTGAAAGTGCTTAATGTAACAACATAAAAACAAAACATTGTTAAAAACTTTTCTAAGGTTCTTTTAAAAAAGAACCAGTGGAGAAAAATGCATTTCTCACCAGGCTAGACAATTTCTAAGTAATAAGGTTTAAGTTTTTTTTTTTTGGTTTGTTTTACTATTTAACTTAGAATAACCAATGCCCACTTACTGATCAGTAAAGAGATGCATAATTAAGTTAACTATAAACTTATTTTATGTAATCTAAAAAATTTTTCAGTTTCACAGACATAAATTTAAATTCCAAGTTATGACTATGGCACAGATATACTAACCCCTATGCTATATTGTAATGTTATCAATTTTTTATTTCATAATAGTTAAAGACAACAACTAAGATTTTTATGATGATGATAATAATGATATCAATAGAAATATTAGTATATTAATTTTTTTTTTTTCTAATTTTGTTTTAGCTCAAGAATGTTCCACAAGCGTATTTTCTGGAATCAAAAGTGCTATGCTCTGTCCTCAAGGTTTTACTTGCAAAATAGAAGATCATGGAAATCCATCAAATAATATTCCAAATATAGGAATTTGTATTGCTCATAACATTCAACCACAAAGTAAGAAATATAATCCTTTTATGTTCATTTTAATATTATTTTGATGCTTTTCATTTTCATTATTTTATAATTATACAAATATTATGCTATTTGATATTAAGAACTATTGTTTAAAATTATTATTTAAAAAAATTGCACATATATCAGTAAATAAATAATACAAAAACTGTCAGATAATGAAAATTATTCTTCCCATATAAAGTGTGTGATAAACAGAATAGCTAAAATTCAAAAAACAGTCACAAAAAACTATTTGCCAAGTGCTTTCGGTATACAGAATTAATATGTCGCCATGACTCTTTATGACATTCTAATAAAGGTTACTTTTGAGAAAAAGAATAATTTACATATATCAGTAGTTAATTCTTAAAAAAAAAACAAAAAACTACTGATTATGTATAAAAAATAATTTGTTTTTGGTTACGTTAAAAAAAATTTCCTTCTTATCTAAAAGCAAAAATTAATCTTTTGTAGAAATTCCATCATTAAACGATTTAACAACAACAACAAAAAAACCTCTTCAAAATGTTTCACTTACGCTTGCTTTGATTAAAAAAAAAAGTATCAAAATTGAAGACAGTTTTTGTTTTGATAGAAAACTTAGCTTTTCAAATTATTTTTTACATTTGTTTACTGGTAAAATGAATAATATATATATGCGTAATAAAATCTTAGAAAAACAAATTTGAAATAAAATGTAATAGCATATCTAAATTATTAGAAAATAATATATCAGCATTTAAAAAATTATTTCATTCTACTTTGAAAAAATAATGGAGTATAAACCATATATATTTATTTGACCAATAAGAGACAATGTTTTTTATTGTAAGAATTAATTGTAAACTAAGATGAATTAAGTATGTTGAACATACACATTGTATATTTATTATTGTAAGATTAGAGTTACAATGGTGATTTCTACTTTTAGTTATAGCAAACTAGTAGTATTATTTACCCAAGAGTTACTAAATAAGGTAAGATAGTGATGAATTTTAATTGTAAAATAATGAGATTTAATACCTTGATGTGGTACTTAATTTGGTATATAACATTCTTTTTTGTCAGCAATTATCTCAACTAAGATTACTATAAAATAGAATTGTTGAACTAGTATTAGAAATATATATATATCTGAATAAGTAAATTATCTTGAATTCAAAACTTGGAACTTTCAATTCTTTAATCAGAATAGCTTAATATCAAATAAAGGTAAGAAACTGGTTATTGTTATGTAGTATTTATTGATTTACTCAACGCTTTCTTATTTCTCTAATTATTGAAAACACAAAACATTTATATCTAATGCAGATAAATAAGGTAATGTGTCATGTAATATATTTTTATCTTATTGGTCTACTGAAAAAAAATGTAGAAGATG
This sequence comes from Epiperipatus broadwayi, assembly GCA_028023455.1. Taxonomy (NCBI): domain Eukaryota; kingdom Metazoa; phylum Onychophora; class Udeonychophora; order Euonychophora; family Peripatidae; genus Epiperipatus; species Epiperipatus broadwayi. The sequence goes on along the minus strand of JAQFVV010000053.1, from coordinate 552,800 downwards.
ATTCAAAGATTGAACAATTTAGTTATATTGTTAACTATGATTAAGTACTCACAGATCATAATTTTATTATTAAGTAAACTAGTATTGGCTTCATGAGTTTTATATGTCAGCTAAAATATTGACAATGTTAATCATAATGATAAACAGAATATGAAAAGCTAAACAGGAAGAAAGGCATTATCAGACAGTTACTTATACAAATACTTACAATATTAAAGAATAATATTGGTAGTTATGATATTAGTTAATAATATCACTTTTTCTGTAGTAAATTAAAAAAGTAGATAATTTTATATTATTTATGGTAAAAATGATTGAAATTAAAAATAGTTTTAAGAATTGCTAGTATTTTTTTTTAAAAAGTTATAGTTAAAGGATTTTTGTGTGAATGCAATATTGAATATTTTATCATAAGAGGAGTTTCTTACCTCTCTTTTCATATACTAGTTATGTCAACATGTTATCACAAGTAAGAATAATTTCAACATTTATAAAAATGCTGTGCAAATTATATGGCAGCCATTGAAATTTCAAAAGATTAATACAATGATTTTACCTTTTAATGAAAATTCTTTGTTTCACTCAGTTTGCTGAGTGGATGAGATGATCTGGTGGTTGGGAGGGGCCCCAGAAGCCTAAATCCTAGTTCTGTTAAATATGAAGCTCGGATGAGGGTGCTATGGGGATTGTTTCTGACGTTGATTTTCTCATTCATAGAAAAGAAATAACGTTATTTTTTAACGGTTTTTAGCGTTATTCTTATAAATAATTTCATCCATGTGTTATCGCAAAGTAAGCTGCAGTTTGCCCTAATGGTTTTAATTACAAGTGATCCGCCTTATTTATTACTATTATTTCCAATGTGATTATTGATAGGGTTGGCCTTTTGCTATTCATGTGGCTTTTCGTGATGGATTAGAATGGTTTTCAGCAGAGACATTTCAAAGCTTAGATTTTTTCCTAATTTTCCATAAATCTTCCAAAGTATACTGAATTGCTCTCTTCTGGGGATATTCAAAGGCATTCTGGAGAACAGAACAATAGATTGAATTAGCCTGTATTTTCTCAAGTGTTTTCCTATTCCTCAACTTATCTGCTGCAAATTGGATTTTTCAATATTGTACTCCTAAAATGCTATTCATATTTGAACTCTACACTTTACAAATAATTCCTAATTGTAACCTAGGTTTACTTTTAATAATTAATCATCTCATGGACTAATGCTATGAGTTGTCACAGGTTGATCAATTTTTGGAAACACTATGAATAAAAATGCAGTGTATCATCTTAGATCTCCATATTTTACTATGTAAATCAATGCTTACCTTGTAAAACATTTTATACCAATAAAGTTTAATCCTATTTTGAAAAAAGATTGTTGATTATTACTTTTAATTTCTTTATATTATCATTGAAAATTAAGATTATTATTGTTGTTTGATAATGTTTAAATTCTACTTTATTTAATTATTAGTAAAAGATCAAACCAAATTTTTAAATGTTTTTTTAATTCCGAAACTGTTCTCATTGTTATTAATTTATTTAGATTTTTATCTATTTTTTTTTTCAAAATTCTTGTCATTCTTACTATTGTTAACTTCAGCTTACTAAGGATTAGACATTCTTTAGTATTTTAACTCTGGATTTGCATGATTAGCTGACTTACAGAACTTTTGTTTTAAAAGTATAATAATGAATTAAAGTTTTTACATTAAAAAAAAAAAGAAAAAATAAATAGCAGTGCATTTCAGTAATATCAGTTATAATAGTGATAGTTTAAAGTTCACAATAAGGATGTGATTTGAAGTGAAAATATATTTCATTCATGAATTGAGAATAATAATTAGAATATATATATATAGGGCAAAAAAATCTTAATAGCATGTAGACAAATACAATTTTTTGAAATGAGACAAGAAATGTAAATAGCAAATGTTGCATGAACTAAAATTATAGCAGCTTTTCTTTTCAATTAATAGTGATATTTTTACTTGCTAATTGTATATATCATAATTTCGATTGAATTATCTTGTGATATAATGGTTAACACAATTGTTTGCCATGTGCATGTTTTGAGGTTTGAGTCCACAGCAGATGAAGTTTGTAAATGTTTTCAGCTTACAAGAACGTTTATATTTTTTTTCAAGAGGTTAACTACTAACCAACTTATTAATAATTCATTTATTAATTGATAAATAGACATTTAAATTAATCTGAGTTTATCAGATCAGTTTCAGTTAAATGACTGTAAAATAAAATAAATCTAATTATGATGAAATGAAGACTTTGGTGCTCATATTGGTGTGGTACAGGTAAACCCATGGTTTACCTATACCATAAAATTGATAAATATAAATTGTATAGTTCATCCTAAGATCAATTATGAATTTTAAAATCGTGGCATTCATTTTTATTTTAATTCTGGGATTGAAATTTGGGAAGTATCTCAATTGTGATTAAGATCTACTTTTTATAAAAATTGTGACAGAATCATAAAAGGTAAATTATTTTATATTGTGATAAACTATGCAAACTTTTTTTTTTTTTTAAGCATCATAGCATTGACCGGGACGTGAACCCGCAACCCGGGCAACTGCCTGCAAGTGCAAGGCAGTTGCGCTGACCTCTCGACCACCAATGCAAGACGAACTATGCAAACTTCACTTTAATGAGTCCAATCTTAAATTTCAATGAACAAACTAATTTCAACTAATCAAAAAATATGTTCTGTATATATATATAAATAGGGAGCAGATAATCAAATCATTAATTTGTTTAAAAAATGCTAGTGTAAAGTTTAGTCATATTTACTCTTTTCGTATTGGATTGTAATATTGTCTATTCAAATATTTCTTATTTGAATTTCATTTTTAAAATGAAAAATTTTAGTTGAGTCATTGTAAAAGAATGAAAATATATCTTAAAATTCAAAATTAAACTTATTATTATCAAAATTACACAAAAAATTATTTATTGGTATTTATAAAAGCAATTCTTGTTGCAAGTAAAAATAACCTTAGCTTTAATATAATTACATTTTTAAGACTCATCTTCTTGAAAACAAATACTTTCAAATAAAATCTAATTGTAATTATGCAATTTTTTTGATTTGAAATAAATATTTTATAAATGCATTGCATAAATACTGTTACATATGTTCATAAATTAGAATTTTTCTTTAAAAAAAACAACTAAACAAAGTGCTTTGGAATGCCTAGAGTCAAATAATCTACCAATCATTAATGCTGTCAGTTTCTTTGTATTATGATATAACCAATTAGAGCATTGTTGGCTTGTTTTCAGATGCAAATATATATATTTGCATGACATTTGTACAATACTAACATCTTCAGATTTTTTTAAAACTAATAGTTTTAGTTATGATTTCTATACTGCATACTGGTAAACTAACATTATAGATACTGCAAAATAGCAAAAAAAAAAAAAGCTAAAGCAATAGCAGCAGCATCATAATGGCCCAAATGCCTAAAAATTTCCAAAAAAGGCACTGACTTTACTCAAATACTATAAATTATCATTTATTATTGTTATGGTTAGCTTATTATTTTATACAAAGTAACATAAAATTACTGTATGCATTATTATTTTGACAAAGGAAAAAAATAGCTGAATAATTTATTGTTTGGGAGTTCAGCCAAAATCACCAAAAATGACAGAACTGGGCCATGATCTATGAACTCAGAGCACCACTACATCAAACAGCACAGGGAATTTTGTTTATTACAAAAATATTTGTAAATATAATAAATTACAAATTACAACATCTATGTAAAATGGTACTTTTGTTTCGTTCACTTTTTACACCCATTCCCTGACTTTGAAAACAGGCATAACTTTAAAATTTTAATTAGCTGAGAATTTTTTCTACAAATTTAGGATTTTTTTAGGAACATGACTTAAAGCCAATCTATATAGTCAGTCTTCCAATTATTTTAATTGATAAACAGATTTCTAACTTTTATAAGCAAGAGAACAAAATAAAAAAGGAAAATCATAAAACTATTACCAAACAGTAAGCAGATGGCTGTCATCTTTTTCACAGTTTTCTAGTAGTAAAAAAGACAGCTTTGTTTTCAATGGGCTATTTAATATTGTTTTATACAAAAAAAATAGCAATAAACTTGAATAAAATGTCACTATTAAAAATAATATTAAAATATATTCTAATTTGCATATGGTACTTTGATAATTATGCAAGAATAAATATATTATTTATAAATATATAATGTGTTTATTTCCTTTATTAGAGCATTTTTGAATTATAAAAATGAAGATATCAACCTTATAATCGCATGAAGGCAAAATCTTTATATAAGCAATAGTTTATTTGTCCCTATCTCAAAGCCTACCAATCTGTTCCCAATTTTATTACTCATTGTTTATATTTTACAGCCATATGACAGTACACTCTATACTTTGCATTTAATCAATCTCTTCAAAGGTCCACAAAATATTTTTCTTTCTCTTAAAAAAAAGTTATTAAAAGAGAGATTATATTTCAATTTTTGTATAGTTTATTACTAATATAATAATTATTAATGCCATATTTCAACAGGCTGATATATTAATTTCATCAATGTTGGCAAAGATAAACATAAACATCAAAAGTTTCAAGAATAATTGAATTCATGATTTTCAGATAGAAGGCTATTTACTCATAGTGGGAAGGAGAGTGATTTTCTTCTCTTAAACACATATCATATCATATTTAGAATGCTTTTAATTGATAGCCTGGGGGAGTTATTTAATTTTCTTTGTTAACATATACATAAAGCTATGTTTAATTTATTTTTCTACGATAAAATTAAAAGCTATGTTTAATTTAAAGTTTACATATATAAAACTTATACCAAATGTTTAAATGATAAAAATGTGCCATGTGGTTGGGAAAATGCTATGACACTTAAAAAAAAAAAAAAAATGATACTTAAGAAAGTGATAATGAAGTTATTAGAAATTACGGATATATCAGTCTTTTAGTAATTCTACACAAAACCTTTATTAAGATAATTACAACACAACTACAATGAGTTTTGGATTCTAATCAAACAAAAAAACAAACTGGATTTAAAAGTGGTTTTAGAAAAGTATATATCATCCAAGTGCTAAGAGAAATTATAGAAAGAATTAATGAATATGATATATCATTACACCTTAGATTAATAGATTGTGAAAAGCCATTTGATTTGATAAACATTTTCATGGTATTAAAGCTTTAGATTATAAAGATCTGGATTGTTTAGCAAAATGCAACAGCAGTGATTAGATTGCATGGTGATATGAATAAGATTAAAACTGAGAAAAATGTAAAAGGGCGATTCCATATCTCCAAAACTTTTTATAGTAGTTTTTACAAGAAGTAAAAGAAGCTAAGAGAGTAAAAATAAATGGAGATTATTTAAATTATCTTGATTTTGCAGATGATGTGGTTGTTTTTTAAAATAATCAGAGCTTCATAAAATGTTGAAAAAGTTGTCAGATAAAGTTTCAAAGCAGGATTAAAGATAAATACTAAAAAGGCTAAATTAATATTCAATAGATTTTTTCAGGAAAAAAGATAATGATTGAGAAACATGAATCAAAAGAAATTAAGAACTTTGTCAAATTATTAACATAGATATTAAATTCATCATAGAATTAAACTTGGATGGAATGCTTTTGGTAGAAATAACTTGAAAGGAAATATATGTATGTGTTGGAAAAAGGAAGTTTTTTAATATATGTTTTATCAGTTCTTATTTATAGATCTAAGACTTAGACACTCAATAATAGAACTATATGAAGACTTTACACTATTCAGTGAAATATGAAAAGATATCTGTTAGAAGAAAAGCTTGAAAATAAAATACATGATTGAGAGAACAAACATGTATCACTGTCATCCTTGGAAAAATTAAGATATTGAAATGGACTTGGGCTGGACAGATTGCTAGAAGAGATAATAATAGATGGAGAGTTAAAGTTTTAAATTGGATCCCAAAAGATTGTAATAGATCTAGAAAAAGGCCATGTATAAGCTGGTGAATAAAATGAGAAAGTTTGCTATTGTAAAGAGAAGCTGTGGATAGAAGAAACTTGATTAAATTTGGGTAGATCTTCATCAGCATTAGATCAATAATTGTTGAAAATGATGGTGATAATATTAAATTGTACATAAATTTGAATATACATATATGAATTATAAAAACATTTCTATTAGTAAAAAACTAGCTCATAATCACTCATATGAATATATATACACTACGGGGAGGAAATATTTAAACAGCTTTGAGTATTTGAAAGAACGTGGATTAAAAAATGTAAGTTACTTAGTAATTTATATTTTCTATTGGCATGTAAAAATCACAGCGTTATACCCACTTGTTGTAAAATTATGTTTCATAAGAAAAATTATAATATTAGTAAAAATCTAAGGAAAACAAGCAATATTAATTCTTTTATTAAAGAAACTCAGAAAAAACAAGACAAAATTGACCAAGTATTGCTGGATTTACATTTATTTCTTAGTAATAAAATACATCTTTTACTGTGGACTAGTTTTGATTGTATTGTGAATTTTAGATCCATTAAAGATTCGGAATTTGTAACAGCAAAGCAAAAGAAAAAATTACAAATGCTAATTAGAACATAGTCACTAATCATTACATATCCAAATCAAAAAACCATTTATAATTTATCTAAGAAAGCCCTCTCTACAGATGAAGTTTCAGTTTTACAAAAAGGTTTTAATTTTGCATTAATGCCTTACCGGATACTTTTTGAGAAAATTGTTTGTAATATTGAATCAGCTCTCAATAAAATAGATTCTTCATCAGCTAATTTGGCTAGAGCTAAGATTTGCAATATGTGTAACGATCAAGCTGACCAATATTCGGGACTATCAGATTGGCGACATACCTAACCTTTGCCATATGAACTGTAAGATGTAAGGTGCTATTGAGAAAGGAGTCAATCATTTGTTTGAAGACCTTGTTGTTAAATACCTCCTTAAAGCAAGGGAAATGGACAAGAGAACCTGCATTCCTTCATTGGCTGATCAAACATGGGGCCATTTGAGGATATAGATTGGCCTTTGACACCTAGGTCCATTGTTTGGTTTTCTTAAACGATAGTGACTGATTTGTTTGCTCCATTACTATATATTATATTTTACTACGTATTATATTTTATGATATTTTGATCTGTGACTCACTGGTTTTTGTATCCATATTACATAAGTATATTTATGCAATTCCATTATTGTATTGTAATTTTCCTTTTATGAATTTTCTAGTATTACATTTGTTAGACACCTGAACATGTTGTTATTTGATGGCCTTATTATTTATCAGGCCTACCTAATTCCTTTTTTTATTATGACAATCATCCTTTGTTTGATCCTAATATGAATTGTTATATGACTATTCTTGGCTTAGATGAATTCTATAACTCTTTTCATGTAGAAGCCTACCTGTCCATTTGATTTACCATATAATATCTATACTCATCCTGTTTATGTTAATTATTCAATGACGGAAACTATGTACTTAGTTTGATTTATTGTCTACATTCTCTTGATGATAATTTTATCAACCTGTGTATTCTTGAATTTCATTAATGTGATCCTTGTAACTCATGGGATATTACATATATGCTCCCAGTTGAATTTTGCAATTTACTATTTTCCTTCTATTATGCTTCTTCTGGAAATAAAGTTTACTTTGAAATGAAAAGCTAAGCTTCCTAAAAATAATATTTCAAAGAAAGAAAGACAAATATTAAATAATATAAAATCAGACAAATCAATTGTTGCACTTCCAGCTGATAAAGGTAATGCTACTGTTGTTATGGATCATGACATGTACCGTAATAAAATTTTAGATTTGCTTAATGATAAAACTTATAAACCATCAAAAAGAGATCATACTACTTATTTGGAAAAAAACAACAAAAGCCATTATTAATAAATCACCTATTGAAACAGAGATAAAAAATAAAATAAAATCCCTCGTGAAAAATCATGTGTCTGTTTAAAATTTTATGGACTTTCAAAAATTCATAAACCAGAAACCCCCCCCCTTCATCCAATAGTAAGTGCAATAGGATTTCCAACTCATATTTAAGCTAAATATTTATCTGACTTCATTAAACCTACAATCCCATCTATTAAATCTTTGTTGTGTGTTTGGATTTGATTGTTGTTTAGATGGCTATCATGACATTCTGATTGGCTATCGTATACGCATTTTAACAAGTGCAGTGAGATTCAGCAGGATCTCAAGTTATTTCAATTTTCAACTATCTGCACTTCGCAAATTAAAATATTATTAAATCATATATTAAAAACTCTTTTCACTTTATTTCTATTTTAAAATTTTTTAAAATTAATGCTAATGACATTCTGTCAGTTTTGATGTCATATCTTTGTTTACAAACATTCCAATTGATGAAGCTTTAAATGTAATTTCACAATGCTGCAATTTACCAAACCATATTATTGCTTTGATTAAACATTGTCTCTTGAACACATATTTTCTATACAATGGACAGCATTACAGACAAGTTTTTGGTACTCCTATGGGCTCACCTATCTCAGGAGTAATAGCTGATTTATTTATGGAAAATATAGAAACTCGTGCTTTAGAATCATCATCTTTAAAATCTCTCATTTGGCTCAGATACATAGATGATACTTTGTCATATGGCAACATGGAAAAAATAAATTAGATGATTTTTTCTCACATTTAAATAATATGCATCCTCGTATTAAATTTACAATGGAGACAGAGTCTGATGGAAAACTCCCTTTCCTTGATGTTCTAGCCATCAGGACACCAAATAGTTTATCGTTTACAATTTACAGAAAGAATACACACATGGACAGATATTTACATTCTCATCATCATCCAACTCAGATAGTTTCTGTAGCCAAAACTCTTTTATATAGAGCAACCTTTCAGATAAGTCATATCTGAAAGAATAAATAAATCATATTAATAAGGTTTTATTAGTAAATAGTTATAATTATAAATTTATTTAAAAAGCCTTATTTCAAGCCCAAAATAGGAAGCAAAAAGATGATAAATCAGCTATAAGAAATTGTGTTCCATATACAAAAGGAATTACAGACAGTATTAAATGTATATTAAAATGCTATAATATAAATACAGCGTTTTCTACACATCAAAAGATCAGCAATATAATAACCAAGCCTAAGGATTTAATCTCTCTTGAATCTCATGTTGTTTATCAAATCTCATATAAAAATTGTAAAGCTTTTTATATAGGTATGAGTAATCATAGCATCAGTGTTATGAGAGATGAACATGCTAATGCAGTTAAACAACACTCATCAGCACTCTCACTCCATACAATTGATTCAAATCATAAAATTGATTTTTCTAGTACCAGGATCATATCCAGATGTGATAATCTCTACCAGTGTAAAATCAGAGTAGCCATTGAGATACTTAAAAGGCCAGATTGTATCGATAAGAGAGATGATACATACAAACTTCCTCCTATTTGGGAAGATTTTTTTAAAAAAACATTCTTAATTTAACATTTTTGCTATTGATGGAACTTTATCGTTTTTTTTTTTTCAAATCAGTAATTGTAGCGCCCCTACAATCGTCGTTCTACCTTTTATCACCCAGTAGATGACTTGTGTATTAATATTTAAATTTTTTAACACGGATGAACCCGCAAAATGTCTTTTATACATATATATAAATACTCATTTATTGTTTAGATATTTGAAAATTAATATCTAATAATTTCTAGATATTATTTAACAAAATCTTTAAAGTGTTTTAAAATATATTATATTTTTATAAATAAAGGAAAATATAGATTCATTTTAAAACATATAAGTAAATCCTCCCCCCCCCTACATGTGTTCTTGCAATGAGGCATGTGTGTGCGTGAATGTGTTAATACATGTATTATCTAACAGCTGTTATAAAGTAAGCAAAAGTATCAAGTGTTTTTTTTTTTACTGCTATTAATTCTTTTTTTTTGTATAAAAGACTTTACCAACACACATACAATTTGTTGTTTAGAAAAAGATAAAATTAGCATTTATAAAACATGTGTCTAGACTTTGAAAAGCAAGAAGAGAAGATTCGCTGTTCGTATTTCAAATAAACTAATTAGTAAAATGTTTATTAAAATAATAAGTTCTTAATGATTAAACAGATCATGTTTATTTTTATTCTCATGAAATTTAATTGAAGTCACAATTAAAATTCAGGAAACAATAGCAATTTTGAAAAAAGGAAATTGTAATATATTACGTGTCAGAAAATCCTTAAAAAATGCAGATTTTTGTTCACATCCTTTTCATCTTCTACATATCTTAATATATCATAATTTTTCTAGTTTACATTTAATCTGCATAAGATCATTCACATCTTTTTACTCTTATGCTATCTTTGCTAGTATCTGTTTACTTTTCAAATTTAGATAGATGGTATTACAATAAATATGAATTGAATTGTCAAACACAAATTAAATGCACCCTAGATGTTGGATTCAGATATTAACAGAAGAAAAGGATATAAAGAAATGCTTCAGTATATTATGATACATAGGTAAATCCAGATGTTAAGAAAAGTTATAGAAAAGTCTAATAAGCAAGAATACGATTTTTCATTAGGTTTGTATGTTATAAAAATGCAACTCTTATCTCAGAAGCCTGCTTTTTTCTTCTTACTTTTTTTATGGTTATAAATTGAACCAGAAATAATGTCTTTTGAAATGTACTCCAATCATTCAAGTTCTTGATATAATACCAAGGCTCATTTAATTTTAAAATATGCATTTACATAAATGTATAAAATTTAAATTAAACATAGCTTCAATGTACTGTATATGTAAATAAAATGAGTAAATCATTCTTCCCAGGCAGTGAATTAAAAGCACACTAAATATTGATCAAGAATAGAATGAAACAAAGGAGTAAATCACTCTCCCCCAGGCTGTGAATTAAAAGTATTCTAAATAAATGTTGAACAAAGAATCAAGAATAGAATGAATCCATTCATTCTATTTTTGATTCTTTGTTCAACATTTTGAGTGCTTGCCTGGGGGAGGATGATTATTTACCTAGATTATGATTATTTATATATATATTAGATTCAGTTGTTACTGGTTTTTGGTAATAATATGAATGACATATCTTGAAAAAAGCCTATTACTTTATTTGTTTTAATGTTTCTCAAGACATATCTTTTATTATGATGATATAATCTATCATTTCCAATCATCTTTCTTTTATCACTAACATATTTTTTAATGAATTAGACTGTTTCATGATATGATAAAAACATCAATTTTAACATGGTTTTTGTTACTTCAAGCTGGAATTCTTGTTGAATCTGTTCTCAAACTCATTTATTCAATTTTCTTGCTATCTATATAATTGACAAAAGTTTTCCACCAGAAATACAATTTAAAAGCATCACTACTTTTTATTCAGGTTTATTATCCAATATTCATAAGAGTAACAGAAAATATTTTAGTTTAAACAATTGTGGTTTTCATTTCTAAAGACATTTCTCTGCATATAAAAAAATTATCTAGATTTTTATTGCATTTATCAAATATAAATATATAAATATTAAAATGTTTTATGGTTTTCTGTACTGAGAATGATTTCTAATTTAACCAACAAAAAAAGTTTATATATATAAATTTACTTAATAATGGAATTAACCTTATTCATTCAGTATGCTGAGTGTTTACTATATTAAGTAGAGAGATTTGAATTAAGGATTTTCAGTCTACATTCATCCTCCACTCCATCTCAAACAACCAATACACATGACCGCACACATGTGAAAAAGATAAGTGATCCCCAATGTACATATTTCATGCAGAACCAACATATAAAAAAAATGTAATTGCGTATGTCATACATTTACACATAGTCAGATCACCATCACCATTACCTTTTAATAAGCTAAAAACAATCTCTGACAAGTCATAATGGTGGAAGTACTTACTTATTATTTTTATTAATGATTTATTTTATTGTATATATTGTTTAGAAATTTGCATATCTGAATATTTTATGTGAACATTTATACATTATTAAAAGAGCATTAGTTATAATGTATCATCGGTTGATTAGCTATGAATATGGGGTTTAAATACTGCCCTGAAAGTGCTTAGCTATAAAGGATTGTTTAATTAATTAAAGGAAGCTTCACTGGTTTATATGTAATTAACATATTTATATTTATTATTTGTAGTATATAGTTGAAAAGAATTCAGCATGGGAAAGAAAACGTATGCTAGCAGAATATTAGTGGTTAATAATGACATTAAAGTGTAGTACATCATAGAGTATAAAATTCTATAAGATGCACATACATTAGCCATTATATTGTAATACTCATTGTTCTGATTTTTTGATTATGATATAAATACTAATGTAGTTATCATGCCATTAATACACAGATTAAGAAACTCACATGGAGAAATTGACAATATATATTTATCTATACATGACAAAAATAATTAAATTGTTTATTTCTTGGAAGTTTATAAAAAGTTTAATTCTGGAAATAACTAAGCCTATTCATAGTATGGATCTTAAACTCCAGTATCTGTTTCTCTACTATTGCAGCAAACCACTTGGAGATATTTTTTATCCATATATTGATATAATCTCAATACTTTAATAAATTCCCCTCTTTTCTTCCAAAGCGTAAGCTTGTGGTTAAGACCTGTAGAGGTCCCTAATATCGCATTCTTACATGCATATTCTTGAGGTTAAGCCTTAGTAAATATTACTTATGTATAAATATAAAAAAAAACAAATGAAATATTATAAAGTGGAATCATGATTTAGGATTAATAATAGACAGCTGGTCTAAACATTAACCAAACAAAGCATTATATCTTAGCTCTACTTTAAAAATAATATCTACTTAACAAAAATAATCTATTTTATCTACTTTATTTAAATTATCATCTATGTAAGCATGATTAAACAGTGGATATCACATGGAAATTCTAACCAGATTTCTATATTACCTGCTAGTCTTCATCAAGAAATATTGAATTGTATGTAATTAACCACTTTATATATATAGGGAGTAAATCACCTGCTCTCAGGCTATGAATTAAAAAAAGCACTCTAAATGTTGAACAAAGGATCAAGAAGTAGTATGAATGCAAGTTAATAATAATCAATAAAAAAGGAAATGAATGAAGCAGTAGTTTACTGTTAAACCATAATAAGGAAAGACAGATTTTTTTTTAACTAAAAAATATGAGTAATTTTATGATGTAAATAAAACATGTAAAGATAAAATAGAAATGCAAAACATATAATTGTGGAATATGTGATTGTAGAAAAGATTTAATTGATATTTGGATATTAATAGATTTGGAGATTGGAGAAATGAGGTAAGCATTGTGTTTTAATATGGAAATGGAACAGAAAAGTATATATGATTTTGTGGATTACAACCAAATGTTTGGTTTATTTGATCATGCTAAATTATTTAATGTTCTTTAAAAACTAGACTTCCTGGTAATTGCATTGAATTATAAAAAAAAATGGCAATGGTGAAACTACAATTTTCACTGATGAAGAAATTAGTCAGAACTGAATATTGTCAATTTACTTATTCAAATGATTTGTTGAATATACATACAGTGAGGTAAACTAGATTAAATGAAGACAAATGAGTTTACTAGATTGGTGGAAGAAGCATCAACAATCTTAGATATAGTGATGATACCATATATTTACTATTAAAAATAGAAAAGATACCTCAAGACTGTCATTAACAAAGGTAAAATATGTAAAAAGTAGGATTATGGTTAATTACAAGAGGATAAAAATTGTGAGTTTATTCAAGTGTAAAATAGTCAATAGTCAAACAAATCAATCAGAGAACTAACACGGAAATGATTTGAAAAACAAAGATCATAATTACTTAAACTGGATTCTCAATAGATGTAAAAGTTGGTCAATGAAGAAAAAAAAAGAAAATATATTGATACCTTTGAATTGTGGTAATAATAACGACTTTAAAAATTCATGGATAGTAAAAAAACAAAATGTTAATTTATCGGATTACATCTAAATTATTGCAGCTCACATGATATAATTTATTTCAAATGTGTATAATATTTGTAAAATTAAAATTGGACATTAAAAAAAGGAATGATGAGTTGGATGTTCTTCATAATCACAATAGTGATTTTTTTTTTTTAGAAATATAAAAAATCATACTGATAATGGGTCATGTTGGAGAAATGCCATTCGTATGATTTCCAGAGATTAAGGTAATTTGAAAACAATTTATAATATATATATATATATTAGTGGGTAATTTATATTATCATTTTCAACCGTTATCAATCTATTGCAGGATGAAGATCTCTCCAAATTTAATTCAGGTTTTTAATGTATAGCCTCTCTTCTCCATAACACAACAACAAGCATATTTATTTTATCTATACATATTATGTGGGGTATCTTCCTGAGTCTTTTATAATTTTTTGGGATCTAGTTTCAGATTTTAACTATATATCTACTATAATCTTTTCTAAAAATATATCCAATTTAGCTTCATTTTAGTTTTAATTTCCAATGATGTCAATGTTTATTCTCTTACCCAAGTATTTGGCTTCGTTTCTTGTTATTCCCAACATGTATTTTTCATATTTTGTTGAAATGGTATTAAGTCTTTTGAATTTATCTTTTGTTAAGGGTGTAAGTCTTAGATTCATAAGTAAGAACTGGTAAAATAATCATAAACTTTTTTTAACTCATGGACATATTTCCTCTTAATATACTAAATTGTTGTATAAAAAACATTTTATCCAAGTTTAATTCTATGATTAATTTCAATCATTACATTTCCATTTTTATTTATAATCTGATATTAAAATTAAACCAAGAGAGTGAAAACCTCTCAAGCGCTTAGCCAATCAGATCACAAATACTGAGACAGAGAATTTAACAAGAAAAGAGTGGTTCCACTCTCTTCTTTACTTGACTTTCTATATATCCAAGCCAGTCCAAAGTACTTACATCTGAAAGCATGAATCTTAAAAATCTTCATGCTCAACTCACTGAGTTCTAATTATAAACTCTCTCAGTTTAATTTTAATACCGTCTGCGCTTTGTAAAATAAATATTATTTACATATAATCTGATAGTAATATTTGAAGCAATTTACTTCTTTTAATTTATGATTATCAATGCTTATTATCTTTTGAGAAATTCCACTGAACATTACTTTCATCTTTTTAGTACTTTTTCTTTGGTCCTATATTCTTAATTTCATCTGATAACTTATTGCAGTATTTCCTGAAATTCCAAAACATTACTTGCAATATATACATTTTTTATTAAGAATATAATATATAAGACAATATATAGATTAAATATTTTTTATTAGATATTTAATTTATATATTACATTTTATGTATTATATTCTTAATAAAAGTGTATATATTTTTAATATTTATACAAAAACATATAGTAAACAAATATAAGAGGAGGAGGAAGTGGGAGGAAGCAAATGATGTTTGTCTAATATTTTCTAAAAACCTGTTTTGTACTAAGTTTATCTAAGTGTGTTCTTATACTTGAGTAACTAGATGGATGTATTGGCTTAAAATTTCATTGACCTCATAGTAGATTTTTTATAATAACATTTTTGTGACTGGATTACTATAGTAGAATTGCAAATGATACTTGTCTATTATATATATAAACTTTGCATTTCAGATTTCATTGTATCTTTCTTATTTTAATAAAGTCTATTAAAGAACTTTATATAAGGAATCTATATAAAAAAGAAAGAAATGAACATTTTACCATTATTACATAAATGTATAGTAAAAAAATGTAAAGACTATAAATATATTATTTATATATTTTTAAATTAAACGTATATATCTTTTCTTGATGCAGCTATAGTGCATGTGTCTGATATATGAGGGGGACCTAAAAATAATTGGAATTGTTCTCTGGTAAATGCATCTGTTGTATATGCTTCTGCTGTTACATACCTCTTGTGGAGACCCTTTTGCATCAATCTGCCAAATTATGTTACTGTGTGAAATTGTGGTGTCATGTAATACATTTTTTTTGTAAAATGCATTTCACATATTTGGCGATTTTTTGTAATGACGGACAAGTTGGAATAATGTGTAATTCTGTTTTTTTTAGGGAAAATGGCAGGGAAAACAGTTGGAATGCTTGAAAAAAGTTACAAAAAACTTGTTCTAGAGAAAACACAAGTTTATGGATGATATAATGAAATTGTCAAATTCACCATGTCCCAAAAAAGTGTGGTGAGTGAAGTTCAGGGTCAAGATAATGCTGATATTTTTTTTTTTATTGATGCAAATAGCATTTTTCTCTCAAAATTAATTCTTAATAGTTAGACATTTTATCTATAAGTTCTGAAATTGTTGCATGATGCTGTAAAATGTAAACATCTCAGCAAAGTGAGGAGTGCAAGCTTCATCACAATAATTCCTCTGTGAGCAACCTTGAATGTGAAACAATTTTTAATTAAATTCAATATGAGCTAGCTTACCTATCAGTTATATTCATTCAATCTCTACCTGTATGACTTTTTATTTTTTCACATGAAAAAATGCCTGTTTTTTTAATGACTTTAAAAAAAAATGCTACAGGCATTAAAAGGCTTCACTTTGTATTTCTGAATTAATTTTAAAACTGAAAAACACATTTAGACTGCTGTATTACATTAAATTGACAGTGTTTTGAAGGAGATTAAATTTAAAAACACATAAAGATAAATAAATCATTTTTTATTATAAAATTTTATTTATTTTTGTGTCCCTCTCACTGGAGTTTAAAATCATGTTGATTAAAATAGGTAAAAAGTATTTTAAATCTGATTAAAACCTTAAAAAAAAATTTAAGTAGCTGGCCAAATTCACCTCAACTCATCATTTTACCTGGTTCGTAAATAAAAAAATTCAGCAATTCTTTGCTAAAGGTAAAACAAAGTTGGAGAAATGTTCAAATCATTGCCACTGAACAAAAAGCAGACCAGCTTAATGTTCTCTTTTTCTCATTTTGGGAATGCATTGGAGAAGCTTTTGCCGTACATAGAATATTTAAAATCTAAGTTATCTTTTATCTATCTATATTTTTCTCTTTTGTGTCTTCTAATTTAATTAATCCTGATAGCATTTTTGGGTTCTTAATAATGCATTTATTAAATATCATATCATCCTAGCTCTAAATTTAAACTTAATTCTAACCTTGACACTATTTCAAATACTTAGTAATATTAATGATATTACTCATACTGAAATAATGGCTTATTCGTCTACTTAATCACATTTGTCACTTAATCCACAGTTATTTTCTTCATTTTGTTTAATATTTCATTTTTAAGGTAGTCTTTGGCTTGGGTTATCATATATGATAAAGGATTTACATTATTGATTTAAAAATGTGCTTTTGCTATTGGTAGCATGTTTTATCATTTATTTAACCATAGTGTATTTCTTAACATCAAACAAATGTTACATCCAGACATCCACATTGTCTTAAGAGTACAAAGAAGTATCATGATATTTTGTGGCTAAAATTTTGATGTTTTATTTGGAAAATATTAAATTTAATAGTTATCTCATCAAATCTAAGCCTTCTATGCTAGATAAAAATATGTATAGTTTTCAACAGCATTGAATATCACATGCAATTATATAAGTTAGTAAGATACCAAAAGTGTTTACATTAACAGCTAAATGCAAAAGATTAAAAAGGTTTACAAAACACATATATCATGAAATAACTTGAATATTTTTTAAATTGGAAAATAGTTTGTTTTATTCTTTTAAACTGGACCTGAACTTTATATAACTTTTTGCATTATTGATGTGACACTTTTAAGATTTATATCAATTTTGTTTTTTGATAATTTAATATCAATATTGTTGTGGCTTTTAATTAATTCTTTTCTATAGAAGTTATCTAAGCAAAGGCATATCAAAATACATGATTATTTGTAGGACTTTGATTCTCATATATCACCAGACTTTTCCACAAATAAAGAAAATAATGTATACAATAATAGATTATATAAGAAATAAAGTCAAATTCTCCCATTTAACACATTTCTCTATCTCATCTTATGTTATTTGCATTTATTTAATAGATTTTTAAATAGTTACTCTATAGTATAAATAAGCCTATGGTTATCTGCTTGAGAAATCTTCACTTATTTGATCAAATGAAGATTTTTTTTTTTACTTTAAGCATCTGAGTAACGATGTAGAAACCAGATTCTACTGCAAGGGCAAAATTGCTCTATCAGCGAGTCAGTAAAAACATTTATATCTTTAAAAATTAGACAATTATATTTTACAAATATATTTGCTCTAAAACATTTTCTATCTTTAGTAATAACTGAAACACACAGGCTTATTATATACCCGTGTCTATATATATGTAATATTTAGTAATAAAAATATATTGTAATTATAAATGTGTTTTAAAGTTTTTATAGAAGTATATATATGTTCTTAAGTAACAAGGAAATTAAATATGTATTTTTTATTTATTCACACCGAAACTGTTTTTGAATAAACACCTTATAATTAAACCTTTATTTGTAAACCCCATGAGCCTTTTTACCTTTTAACCCTTACGCATTTCTATTCAGACGGTGTTTTCTACAGAGATTTGACAGGTTCCATACGGTCTGTCATTCATTCTTAAATTTTCCAGCTGCTAAACTTTTACAAAACATTTCATGTTTGACACGAACTTTCTGAATAAAAGAAGCAAAAGTAATAAAATTTAGTTAAAAGATAAACAGTATTATTATTATTTAAAAGTAAATTAAATACTTTAAGTTCATCCTAGAATATCTTAGTATTCAATTCACATATTTTTGTTATGTAATATAGGTGGATATGTATAAAACTTTTACAAAAGCTTTGGCTTATTTATTATTTTTCTTTAAAAAAAAACTAATAAAAAATATATTTTATCATAATAATGTATTTGTTTTTCACGAAAATATTACAATAATTAAAAAAAATTGTCGCATTATTATAAAAGAGATCAAGTAACTATCATTTTGTTGCATATAGAATAATCTGCCTTAAGGCATAAAAATATTTGAGCAACGGGTAATGACCATGCAAAACATTTGATCATCAGCAGATGTAGTTAACCAATGTTTAACACATTCTTGATCCAATTTATTCAGCATCTTTATTTCACAGTTACATCATTATCTTTGCTAAGTTTTAAGATGAATTAATTAGAAACAATCCCCTCTTAATTCTTGCCTAGCAAAACTGAACATTGAGCACAATGGATATGTTGGGATTACTTCTGATGCATATTAAAATGAGAAAATTATATGACACTTTATTTAATATTTACTATTTTATTTTGCTATTTTATTTATAACTGTAAAAAGCTATAAAGGATTATAAAATAATAGAGAAAAATTAGATATGACATTCGAAAATACTATTATTTGTCTAAAGATTTGTGATGATGGTATATTATTAGATGTGATATGTTGCCTATTTTCATCATCTATGAGTGAATGTTGAATGTATAGAAAATTTTAAACTTTATTTAAACTTTCCAAATACAAACAACTTGTTAGTAATAACACACAAATACACAACACAGGTTAGCAATTACACAACTTTTCAAGTAGTATTATTCTCCACTCATTTTCAGGTATTGCTGGCCTATATGCACAGTGACAATATTTGCTTAGAAGTTGAACTTGCACCTTTAGATTCTTGAATATCGAAATTTTAAGGCAAATGCTCTAACCAACAGCTATTCTGTCAAAGGCAACATATATCATATATGAGAGTTGGTTCAAATCCTCCTGAATCCCTTCAGTTTTTTTTATGAGCAAGGCTAATTAGTTTTTTTTATTATTGTTGTTTAATATTTTTCCTAAGAGAAAGATTAATTAGAGGCTTCTATACATTGTGTATTGTCACACTGGGTTGACTTATAGGATTATTCACCATTGTCATATGAGCAGCTTTCTTGAATTTTCTTCTATGCATTTTTCCCTCTTTATACAATATCTTTGTATTTTCCAATTAAACATATACTCATTAGTACATACATGATCTGCTAAGGTAGACAAATCTGTTTTTCTCTTTTAACCATTAATTCATGTTCTTTCAATCACTGTTCATCAAGGCTACGGGTCTCACTAATGTATTTCCTTCCATATTCACATGGTATTTCATAGATGCAGTTTTTGTTTTTCATTATTTCCAGTTTAGGCTTAGTAAAATTAAGAATTCCTCAAAGTATGGTATAGCTTTGGAAAGCTGTTGTAAGGTTATATTGATTGCAGATTTTCTTTAATTTGTCTGCCATTCCTGGTATATGTGGATACACTATCCTACTAATAATTGTTTTCTCTTTTGGTGTCCCTTTGTGTTATCTATTTGAAGATTTTCTTGATGCTGCTGATAGATAACCATCCTTCATAAGCATTTGTTCTATGTGAATCTTTTCTTTTTCCAAATCACTGGTTTCTGAATAAATCTCCTTTGCTCTCTTTCATAGTGATAGTAAAATTCCACGTTTAGTTATTCTTGTATGATTGGATGTACATGCCAAATACTTGCCAGGGTGTGGTGATTTCCTGTACACTATTGTTTTTATTTTGTCCTGAAGGAGTCTTATACAAGAACATTCAAGAATGCCAATTTTTGTTCTTGTTCTGATTCCATTGTCAATTCAATTGTAGTAGATATGTTATTAATGTGCATCCAAAATGACTGTAATTTTACTTCACCATGTAGTCATATCACAAATGTACCATCAACATAATGAAGCCACACTTTAGGTGGACATGGAGTAGTATTTATGGCACTGGTTTTAAGTTTTTCCATGTAAATGTTGCTGAGCAAGGGTGACAGTAATGATCCCATGCCCATCCCTTGATTTTGTTGGAACAATTCTGATTTATATTCAAAGTATGTTGTTATATAGAATGTTAATAATTCCATTATACTATCAGTAAGTAGAGCTATTCTAGTTTGTAGACTATTATCATCATAGACTTTTCCTTACAATAGACAATACCTCATCACATGGTTACATTTGTAAACAGACTTTCCACATCAAACCATACCAATATGTCAGTTATTTTCATTTTCATGTTCCTGACTAATTCCACAAAGTGCTTAGAATCCCTGATGAAAGATTGTGTCCAGTATTCCAATGGACTAAGAACTTCAAGAAGAAATCTTGACAAATTTTGATATGGTGAATTTTTAGAGCTAACAATAAGTCTTAATGGAACATTGTCTTTATGGATTTTAGGTAGTCCATACAGGTGAGGAATCTTACTGAAATATGACGTTAATTTTCTTTTTTCTGAATCACTGAAATACCTGTGATTCTTCTGGAGTAATGATTATAGTTTTACCTCTGTATTTGAAATTGGATTTTTCCTACTTTCTATTTTATGTTGCCTCAGACAGAATATTGCCTTAAAATGTAATATTCAAGAATGTAAAGGTGCGAGTTCAACTTTTAAGTAAATATTGTAACTGTGCACATAGACCAGCAATACCTGAAGAAGAATGGAGAATATACTACTCAAAACATTGTGTAATTACTAACCTGTGTTGTCTATTTGTCTGTTATTACTAATAAGTTGTTTGTATTTGGAAAGTTTAAATAAACTTTAAAATTTTCTATATATTCAACATTCACTCATAGATGATGGAAATAGTCCAATATATCACATCTAAAAATATACAATCATCACAAACCTTCAGACAAATACTAAATAATCAGTATGGACCTGATGCTATGTTGAAATTTAGACATAAAAATTCTGTCTAAAACTGGTTAAGGTAGAAAACCATTTAACCTTCTCATGTAAACGTAAATCAAATGGGATCATTCCTAAGGGTTTGCAGGTAAAACCTTCTATTTCTCCTCCAAGAGAGTTGAGAAAATTATTCAGAGAGCAAATGAGGCCTTATTGAGAGAAAATATAAAGGTTCAGCAGTTTTGTAAGTATCAAACATTGCATTGTAAAAAAAAATGTGGAATTGTTTCTACAAAATAAACTTATAGATGAAGATTTCTCAAGAATTTATCAAGCAGTGAACAGATCCTATTGTAAGTTACATGGAAGGATAATAGAACTTTAGAAAAAGAAGCTTGTAAATATACACAGGCAAGTTGAAAGTCATACTGCAACTAGTCTATCATGGTCATCAGTGCAAAATCTTAGTTCTAACCACCTTACTGATGCTGAATTATCAGTTATTGAAAAAGGTTTGAATTTCACCATTACATTATCTACTGTCCCATTATTGGATATAATAGCAACTACTGAGGAGTTGACTCAAAACTTGACTCTAGAAGAAGCAGCAGAGTTACACTGGAGAATAAAAAGGACACTTGAAAGTTATCAAGTGCACAAGCAGAAATCAAACATTTCATGTGATGAGAGGAAAGCCATTAAATCTCTTAAGCAGAATACATCTATAATCATTCTTCCTGCTGACAAAGATAGCATTATAGTTGTAATATAAAACTGATTATGATAGCAAAATACAAAGTCTTCTCACAGCAGGTCAATACAAAATAGTAGCAAAAAATCCAATTCAAAATACAGAGGTAAAACTACTAGCATTACTCTGGAAGCATTGCAGGTAATTCAGTGATTCAGAAAAAATAAAATTGACCATATTTCATCAATATTCCTCACATGTATGAACTACATAAAATCCATAAAGATAATGTTCCATTAAGACCTGTTGTTAGTTCTATAAAGTCACCATGTCATAATTTGTTAAGATTTCTTCTCGAAGTTCTTAGTCTATTGGCACACTGGACACAATGTTTTATCAGGGATTCTAAGCACTTTGTAGAATTAGTCAGGAACATGAAAATAGAAAGAATTGACATATTGGTAAGCTTTGATGTGGAAAGTCTGTTTACAAATGTACCATGTGATGAGGCATTGTTTACTGTAAGGAAAAGATTATAAGATGATAATAGTCTACAAACTAGAACAGCTCTACCTATTGATAGTAAACGGAATTATTAACATTCTGCATAACAACAACATATTTTCAACATAACTCAAAATTCTTCCAACAAAAACAAGGGATTGCCATGGAATCATCACTGTCACCCTTGCTCAGCAACATTTACTTGGAAGAACTTGCAACCACAGCCATAAATACTTCTCTCTATGTCCATCTAAAGTGTGGCTTCAGTAGGTTGATACATTTGTGGTATGGCAACATGGTGAGGTAAAATTATAGTCATTCTGGATACATATTAACAGCATATCTCCTACAATTAAATTCATAATGGAATCAGAACAAAAATTGGCATTCTTGAATGTTCTTGTGACAAGACTCTCTCATGGCAAAGTAAAAACAACAGTGTATAGGAAATCAACACACACTGACAAGTACTTGGCATATAGATAGATCCAATCATAGACAACACAAAGAGACACAAAAAGAAAAAAACAATTATTGGTACTATAGTGTGTCATACATACCAGGAGTAGCAGACAAATCAATGGAGTCAATATAACATTAGAAGAGCTTTTCAAAGTCATACAAAACTTTGAGGAATTTTTACTTTTAAACCTAAACTGGAAATGCTGAAAAACAAAAACTGCATCTTGAAATACCATGTGAATGTGGAAAGACCCGTCACCCTGTTGAACAGTGATTGAAAGAACACAAACTAATGGTTAAAAGAGAACAGATGTGTCTAGTGTAGTAGATCAGGTATGTACTAATGAGCATATGTTTAATTGGAAAATACACAGATATTGGATGAAGAGGAAAAATGCATAGAAGAAAATTCAAGGAAGCTGCTCATATGACAAGTGCAAATAATCCTGTAAGTCAACCCAGTGTGGCAATACACAATGTATGAAAGCCTCTAATTAGTCTTGTTCTTAGGAAAAATATATTAAATAGTAATAAAAAAACAACTAATTAGTCTTGCTCATAAAAAAAAACTGAAGGACTCAGGAGGATTTGAACCAACCCTCATATATAAATATATCAAATTTTTACTATATGTTGCCTTTGATAGAATAACTCAATTGGTTAGAGTGTTTGCCTTAAAATTCAATATTCAAGAATCTAAATGTATGAGTTCAACTTCTAAATGAATACTGTATAGTCACTGTGGATTTAGGCCAGCAACACCTGAAGAAGAGTGGAGAATACTATTACTCAAAATGTGTAATTATTAATCTGCATTGTCTATTTGTGTTATTACTAACAAGTTGTTTGTATTTGGAAAGTTTAAGTAAACTTTAAAATTTTCTATACATTCAACATTTGCTTGTAGATGATGGAAATTCCAACATATCACATTTGACATAGTATTCATTGATATAGACACATTTATTTTGTGACTTTAATTAGCTCTTCAAAATCAAACAACATAGAAATTCTTCTATACTTCATTTCAATCTGTTTTTATCAAGTTATGCTCAGTATGAGGTAGTGCAGTAATATAATGGATTGATTTCTAGCAGATGTGCTCAACTGAATGAAACTGTTCTGCTGAGACTATTGCTTTAGAAACAAATCTTATTTAATTTTTCAAATAATGATTATATGATTATTTATTTATACCCAGTATTAATTACTTCATATATAAATTATTTGACCTTTTTAATTGTACATTCATTGAATAATGGTTACTTTTTATTGCCTGAATCCAGCCACTGATGCATATTTGTTACTTAAGCTGTGGTTTAGTTGCATTATCCAGCCACTTACTCATATAGAAAAACTATTATCTTATTTCCAGCTCATAAGTTGTCAAGTTTTCTATATCTAGATTAATTCAGCCATCAAGACCTTAGGCAAAAATGATTACAGTGGGTGGTGATAATTGCCATAATATTTTGTCATTTAATGTAGTTTAATCAAACGTCTTATAATTAAAGTTCCATTAAAAACTTAAATGAGTTCTGATATAGTGAACATCATCAAATTAATCATGTAGAATTTTGAAGTAAGTAAAAGCCATAAGATTTTAATAAGGCTTGTTAATCAATCATTCAAACTATATGATAACAAAATGAAAAGCGTGATTAATAATATGGGTTTTCAATTTGATGCTTCTTGAAAAATTACAAAAGCAACATTAGTTTCTTAATATTGCAGATCTATCACAAAGACCTATATTTGTTTAATTAGAAAATATCTGCCCGAAATATTATTTTTTTATAATTGTAAAGTTAAATAATAAAATTTAATGTTGTTAATCATTATCAGTCATCTATTTTTAGACAGAGGCGTAGTAATATATATATTTATTAAATATATAGTACTTTATTTAAAAAAATTAATTAAAAAAAATTACGTTAGCTTAAACTATAATCTTGGAATAATTCTGCAAATACAAGAAACATGATTTTAATAATTTAATTTACAAAATTGTTTTTTCTAGAGATGCAAAGAATTGTAAACAAAAATAAATTGGCCTTTTTTTTGTCTGCAGTGCTTAAAAAAATAAATTTGATGACTGTTTTAAAATTTAAGTAGTTTTTTTCTTTCTTTTTTGACTTAAATTAAATCCACTATATTTTACAAAAATCTCATTTTCAATTAGTTTCAATTTATTTTCTAAAGTTCTCTGCTTTCATTTTTTTTTTAAATATAAAAAATTGCCAAAAATATTTCTAGTTTTAAAGCTTTAATCTTAAATTTAAGTTTAAGGATATAACTTGACTGTCTTTCTCTTTGTTCAATGTGGTTATTTATGGAATGCAAATTTTGTAAATTCATTCAAAACTATGTAGAGATGAATTTCAGTGTTGGATTGATTAAAAAATTAGCATGGAGTTCAATTTTGTGATAAACAGTAAAATGTTTAAAATTCATAAATTCTATGAAAACTGCTTGCAAATGGTAAATTCTAGTTTTATTTTAATAAATTTAGGATACAATTAGTCATTCAGATAGCTGAGCAATGGCAAACTCTCCTTACAGTAGCGCCACCCAGTACAAGCCAAAGTAATCAATGGATGCAAGAAGGTTTGGGCATAAAGTGCCTACTCATCCAATATCTTTAGACTAATTTTTAGCTTGTGGATTACATCAGTGAGGAACCTTGGATCTGAGAGCACTGGACTTAGATCTTAGGATCTAATGCAACCCTTCAACAGACATCTTTTACCTTTTTAGTTAACTATAAAGCTATGAGACCAATAATAATCTGGGTGGCATTATTGTGTGGAGAGTTAGTCACTGTTTTAACAGCTTGTGTAAACATAGAAAATGAGGTAACTGATGCGCAGTACATTATAAACTCTAAAGTATGTGTAACTGCACTTGTTTTTAAGTATCCTTTTTTTTTGTAGATAATAATGTTTTCATATTTATTTACTCAAGCTTTTCTAATAAAACATTTTATAAACATGTGGCAATAAAATATTAGTACTCTACGACTTCATCATCAACAGTGGAAGTTTGCTAATGTTTACCACTCTCTAGCATCTTAATTTTTAGAACTAGGATATAATTATTAAATCATAAATAAACTCAGTATTTAGTTCACTTCCCACACGCATGCACACATTCTTTTAAATACGCATTTATATTGTATATTAACTGAATTTATAATAGTGTAACAATTAATATGTCCCTTTTGATTCAAATATGAATAATTACTTGATTTGATAAAATTTATTTAAAAAAAACAAACTTCTAAATAAATACACGAATTTTTTTTTTTTCAATTTATAAATTAATTTCAATTTGAAACATAAAAAAAAAAAGTTAATGAGACCTTGGTTCAGTTATTTTAGTACAAAATGTCTCAAGATTTTAATCTTGTGTTATGATATCAATTTTAATAATTCTAATTAGAAGGAACCTCTCCCAGTTGTGTCAGCTTGAGGCATTCCAGTGCTGAGATGAGATTCAAGTCATTGTCCCACCCTGCTGCACTAACAGTTGGTGACACAATAATAGTTATTAGCTTCTGATGTTTTCCTTCTGGGTGAATCTTTGTAGGGTAAAAGTTTTTCTTTTAACTATCAAATTATATATAGCAAATTCTATTAGAAATGGAAATAAATGAAAGCTTAATTAAAAAAGCATTATAGGCGGCGAATTTTTTTTTTTTTAAAACTTTTTCACAAGTTTATATATTTTTATGTACGCATATACACAGAGTCCAATTTTATTTATAAAGTCATTTATAAATTTCAGAGACTAAACATACATTTGGCAATAAAATTAAGTTATTGTGTGAGTCTTTGAAATTAGAATTAAAAAACATTAGATTCTTTATTGTACTCTAGATAAATACTTTGCATATAATAAAGAAATATATGAGAGCTAGTGACCTGGGCCAACTGATGAGTGCTGGTTCAGCACGAAATGCATCTTGGGGGTCATTTGTCTTTTATTGTATCTTTATTTATGTGAATTTGAAAAGAATGGGGAGGTATGGAGGTGTTTATTATTTCTATATAGATTCTTTATCTTTAGTGAAATTTAGTGCAGTGTTAGCAAAAAGTAAAAGTCGTAGTTCGAAGCTTAATCCGTTACTTCCACTGTTCATACATCACATGATTTCCTGAGCAATGAATCATAAATATATACATACACTATACTTGTATTTCAATATTATAGATTGTTTATTATGTTACTAAAAAAAAGAGACGGGGGGGGGGGGAGAAATACTAAGAAACTTCCAAGCTGTGGGTTTGAAGAAAAATGAAAAAATTAAATTGGTCAGTTAGGATTAGAGTTATTTGGCTTTTGTTTACAAACAATTTAAGATAGGATTAGTACAAATCAGCATTTAAATTTTTTTTCATAATTTCCTATTCTAAATTTGCATTGAATAAAAAGACAGGATTTTGCATCATATTGCTGTAATTTTCTACCAATTCTACTTCACTTTTTCAAAGTAAAGTCTCTGTTAATATGAGATAATATAGCTATATACCTACTTTTTTTTTTTTACTAATCATTATCATTGTCTTTAACCGCTATCTATCCACTGCAGGATGAATGTCTCTCGAAGATCAATCTATCTTCTATAATCTCTAGCCTCTCTTGTCCACAGCACCCCTGCATACTTTCTCATTTTATCCATTCAATTCACATGTGGTTTCTTCCTTGGTCTTTTACAATCTCTTGGAATGTGGTTTAATATTTCAACTATCTTTCTATTGTCATCTCTTCTAGCAATATCAGCTCAACTCCACTTTAGTCTCAATTCTTTCAATGATGTCTGTAACACCTGTTTATTTTCTCACCCATATATTTCATTTTCTATCTCTTCTTGTTATTCCTAACATGCATCTCTTCATACTTCATTAAATGGTCTGAAGTTTGTATTCTTACCAATATTAGATAGTAAATAAATTAGTTTATTTAATAAATTTTCAATTATGTGAAAAATTTCTGGTCTCCTTTGGGTATAAATCCCAACTCCATAGCATGATTGATTAATTGAAATAATGACAAGCATAAGAATACTAAGATATTAAAATTATTCAATGAGAAAAAAAAATTGTTGAAGAAGTTTAGAAAAGTAATTGAATCTTAAAATAAAAAAATATGTCAATAAAATTATAAAAGATTCAAAAAATAAAAACAAAATAATACAATAGTTTGTCATTCAGTAAATTATAGAATGTTCAAGCACTGGAAGTTATAAAATTATGCTACAATTCATGGGTGCTTAACTCTTTAAATCCACCAGTCTAAAAATGTCTCTAAAATCAAGGAAAGAAATAACAGTAATTTATGAAACTTACTAATATATAAAGTCAAATAATAATTCTTTTTAGAAAATTGAAAGTTTTTTTTAACAGAGATGCAAAAATGGCAATTCTTTGTCTTAAAACAAGTTAATCAATATTGAAAAATCCAATTTGCAGCAGACAAGCTGAAGAATAGAAGAACACATGAGATAATATAAAATATGAGCTAAGCCAATCTACTGTTCAGTTCTCCAGAATGGCCTCGGATATCCCCAGAAGACAACAATTCAGTATACTTTGGAAGACTTATGGAGAACTAGGGAAGAAACTAAGCTTTGAAATATCTTTGCTGAAAGCCATTCTAATCAATTATGAAGAGCCACATGAAAAGCAAAGGACCAACCCTATCAATAATCACCTTGGAAATAATAGTAATAAATAAGGTGAATCACTTGTAATTAAAACCATTAGGCTAAACTTCAGCTTACTTTGCAATAACACATGGATATAATCATTTATAAGTGCGGTTTAATTCTCATACTAGTTTTAAACTTTTGCCATTATTAATGAGGACTTAGGATTTAAAGCTGGAACAAATGTAGTTATACATCTAGTTAAGTTCTTTTTTATTGCTAAACTAATAGCTTGAAATTTAAAAAAATCAAAGTTCTGAATTCAAGCCGAACTCTTAGGTGTATAGTCTCACAGAATCTGAAGTTGTCACCGAAAAAGGCAAAAACCAAAAACTGATTTGATGTGGGATTAAATTACACTAATGTCTAATAATCATTAATTACTTAAGCTCATAATAGATGACACTAGAGGGGAAATAAAGAAAAGTGATTATTGTTTGTTGAAATAATCTGAAAGAATTAAGTAATATTGTGTTAATATTAACATTTCTAGCATGTAAGGTAAATGTTTACATTGGAACAGAATGTTAATAAAATGTAGTTAGTTACTGGCCTGGTATCTGATCTATTTAACTATACAAGCAAGTTGGCTTGAGTTTAAATCTTACTATCTATCTTAACAATCAGCATTTAGGCAACAGTTATGCAATACTATAAATGTAAATTATTAAAATATTTGAAATAAAATTCATATGATTATATTAATTGAGAGATCAAATGATTCTTAACAATAAATATGATTTTACTGCAGATTTTGATTTCAATTTTGTTTTCTAAAAAGTGCTTATAAATGAAGAAAATATAAACAATATATCAATATAAAATATATAACTTTAATGCATTTTCAATGCAGAACAACATAAAGTAAAAGTTATACTGTTAAACACATGATAGGGAATTCTTTTACTTTTAAATTTATGTTTCAAAATGCACTCAACTAAATACTATTAGATTTCTTATTCATTACTAAGTCAGCATTATTAATTAATTATGCTTTTTATTTTCCATTTTTTGTCATTATGCTTTCTGCAAATGACTTTTATTTTAAAAAGTTGAAAAAAATTATGAAATATCAAATATTTCTGTAATGTAATTTTTACCACACCACTTTCTAGTGTATTGAAAATTACATTGCAGAAGTAGTATTCATTATTGATAACATATAAGTCTAATGAATAACCTATAAAAATTATTAATATATTATCAAATATCTTTTGCGTAAAGCGCAATTTAAAACTTATCACTCAAATGTGAAGTAAAAAACAAGGATTTTATTTCAAATATCTTTTTATGTTTTAAAAATACCTATGATAATATAACATTATTTTTGTTTTTATTATATATATGTATATGTTGTTTACCCTTGCATTAACATTCACTGTCAATCAAGCATTAGTAGTCTTGCATTAGTGGTCGAGAGGTCAGCGTGACTGCCTTGCACTTGCAGGCAGTTGCCCAGGTTGCGGGTTTGCGTCCCGGCCGATGCTATGACATTTAATAATAAAAAAAAAATTAAGCATTAGTAAACATAAAAACAATTGATTCCTGATGTTAAATAACAAACAATCTGTGAAGATTGTTTATACAATTGACTATGAGGGTACCAGGTTTTTCGTATGTTTCACTATGGCGAATTAAGCTAAAAATGGTTACACCTTAAGCATCTGTATTTTTAAAACATGAAAGAATATTTGATTATGTTTTCAACTTTTTAAAAATAAAAATGGTTTATAGGAAACATGGTGACAGGAAATGGGAAATAAAAAGCATGATTCATTAATGAGCAGGAAATCTAGTAGTAGTCAGGTGAGTGTATTTTAAAACAGGTAATTAAAAATTGAAGTAATTTATTATGGTGTGTTTAACAGGATAATACTTATCTTTGAAAATGATCTGTAGCAAAAATGCATTAAGATAATATCTTTCATATTATTTACATTTTCTCCGTTTAAGAAACATTTTTATGATTGTATATAGATTACTAAATTTTATTTGTATATATGTTTAATAAATCTTTTTTTTAAAAAAAAAACAAAACACCAATAGATTGATTGATAAAAAAAAAACATAATAATAATAAAGTGTATCAAACACAAAATAATCTTAAAAAGATCCACATGAAGAAAAAATGAAAATTAACTGGTATACAATATAAAAAATTAAAAGCACATAAAAATAAGTAGTTCTTCTCCATAATGGTCAAAAGCAAATAAATAATACAAATACATTTTTAATAATACAAAGATAGGCTAATCTCATAAAATTGTAATTTTTATTTTAGCATTTATGAAATAGTGGAAGATTTTTGGGATAAAAATTATTAAAAGCAGCATGCAATCTTGATGTTTTACTGTAATTTTTTTTTACTGTGAAATCATTCATGGAAAGAGAAAACATTTTTTATAAGTACAGTCTTAGTGATAAAAACTTTAATTCATTAGGCAAATTCTATTTTTGATAACAATATGTATTATAGTGATCTATTGAAAAACGTTTAATTATTTTATGGAATTTTTGCAGTTTTCTGAATTTTGCAGTAAAATATGAATCATATATATATATTGCTTATAATAGTTCTTTCATATACACTTCAATGCAAACAAAAATAAAGAAGTTTTTAAAAAAATTTGTTTGCATTGAAGTGTATATGAAAAATATTATAAGCAATATATATATATATATGAAGATAAGCAAAGAAAGTGAAAGGGAAGAATAAAAAAATGTGAATCTTTATCAATGATAATTTACTATTAT
This sequence comes from Epiperipatus broadwayi, assembly GCA_028023455.1. Taxonomy (NCBI): domain Eukaryota; kingdom Metazoa; phylum Onychophora; class Udeonychophora; order Euonychophora; family Peripatidae; genus Epiperipatus; species Epiperipatus broadwayi. Next base: position 520,885 of record JAQFVV010000053.1, on the reverse strand, counting down.
TTATTCTTAACTCATAATAATAATAATTGAATAGTTGATTATGAAGGATGTCATGTGACATTTGAGCATGAACATTGGTCCAGAGACCTTTAGCTCTTAACTCTATTATTTTATTATTGCACTTACTTGCACACACCATTATGAGGTAATGATTATGAGTATGAAGTGCAGTATTAAAAGTTGAAGCACTAATCATGATCATTAGAACAGTTTTAATATATGAAGCTGCATTTATATATAAGTAGAAGGATGATAATGATGGTGATGGTGAATTTTTAATTAATGACTTAAAGAAATTATTAAAAAGTTAGTGACCTATATTCTTTAAATATATTTATGATCAAAGCCTAGGTTATTTAAAATTATTTGATTTTTTCACATCATCAAATCCAAGTTCAATTCTGATTTTTTAATTTAATGATAAGTAGTAAATAAATAAACAATCAAATAGTTTGTTGTTCCAAGGAGATAAAGGAAGTTCTAACTCCAAATAAGTAATAGATATGAATCATCATTCAGGGTCCATTGACATTTAAAATTCAGCATTCTATTCCTGCACTAAACCATTCAATAATTAGCATTTCTAATCACAGTTTAGCATTTGCTTTTATTCGTTCAGTTTTTAAATAAATAAGTGAAATATTAAAACATACATTTTGATCTTTCAATGAATTTCACATAATTTTTTGTTATTATTATTGCCATTAAAGAGTGGATTTTATTAAATCAACAACAACAACAAAAAACACACACACACACTCACGCAAAACAAAAATAGAAAATTGCCACTTTTGTGCTTTTTTTTTTTTTTAAATTCAGATTTATAAGTAAAGTAATTTACTACTGTTAATAAAAACATCTACAGGAAAAATAGTTTTATAAATATTCATCTTTATTACTGTATAGCATGCTTTCAATATTACATGTATATCATATTCATGGCTTATAGTAATATGACATTACTATAGGCCACGCTAATGATATACATGTTATATCAAAAGCATGCTAGGCAGTAATAATGATGAATATCTTAAAAACTACCTTTTCTGTAGATGTTTTCTTTAACAATGATGTATTACATTGGCTCAGGGAAGAAGGAAATTATTTATAGTTGAAATAAAGTAATTATAATGTGCAGTATATTGATAGAATGCCAGACTCTGGAGCTCATGAGTTGTGGAATCATGTCCCAGATTTGCCATTTCTGCTGCCTGAACTTCTGCATGAACTCTTGACTAATAATTCAATTAGGTACTTTTTTAGTAACCATAATAAATGTTTAACTTAAAAAATGTGTTCAATTTTTTTAATAAATATTCTTTGGCTAATTAGAACAATAGACTTTATTTATTATGATAACAAATCATAAAATCAAACTCTGAGCATTGTCTTACAATGTTCTCAGTGATTTAGTGTAATGGTATGAAGGATGAACTTGAGAATTAAAAATTCCTGAATCAAAACTCAAACTATCACAGTTCTAAAATGTCCATGAACTCCTAAAAAATTAACTATCTTCTTTTTTTAGAAAGGAAGCTTTAAATAGGACTTTTCTATATTAGTAATACTGCTTTTATTATACATTTGAAGTAATATAATTGATAGAGCAGCAAGATCAGAGGCTTAAATGTCAATCAAGATAAAAAAAAAAACAATTTTTAATCAGATTACATTTATTATAATAAAAAAAAGAAAAATGAAATATTAATTGTATTTTTTATCTGTCTTTATATATATTTTGTGAACTTTATTTAAAGGCATGTTGATGTAATTATACAGTAAGATAGCAAATCCAAGTGATAATATTCAATAATTCTTAGTAAATTGCATTATGTTGTTACCATTTAACACAATTTATTTTAGTATCTCATTACTATAATAATTATATGATTACTATATAAGAGATCATGTGACATTCAAACATCGCAGTGGTGTAGAGCATAACAGTTTTATTAAATTAATATAATTTAACCTTTAAGTGATTACATCAGATGACCATCGTACAAGCTTATATTCATTTACTTATCAAAAGTTTATAATAAATGTTTCTAGCGTAGGGTGAAAATAATTGCTCTAATCTCCAAATGCAAATTTCTTATATTCCCATATTTGTCTTTATGAACTGAATTACTATATAATAATACGATATTGGCAATACAAAACAAAGATGAAGACATGTGAGAAGTTATTAAGTGTGCCAATTAAAGAATGCTTGTTTAACCAAAAATTATTTAGACACATGTTTGAAGTGTGTGTGATAAGATATGTTTTAAGTATATTTAATTAATAAAACTGAAGTATTATTTTTTTATTACTTTTCTCATTTAGGAATCAATCAAAGATCTTTTAGCTTTTTAGTCCACTATTCCATCATTATGTTAAATTGCATAGTATTTTTCATGTTTAAAATTGTGATAACATCAATTCATTTATTATGGTTTTCTAACATTCCCCCCCCACCCGATTACTACAACTTCTCAAACATTTTCCCACATCATTCCAATAGCTTACTTTATTACTATATATATCAAATTAATTTCAATGCTAAATTATTAAACAAACATTTGATTTTAATTCAAAACTTGAAACTTTCAATTCTAAAACTTACATTGTATGAGAAAAGAAATGTCAATATGTGCAATGCAACAGTTTCTTTGACCTGTAGAAAAAAGCTAGCCAGAAAGTATGATGAAAAGTTGTTTGCATCATTATATCTCATTCATTTAATAAATTATTGCTAATAGTATTGTTGATGTGAGAAAATTACAGCTGACTAACACACTACTTCCAAAATTATCTCTAAGCTTTATTATTCTATCGCTTTCATTATACAGTAAACTTGTCCTTCACTTTGCAGTATTGTAAATTCATCAATATTGACATTGTAGCATTTATGACACATGTATTTATAGCATTTCTACTTAGATATTATTATCACTATAACCTTAATTATAACATTAATTATCAATACAAATTTCTCAATAAAATTATGTCCATTATTATTAAGGAACTTTATTATTTTATGATATATAGTAGTTCTAAATATAATAGATTAGAGCAGGGGTCGGCAACCTATGGCACCCATGCCATGTTTGTCACATCAGCAATTATCGGTGGCACTCGAAATAAATTGAAATAGTAAAAATATGTATTTTAATTACAGTGACTTTTTTTTTTGTTTTTACATTGAACATTGGATTTACGATTAAATAATTATTTATCAAAAAATAATACACTTGACTTCATTTAAAAGATATTTTTGTTTACAAGTAAAATAAATTCTACATATTCACATTTTACTTCTGATAATGTTAAAAAATGAGATTGTAATCCAAATAAAAAGCTTATTACATTATCAATTCTAGAAAGCTATTTTCGGTAGTTGAATGGTAAATAATTCTCATGGCATACTGACTGTGAGGTTCCCAAAATGTCCCACAAAAGACAAAAACATGATATCACATGATCACATTTCCTATACTAGCACATTAATTGTTGATAAACAGAGCAAAACTCTCCATACAGTATTGCCATCTGTGCTAAACAGAGTAATCAATGGATGCCAGAAGGCTTGTGCATAAAATCCCTATCTAATACCTACTCATCCAATATCCCCAGACTAGTTTCTGGCTTGTGGCCTTCGTCAGTGAGGTGGTTGCTAGAGGGTTGCATTAGATCCTAAGATCTAGATGCAGTGCTCTCAGATCCAAAGCTCCTCACTGACGAAGGCCACAAGCCAGAAACTAGTCTGGGGATATTGGATGAGTAGGCATTAGATAGGGATTTTATGCACAAGCCTTCTGGCATCCATTGATTACTCTGTTTAGCACAGGTGGCAATACTGTATGGAGAGTTTTGCTCTGTTTAAAAACATGATATCCGCTCTTTTCAAGATTCTTGACAAACGCGAATATGGATTTGTACAGCAAAAAGATCATGTTGGGTTGTACATTATGCTGTGAAAGTACTGGGTGTCATACCTCAAGTGTACAAAGACATTATTAAACTAAACATGTGTTCATGTTTAAAAACTCAGATGAGAAAAGTGAAGCTATAAAAAGAGCTGTTTCTACCTTTAAAAAACAAACTACTTATTTTAGTCAAATAATTGGAACCCAAAATAAAGCCACCAAATGTAGTTATACAATTGCTCATTGTGTGGCTTCGAAAGGTAAACCTTTCACAGATGGACAATTCATCAAAGAAATGTTTTTGAAAAGTGCTGAAATCTTATTCAGTGATCTGCCAAATAAATAACGATACTGTCTCGAATTCGAGAAATACCAGCTTCTGCAAGATCAATTCAAAGAAATATAACTGACATGGCTGAAGATATAACAACAAAACAGAAAAACAGTTTACAACAAGCTATTGCATTCAGTATTGCTGTTGATGGAAGCACTGATGTAAATGATGTGGCATGCCTAGTAATAGTTGCACAATATTGTGACAACAATCATATTTATAAAGAATTGTGTCGCTTGATTCCTCTTACTGAAACAACAAAGGGATATGATATTTTCACTGCATTTTTCAATTATTTTGAAAATCAAAAAATTAACATAAATAAAATATTTATACCAGCCATGCAATGGTCAGAAAGGAAAAGGGATTTGTTAAACTTCTTGAAAATAAAATTAAACATCGAATCTTGAGTTTCCACTGCATTATACACCAGGAAAATTTAGTTGCAAAAATCTCCTCACAATGCTTGAATTCTGTAATGGACACTATCATCAAAATAATTAATTTTATAGTTTCTCATTCTTCATTAACACATAGGTAATTGAAATCCCTTTTACAAGAAATAAACAGTGCATATATAGACCTCCCTCTTTACAGCAATGTTCATTGGATTAAATGAGGTAATGTCTTGAACAGATTTATATCATATCTGAATGAAATCAAGATGTTTCTTGATGAAAAATAACAACATTATCTAAAAATAAATGACGAAGACTGGTTATACAAATTGATGTTTCTGACTGATATAACTCAACACCTGAATGAGTTAAACTTGCATTTGCAAGAGAAGGGTCAAACAGTATTAGAACTTTTTGAATATTGGAAAGGATTTACATCAAAATTAGATATATTTTGGCATGATATTACCACTAACACCTACAAGTACTATCCCAAAAATGTAAATCAATTTAACATTAACAAAGATGAACTTTAAAAATACATTGAAGTTCTCAGAGAAGAATTTTCCAAATGATGTAAAGACTTCCAAATAAACACACCCATATTTTCTTTCATTGTCAAACCTGACTTAATTGATTTAAAGATGACTCCATTTGATTTATCTCTTTTTGAATGGATGGATATTGATAGTTTTGAAATGGAATTCAAAACTAAATTTGTAGATTTGCAGAAAACTCTTGAAGAGAACTGTCTAGAAAAGTTGGCTGTCATTCTCAATTGTTGGATATCATTACCTGAAAGATTTAATTCTTTCAAAAAACTGCTTGTGCTTTGCTTTCAGCATTTGGTTCAACTTACTTATGTGAACAAATTTTCTCATATATAAAAAATATTTTGAGTTTATAAAGAAGTTGTCTAACACCTGAACATTCAGAAGCATGCGTGAAGCTAAAAGTGACCAATTACATACCTGACATTGAGCAATTGAGCAAAGAGGTACAAAGGCAAGGTTCACATTAATTTATTTTAATAATAAAAAATGGCTAATCATATTAGAATTCATGATATTTTTTTCTTCTTTAAATTATATATTTTGTATAGGTAAAAAGTTGTAATTTATAATTTGTAATATAATTTTTAATAAACATGTAAAAAATTACAAATTAAAAAAAAAATTCTTTTCTCATGATTTTAAGTATTTTAAAATATTGAAATACCAATAATATAAGATCCATTTATAATGGACTTCAAAAGTATATGTTATATAGTAGTATATATTATATACTATAATATTATATATAACTTTGAAGCCCATTATAACTGAACCAATTTTGATAATATAATAAGATTGGTAAAATCATGTTGGCACAGGGAATAACATTGTAACATAATAGGTTCTGCATCACACTACTAAAAGGTCGCTGGCCCCTGAATTAGTGTATACTGTGTTAATTAATGTCCAGTGTTTATTGCTTGGTTTTATTAAACATTTTGCCTGGTTATCCCAATTTGTCTTCAGGCAAAACACGTGTGTGCATGTACACATTAAAAAATGTATGAAATATATGAACTTGTATGTGCATATATATATTAAGAAATTATACTTTATGTGCACTCAGTAATAAATGTATTGATTTTAGTTATTGTCCCACATTTTAACATTTAATCATTCATTGATAAGAATCTTAGTGTCTGTCTGTCTTAATCTTAAAAGTGTTGTCTTGTCATTTGAATACAGAAAAAAACTAGTGATAAGTTATGCATTTTCAAGGATTTTAGTTTTTAAAAATTATGATTATTTATTATTAACCTGTTTTCAATTATGTATCTTTTATCTTGCCGAAAACTTTTTAAAGTTTAGATATTATCCTTGTCTTGTTTAGCATCTCAATTAGTTTTTTTTGTCTAAACTTCTTTGTTAAATTGAACTATAATCCCATTATTTAGCTGTGATTTATGTATTTAATGTTAAAAAAGTTTTTTTTTTTACTTAGTAGCTTTATTATGGCTTTATTTTTTTAAAACAAATTTTGTAAGCTGTTTTTTCTTAATCATAAAAGAAGCAAACATGTTTTTAAGAATTAAATATAATTGTAAATCACATATGTTTACTAATATTAAAAATTAAGCAAATTACTTTTAATGTCATGATTTATTAATAGATAATATTGAAATAGCTATAATAATATTAATAGTGATATTTTTTTTGTTTTTTTTTTAATGTAGAAAATTTTTCGATTTACTGTCACATTAGGGAGGGGGGGGGAGCAATGTTAGAATCAAAAATTAAAAAGACAATTAAGAATCATTATTATTATTATTTTTAAATTGTGATTTTGATTTTATGATATTCATATCTGAACACACTGATTATTCTACTGCTAATTGCATAGTATTAATCAAGATATGTGCAATATTCTTATCATGGCATGATTGAGTAAGGAAAAAATATGATCACTATCATTGGCTTAAAGATCACAAGTGATTGATTAAGCACTCCTGGTATTAAATTGCTGTGATGGTAATAAACATAAAGATTTAAACATTTTTTTAAACACAAGTACATAGAACATGCCAACTAGATTTATACTCCAGACAATAGTTGTAGCAAGAAGTTGTCAAGACTTGAAGATTATTCATATTGCAGATTGTTTAGAATGATAATTTATTGCATGAAAAAAGACTGGATAGTGCTGGACTCTCTATGAAGTCTAATTAAGCATTTTGTATTCTTGGAATTTCTAGATATATTAGTTTTCACTAATATTAAAAAAGTTTGTGCAATGGTACCTATGGACTATCTTATGTTTAGAAAGTTCAAAGAAAGAAAGGAAACTTTAAGACATTTGTTTTTAAAAATAACCCTGGTCTAAATTTATTGGAAATAATGATATTGATAATGTGAACTCTAACCATTATTGTCAGCAGATTCTTGCACAATAAATGAATTGAAAAAATCACTTTAAAAAACTTTGAATTCATTTGTCTTGGATATTATGTTATAATTAGTCATAATTCAATAAGTATTTGTTTCCTTTCTTTTTCAGTTAATAAAGTCCTAGATTGAAATTGTAGAGGCATTAATTAAAATAGATTTTATCCCAAACATTTTAACTGAAACATCGAATTATACTTTTTTAAGTAGTAATTGCAATTTATGCTAATTTTAACAGCTGATAAACATTGAAATTGATATGTATTTTTCAAGATATTTGTGTTATAGGACATAAAATTATTTTATGAATGAATTTAGAATGAATTCTAGGTACAAATGGAGCTAGCTGTTCTTGAATTCACTTCAATGAAAAATTCTGAATGATTCTCTGCCAGAATCTGTATTGTTAGTGGTTCGATTACAAAGAAATGATTGTCTGGAAAATAAATTGAATATGGAACTTCTTAAGCAATATAGAAATTTAAAATCAAAAATGCAATGATAAAAAAAAGTTTTAAGAAGGAATTTTCATGGACTATTATTGTCATCTACTTCAGAAAAAGAACTTCAAATGATTTTATCAAAGAAGTTTTTTTCAGTCATAGAAGAATATTTACCTGAGACTTTAGACTAGTTTTAAAAAAATCAAAAAGTATTACAATAGGATTTTTGTTGCTAGACAATGCAAAAACATGTTTTGAATAAAGATATGGTTTATTATGTTTGACTTAGTTAATCAAGAATATTTATATGTCACAGTGGTTGAAAAGTTTTTTTGACTATAAAAGTTTTTGTAATAAATAATTGCCATGATATGAAAACATGCATCATTATTGTTGGCAAAAAATTTAATCATGTTTAAATTAGAAACAGGTGTTAATCAGGGATGTATGTGTACTTGCTCCAGATTTGTTTTCTATTGTTATTATAATAATCTTTGGAATAATTCATAGGTAGCTTTATTAAGCAGGCATCAACATAGATTTGATGATAATGTTTTTGTGTGTGTCAGTTGATTAAAAATAAAAACTTGAGCCAAGAAAATACAGATGATTAGATAGTCCTGTCAAGTCAGAACAGGATCTAGAGAATGTTTAATGGAACCTATAAAAAATTTTGTTTAATAAATATTGTTCAAATATGAAAATGATGGGCTTTGTTGTTGAGATATAATGCTGATAGTAATGAATTTATTAATAATGCACTTAATAATTTAAAAGAACATTTTATCACAATGATTTAGCTATTCTTATTAAATTTATTATATATGTAAAATTTATTGTATTCAAATGAGAGAATGTCATTCTTATGAATATAACATTAAAGTATTAGAAAAATGTGACTTAAAAATTTTCTACATTTTTCTGAAAATACAATTATAAATCTAAACAATTAGTATGGTTTTATCTTGAAGAATGCAAATAATTTATTTTATATTTATAAGGTATGTCATATTGGATTGAATATATGAAGCAAATAAAGAGTAATTAAACTCTCTAAAAGGAATAAAAACTTAATTATACTGAGAGTTATGCCTAACTATGTATAAAGGTTATTTTAAGGATTCTTAAAACAAGTTGCCATATATTATAACAGGATAAAAAGTTGCCAAATTTACACAGCATTTTATAACTGATGTGAAAAGACGATGAAATAATCTTTATTATCATAAAGAAACTACACTATTTATAATATACCAGATATGACAAGATCATAATAGAATGATCCTGTTTAATTATGCTCTGCAAATTGTGGTGTCATTTCTAACAATATAAATGTGGGTATGCTAACCTCTGTAAAATCTCCAATGATTTGGTTGTCATTTGTAACAGATCAAAAATGAGCAATGGGACATAATAACTCTAATATAGCCTGATTAAAAAATATATATCCCAGTCATTGGTCACCCTATGTAACAGAATGAAGTTCAATATCATTTGCAATGGAATAAAATGTAAATTAAAGAAAAATGATCCTAATTTTATAATGCTCATAAATAAATAGTATTGCTCATAACAGAATAAATATAATATTCTAAGCTAACAAGCATTAATCAATAAATAATCATTAAGTATTTAAAATAATTATTTATCTAATCACATATCAGACTGTTAACTATAATAAAACAAAATAGTGATGATAATCTTTATTACAGCATCATCAATTCAAACAGCATTTAGAAGAAATAGAAAACAAACACCATTATCATTTCAGATACCTTAAATATAATACTTACATAAAATAGATTAAAATAAAGCAATTAAATCAAATACAATTGTCTCAAAAATAACAATATATGCTTAAGATATATTTCACTTCTAATCAAATGAAAATAATGATAAATCATTCAACAAACAAATTCTAATATACCTAATGAATCAAACTTTGCTTATAATAATATGAACTTATGCTAAAATTTAATGATGTTCATATTTAAATAAAATAATTCATGAATGATTGAGATAACAGCTTTAGTATGTCCTATAAGTTTACAATATTCATAATATCTAAATAAATATATGACCCAATAATTAATTTTAAATTCTAGTTTAATATAAAATGATAAATAATATTAACTCAGCTATGCTATACTCATATATTAATTTACTATTACTAATCATGCTATTTATAACAAGATAAAATACTTAATAATGATGTAATATCAATAAACCTATAAGATAATCTTGAATCTATAATATCCAATCATACCAGTATATAAAAGAAACAGTAGATTTCTATTGGATATTTACTTAAGTACAATTAACTAATCATATCAATTTATTTTAAATTTCCTGTAACTAAATTATTAAAACTGTATATTATAATAATCAAAACATATAAAAAGAATTATTAGCATTTATTATAATTAAGTATGAATCTTAAAATTTAATATTTAATTGGATTTATGATCCACACCAACTAAATTTAAATATAATTAAAGCAAATGATTCTGACTTATAACAGAACAAAATATACTACTATCAGCTTTATAAATGAACAAGATTAAGATTTTATTGACCAATCATGAACTCAATACAGTATCTATCCAATCAATAATAATTTAGATAAAACATGCAAATATTTGATTATGATTATCATATAAAGTTTATATTCAGTAGATCACGACTATTGAATTCAAGAAAAAAAATATATAAACATACCAATCCTGGGATTTGATTTCGGGATTATGTAATATAGTTTTTTCAAATACATTTAATGATATAGTCAGTTTATCTTGTCTCAATCAAATGTTGTTAATCAATAAATCCTTTGCACAATTGGACAATAACTATAGAAGTTTATTTGTTTTAAGTTAAATTAAAATTTATTAATAAATGAATATCAATTATATAATTTAAAAAATGTATATATGATGAATAGATCATAAACCATCAATATGTAACCTACGAACTAATTGCATGTACAACAGATAATCAATTGACATTAATTAGATATTTAAATATGTGATTGTCTATTAATCTCCAATTATTTAATATCAAATACAAAATACATATGTCTATGAAATTCATACTTTCCAAGATATAAGAGTTTGATATACAGTATACATCTTTTATACTTTATATAATATATATAATTAAAAAAATACATATACAAAGATGAATCTTGTTATTTGTTAATAAAAATTTAAAAGAACAAAATAAAATGAATATTTATTATGATAAAATCTTTTTTTTAAAACTTCTAATATAAATTATATACCTGAAGTTAATTTAAAATCAATAAAAAAGGTGAATATATTTTAAATATTAAAATAATAATTACTATGCCACAAGATATGAGTTTAAACTTAGGAAAACATAACTCTTATATTTTGGTATGTGAATAGATTACTAATTAACTTAAAATTATATATTATTCATCAATAAATATCTTAAATTTTAAATGAAGAGAAACATATATATATGTATATTATCAATAATAATAACAAATATAAGCAAACAACCTGAAAGAAGAGTCTTTAAATACTGTTTTTTTCCAGAATGACATCACAGTTCTGATGTCATTCCAACTACAAATCAATAATATGTCTTTGTTCCAAAGAAGATATAATAAATTTGCAAAAACTTTTAAATTCAAAGTACATTTTGTCAATTCCCGATGTTTTTATATATATTCAAATTGTTCTTTCAAATAATAATTATTTGGTTTATATGACATTACATACATAAGTACTAGTCTATGTTCATGATGAGATAAGAGATATCCTTTTATGAACAAATACTATTTTCAAATATAATGAATGAATAAATGTTAGCTTTATCTAGGATGATATGATGGGAAATTAAACTAATTCATATCTTAGAAAAAATTGATTAATCGATGTAATAAAATTACATAGGCAGGTAGATATGACTCTTGTACACTTTCTGATGTTTGCATTCCATTTTTAAAATATAGATAACATCCATTTTAAAGGATAAAATATTATAATGATTTATAATCAAAATATATAAAATGCGCTAACATGCACAAGCACACAAAGCTAAAAACAAATACAGAAAATATATATTATTTTAATGATTTACAATGTAATGAAGCAATTTCAATGATTTTTCCTTTTATAATAAATTGCCATTTCCCCATAAAATTTTTCTTTATATACTGCCTGGTTCATGGACAAATAATGTTGCTTCTTAACCCTCCATTTTGTTGAATTAAATATATAATTTTATAATAAAGAAAAAGAAAATCATGTAACTAAATTTATACATGTTTTTGTTTAAAGCCAAAACAAGAGAGAGAATTCACATTATTCAGTTCTATTTATAAGATTTTTTCATTGACGTCAGTGTAACTATAGCAATCCTCTATATTCACTCTTAAAGCAATTTCTGGCAGAATTTCTCTAATAAAAAATGTATTATACAACAACATGAATAAATATTTTAGAATTATTACATACAACAAAATGTACATTTCAGAAGACCAATACTATTTTTCATTCTAATAAAAATTAAACAATCTTCATCACATTTCAATATATTACACTGGAAATATGTTTTTATACATATTTCATTAGTATAATATCACACAAATAAAAAAGACTAATAATAGCATATATTATAACAGGTAGTACTTGTTACTTTATTGATTTGAATTGGTACTATACATTTTTCTTTAACTCTTTGTTCCTTGTGTCTCTCTTTTTTTTTTTTCTGAAGTTAGTATGGTCATACTCATTCAAGAAAGTCTATTAGAATTATAATATTTGTTTTGTTTTTTTTTGTCTTCAACATATCTTTATGTTTTGGAACTATTAACAGTTTTTCTTTTTCTAAAAAATTGAAGCATATAATTGGATCAGAATTTAATTCTTCTTTAAATATTTTCCATTTAAAAAATATGTGATTAAAGCTAATAAACTTTTTCTAAAACAATATCTGTCTGTTTTGTATACTGTTTCAGTGAAATAGATATTTAATGATTTTCCTTTTTTTAAAAAGTGTACTGCTGAAAAGAAAGTTCCAGTTAATAATGTTTTTGACAGCTTCTTATATTTTATATGACTTTTCTTATATCTTTAATAACCTTACAACCATCACATACTTATTTTCTTATCATATATTATCAGTGTAGTAATTGTCTCAATTTTTATATGTAAAATCCTTTTGAGTCTTTACAATTCCTTTCCTTTTGGACACTTCCTAAAAACTTAATAGCATATACTGCACAATATTTCACAGTGCTATTTATCACAAGAATGAGTCACATAAACATCTGGTCCTGAAATTAAGTGAGAGAGCAGTATGGTTAAAACTAAGAAAGGAGAACTTTTAAGAGGTTAAATAATTTCATAATTATTCTGTAGAATTTAATTCTCATTATTTTAATTCTATTTTAAAATATGGGTAGTCAAAAATATTGTTGATCATCAATCATTGTTTTTTTTTAAAAACTTAATTAAATAGATAAATGTATTTATTAAAATGAGAATATTCTTAAAAAGATGTTATCTAATATAAATACATTTTCTGGTGATACTTTATGTAATACTTTATTTATTAATATATAAACATCTGCTTAGGAATTGCAGTCATAAATTTTAGGAATCCTGAAAGCAATACAATACAGTAATCAAAAATCTCAAATTTAGGAATGCATAAATTCCAAGAATTTTGTTATTGACATTCAATCATTTATTAACTTATCATTTTTTTTATAACAAAACATCACATGATTTTCTTATCACTATTCTAGATTCCTTGGGAATTATGAAAAAAACTGTTATTAACTTAATTTATTTTATATAAAAATGTAACAAAATTGCTATAAGTGTAATAATGTATGTATTCAATATTATTTAATTATGCAATAATTATTTTGAAAAGTTCATCAATAATAAATATAGATTTATAATAAATTTTTTCTCTCATATGAAATCTCTTTATGTATGACTTAGTCATAGTAATCATCATCCATTGGTACTGACTACTACAATAAACAGAACAATTATTTATTTAAATATGTCAGCCATTTTTATTATTATTGTTGAACGATGACATCATGAAAGCAGTGCCTTTCTCATGAAATAAAATGGCATGATTTATGCCAAGAGCAAAAATAAATTTTATTCAGTACATATTTGCAAACAAATTTTCATGATATGTGGTAATAAAATATAAAAAAATAAGTTGAAAATTAAATTATTTATCTCAAAATTTCAAGAGTGATGTAATAGAGTTATTGTTCTAAGCAAGATAAAAATGGATTTTATCACAAATAAGCAATTATAGTAAAACATAAAAAAATACAAGTTGTGTAGTTCATAATTAAACAAATTTTGATCATATATAGTAATAAAGTGTATTAAAACAAATTAAAAATATGTATAGTAACATTAAATACAATTTACTCACCTAATATTTATACAATATTCTTACAACATAGTAATAGAACTGCTGGTATATCCAAAGTAAGAGAAGGTTTTCATCATAAACATAATGTTTATTTATTATATAATTCAAAATAAACTTTACCATTAAAAATAAATAAAAAATGCATATATTAATTAAAATTAAGAGTTACCTAATTTTATTTAATAAAATTGTTGATTTAGCCAAATTCTTTTCTTCATATACAATCTCAACAATAAAATTTTTATTATTTTATTTTGTTAAAAAAAACATTGAACTCATACAACAATATATTGCACCCAAAATAGCACATCATAGTAGATGTCTTAGAATAGGATGAGGTGTATTGCTCTTGAATGCATGAAAAATAAATAAAAAATATATACTGTAAATTAAATTTATTGATCCAATTTTTATTTAATTAAACTGCAAAGTCTTCATAATTCACACACAATTTTTTGTGTGTGAATTATGAAAGACTTATGCACTTTCAATCATTGAATATTTTATTCATCAGATAATTATAAAATAAAATAAAAAAACATTGCTTAATAAATAAAATAGACAAATAAATAAATAAATTAGAAAGTAAGAATTATGTTAAACTATTTTTCACAAGGTTTATTATAATTTAATAAATTATTATTCAATAAAATGACCTGATAATATGCTATCAAAATGAGAACCACATATTAAAATATTTAAATTACAATAAATAAATAAAAAGTTACAACAACTGTATGGTATTTATTAATAAATAATTTATATGTTATATTGATCCAAAAGTTAATGTGTGTGTTTTATTATTAACAATATGCTTAGCAAATATGTATTTATTAATAACTAATTTTACCTTTTTTCCAATTTAAATTTTTTTATTATTATTGGATATTTATAGTTTGATCAAGGTGTTACATTTTTATTATGGAAGATCTTTATAATTGCTTATTTTTAAGGGAAGATTCTTGATTTATGATAAGTTTTTGGAAATTAATCACTCTTTCTATATGTCTAAAATTATATTTTGTAAAAAACAAAATAACCAAAATACAGCCATGAATGATTGAGTATAGTTGTAGGAGTAGAATCAAAAGTTAAAGGATGCTGCAGTTTGGTCAATTAAATGGAACTCTTGTACTCAAATTAAATATTTGAGTTTTCAAACATTCTATAACTTTCTAGGCAACTAAGCATATAAAATAATAATAAATATATAAATTCTTCACTATTTATTTATATAAAATTAAAATAAAATTGTCTCTGTAATTATAAAATATATAAATGCTTACTATGTTAATAACTGAGTTACATTTTTTTTTTAAATTTTAAAATGGGTAATTAAAATCTTATGCACGGTTAATTTTATGCATGGGTAATAAATAGCTTTAAATAATTTTATGATATTTAAAAATGAGATAGTTG
Source organism: Epiperipatus broadwayi (assembly GCA_028023455.1). Lineage (NCBI taxonomy): Eukaryota > Metazoa > Onychophora > Udeonychophora > Euonychophora > Peripatidae > Epiperipatus > Epiperipatus broadwayi. Next base: position 505,009 of record JAQFVV010000053.1, on the reverse strand, counting down.
TGGACAATATGAGGTTTTTCAATGAAATATTGTACATGTTAAATTTGTGCAAGAAATTATTAATTTTTGTACTTACAATTTAATTTTTATTGCTTTATCAAGAATTAAAAGTGTTAGATTTAATATTTTATAAGTTTGTTTGAATATTATTAATTTTTAATTAATGTGCTAATAAACAATTTACTAGTTTCATTATCATCATCATTATTAATCAATCATAAATATATATAACCATCCTAACTCCAAAAAAAAAAAAAGATTATAAAAAAGAACAAAATATTAAAGATAAGGTTTGCTATTGTTATGTAAACAAACCCATAAAACACATATGTTCATATATACTATTCCCAATTCTTTTGGTCTGTTTTTTTAATCATTATATAATGTTATGCTGACATTACTGATTTCTGCAATGAATTTTATTTCTAAAAAACTTTAATATCTTGTCTAATTGTAGCTTATCATTGTATTTTATTATTAGCTTTCCCAATGAAAAAATCTATATTGCTCATCTTTAGGGTAGCCTTGAAATAATCTATAATGTGAATGTGTGTTTGCTTTTTCATTGAAAACCATGATTAAGTTTACTATAAAATACTTTTTTTTAAAAAAAACTTTATTGTTTTGTATTCATTTCACATGTTTATTATTATATCCTGTAAACTAAACAACATAGTAAAATGGTCTCATGGTTTTGCCATTATATTGTTACAATATTATGAAGCATCTTTAAATAAAAATTTGTCTGCTACTTTATATTACATTAATAGGCAGAAAGGCAATCCTATTTACAGTAAATTTAGTTGAAGAAATTGTATTATAATTATGAAATATCCTACAATAATACAATGGTGTTTGCTTTGTACTTCTAGACTCAAGTTTACATTTCTGCTTAAAAAGCTATTGGGATGTTTTAACAGATTTATATTTTTAAGTTAATAATAATCTAAAAGAAAATTATTTAAGATTTTTCTGCCACTACTGGCTGATAAAGCTTCCTGTGTTTTTAAATATTAGTTACTGAAATTTTTTTTATAAAATTTCACTCAAAATCTTAAAAACATTTTATGTATAATCTATTGGACTGGAAAAATTAACGCAATCACCAACACACACTAAATCTTGAAATTATAAAGGTGACATTTTTTATTTTGCCTTTGATTATTTTAAACGAAAAAACCATATCATCAAAATCAGTTTGGCATTTTTGATGCCTGCTTCATGAAACAACCTATGAACTGTTAAAAACGTTGTCATAAATGAAACAAAATTGAAAATCATACACAAAACTGTTTACCACAAGTTTTTACCTCAGATTCTTCACTACAGTAATAATGCTTTTCTATTATAGGATCATGTAATAACTGTTGAATATGATGACAATCAACTATTTTTTAATATTTACACAAAATGTTTTGATTAAATGAGTCAAATTTTTTTATCATATCACTAAAAGCAATATATAATTCAAATTTTTATTTATGACAGTTTTTAATCTATTTTTCTAGCAATAAAATTTATATCTTTTTTTTTTAATTCCCAAAACAATACTGAGTTTCTGATTTCCACTTATTTATGATTAAAAGTAATATATTTAATAAATTTTTTGAAAGTATTTTTCTTGTAAAAGATAATATTTTATGATAATAACTGGATTTTTTTTTTAAATCATGTTTATTTTTATCAATTGAAACAATAAAATCACTGTTAAGCACAACTTTTTGCAAGCCTATATATATAATTAAAACATTCCGAAAGTTTGAAAGCTTAATTATCACCAGTCTACTTTAAAAGCAACTCTAAGGATCTCATCAGAAACTGCAATCTTTTTATTTTTTAAAAAAGTTGTTTTTAATCACATCAAGTTAAATGTTTCAGCTTAATCTAAATGCAGTCATCTGAATTCTTGTATTATTATTTAAGATCAACATATTCTCAGTATTTCTTCCAAAATAATAATAATATTATTATATAAAATAATGCCATGCTATAGAATTATAATCTCATTTTTCAAGCCTCCTGTGATATTACAAGGGCCAAAAAATAATCTACAGTCTATTATATATATATATTTGACTGTTATAATGCTATACAAGTTAGTATGGTCCATAATATTTCAATGAGTATTATTCACTTATCTTTTTAAGGTAATGCTGGCCTGACCAATTACAGCTAACATAAATCCTTAAACTGGGGACTTTTAGATTCATGAATACTACATTTAACACAATACTTGATTGGTTAGTTAAAATATTTTAAATTCACTGTTCATGGATTTATAAGTCTCCAAGTTCAATTCTTATACTAGATGCCCTCTAATGAGGCCAACAATACCTGAAGAAGTTAGTTGTATAATAGCACTTAAAGCATTGTGATATACTCTAAAAACTGTGTATTCATAATTTAGTTAAATATAAATAAATTTTGAATTTTTCTAAAATCATTTAGAATTCAACTAGAGAGAGAAGTAGTCCAATATGTGATTAAAAATAAAATATTATCACAAACCTTCAGACAATTAATTATGTAAAGAAAAACTATTACAATAACATGCTAATAAAAACTTTAAAAACATATGCTCATATGTAAAAAAAAAAAAAATAGCCAAATAGTTTATTACTTAGAAGTTCATGAAAATTTTGAGCCAGGAAGTGACAAGCTAAGCCATGATCCACATAAATCTGCTGCTCTGATTGTATTAAACTATGCTGGTCTACATGCATATACTGTGTATATTACAATCCTAGTATATACAAATGCAAACATTTTATTAAATATAATATAATTAAAGGTTTTTTTGTGTGTATGAAATTCATTACAATAAGCTGTTGCTTATTTATTTAGTCTATTCAGTCAGTATACTGAATATTTATTATAGTAAATAGAGGGGTTTGAACTTATAATTACCAATATACATATTTCATGCAGAACCAGTATTCATCAGCTGGACCAAATCATAATCTCAATCAGCTTATATTAAGACAGCACAAAATACATATACTGGAGATTATTTATATTTTTCATATTTGTGTGGTCATGTATATTGGAATGGAGGATGAATATAGATTAAAAATCCTAAGTTCAAATCCCTCTATTTACTATTTATTGTTGCCTATTTACATTATTTGAACAATTTTTGCATATAAAACTTTATTATATATAATATTTTCCTTCTTTAAAAGATCTACATATTATTTAAAATCAAATGTTTCACCTACTCATTTATTTACACTTAAAATAATTACTTTAATGAAATAGATTTCATTAAAAAAATATTATTTTTACAATAAATGCTTCCTAAAAATAAAAGAAACATCTTTAGATTTATTGTAGCCTAAAAGAATAGTGACTTAAATTAGTTAATTTCAATTCCTAAGATTGGCAAAAATTATTCTTTGAACTTGTAATACAGTATCTAGTTTGACCATCAAAGCTGATGTAAACCATGCTCATAAAACATTTTCTACCACCAGTGAAGGCTACACTATATTACAATTATACTTTTTGTTTTATAGAGTTAGGATAATGATATTCATTGACTAACCCATTTACTGTCCAATATTGGATGAATTGCTGTGTTGTTTATGAAAAAAAATTCTAAGCCTGATTGTGATCTGAAAATGTTTATAAATTTCATCTGACCAAACTCATACCCAAGACATGGGCCTGGCCAAGGAATGTATTCACCTTACAACTTCATCCTTTCTTCATTAGTTAAAATTAACTTTTTAAGTTAATGGGTAAGATGTATAGTCAAAATACTTTAATCATAAAAAAATATAAACTAAATAATCTTATATAATGTCATAACTTTTAATGTAAATTATATTTTTTATATAATGACTACTGTCATTGAGATACTTGACAAATATGTGATGAGTTTTCTTCATGATTTCAGTAGACAATTTCTCTTACAATTTATTTTATCATCTATTTTAGCATATATATATATATATATATATATGCTAAAATAGATGATATAAATAAATATATATATATATATATATATATATATATATATATATATGAAGTTATTACCATTTGCAATTTATGCTAATAGACTTTTTCATAAGCATAAAAATAATAAAAAAAAAAAATTAGATTCCAAAGTTGAATTACAAAATTCTCTAGATGATTGATCAGCTAAAAAAAATATTTTGGTGTAATAATATGTGAAAGTTGAAATAAAAATAATAGAATAAAAGTGTTTAAATGATTTTAATTCATAGAGAAATTCATTCCATAATGTTTTAGAAACTTTATATGGAAACAAATTCTTTATTTACCATTCAAAATATTATGACTGTACTTACTTATATTTGACATCTATGTATAAGGGCAATAATCCATTCTATCACTAAAAGTCAACTATATAAGTAAGACAATTGAGGAAGTCATACAATGTTCAAACACTAAAACTAATAGATTTAAACTATGAACCAGGGCCTGTAGTTCTTGATCATACTACTCTTCTACTGAAGTGTGTAGAATGATTGTTTAAGCATGAGTAATTAGTGAATATCAAATGTTAATGCCAAACAAATCTCAAAACAAATTTTGTCTAATAATTTTAGTCAATGAGAAGCATTGGAGTGCACTTAATCCATCTGAACCTTTACTTTTATATTAGTCAAGCTAATAATTTTAAGGTTTTGAATCCAAGACAACTTACTTGAATATCTATATAGATCTAAGACTAATTTAATGATCTCAGTCATATAGTAACTGAAGGTATCAACTAAAATATAAAATGAAGACTCTAATGTTAGATTCAAATAGTTTTGCAAACAAATTGGTTTGGGTTGAAAAACTTTAGGATCCCTGCACAAAAGAAGTAAAAGAAATTTCTGGGTGGGTATGTTCAATCTAAATTCTACTCATTGGTAGTAGTTAATAATCAGAAACTAATCTATGAATTTAATTGGGACAACTATCTAATATGCAGTTATTAGTCATGCTTACATAGTTTTAGTGGAGTATTTTATTGCTTTTAGTGCAGATATAAAATATAAGCTCTTCTTTGGCTAAAAATCAGTAAGTGCCTATAATTACCATATAACGTATTTTAAAATATATAATTCACCACTTAATGTTACATGAATGAAAAAAAGTAGCTGGATATTTGCTATCTGACACTCCTCACTGATGACGGACATAGTCAGAATTAGTCTGAAAATTTGGTAGGCTCTGCCATTAGACATCCATTGATTATTCAGTCTCAGTTATATAGCTTTATAGTAGACTGATAAAATGGCTTCTTGCCCTTAATGCAGTTGTTCATAGTTTGATATAACTTAATGCTTTCATATACCACTAAATTTCCATGAGCAATATATACTTACTTTTTGGATTGCTTTCTTAGTTAAATATAATAGGGGAAGTGGAAAATGTCATTATAAATAAATTGCAAAAATAAATAAATTACAATTTAATTATTTCAGTTTGTATTCGTTGGCTATAAGTATATATCTATATGTTTTTTCTATCCACTTTCATATTTAGGCGTTACAAATTATTTTAGTTTATAGTAAAATTACTTTTATATTTTAAAATACGTTGTTTTTTTTTGCTATATGCTTAATTGTTTGTGTATTAGAATTTTGATTTTTAATTAACAAATTAATTTAAATAAATGTTAATGACTTTATTATTTATTATGCGTAATTTTTCGAATAAAAAAATTTAAAATGCATAAGCGTATTATTAGTCATAACATTTTATCCCCCCCCCCCATGAATGAATTTAATCTTTTAATATATAATAATCCCTTTACAGTTGAATTTTTTCTGTGAAATCAATCAAATTATTGTAAATACACTGGTCTGTGTTTTATTTAATTCTTTCTAGCAGGCTGTCATTCTTAATTATTTATATTTGATCCTTAAGTAGTTAAGAAATAAATTAACCTTTAAATACTGAGCAAAGGTTATCATGAGTTAATTTAATTCAAATGAATAACTAAGGAATATATTAAAATAATGATTAATTTAATATGCAATTAACAAGATTAAAAGACTACAAATATTTACATTTTGATTTACCCCTTTTTTAACTTTAAAAACATTGAATAATATTTATAATTTGCGAGGTAGTTGGCTTCTCCCTAACCACATAATTAAACAGTAATCAAGCAAAAAAAAAATGTTAATAGTTTAAAAAAAAAACAGCTATAGTTTAATAATTCATGCAACTTTTGAAGATACCAAAATGCCATGTTTTAGTAAGATTTTTTCCAGAGAAATACTCCAAATAAATATTAAATTAAGTTTGATATTTCTTTAGCATATTACATTTTTAATCAAATTCAAAAGTACAGTGTGTGCCATATTATTTTAAAAGTACGAAAAGCATTAGAGAATCATTTGTATCTATTAGAGTTACCAAAACATCACATGTTCACCATTTCTTATGATTACACAAGCTGATCTCCATATAGTAGAGTCATCCAGGGCAAGCCTTAGTAATCAATGGATGCAGGAAGGTTTGTGCATAAAATCTCCAGACTTGTTTCTAGCTTGTGAATTTCATCAGTGAAGAACTTTGGATCTGATAGCACTGCACCTGGATCTAAGAATCTAATGAAACTAGTCTGGAGATATTTGATAAATAGGCAGTAGATGGGGATTTTATGCACAAACCTTCCTGCATTCATTGATTACTAAGGCTTGCACTGGGTGACACTATTGTATGAAAAGTTTGCTACAGCTAACAACAGCTTGTGTAAGCATAGGAAATGGTGTTTATGTGATTTGGGTGATTTTACACTATTCCTGCATATGGGTTGATAGATGTTGAACTAAGTTCAGATCTATATAACTAAACAGGTCAAAGAGATTGGGTTGAAAACATTAATGTTTTTATCTTGAACTCCTAGCTTTATAGTTAACTAAATAGATAAAAGGTGACTGGTTGCTGGAGGATTGCATAATCTCCTCATTGATAAAAGTCACAAGCTAGAAAGTAGTCTGGGATATTGGATGAGTAGACTCTAGATGGGGACTTATGCATAAATATTCCTGTATGAAGGGTTTGCTACTGCTAATGAATTAAAGTTTTTACATTGTTGTGTAACAGGGTTTGAAATTAATTGACTATCATGATGAATATCTATTAGTGAATTAATATTTAAAAGCATGTTCAGAACAAAATCTAAAAAAAAATTTTCCTAGAATATGACATTAACTGAAACAGTTATGAAGTTAATTGAAACTGAGATGAAGCTAACTGGGACAGGTATGGTCTCAAAGGAGGAATTTATTAATATACTGATATACATTCTTTGTTCTTGTGAAAGAAGAAAATTATTGGGGAAGACTAATTTTAATGAGATGGTAAATTGTATTAACTGATAACAGACTAGACAAAGAAATACAGATATATGATTTGACAATTGAGTTTAATTTATTTACAGTAATATTTAAAAGATATGTTCAAAAATACAGTAATATCCATACTATGTTTATTTTAGTGAGCTATCAATAATGAATTTAGATGCAGGTTTTTTGCTTGACAACATGTTTAGGAAATAAGATACTATGACCAAGCAGTGACATATAATTATTATAATGAAGTTCCTACAACTAGCCATCTAATTATTTTATTTATATTGAAATTATATTCTTCATTACATAATAAAGTTTTTATTAAGTGTAGTTCTGCAATTTTATTATTTCATCTATCCATCTTATCTGTGACCATTTTTATTTTCACTTTTCTTCTGTTTCTTTAAACATTAACATATTTTCTATTGCATTGGTAGCTAAAAAAAATCACTTAGCTCTCCTAACTTTCATTTAACACCTGTATTAATAGAAGTAATGTTCTGTTTATCATTGTTTTATAGATATCTATGTAAACATGAATAATCATTGAACATAAGATGGTAGTTACTATCAGATTCCCAGATTATATTATAATGTTAAATATAAGATAGGCATATATTGTTTTATATATATGATGCAAAATTTATCAAAAAAAAAATCACAATGTTTCAGTTAGTGTATGTGTAATGATACTAAAATAGATGGATGCTAATCTTATATCAGCTTGATATATTACTTAACTAGCAGACTGGTGAGAATTAAAAATCTTAGATTGTTTGAAATGTTTAATTTATTATCTTTAATACTATCAAAAAACATAAACATAGCTGTAATTCAATTCTCCTTGGTGATTAAGATCTGGTATTTATATGGCATTACACTCAGGGTATTCCCTCTTATTTTACTGAGAATAGATGGTTCTAATGTAGAATGATGCAAAGTAAATTAAAGCTGTTAATAAATTATCAGCTCACGTAAAATAACAAAAAAGTTAATTTCTGTTTTAAATTAATAATGTGATTCATATTCACACAAGGTACATAAATTTTATTACTAGAATATTATGCAATTCTCATAATGTGTCAAATTATATATCATAATGTGATTCTTAATTATAAATATATAAAAATTAGCCTATGGAATTTAGAAGAGTTTTAGATTGATAGACATAAGAACTAAAAGTTTCTAGATCAAACCGCAGCTGTCACTTCTGAAGCTTGGACAACACATGACCTCTAAATTAGTAAACATTAGTCAGGCATTAAGTTTTATTTGATTCAAATTATTCTTGATATAAACTAATCATAATTTTGAATGGATAAAATTAATGAAATAATTAAAAGATATTGTTGGTGACTTAATCAAATTATGTATCTGTAATATGTATATAAATTTACTGAATAAGATCACTATTATTGTGGTTATATGAAATAAACATGTATTATTTTAAACAAATAAAATTCGGTATCTATTCTGAATATAGATTTTTGATAAATTAAGAAAGCATAAAATTTGTTATTATTATAAATGTCACCATCTTAATGTATGGAGAAGATTGATATTAATTTCCAATATGACCTGACAAGATTGCTATTTAACAAAATACAAAATAATTATGGATTGCTCTATATATTGATATGAATATCTAATTTATTTATTTACATATTTATGCATGGTTTGATTAACTTAATTACATAATTTATTATGATTAATAATTTTTTACATCCATAGTTTATTATAGTTCTAAAAAAATTTAACTATAAAGAAGTAGTTTTTTTTTTTTAAATAATATTTGAATTTTCTATTAATAATTATATGAAATTAATTATTTTAAAGAACCAATTGTATATTTAATCAAGAAAATTTGTATCCAAAAATGTGTAATTCATTGTAACCTTCATATTAATGATTACATCATTATTGATAAGCTTATACTATGCTGCAAGCAGAAAATATAATAAGGAAATGCTATAATGTATAAAATTTCTCTTACACTTAAAAATAACCACTTAACAATTTATTCTCTTAAATAAATAGACAACTAAATTGCTTACGTTGGCATAGCAACCAAATAGCAGATTGAGCACAAAAATTCTGCAATTAATCTAGACATTTTTTTTTACTTTCCTTAGCTGTGAATTATTTCAATGCTCCTTCACTTCACAGCTTTAACATGTCATAGGAACTACATAGAAGCAATAATAATAATAATAATAAAAAAATTAAACAAAATAAATTATTTTTTATTGTTTTGTTTATTTATTTTTAAATTACAAGAGAAATATCATTATAGAAAATAATGTTGAAATAATTTTTTTTTTTTTTTCAATTTAAAATTGAATAATAATTATTAATGAATTTAAAATAAATAAATAATTGTATGACCTAATACTAGTTGTTCATATGATGTTTAAGCACCAAAATTGAATAATTTTTATTTAATTGCCCAGTGTGACTTACATCAGTGGTTGAATATCAGATTCTGGAATGTACTTCCAGCACTCAAATTTTTTATGAATTCCATGCAATAAAGCCATTTGATTTATTTTTTATTTAATTGACTGACCAGATTTTATTTTGACTATTTTTGTTAGTTGACCAGCAATCCAAGGCTTTATCAGAACATTAAGCAGTATAGAGCAAGTAATAACCATGTAGTCAACTGCTTGAGAGTCATGTGACATCTCATCAAGTCGCTGATTGAATTTAACAGTTTCTCTACATTGACTAAACTAAAGTTGTTATTGTTTTAACTTACTTATTTGAGAACCAATCCAGTAACCAATATTTTTGAGTTCACCACTTTACTATTGTACTGTGACATATATCTAAACAAGTTAAATTTTTTATAAAGAGTGATGTGAAAAAAATATTAAGCTGCTAATATAAATTATATAAAAAAAGTGGCAAGCAATGATATTCTATCACTGATTGGTGATTAAAAGTTACTGGTCATAAGTTGCCAGGCATTTACACTTAACTTGGGATGAGTACTTAAAATACATTTATGCATAACACTAGGCAGAAATAAGATTAAGTATTTATAATATGTAACATTTTTACTCACTGTAAATTTTACTCCAGAAATGAGTTTTAAAATAAATAATATTTATAATAAATTATATATATTGATTTTTTAACATATCTATTTCTCAATATTCCTTTCTGTGTTAACAAATTCTGTAAAATCACCCTTTCTTAAAATTATTATTTATATATTCTGATGCCAGATTTTAATTTCTGTTTTTAATTCTTTTGGTTATATATTTAATATAAAAATAAAAATATCTACAAACAAACAAACAAATAAGTGCCCATATATTATTGTCTTTTATTTGTTATTATTATTCATCTCAGTAGAAATAGAAAACACATTGAAATATCATTTATAAAGATAATAATGGCCTTTTACAGTATTAGTTATAATATCTTTTACTCTCTCACACATACTCATAATCTCTCACTCATTTTTTCTCATTCATTCATTCTCACTTATTCATCCTTTTACTGACTCATACTCTCATTCATTCTCATTCTCTTACTTCCACTAATTCTCATTCATTCATTTTTATTATCACTCACTCACATGCAGATCATGCAAGAATAAAAATCCTCAGTACAACTACTGTGTTATGTATTTTGAGAATTGCAAATATTATTTTCAGCCTTTGGTTCAGTGACAGAATAATTACTGGAAAAAAAGTGTTCAGCTACTCAAGAATCAGTTTAAAATGTATCTACAAATATTATGATTAAACTCATTACCATACTTTATAATTAAATATCAGTTGTCCATGTGTTAACTAACCAAATGATTAATATGAATCATACAAGACAAGAAAATAGTTTCATGGGATTGAATTATCAAAGTATATCACATAATATAATTACATATTTAACAGTGATTTAATAAATGAATGATTAAGAAAATTTTGAAGGCAATAATTTTCTATTATATAAAAAAAAGAGAAAAAGAACTTTACTTCCTATATCTATCAATCTTTTTTTAAAATTTAAATAAGAAATTTTATTTTGTTATTTAAATTAGAGATTTTTATCATAGAAATCAATATGACACGTTTTTTTAAAGTCTACTTAAGCGCTGTATAAATTACATCTTGATATAAGAGAAGAACAAAAAAATAATTTTAAAGTCAGAAAGAGCTGATGTTATGACAAAATCTTTTATAAGGGAAGATTTCATAAAGTTATTTTTATAATAATTACTTGTCATATTCAAAATATCACTTGGGATTTATTTACATACTTTTTTGTTTTACTTTGTGGCTAATAATTATGTTAGTCATTTAAAGCATTAAAATTAACATTCTAGTGTATATAAATAATTGTGATGATTATATATAATTGTTGCATGACTATATACTAAATACTGAGTATATATAAATCAGTGGAGAATGCTAAAAAATGATTTTTTTTAGTCTTAGCATAACTATCTCTAGCCAATCACAGGTTTGGAATTTAACTATCTTAAATAACCCCTATATTTAAATATGAGAAACACATTCTGAATATTCATTAAGAACACAATTCTGATGATCAACATCATTACTACTAACATGGGTAATTGTCTCCAATGGATACTTCTGAATTGTTTATAACATGGTAATCAAAGTTTTCATAGTCAATATTAATGTAGCTGTAAATAGCTGCTGTCAATATTTAAAACGTGGTCATCTAGCCTGCCATAAATATAGTATAAAATTATTCATTAACTAATTACAAATTGGTAGATTATGCCTTGATAAATCAAAATTACTGTTAAAACTAAAACTGAATGTACTTACATTCCTACTTACTGTTTCAGATAAATATTGCTCTAACGTATATGAATTTGTATATTGTTAAATGTAATATTTTAGTAAATATATATTTGTAATTATTACCTCCCTGTTACTTCTTAAAAAAACGAACACAATTTATTAGATGTACCAGAATTAATATAATCAAAACAGGGTATTAAATGTTCTAATAAAATTATAGATATAAATTTAACGATATTATTAAAATTAAACAAATTAAGTTAGGGTGATGCTCAGTTAAAATTTTAACAGAATTGTTTTATGCTATTTAAAAAAAAATTAAGGGGGGGGGGGATTATGATTGTTGAAATAGAGTTGCAAAAGAATTTTACCTAAGTAAGCTCTGAAATTCTGCTTACTTATCAGGTCAGTCTAATATTCTTTTTAAAAACAAATCAGATAAGCAAAGGTGATTTAAAGTTTGTGATGTTTTATAAGGTGAATGTGAATCATCGGTGTACTCAAATGTTAATATTGCGAGAATCATCTATCAGAACTTTTATTTTAGCAAATTGCTGAAATGTTGATAATCTACTTCTAACCTAGACCTTTTCAAACATTGAAAATATATTATTTAAATCTGTATGATCAGTAAAATTATGAGAAAATAGTGTATTATGGCACAGACCTCAGATAATTAGCTTGGACCGATGATTTTAAGTATTGCTTGATTTGTGGCACAAATGACAAACTATTGATGTACCTCAAGCATCTTAGGCTCAGTCATCTGCTATTCAAAATATGTTTTTTTTTTATAATATTAAAGTAATCAGACATACTAATCAATCTGACTCAAAATTGAAACATCTGCCTGAAATTGTCAAAATCTAGGTATGAATGTCTTGGGAAAGTTTAATACATGTGTAAAAATATACTTCAGAAAGCAATGTTCTTATGTATAATTAATATGTCAATACTGCCAATATGATGGGCATATTATACTAACATGATTAATAAAAAAGAGGCAGAACAATATCCAAGATAAAAGCAGAGAATGTATCTCAAGTCTACTTAAATAAAATCATGTCAAGGATTTAAAAGATGAAAACACGACAAATATTTGAATTAAAATAAGCAACATTTCATAGACATAGGTTGATTCTGCTTCAGCAATGTCCTGTATTTCAAAAATAGTTAGTCAATTACAAATAAAAAAATCTGAAAACTGCATTAAAGAATTAAGATAATTAAGAATTCTTACAGCAACCAACTTTTATGAAACTATGAAGATTTTTAATTTATTTAACCAATTTCCTTGTTAGCTTTCAAAATTAAATAAAATATCAAACTCTGATTATTTATTATTCATTCAATGGACATGTACAATTTATTATAATATAGTAATAAAAGCTATCATAACCAATATTGTAATTTACTTCTGCAAACTTAGCAAAAGCTCCGCCAATAAAATTATGAATTATTGACTATTCTATAGATATACAATAAAATAATAATTTTTAATTGACTACAAATTAATAATCAATCAGTAGCTTGATACTCTGTAGCCAAATATTCCATAGGTATATTTATTTTAGCATTATTGTACATAAAGACTTACAAGTTTAACTTTATTGCTTTTATGTTAGTTTCTAATCCATTAGAGTTGTCACATTTTACATTAGAAAGTTATAGATTTATACATACATAAATGTATTGCTACTTAAAGATTAGTCCAGACACCAATGTTCATTTTAAAGAACTTATTAGAATCTCATATTAAAACGTATAATAATGATTATCATTAGACATTTCAAAATTGTGACTTTATTTTTATTGTACTTAAGATTATCTTCTAAAGCATATGTGGACTCATGCTGAGAAGAGATCATTTAAATATAGTTTTTTTTAATTTAGTTTTTTCAATAACTGTATGGAACTAATCATAATCAATTGACAAAAAGGTCATGCTGACAAAAAAAAGTAACAATTAAGAACTGATAATAACAGTGAAAACATCAGTTATAAAAATAAAAAGAATAATACTGTTGTCATCTATCACATTTGCACATTTTTTGAGCCTGGGAAATCAAAATGTTATTTCTAAATCAATCTATTACTGAAAATAAACATAAGAGCTCCATAAGAAATAATAAAAACTATTTTATTAAAACAACTATTAAATTTAAGCGATTAAAATATGTAAACTTTTAAATTCTTTAATATGAACATTGGTGTCGGTCTAATCCTTAAGTATCAATATATCTAAAACCTTTTTTCATTTACATTAGAAATGTTCATTTTTTAATTAAAAGTAGAACTTTTTCCAGTGTGTTTACTCTGATGTTTTTTATTTTGTTTGAAACACCTTTGTATAGAATTTTCTAGTAAGTGGTCTTCAAATGTTTATTTCATAATAGATTTATTATTTTATGGGTTATTTAAAAAATGTAAATAAAGTTACATTTTAATTATAGACTTTGAAGTAAAAAATTGTACAAAAATAAAACTAATTTTTATTGTTTTGTTTTTTAAAATACATTTTTTATAATATAATACATAAAAGACTTTCAAAGAAAAAAGCTTAGAAATTTATGCCTTTCAGACAAATGCTGCAACCTATTCATGTATTCATCAATAACAAATATTTAACTGTTTTCAGCTAAAAAAGCCGAGAGGTCATCGCAACCGCCTTGCAGGCGGGTAGTTGGTTGCAGGCGGGTGTGGGTTCACATCCCGGCCGATGCTATGATGTTTTCTATGAGTAAACCATTGGTTTATCAGCTGATGGAGTATGACATTTACCTCTAGTACAAAGTTATGTCATATTATTATCATTTTTGTTTTTATAGACATTATATCACATTTATATACACAATTCTTATTAAACTTTTTGAATATTAATTGTTTGTAATAAAATTAGGTTTCTTCTTTTTAACTTGCAATAGTTTGATTATTTAAATAATAATTAGTATTTTGTTTTTCCTAGAAAATTTACATAATCTATATTTAATGATTATTTATATATAAATCAAAAGTTTTAAACAAGTTATTGAAAAAAAAAACATTTAAAAGAAATTTGAAGATTCAATTTATATATTAATTGAAATGTAATTAATATATAGATTCAAAAACTAAAACAGTTTAAAATGTATATATTATTACTTATTAATTATATATATATGTATATCGGAGCAGTAAATAATTTTTTGCTGAACTCATTATGAACTAATATGATGCTGTGTAAAATAATTAATTTTTAAATTTAAATGTTGACACTACATGGACCATACTATTAATTTTAAGATATCTGTTTCATCAGCTGTGCAAAAGCATTTACACGTTATTAACCACAAATTAGAATAGACTAGAATCTTATTTAAATAAAGCATATTTTTATTATAGTAAAAATAAATTCGAATAATTAAAATTATTATACTTTATTATAATCAGACAGCACATATTGTGGCCAAATAAAATATATTTATATATGTGATTATTAATTGTGTAAAAAAGAAAGTGCACAAATGATACCTTTCAAAATTTCAAATAAATTATTAGCAAACAAAATCTGCTTTATAGTAAAAAAAATTCTAGTCTCTTCTAATTTATGCTTAGTGATATGTAAGGGCTTGTTTAGCACAGCTAATGAAATGGGTTTCCTTGAAACCAGTTGTGTGAGCCTTGTATTACCTGTCCTAATTTCAATTCAGAATTATTATGTAAATTACATATCTTATTTTCCAATAACCTCAATAAGAAACACTTTAATGTTCTGATTCATAGTTACTATATATATTACAAATATTTGAAGAGATAATTTTTGCATATGTAAAACTGTTTTTTTTTTTAGTATTTTTGCCCTTGACCCAAAGATCATGCCTAATACAGAATAAAATTTGATAATATTTTTTTTCTTTCAGTTAGAAAGAACAAATTAAAATGCACAAAAATGTCTATAAATAATTCTTTATTGACTCTCAGTTAGATCGAAAAGAATCATTTCCTTCTATATTTATTATTATTATGTTTAAATATATTTGACCATGAGAATTAAACTATTTTTTTTCCCAAAAAAACTTCCTTAACTATTATTACCAAAGTCTAAACAAAAAATAATAGTAATTAAAAAAATAATGATTTCTGAAAATCGCTCAAAAGAATGCATAAACTTATAAACAAATACATTTTATTTATTTATAATATCATTTGCTCATGAGGTCAGGTAATATTTGAACACAAAAACAAGACAAACACAACAGTTTTATATGTTATATTTTATAATGTATATTTTTTTATTTATTGTTAGTTTTTATTCATTTTATGACAATAAACACATTAAATATATTAAACAGGCAAAACTCTCCATACAGTAGTGCCACCCTGTGTCAATCAGAGTAATCAATGGATTCCAGAAGGCTTGTGCATAAAATCCCCATCTAATGCCTACTTATCCAATATCCTCAGACTCGTTTCTGGCTTTTGGCCTTCGTCAGTGAGGAGCCTTGGATCTGAGAGCACAGGGTAGCACTACAGTATGGAGAGTTTTGCTTGTTTAATAACAGTTATGTGCTATCATAAGAGATGGTAATCATGTGATGTTTAGTGGTTTAACATATTAAATATATATATAAGTCAAACATTGGATAATTAAAAAAGCAGCTTTTAATAAGACTATTGCAAGGTAGTGTCCTCTCCAAAATATTTTTAAAGAAGAGCAGTGAAAGAGAATGTATTATTCACCAAGCTTACTAATTTTTAGTTGATAGAATTTTTGTTATTTTTTAATGCATGTGGTACATTTCATTTAAAAATAATTAAATACCCATTTAGTGAACATAGATTAGCTATGAGTCATTTATTTAAAAAAATATCCCAAGTCCCTTAAATCATGAAAAAAAATAATTTTTTTTATCTAACCCAGATTCTAACCTCAGATTAGGAGCATGATAAGTAGATGTGATAGAGGCAAAATTGTTCCACTATCTAAATTGAAAATATTGATTAATATATATTTAAAAAAAGGTATTTACATATTAGACCTGCTGTGAATTGTCACATACATATTAATCCAGGGATAACTTTCTAAAGCTGAGGACATACCAGAATTAGTGCAAGCTAAGCAAATTTTATCTGATAAAAGCCTGGAAGTTGTTGGTTAAAGAATTATATTTGTAAATAAAATTCTAGATATAAATCATCATATAATAACATGAAGACCTTTTTTTATATTTTTAAACATGGCTTTGTGGCATTTTACATATTACTGTCACTGAAGCTAAAAGTATTCTGAGTTATTCAGTGATACTCTTGATCACAGACACAGATGAAGTATTTTTGCTGAGTTTTTGAATGTTTATAATCAATGTAAATATAATTTTTAAAATGTGGTTCTTAATTTTTTTAAAATTCAGTTATAATTCACCTTTTTATTTTGGGATTTTATCTGCAGTTTTATATAATAGATTAGAATATATTAGATTATATCAAAGTTCTTTAAAAAAAATATTATATAATTTTTGTCTAAATGATAGAAAGAAATCATTTTTTAAAACTTTCTTTTGTTAGCTAATAAAATCATTTGATATATGATTTAGACAATTATATTATAAAATTAAAATAAATAAAATATATTAACAATAATTGAAAAAAAAAAAATAGTGGTAATAGTAAATTTAATAAGACAGATCTAAGCTAGAAACAATGAAATAACAAAATTAATACACTTCTAAAAAAAAAAAAGTAAGTTCTCATATCAATATGAGAAAGTGGTTATAGTTTGCAAGTTTGTTTAAAAAAATGATTGTTTTAAGAATCTATTTTGTGAATTATTATAGAAACTTCAGAATCATTTGCTGATGAATAAGTTTATTTTCTTAACTTTACATATTTAATAGCTATAATTTATTTACAGTTTTATTAAAATTATTAGAAATCCTATTTTATGCTTGTCATTATTTTAATTAAAAGTTAATTTTTTTGGAGGTTTTAGTAAAATATTTTAAAAAATTAAAAAAAAAATAAAAAAAAAATTCATAGAGATTCAATCCAGGAAATAAATTTGCTAATTTTTTTTTACTACATTCATAGATTTGATAATTATCAACTGTATGTTTCATGATTTGAGTTTTTCATAATCGATTAAATATAGCAACTGTGGGTAGTCCTTAACCAGTTTGTGAGACTCCAGAAAAAGCCTAATAAGATCAAGTCAAGCTTACATTATTGTAGGTTTAAAAATAGAAATTTATTTGAAATTGCACAAAAAGCCAATTTCTTTTGATATAATTCTTCAGCTATTAAAAAAAAAACCATTTGGTTGAACTTCCAGAAATACTCTTGACATGTTAATAAATAGAATCTACTTAATGACTATTTATCTTCTAATATCTAATGGAAAAATATGTGAAAAGACTATGACAGCTGAAAGGAAACACGTTGTAAAATACCAATAATATTTTTCATGATATTCCCAATTGCTTATTTATAAGTCTGATGCAAGCACTTTTTTAAACAGAAACACTGCATTTAGGAGTAAAACATGCTAATGACAAGAAAGGCAACTGTAGAGTTTTTGCAGTATGAATTAAAGTAGTACCTGACAAATTTTAAAGGGTATATTTTTAGAAATTATTTAGATCTAAACTTTGATATATGATAAAAATAAATTATATAACAGTGCAAAATTACTCCTGTGTAGCATGGATTAAGGGCATATTTTAGTTTATTGTTACATAAAGTTATATTTAATTTCCAAGATATTGTAATTAGTTTCACAATATATAAACTTTATGAATTTTCATAATCTGTATTTGTGCAAAAGTACAAAAAAAGAGGGGATTAAATTTATACTAAACCTAAGCTATTAATTTTTTTTTTATTTGGTTTAAGTTTTTTAAGAATTATTTTTTCTCTAGAAATATTTATATTTCTTTGCAAATTTCCTATATAATAAACATAGGGAAAAAAATTGTTTTCTTATAAAAGTATTTGAAAAATTGTGATATTTAAAATTTTTACACATAAAAGTATTAGATGTCTAGTATAGAGAATAATATATTCTTTCCACATTTAACTTATGAGAGATAAGATAAATAAATACTATTGTTTTATGATGTAAATTCCATTTATTGATCTGGTTTTTGATTGATTTCTTCCTTGATTACATTGTGTCTGAGCTCTATTAAAAAATGCATATATGATCATATTTACATCTGTGTGTGAAATTTTTCTGATGATAAAATAATTATTATATGTATAAAATTAAATACTGTATTTTTAAAACAAGATTTGATTTTTTTAAAACCAAAACTAGAAATTAATCGTTTTTATTTGAAAATATTTTTGTTTTTGTTATTGCACTAATAACAAATAAAATAATTGGTATGTGCTTTAATCTTTCTGACAGATATTCTGTTATTGTAAAAGTTTTCCTACAAATACTCTTTTTTCAGGAATAATCTAAGCTTTTTAAGTATTTTACAATTCCAAATGATACAGCTTAAAATAGCATAGGCTGATTATCAATGTATATGAATTTATTGAAAAAATAATGATATTCTCCAATGTACATCTAATTTTATAAAAGTATTTGAGAGCAGGCACAGTATGGATGTTGTACTACAGAAAAATCATTTACTTGTTTATCAAATTTCAAATATTTTTCATCTATTGCATTTCTTAATGATACATAATTAATACTTTAATTTTTTGCTAAAGATATGTAGTCTTAACTCTTCAGTGTTCATAATAGTTTGAGTTTTTTATTACTACCTGGTTTTTTTTCCAGCTGCTTTTGCAGTACAGGTATATATATATTGTACCAGTCGAAAAACCCACCAAAAGAACTGCAAGTCGGATCCAAACTCAGCTGAACCAAACTGAATTCAAACCCAACTCACCAGCTCAGATTAGTAGTAATCGACGGTATAGTGCTATGTACCAAGAAACTAGCTCAACGGTTGGTGAGGATCAGAGACCCCTGAACTGACATTAATATCTGATAATAAACTGACTAAAAATGATTTTAAATCGAATCATATGTATCTGTTTGGGTTGCCACCACAGATAGTGAGCATTAACCTTAAAATAATTATAAAAGAATTAAGAACGAAGAAGCAAAGTGTGTTTAGAAAATATTTAATAATAATAATTTGTTTTGTTTGAATAAAATAATGATTATATTAATCACCTCTAGCCTTTAATATAGTTTAGAATTATAATAAGAGTGGCGGTCCTTATTATATGCCAATGAATATTACGCAATATTGGAATTCTATGTCTATGCCCCCAACAAGAAAATAAAAGGAAGATAAAGGCATTCATTAGTAAAGGAAATTTTTACTCTAATTTTATACGAAAGAATGTGACATTTATTTTCACATTCGCAAATTTATTTTCACATTCGCAAATCCATTCATGAAGAGCAAGATACGTATTTTAGGGCATAACTTTAATCTTTATTAGAAAACTTATTTTGATATATAATGGAGAATTTGTTGGACTTTAATTGAAATCACTTCATCACGAATTATGAGCATCAGAGGGGGCTTTACCGGAACAGAGAGGCAATGGTGCTGACGAATTATGAGCTAGAAAGTGAAATTGAAAGACGATAGCTAGTCGATGATCGAAGTCCTATGGCGGCTTGCATCTGACAAGTCTTATGCCCTTTGACTAATATGAACAGGAGAGGAAGTGCTTTCTTCCTCGATAATTTAAAATAACAGAAATATTATCACCGACCAGCCTAATGGAGCGGAAGATTGCCCTATGTCAGCAACGTTCGAAGATGATGACTTGATAGTCATCGTTTAAAAAATAAAACCCAATTATAGAATGCCCTACATGATGACTTGATGAATTTAATCAAAGTCAAATGAGCTTTTAACTAAAATTATTTTAAAGTATTTGTAAATCATATTAATTATGCCCCAATCATCGTGCCCTTCCTGAATCTTAAATAACAAAGTTGAATTAGAATATATTTGATCCTTTATCGGCCCTTTTGCAATAAAAACATTTTAAGATTATATATGAATAAATACATATTGGTGAATACAAAAAATAGCTGGGGCATAGATTAAAAATGGAGCTAATAATTTATTATTAGCCAATTATAAAAATAACACACATTTAATAATTTCTTTCGACTCTATAATTGATAGAATGGTAAATCTAGTTCTAATGGGCAAGAATTACTATTAGAATTAATATATCATTATTTGCACAAGGCAAAGGAAACAAAGGAGATCATCGAGTCGAAAGATTATTTGCATATAATTAAAAATAAATGATCTTAATAAATCACACGATAAATATATAGATAATATGGTAAATGAACCGCCAAGTAAGAAAAGAGAAAGGTTAAAGACTAGAGATTGAGAGAATTTATATAAATTTAAAAATAGCATAAATAAAAAGGGTTTCACAGAGTACTACATTTATAGAATGAAAAGAGCTCTTAAGGAAGTGTAAAATAAAGTTTGGAAACTGATCAGAAGGTTTAAGGTTCATTATGGAAATATATTACCCATTTCTTCCGGGGCTGGTTCCCTTAGCTTATACGTCCGGGTTGGTAAAAACGTAGGCATGCATTCGGTCGATTACTTGAACAGTATTTTAATGAATTTTCACGATTTTAGCAGCATGATCAGTCTGGAAAGAATTTAGCAGCTCCATTGAAGATTTTTAGGGGACTTCAGGAACAATAGCCAGATTCCTGATGTTTAGCCCCTTACCATGATAGGAACAATTTTTGAATTCATGATTTTGAACAGCACATAGTTTACTGGCACTTTTCTGCAACAAAGATGGCTTCTTTTTCTTCAAACTTTTCAGAGCTATATATACTGTCCTCTGATGCCTTCAGGCTAGCACTTCTTTCATTATCAATGTTTTTAGATTTACTGGTTGTTTTTAGATACATTCCTTCGATAAGGCTTTCAAACTCATTAACTTGAATTCATTTTCTAATTAGAAAATGAATTCTTAAAATCAGAAAATGATTTTAATTAGGAAATCCTTATCTTTTTTTCTAATTAATAAAACTTTAACTGTTGTTTTTGGAAAGGGAAAATCTGAAAGCTTATCAAAAGAATGTAGCTTTTAATCATTAAAACTTTAACAAATTATTTAAAAGTAAAAAACAAATAGTCCCGACGCAATGAAACTTTCAAACAATTATATATATTTAAATATTTACAAATATATATGCACAATCCATGCAGTTGTAATATATATAAATTCATGAATAATTTTATCATGAATTTATTAATAGAATTGATCAATTTAAATCTGAAAGAATTAATTTTAATACACATTTATAAAATAAGTTTCCTTTATGGAAATTAGCGTGGATTGAACGTATAAAGCCCCATTGCATCGGAAATTTTAAGATTAGTACTAGGGTTTGAAGTGGGCTTATGGCTAGATGTCATGAAGCTAGGATCGAACTCAGATCTGACTGCTTCATTTCATTTCACTTCAAAAAAAAAACAATGAAAAAAAAATCTCTTTACTTATACGTGATACAGTCGGATAAGTGTACTCGACTAGTTGTTATACTCCGGGAGAACAGCATGAGCATGAATAATATTATCTGTACAAACTGCAAAATTATACATGTCTCATTGCGATCATTTTTTTAATATCTAGCTTATAATAAGGTCCATTAATCAAGTCTCATTTTCCCTATGATCGTGTCAGTTGGTTGTCTGTATATATATATATATCGGTCATTTAATGGTTGTCCTATTGTTTCCCTGGATCAGGTGGCACATATGGTTTTAACTTTTGATAATGGTCGTAGTCTTGGTCTTTTCTAGTTGGTGTCAAGTTCCCATAGTCTATTGCAGTCAAAAAGTCTATGGTCTTTTCTAGTGACATAGGGCACATCCCAAGCATGATTCTTTGGATCCATGGAGGTAAATGATGTCTGATCATCCGGATGATGTGCTGGTCCTCGTATTTGAAGGCTGTGAGGGATTTGAATGTGGTTACTTGCTGGATGAAGTAGGCTGTGTATCCCTGTCTGCCGTCTTCTTGATACTTCTGGGTGTTCAGTCTATGCAAAATACCCTCCTGCCTTTCTTCACTCCAATATTTTTTTGAAATGGCCTTTTCATATCCTTGGATTGTGGTAGGTGGTTTTTTTAATAGCTTCCACCATGCCTTAGCAGCTTCTCTTAAGTAGTGCCTGGCTAGGATAACCTTTTCCTTTTCTGCTATAGAGTGCAGACAGAAAAATTATTTAATGCTCTCTAGATGATCTATGGGCTTTTCTCCTGGGTTATCCCTAAAAATTTTAATTTCTACAGAAGATATAAGGGATGGTCTCTGCAAGTTCCTTAGACTCATTTCAGAGTTTATTGTCTGTTCCATTTCTACTTTTGGTTTTATTTCACTAGTGGTCTGAACATCTTTTTCCCTTTCTGTATTTATATTGGCTTCTTCCACCGTTTCTTGATTTGACTCATCTTCTCCATTGTCATCTTCTCTGCTGTCCACAACTTTTTTTGGTGTGGTCTGATAATCATCTCCTCTTGGAGCTTTGTAAGTGTCCATTGCTTGAGGATGCTTTGCAATCTCTGGGTTGGTTTGGGTCCCTCATGTTTCCTCAAGCTTTAAAATCCTTTCCATCTCGATCATCGTGATCGTCTTTAGTCATCTTTCTGCTTTGATGGTTGTGCTTTTTCCTATTGATCTGATTTTTAAAAGTGATCTCTCATTCACTGGAGGTGGTTGAAGGTGCATCACTATCATCAGTCAATCCTTTATCTAATTGTTCTTCCATCTTTGAAAGTGAATAAATAATATAATAAACAATGTGAATCAAACTTATGGCACTCTCTGTATACTTAAATAATAATTTTTTTCTTCAGTAAATTTAATTAGGTCTCTGACTACTGGTCCCATTGTCCCTATCTTCATTAGCTGCTGCATATTATTTCCCCAATCTATGTAATCTGCCTTTTTTAGTTTAGTTTTAGTTTGCCTACGTTTTCTTGGTTAGCTCTTTCTATTAATTCTTTGAATGAGACATGTATTTTATTTAGAAAAAACTATTAAAGATAAGAAACAAACATTACTCTCTTTCCCTCTGTTCAACTGTTCTCCCAGTCTGAAAAAGAAAACTATACAAATGATTAGTGATATACAAATATTTATATATATATTAGCAGAATACAAGTAATTCTCTGTATTGGACACATTTGGGTTTTTTTATTATTTAGACAATTGACCCACTACTGTGCTGACAATCAAATTTGCTGACAAATTTATTTATATGGGCGCCAGTGAGCAAAATGAGATCAATAGGGCATGTGAAATAACCCATTGACCCCCAAACCACCTATGATTGACTTAACTTTTGATAAAACAATTTAATTGATGATGAGTATTTATTATTTAGTAACAACTGTCATGTTCCTGACCTGAGTTTAAATATAGGAGTCCACTACTTCATTTTTACTAAGCATGAGGCTTTCACACACAAAAAAAAATGTCAAAATTAATATTACACAAGACTTTTATTTGTTGATATCATTTTTAATCTTGCTAGCATGAAAGCGTGTAAACCATTTAAGCATTTTGCCAACTGCATCTGGCTGCTTGGTTTACACAAAAGGTCTTCACCTGCTTTGAGGTTACTCTAGAAATTATTGTCATTAAAGTGTATTGTCACACTGCATTGGACCACTTAGACAGATAATTCCCAGTTTGAAGGTCTTTGCCTGCTTTGAGGCTACTAAGAATACAGAGCGAACATTAAATATAAGTGCTAGCAAGCAATACTTTGAAATTTTAACAAAAACATATCATATTGGATATTTTAAATCATAACAATTGAGATGAATATAATTAATTTTGACACAGACAAAATATTTCATTTATTTTACCCCTTGCTTTGATCTGCTCTTTTACTACTTTTTTAACGATAATTTTCTTACTGTCACGAATGCGTATAAACAGACATAATATATATACTGATATAGTACACGTATAATTAATTATACATATATTTAAATAATTATTCTAACTAACAGTACTATTATGGAATTTAACACACAAATTCTATTACTGACTGAGCATTTAAAAAAATAATCTTGAAAACATTTAAATCTAAGAAAGAAAATTACAAAATGACATTTTAATTTATTAAATGATCTCAGTTATGCGTTATAAATCGCATAACTTTTTTTCAAATATATATAACATTCTACAAAAATATCACTTTCTACTGAAACATTTAATTCATTGAGATCTCAATTGACTGAGTAACGAAGACCATAATTACTATCTACAGGGTGTGTGGGGTTTATTAAATCGAGCTCCAATGATTGGGTGGCCAAAAACATAACCATGTACCAGTCGAAAAACCCACCAAAAGAACTGCAAGTTGGATCCAAACGCAGCTGAACCAAACTGAATTCAAACCCAACTTGCCAGCTCAGATTAGTAGAAATCGACAGCACAGTGTTATGCACCAAGAAACTAGCTCAATGGTTGGTGAGGATCAGAGACCCCTGAACTGACATTAATATCTGATAATAAACTGACTAAAAATGATTTTAAATCGAATCATATGTATCTATCTGTTCGGGTTTCCACACAGACAGTGAGCATTAACATTAAAATAATTATAAAAGAATTAAGAACAAAGAAACCAAGTGTGTTTAGAAAATATTTAATAATAATAATTTGTTTTGTTTGAATAAAATAATGATTATATTAATCACCTCTAGCCTTTAATATAGTTTAGAATTATAATAAGAGTGGCGGTCCTTATTATATGCCAATGAATATTACGCAATATTGGAATTCTATGTCTATGCCCCCAATAAGAAAATAAAAGGCAGATAAAGGTATTCATTAGTAAAAGAAATTTTTACTCTAATTTTATACGAAAGAATGTGATATTTATTTTCACATTTGCAAATCCATCCATGAAGAGCAAGATATGTATTTTAGGGCATAACTTTAATCTTTATTAGAAAACTTGTTTTGAGATATAATGGAGAATTTATTGGACTTTAATTGAAATCACTTCATCACGAATTACGAGCATCAGAGCAGGCTTTACCGGAACAGAGAGGCAACGGTGCTGACGAATTACGAGCTAGAAAGTGAAATTGAAAGACGATAGCTAGTCGATGATCGAAGTCCTATGGCAGCTTGCATCTGACAAGTCTTATGCCCTTTGACTAATATGAACAGGAGAGGAAGTGCTTTCTTCCTCGATAATTTAAAATAACAGAAATATCATCACCGACCAGCCTAATGGAGCGGAAGATTGCCCTACGTCAGCAATGTTCGAAGATGATGACTTGATAGTCATCGTTTGAAAAATAAAACCCAATTATAGAATGCCCTACATGATGACTTGATCAATTTAATCAAAGTCAAATGAGCTTTAACTAAAATTATTTAAAGTATTTGTAAATCATATTAATTACGCCCCAATCATCGTGCCCTTCCTGAATCTTAAATAACAAAGTTGAATTAGAATATATTTGATCCTTTATCGGCCCTTTTGCAATAAAAACATTTTAAGATTATATATGAATAAATACATATTGGTGATATACAAAAAATAGCTGGGGCATAGATTAAAAACGGAGCTAATAATTTATTATTAGCCAATTATAAAAATAATACACATTTAATAATTTCTTTCAACTTGATAATTGATAGAATGGTAAATCTAATTCTAATGGGTGAGAATTACTATTAGAATTAATATATCATTATTTGCACAAGGCAAAGGAAACAAAGGAGATCATCCAGTCGAAAGATTATTGGCATATAATTAAAAATAAATGACATTAATAAATCACAAGATATATATATATAATATGGTAAATGAACTGCCAAATAAGAAAAGAGAAAGTTTATTGACTAGAGATTGAGAGAATTTATATAAATTTAAAAATAGCATAAATAAAAAGGGTTTCACAGAGTACTACATTTATAGAATGAAAAGAGCTCTTAAGGGATGTGTAAAATAAAGTTCGGAAACTGGCCAGAAGGTTTAAGGTTCATTATGGAAATATATTACCCATTTCTTTCAGGGCTGGTTTCCTTAGTTTATACATCCGGGTTGGTAAAAACATAGGCATGCATTCGGTCGATTACTTGAACAATATTTTAATGAATTTTCACGATTTTAGCAGCATGATCGGTCTGGAAAGAATTTAGCAGCTCCATTGAAGATTTTTAGGGGACTTCAGGAACAATAGCCAGATTCCTGATGTTTAGCCCCTTACCATGATAGGAACAACTTTTGAATTCATGATTTTGAACAGCACATAGTTTACTGGCACTTTTCTGCAACAAAGATGGCTTCTTTCTCTTCAAACTTTTCAGAGCTATATATACTGTCCTCTGATGCCTTCAGGCTAGCACTTCTTTCATTATCAATATTTTTAAATTTACTGGTTGTTTTTAGATACATTCCTTCGATAAGGCTTTCAAACTCATTAACTTGAATTCATTTTCTAATTAGAAAATGAATTCTTAAAATCAGAAAATGATTTTAATTAGGAAATCCTTATCTTTTTTTCTAATTAATAAAACTTTAACTGTTGTTTTTGGAAAGGGAAAGTCTGAAAGCTTATCGAAAGAATGTAGCTTTTAATCATTAAGACTTTAACAAATTATTTAAAAGTAAAAAACAAATAGTCCTGATGCAATGAAACTTCGAACAATTATATATATTTATTTAAATATTTACAAATATATATGCACAATCCATGCAGTTGTAATATATATAAATTCATGAATAATTTTATCATGAATTTATTAATAGAATTGATCAATTTAAATCTGAAAGAATTAATTTTAATACACATTTATAAAATAAATTTCCTTTATGGAAATTAGTGTGGATTAAACGTATAAAGCCCATTGCATCAGAAATTTAAGGTTAGTACTAGGGTTTGAAGTGGGCTTATGGCTAGATGGCATGAAGCTAGGATTGAACTCAGATCTGACTGCTTCAATATATATATAAGTTGACTTTATCATAAGATTTTGCATTTAATGTTGCTAATACTAAATTAAGTTTCATATAAAATATTTTCATGAAAATTTTTAGCAACTACTCTCAGAAATATGGTTATCATGCATGAGAGATGCTTTATTTCAAGTTATTTGCATGCAGAAGGAGATACATTTATATAGATAAACCAATTGATGGTATATTTTCTTTACTATAAAATAAAAGCACTATATCTTTTTGAATATATATATATATATATATATATAAAGGAAATTTACTATAAAATAAAAGCACTATATCTTTTTGAATATATATATATATATATATATATAAAGGAATCACATCTACTATATCTGTTTCCAGCCATTCTCAAATACATTGCACATCATTACAATATCTAATGTTTAGTTGATACACTTTAAACTGAACTACATGTGTACAGTACTTTTTAATATACACACACATATATATATATAACATATTTTTCCTATGTGATAGTAAACATGCACTTTAGCAGCTTCATGCAGTATTGTGTTAACAGATTCTGTAAGCATAAGAAATGGTCATCTTGTGATGTTATAGTATGAAACATAAATTAAAATTACAATATAAATAAAATTAAAAGAAATGATTCTAATCATTTATTCAAGTGCTAAATAACTACATATAGCTACACTTTGTACATTAAAATAGTGAAGGAAATAAACACAATGCATATAACATAATAATAAAAAAAAAAATATAAATAAAATTTTTTTTAATCAACAATGAATGATATTCAAATTTAACGTATTGCAAGATTGCATGGTAGCCTGATTAAAAGAGATTGGAACAACAAACTTGAATGTAACAGACAAAAGTGAACTAAGTATTGTCATGTTCATAAGACCTAATTATAGTAGCTGAATGATTTTGTAAAAAAAATTAAGATCTACTTTACTTTTCAAAAAACTTATTTGGAGAATTTATTAAATACTGATTATAATAAACTACACCCTTGTTTAGAGTTAGGATTCCAAATGATTGAACAATATTCAATAATGTAATTATTATAATAAATTGAAAGAGCATATTTCTATATATGTGTGTTTACTTAATATGTGTGTTCACTCATTTACATCACTCAAAAAATAAAAATAACAAACTTATTGTGCATTTCCTTTATTTTTTAAAATAAAATAAGTAGCAAAATGTCACTCTGGATAATATATGTTTCCCG
This sequence comes from Epiperipatus broadwayi, assembly GCA_028023455.1. Classification (NCBI taxonomy): domain Eukaryota; kingdom Metazoa; phylum Onychophora; class Udeonychophora; order Euonychophora; family Peripatidae; genus Epiperipatus; species Epiperipatus broadwayi. Next base: position 475,711 of record JAQFVV010000053.1, on the reverse strand, counting down.
CAAAAACTTATTTTTACCTATGGAAACAATAAATAGTTTCATTATCAGTGGACCATGACTTCTCTAATTATTTTGATCTTTTTAATTCTGTATCAACTTTGCAATCTATAAATCATCTCCACTTGCCAATACTTACTTTATACTCTCATTTAAACTTTTCTGAAGAATTATAAAAATGATATATAGTTTGTTTGGTTTTTGTCACTAGTAAATGAATAACTTTCATTTTATCACTTGAAAAAGATATTTTACACATTTTTTAAAAATTTCATAAAACTTAATTTTCTACTTAGAATATATATTTTATTAACAAAATACTTTTCACATCAAATTTGGAAAAAAAGAATAAAACAAAGAAATATTATTAAAAATTGATTGCTACTGTATTGTAAAATTTATTAAATTTACAAATTTTAATGTTTTTTACTTTTATTTATATATATATTTTTCATAGCATATTGAAGTAGTATATATTGATGCAGTATATATTTCAACTTCACTTTATATTAAAGATTTATTTTCTAACCAAAAATAAATTTAACCCCATCTAATTACTATAATGATTCATAAATTTAATAAAAATATTCCAATTCATAAATTTAATTAAAATATTCCCATAAATTCATAGTCCTATTGGTAATTTATAAAGAAATTAAAGACCAACTTGATTAATTCTGGCAACAAGATTTGTGCTGTTTGTAATAAGTAATTGGGAAATATTATGCTATGGAAATAAAATATAACTTCATCTTTCTTATCATTTATATTCTTTAGTAGTTTTTACAATGCTTTTTATAACCCACTGTTAATGGTTTCTATCAATGCAGCAATCTTCTTCAGAACTATAACAAACACAATTTAAGTACATGAATACAAACATACATGAATATATATATATATTTACATCTTATCTATATACATATATTCTATCTTATAATCATTATTTATATACTCACATATATCTTTATATACTTCTCTATATCATTATTATATTTTTATATAATATACATTTTCACCTTTTCAAAATTCTATATCTGTCAATCAATACTTCCTTTAATCAAATATTATTTTTTATTTTATTATTATTAATTTTTTTAAATATTTAACTCTAACATTATATATTCATATTTTATATTTTACATTATTATTATTCATATTAACATCCAATATGTATAATTTTCATTAACTTATAAGGTAAATATAAAAAAATATGTTAAAATATAATATTCATCATCATTATCAACCATTATCAATCCACTGCAGGATGAAGGTCTCTCCAAGTTTAATCCATCTTCTCCGATCTTTAGCTTCTCTTCTCCACATCACCCCTACACATTTTCTTATTTCATCCATCCATCTTACATGTGGTCTCCTTCTGGGTCTTTTACAATCTCTTGGAATCCAGTTTAAAATTTCAATTGACCATCTATTATCATCTCTTCTAGCAATATGTCCAGCCCAACTCCACTTCAATCTTTTAATTTTTTCAATGAGGTCAGTAACACCTGTTTGTTCTCTTACCCATACATTGCGTTTTCGATCTCTTCTTGTTACTCCCAACATACATCTCTCCATACTTCTTTGAGTGGTCTGAAGTCTCTGTATTGATCTTCTATTAAGTGTCCAAGTCTCAGATCCATAAGTAAGAACTGGTAAAACACATTTGTTAAAAACCTTTCTTTTCAAACACATAGGCATATTTTCTTTTAATATCAAGTTATTTCTACCAAAAGCACTCCAACCAAGTTTAATTCTATGATTAATTTCCTCTATTATGTTTCCATCCGTATTAATAATCTGACCAAGGTATTTGTAACTCTTAACTTCTTCTAATTCATCATAATCAATCTTTATTTTCATATTTTGAGCAAATCGATTAAACATTACTTTAGTCTTTTTAACATTTATCTTTAGTCCTACTTTCCTACTTTCATCTGATAACTCCTGCAACATTTCCTGCAGCTCGGAAGCATTATTTGCAAAAACAACTACATCATCTGCGAAATCTAAATGACTTAAATAATCTCCATTTACTTTCACTCCTTTAGTTTCCCATTTTAATCCACAAAATACTTCTTGCAACACTGCTGTAAAAAGTTTTGGAGATATGTAGTCATCTTGTCTTACACCTTTCTCAATGTTGACTTTTCCCGTATCATTATGTAATCTAATTGTTGCTGTTGCATTTTTATAAATATTCTTTAAAATATGACAATATCCTGGATCTATACCTTGATGATCCAATGCTTTAATCACTGAAGAAATGTTTATAGAATCAAATGCCTTTTCATAATCTACAAATCCAAAACATAATGACAACTCATATTCATTTGTCCTTTCTATAACTTCTCTCAATACTTGAATATGATCTACTGTACTAAAACCACTTTTAAATCCAGCTTGTTCTCTTGGTTGGTGAAAATCCAAGGTTCTCTGTAGACGAGTTGTAATTATCTTGGTAAAAATTTTATATAAAACTGATAAAAGGCTGTTAGGTCTGTAATTTCTAATATCTTCTTTATCACCTTTTTTAAATATTAATATTATTACTGCATTCTTCCAATCATCTGGTACATCTTTATCATTTAGACATTTGGTATATAACTTTGCTAATATTTTTTCTGTTTCTTCACCTGCTTCTTTTAATATATCAATTATAATTCCATCATTACCTGGAGCCTTTCCTTTATTTATACATTTAATTGCATTTCTCACTTCTTCATTTAAAATTCTGGGCAATTCGGAAGATGTAATAGATATAGGAGGTACTTGTTCTTTATTACTATATAATTCTTGATAAAAATCTTCTACCAATTTCATAATGTCATCCCTCTTTTTAGTAATAATTCCATTTTTTTTCCTTATTGCAGATATAAATTTCCTACCAATACCAAAATGTTGTTTTACATTCTTAAGACTTTTATTTTCTTCTACAGCTTTTCTTGCTAGTTCACAGTTATACTTTCTTATATCATTTTCAACTCTTTTCCGCACCATTTTACAAAATTCGAGATATTCAATTCTTTTTAATGCATCATTCTTGCATATCTTCATATTCCTTCTTTTCTTCATAAGTTCTCTAGTCTCAGTAGAAATTTTATTAGTCAATTGCTGCTTTTTTCTACCAGCTATCTTTGTTGCAGTTTTTAAAAGTGTATCAGTTATTTTCATATTAATTTCATTCAAATCTGAATCATGTTCAAAATCTACTAATACTTGAAACCGATTTGTAAGTTCTAATTTAAATTCATTAGAATGTTTCTGAAGATTAGGAATATCAACTGTAAATATTGTTTTTCTTAATAATTTTTGTCTCTCTAGTTTTACATTAACATGTATCTTACACCTTACTAATCGATGATCACTTCCTGTGTTAAATTTATTAAGAACATTACAATCTTGAAATATGTATTTCCTGTTAGTCAAAATATAATCCAATTCTGCTGTACCTTCATTTGGATGCTTCCATGTCCATTTCCTTCTAACATTTTTCTCAAAAAAAGAATTCATAATATAAAGTTTTGCCTTCTCTGCAAACTCCACAAGTCTATGTCCTCTCTCATTTCTATTACCATAACCAAAATTACCTACAACACTTTCATCTTTCATTTGTTTACCAATTCTAGCATTAAAATCTCCCATAACAATTTTAAAATGTTGTTTACTTTGATCAAAAGCCTTTTGTACATCCATATAAAAATCTTCTACTACTTCATCACTGTGAGAACTTGTTGGGGCATAAACCTGAATTATCTGCATTTGATATCTGCTATTAAGTTGTATAACTAATCTTGCCACTCTGTCTGATACACCATCAATCTCCACAATATTGTTCTTCCACTTTTTATTTATAATGAATCCTACTCCACTTGTATTTCCAATATTTGTGCCTTTATAATAGAGCATATGTCCACTTTTTAAATCAATTGTCTCTTCACCTTTTCTTCTAACTTCACAAAGTCCAATAATATCCCATTTAATATAAGAGAGTTCTTCTTCTAATTCTTACAATCTTCCTTCACTTGAAAGTGATCTGCAGTTGTAAGTACCTAAATAAAAAGTCGTCATCAAATGGCAGCCTGGGTCCGCCTCCAGGATATTCTTAGCACCCTCCGCCTTCGGCCACCAACCACTGCCTTGGTTGGTGACTTTACAGCCTCCTGGGATTAAGGGCCATGCTTTATTTTTGTCTGTCATAATTGTATAATTGGGAAAAATCTTTATCATTTACACAAACATTCATTCTGCCTTATCAGGCACTGAGAAGAAAGACCATGGTGTTTCTTGATCTTAAACTCAGAGGTAAAAAGCCAATAAACTCACCACGCTGGCTAATGCATGTTGGTGAGCAGCCCATCCATGTTCATATACTATATGAATAAACATATAGTAATAACAGCTGCAACGACAAGAACGTATGGAGTGGACATTAGGAATTTGCCCTGCTCGGTTCCTTTAAGGCCTCCAAGAGGAATCAAAGGGTCTCCTTTCAGTTAATAGCAAACTCCTTTCTGCAGCCAATATAATATTATAGGTTAAAAAAAATCATATATACTAAATGTTAATATAATGCATAATAATAATGTAAAATATAAATACATAATGTTAGAGTTAAATATTAAAAAAAATAATAGAATTTTAAAAAAATGAAATAAAAATAATATATATATATGATTATACGAAGTATTGATTGATAAATATAAAATTTAAAAAAGGTAATACTTATATAGAGAGATATATGTAGATATATAAATGAATATAAGATAAAATATATGTATATATAAGATGTACAATTATGTATTCATGTATTTGTATTGTGTTTGTTATAGTTCTGAAGATTGCTGGGGCAATCTAATAGTGAGTTGTAAAAAGTAATAAAGAATGTAAATGATATTAATATTATAGAAGTAAAGTGGATGGGAAGTGAATGGATTTGTGGGTAATCTTTAATATATATTGAAACAGGTATACTGTTCCATGCATATATATTCAAAAGATCCCCCCCCCCCCCATTTAAAAATACTGGCATGATTTGTTGTTAGAAAAGAAAAGACTTAATAATGGTTGAGGAAAACTAAAAATTTAAAGAAACAAAGGAATCATGAAAATTGACAGCAATGAAAAAAAGAAAGTTAATTTGGTCAAATTAAAAATAAAAAAAGACACAACAAATACGTTAAATCTGCAATTAAAAGAAAGTATAAATCTTTCTTTATTAAAATTCATCAATCCAAAAAAAAAGGAAATCAATAAAGTAAAAAAGAAAAAAATATATTTAAACATTAAAAAAAAGATAAGTTTATTTTGTATTGCAGAAAAATAATTTGTAAGGCAAAATAACTTAGGTTAAGCCAATGCCTTTAGGCAAAGAGATGTAAAATTAATTGGAATTCGAAAACACATAGCCAGATAATTAAAAACGGTCTTCTACTGCCAAAAAGAATAGCCAATGAGCTGGGGGAAATGGCACAAACGTGGACGAAAACACACTACCAACACCAATTAAGGCAGGCATCATATAAAGAGAATACATTCTGATAAGCAGAAAGTATAAATAGCTTGAAAAATTTGGATTATCAGACAGAGAGAATAATTTTTATTATTATCGTCGGTTAAGTAGTTTTTCTTTTGAGAGGTCATATTGAATAAAACAAGCAGAGAAAGTACAAAATTTTTGGAAAATTCGGATTATCAGAGAGTGTTTATTTTATCAGTTTTACTAAGTAAAGCAAGACAAAAAAAATCAAAACCTAACCATGAAAAAACAATATAACATGGGCGGTTGACCTGCGTTTTTCTCTTCATCCACCCTCATGAAGTAAGCTCCAGCCTGTCTACTGTACCATTCATTAAGCCCCATGGGTATTGAAAGAGAACACCAAGTAATAAGGTAAGAATTAAAAAAATAGTAGCAATTCAATTATTAATGCTATGATAAAAATTTTAATAAAAGAAAAAAATTAATGGAGAAATACGAAAACGTTAATTGTATTCTATATTTCAAAGTATAAATAAAACTGCTAATGAATTTATGTATAAAAATATACGTTTGCAGCAGACCAAGTAAATATTTATGTTAGAATAATTAAATGCTGTATAAATCATAAATGCTTCAACTGCATATTACTTCTATCTGGATAATATAATAAAGTTTATGTGTATGAATATACCTCTATATTTGACTAAATTATAAATGCTTCAACTGCATATTACTTCTATCCGGATAATATAATAAAGTTTATGTGTATGAATATACCTCTATATTTGACTAAATTATAAATGCTTCAACTGCATATTACTTCTATCTGGATAATATAATAAAGTTTATGTGTATGAATATACCTCTATATTTGACTAAAATTATAAATGCTTACCTGCATGTTGAATAAAATTGCAAATGCTTAATACTTACCTGAATGTTGATTTTGTGGGAGTAATTTAAACTACATTAATAAATTTAATGAAATACTAATGGACTGCAAATAAAATAACTTAAGGTTAACTGGAACTCTGAATGAGACACCAAAGGTAAATTGTTAAAGAACTTGCATTCTCTAATTCCTATTGTACTATTATTGAATGTATACTAAGATACACAGTGGACTGCAAACAAAATATTTGTTAAATTAAGTGGAACTCTGCATCAGATGCTATCAGTTGTCTTCATTACTCTCTCTGTTATCTCAATTTGACACATTCCTCTCTGTGAATTAATTATGTAACTAAAGATGTAAGTTGTTAAAAGAACTATGAAAGGACTTTATTATATTCTCAACAAGTTACATTCTTTAAGTCATACTGAAATATACCAAGGAAACCCAATGGACCAGAAATGAATAAAACAATGAATCTTCACATGAATATGAAGGAACTTTATTAGAAGAACTTGCAAATTAATTTGTTAAATAAATTTATTGTTACTTAAAATTAATCTTAGTTATCCAGTTGTTCAATTCTATTTTGTTTTTGTTGCATCACTCATCAGTCATTGCATTTGTTCATGAGAATCTCATGCCTCCTGAGCTATGTCTGGCATAACTAGACCTAGGTAAGTCAGGTTGTAGTGAGATGGAACTCTAGTGGCACCATTTGGAAAAACAAACATATAAATGTCTAGATGCTTCCAGCCTCTATGGTGCTACATCCTCTGATGAGCAGGAAATATTGTTGTAGGGGGGGGGTTAACATCTGCATTGGATAATGCCAATTGATAGTTCCTTCCTGCAACATGCTCATCAGGAAATTGTTACAAATGAAGTAATAAAAAAATTGTATGGTGGTCCGGTTACAATATATTGTGTAGTTTTTATAGTTCTTTACACTTGAGAAGTCTGCTTGTAGCAGTGAAACTTTTGGTTGTGTTTTAATATTATTTTTTGCTGGTCTGGTTGAATTTTGGATTTGGGGTAATTTTAATTTTACAAATTGTATACTTAGCAGTTTCAGCTATTCTTTTATAAAAAGTCAATCTCCAGACTTTGATACACAATTATGTCAAAAATTTTAATTCATATACAGTTTCTGTTCTTAGAACAATCTGAGCAATGTTCTTTTTGTTTGATCAAAAAAATATAATATGGAGAATAATCAAATTAAGTTTAACACTCATTTACATTCTCTTAAATATCACATTCTTAGTTAAAATGAAACATCAAGTAACTTTCTTTTATGAATTAACTATCTATCATTCTATTTTTCATCAACTTTGTAATTTATTTATTTATGATGTATTAATTTTTTTGAATTTATCATCATTCAACTTTATTGAGGCTAACCACCTGTAGTTTGTAAATTTCTATAAATATTAGTTGTATTAATTAAACAAAAAAAGGGGATATTTTAATCAAATAAGTTATTTGTTTATTTTAATCAGTATATCTACTATTTAGTTATTTAATAAATAAGATTTACTTAGTACAGTCTTCATCTAAAAAAGAAAAGAAGAATCTATTTGCAACTAATAGCAGAAGCTTAGTTGGGAAACTTAAAGATATTACAATCATTGAGATGACTGTTTATGTTTCATCCATCTAAATTTAAAATATGCATGAAAATTTGGGGGCAGCCTTTATGCAAATTAAGAAGTAGTATATTTATTTGATAAACTATTCATACATAAAAATGAATTATTTAAAATGAATAACATATCGAAGATATATAAATACCCACACATTCCATATTTTCTTTAAAAAAAACTTGATGTTAATTACTAAATAGTTAAATGATTTAATAATAAATATCAAATTTTCTATATATTGTATTTGGAGGAGAGGGGATGATGAAGATAATAAAAATATTGTTCATATCTGTCATATTAAATGCATATATATGAGTTTAGTTTTTTCATTCAACTCTTTTTTTAAAAATAACATTTGTGTATATATATATTATATAATGTACTACAAACATTTCTTGAATTGATTTTTTTTTTCATAATAAAAAAATTGGGACAAAAATTTTATCATTTGTTAGTTAGTTTTGACAGGTCTCTCATTAATTTTTTTTTTTAGCGAATTGAGTGTTGATATATAAAAGCGTGACAGCTTAGTAAATAGTGATCTGCTGTAAAGAAATTATTTGCTATTTCTCCAGAAAATTTATAAGTATGCACTCATTATGAACTTCTGTGAATAATTATTTGAACTGAAGCAATGATAATTTTTCACAGCTGTCAATCGAAAGAAGGATGAAAAATGAAGTAATATGTTTAGCAGTTTCAAATTTCATTATATTCTTTTGTGAAAAGATTATACCTATATATGTAAGCTGACTTTACATATGTGTTTGTGTATAACAATAATAAACATTTGATAAATTATTAATATAAATAGAACTTTCAACAATTTTTCATTTTTATCAAAACTCTAATGCATATTTACATTTAAAATTATAAATTCCAGTTAACTTGTTAAGTGTATTATTTTATATTAAAACAGCATGCTTTATAGATTTTGCTGCTGAGAATGCTGATTTAATGGATCAGATTAATTAATTGTTAGGTAATTTTTATGTCAGCATTAAAAAGGTCATTTATTTTCAATGGACTGTCTGGGTGTCAATTATTATTGTTGAAATTTTAAACATATTTTAAAAATTTTGCATTTTGCAATTCTGTTCTGAATAGTGAATCTTCTTTAAGATACTATTCTTTCTAAACAATATTCCATTTCTACTATGCAAGAAAATGTGAGTCTGACTAATCAGAGAATTATATTTCAGCAATGATGGTGTTTGGACCATTATACATAACACAATGCATCTGTTGTACTTTAAAGTCTTAGAATAATATGGGGCAGTGTTACATCTTTTTATTTGATGATAAAAATATAAGTTAAAAAATTAATCTAGATGACATGTATCACATTTATAAATATGCACATAAATATTCAGAAAAATTATAATCAAAATAAAGTACTCACACCTTTAGTAATTATATAATTTTTAAAATAGTTTTATTTCGCATTTCTCTCCATTTTTTATTTTCTGTGTATTTTATATAATATTTTAATCTTTCTTCAGTCGCCATTGCAAATTGTAAATTTATGAAAATATTTTTAAAAATAGAATAAAAATGCTTAATTGCACCCTTAATTTTAGTTAAAATATATTATGATATACATTTAATAATTAGCAATCACAATATTAAAGTTTACATTTGCAATTGAGACTAATATACTTCTTATATACTATATGTACTTATGGAGCAGATCACTCTACTTATGCACTGTTTTAACAAATTGATAGCACTCACCCTTAAGCAAAGATTTAAAAGAACAATTGAATTGATTTGTTCTTCAAGCTTATCTTACTTCCTGTGTTGTATAAAATAAAAATAATTATTAATATATATATTTATGTTAAATGAGTAGATTTGTTTACTTCAATAAATCTTGCCATGATAGTGCAAGTGAAACATACTTTGTATTTCCTATCAAGAGTTAGGAAAATCAAGTATTGAAGCAATTTAAATTTAGAAGTCAAAATACATTTATTGGTGAAATCAAAAACAAAAGAGAAAACATTTATTAAAAAAGAAAAATATGCAGAAAGTCTTAGAAGAAATTATAGAAGGTTAGAGGAAAAATTATAAAAGACAAAAATGTTATTGAGACATAATACTGTTATCACTTTAGTTATTAATAATATACTACAGTGCAGTGTTTGTCAAATGTGGTCTTTTTATAATCATCCAGAACACTTTATTATTCCATTTCACATCATTTTTCTATTATTTTATTTAATATTCAGTGTATGTAATTAGAGAAAGAGAGAGAGGAAGAGAACGTATGTGTTTATTAGAAATAGTATCAAATTTATAATCAAAAATGATAGTTTACATTTTAATGATACCTTTTATAGTTTTATTTATTACCTCCAAAATATTGCCATTTTACTAAATTATGACTCAGAGGAAGGCTTTTTTCCTGTTTACAATTTATTTATACAAACATTATCATGATGAAGCTTAGCTGAAATTATTTCACTTTTTAACCTAACAAATGAAAATTTATGTGACCCTTTTAATATTAAATATGAATAAATATTTACACAATAAAATATGTTTTTATTAACTAAAATATTAAATAGAATGTAATTACAAGGAATACCCAAAAATAACCAGAATTGTTCTCTGGAAAGCTAATGCCTTATTGTATATGTTTCTGCTGTTAGATGCCTTTTGCTGGGATCCCCCTGCACTAGTCTGCTAACTTTTGTCACTGAGAGAAATTGTGTTATGGCATAGTAAATATTTTTGTTAAGTGTATTTCTCTTAATTGTCAATTTTTGTAATGGCTGAAAGGTTAAAACAACATGAAATTCTGTTTTCTGTGAGGGAAAATTGCAGGAGAAATAGTTATGATGCATGAAATAGCTTACAAGCAAATTTCTCTGGGGAAAACATAAGTTTACAAGTGATTTAATTGAAGTATTAAATTTGCCATATCCTAAAAAAGTGTGAGCAGTGAAGTCCAACGTCAAGGTTATGCTGAATTATTTTGGATACAAACTATTGTTTACTCAGAATTCATTTATAATGATCAGATGTTTTATATATAAGTTTAGATGCGATCTAGTAAAATGAAAGTCTCTCAATTTGTGTCTAAGTAGGAAGTGCAAGCTTTATCACAATACCTCACCAGCAAACAAAGCCTTGAATGTTGTATAATTTTTAATTAAAGTTAACATAGTTCAGCTTATTCATGAGCCATATTCAACCAAATTTTACTCCATGTAACTTCGTTTTATTCCCTTGAATGAAACAAATGCTTTATTTTTTTTTTGTGGATTTAGAAGTGGTGAAGAAAAAAGATGCAGGTATTAAAAGTCATCACTTTGCAAGAGCTTCAGATTGCTTTGAAAAGTGAAAAACATGTTTAGACCAGTGCATTGTACTAAGTGGACTGCATTTTGAAGGGGATTCAATTTGTAATTATAAAATTCCAGTTATTTTTGGACTCTCCCTCATATGGGGTGGGTGGGTGGTGGATCAATTTTATATAAATAACAAATAGTAAAAAAAAAGTAAAATATTAATTTTCTAGTATCATTTTTAAAATTCTGATCAAAATTATCCTTTAGTGGAATGCTAAATAAAATTTAGAACTGCAAGTTTAGTTATTAACTGCCAAAAATCAGTTGATTTAATTTTATTTGATCTGACAATTTAATTTAAATTAATGTCTAAACATAAAATAAAAAATATGTAGCTTAAAGAATTCATTCAAGTTTATAATATAGCTGCATACATATCTGTTAGAATAACTTGTATTAAAAAGTTAAAAAAAACAAAAATATAAAAGCGAAAACAAAAAAAAAATAAAAAATTTTTTTTTTAAATACAATAAAATAAAATGGGGAATAAAAAATAAAAAGAAGTTAATAATATATTTCAAATACTGTCATGACTATTATGTAGTTATTGGAATAGGTTGATTTATAAAAAATAATTACAAGGTCAAATATTCATGTTTTATTATCATTATCAATATTAATATAAGTGATTGTCATGGCCAAGTAGCATATAACCAAGACAGCTACTGATGGATGTTTTATGAAATGCATTCACGTACTGCAGAGTTGTTTGTCATATTTTTATACAATGTAGCAACTAAGTAATGGATAGTTTACTCACAGGGATTAGAGCTGATACCTGTCATATTTGTATATTATAACAGTACAAATCGATCACAATTAAAATCATTTGTAATACAAAAGTGCCTTGTCATGCAATTATTAAAGGCAGTTTAATAAAATAATACTAATTTATTTGGAAATTTTATAGATTGCCATGTGTTTGCCACACATATTAGGTATATATGCTTAAATTATATCTGGTTTAAGAAATAAAAGGAAAATTTATCTATAGATTTAATAATAGCATAAAATATTTTATAAAAAAATATATTATGTAAAATTAAATAGAATAAAATAATTCATGTAATAAAAGGGGAAGAAAAAGAAAATAGCTAATTCATTTACTTCATTTAAGCAAATGAAATATATAATTTAAGAAAAGATGTATTTTATGATCTTTCAGGTTTGCCTTCTGGAAGAGGTTTAATGAAACAAGTTGCTCTTTCCTTTTGGTAAATCCAAATATTTTATTAAAAATTATAAAGTATTAAAATTAAAAAAGCTACAATATGAATTTTAAAGATCAGTGTTTTAAATATGATTACAAAAATAAATGCCATTAAAGATGTAGGATAATGGAATATGGTGTCCTCAGTAGGAGGAAAAAAGTATAAATAGATCTAAAATTTTTATTTATTTTTAGTCATGAATCACAAAAGATAGCAGTACAGACATTCTGGAAAGAGAGGAGAAAATACTGATAGGAAAGTTAGAGCAGTATTATCAGCAAGAGAGCAGAAATAATGAAATAGTATAACTAGCCAATAAATAAGTCTGATACATATTTGCTGTTGCAATTTTATCTCTAATAGAAAAGGAAAACCATTAGTTAAAATACCTTCTTACAGAATTGTAAAATGGCTTTACATTGCTGACTGTTTAAAAGTATTTTTCAATATTTCATCTAACTCAACAGATATTTGCTACCAAAAGAACATTATCTATGAATAGCTAAAAACTAAAAACATATCAGTCAAAAAACTGGAATTATGTACTTTTATTCAGAAATGAGTGTTGATCAAGCACAGGATAGAACTTTACTTGCTTACAAGAAGACAACACAACCAAAATAGTCAGTCATGGAAGAAATAGTTTTGTCATTTTTGCTATAACTTATGCTAACCATCTACACCGAATTGAATGGTCTGAACCAGATATTCTTAGATCAGCAATAGAAAACTTATATGGAAGCTAAATAATATAAAAACTTTTAGTATTTAGATGGAATAATGGCTGAAATATAAAAAATGTGGTTTACATGAAAATGAAGTTATTCATCAGAAGTTATCACAGAAGTTGGAGAACCAAAATAAATCTAAGAAAGTGTCACTCAAACTTTGTTCTTATTACAAGGTAATGAATTCCTAAAGACTTATTTTTGCAAACACATATTAAATATTCAGGATTTATGCCAAGAGATACATAAGAGAAGAGATATTGAATGTTTATCATATGATTAAAAATGCTAGGGGATATAATGTTATATATATATATGTTTTATAGCTCCTGCAAAATCAGAAAAAGCTACAGAAGATACTTTTAGTCCCGGGAACACATTAGCATCAGATAATATACAACAAATTTTTGGAATTCAACTCAGAAAAATCAAACTACATAAAACTTTTATTATCAGAATTTAAGTCATAGACAAATGCTAGACAAGTATTTAAACTTTTTCTCATTGTTTTTAATTTCTATAATGCATTATGCGCATTTTATTATTGCACAGTGTGTTTGAAGACAGTAATAGCAGCTTAGTGATAAAAGAGAGGAATGAATAATTTAAAATATAATGATGACACTTTGGATTTGGCTGTTTTATCATGAAAAACTATCAGTGTTAAACAATTGTCTCAGGTTTTGAAGAAGTAGATAAATTTGAAGATTCCATCATGCTGATAATGATTTTTATGATCATGAGATATGCAAAAGAATCTTAACAGCAAAAATAGAAAACTCTTTAAAATATAGAGACCAAAACATCTCAAATACTACCAAATTAAAACTGATCAATTGTCTTATTTTTCAATTGCCACTCTATGGCATCAAAACATAGACACTCAAAAAGTCAGATAAAAAATAGATGCATTTAAGATAAGTTGTTTTCATTTCAATGAATATCCAAAGGAATAATGCATCTATTTGAGAATTTATGATCAGCAAGAGATTACCACTGCCTCTTAGGAGAGATATAATGACATATTTTGGTCATCTAATACATATACCTCAGAAAAACTTGTCTTCTGTTCAAGTAATTACTTCCCACAACAATGAGCAGATCAGACTCCACGAGATATTCCACATGATCCATAATAAACATCACATGATCACCATTTCTTATGCTTGCTTATAAATTATTAAAACAGGCAAAACTCACTATACGTACTGCCACACACTGCAAGCTAAAGCAATCAAAGGATGCATAATAGGATAATGGTGGCTATGGTTATTAAAGAACCAAAGACTCCAAAATGTATAGGTACTGAACTGAGTTCAGACCTATGTGACTATATAAGCTTGGATTAAAAATATTAAGGTGTTTTCAATTTAAGACTCATAGTTTTGTAGTTAAGTGGAGATAAAAGGTGGCTGTTGGAGGGTTGCATTAGATCCTAAGATCTAGGTGCAGGGTTCTCAGATCCAAGGCTCCTCACCGACAAAGGCCTCAATCCAGAAACTAGTCTGGTGATATTGGGTGAGTAGGCACTAGATGAGGATTTTATGCACAAGTCTTCAGCATCCACTGATTACTCTAGCTTGCAGTGTGTAGTAATACATATAGTGAGTTTTGCCTGTTTTAATATGATCCATAATCATGAAATATGGAGAACAAATCACTTTTTTGATGATTATATATTGAGATAATAATGATAAAAACTAAATTGGCTATATAATATGAAAAAATTGACCACACTAAATAAATAGAACATTATGTTGTGGGTAATGAAGAAGAAGTTAAGATAAAATAATTAAATCAATCCCTTTATTGTCTGATAATTTTCTGATCAGTAGGTTTAAAGATTATGTGCTAAATTCAATATCATTTTCTTTAAAAATATATTTAAAATTGATTTATTTATATATTCCTCCTATTTCATTTTTCAAAAATATAAACATTTAAAATTCTTTTAGATATATGTACCCATGTTCCATGACCTGAAATAATTAGCCTATAGCCTATCCAGTAAACTCACAATATAATATTGGTCAGTAAATGAGCTTCTAACTAATATTAACTAAGGGTAAAGAGTTCAAGTTAATCAAACTTGATTAGATGACTGTTAATAGACTGACTGCAAAATAAAAATATTGAACATAATATAGTATGTCTTTCAACCTCTATTAGAAGAAAGACCATAATCTTCTTGTTTATCATTAGAATTAAAGTATATTGGTATAGATAAATTTTCTATATACTACAATAAATACTGTGTAGGTTTGCATACTTTATTAATTAATTTAATTTTTATATCATCAATAGTATTCTGTCTTATGGACAGGTCCAGAGAGCCATTGCATCATCAATTCATCTATTTTCCCAGTCTGTTGTCACTATTTTCCAACATTTTCAATTACACATAACTCTTCTCATCTGTTATATAATTTGGAAATATCAATCTTGTCTGTCCTTTCTTCTTGTTTCCACTTCCTATTCCTTTCCAAACATCTTTCATTAACTATGTTTTCTTCTTAATATATATCCAATTCAGTTTCTCTTTCTATTTCTAATTTTTTCAATCAGTCTTTTTTATTTATTCTCTTCAAAACTTCTTCATTTGTTATTATTTTATTCATCTATTTTTTTCCATTCTTCTCCATGACCATATCTCAAAAGCTTCCAATATGTTTGTAATTTTATTACTGTGTTCATGTTTCATAACCTTATAATAGTACACTTCATACATTGCATTTAATTAATATTTTCCTTAATTATATTTTCAAAGTTCCACAAACTATTTTCTTTCTTTTAGTAAATGCCTCCTTTCCCAATGCTATTCTTCTTTTAACTCATTTTCTCTTCTTCTATCCTCATTCAACCAACTACCCAAATATCTAAATCCCTTTACTTGTTGTTGAATGATGTTATCATGGATTTCAATTTGCAGGCTTTTTGCATTCCTCCCTATCCATAAACACTTAGTCTTCTCAACATTAATATTCATTTCATATTCAATACATTCTTCATCCAATTTATTCAAAATATTCTGAAGACACTTTTTATATAATTTTCTAATTGTTAATTTTAATTAAGTTTAATGTATTTATTTTTAGAATTATTATTTGAAAGATCTGGTTATTAATCTAAATATTCTGTACATAGTATGTTAAAAATGTTGCTTTTCTATTTTCATTTCAGTGAATTTAGAAGTTGTAATTTTGAACTATTTCCATTATCTAGTTTAATTGTTAAATTTTTTATCTAAAGACAGTAGTTTATTTCCTTGCTAGTAGCTTCACTTTTCAGGTCAGCAGTACTGAAAGAAGAAAAAATATCACTTCTCAAAACATTGCTATGTAATAAACTGTGTGTTATTACAAACAGTTGAATATATAAAAGTTTGGATTTTTTAAAAACATTTAACACTTAAACTAATGATGGAAATAATACAACAAGTAAAATACTGGCATCATAAAATTTTAGACAATTAATATTTAGAATTGTGCTATTGTAAAAGCTATCCAAATTTATAATCCTTAAGTGCAATTTTTTCTATTGTATTAACTACTTTTATTTATTGCATATATTCACACTGTAAGTTAGAAGGGGTTTATGATACAATATTAGGCATCTACCTGTCATGTTCCATGACCTGGGTTTGAATCTGGACTCGATAAATTTGATTTTTTTTTTCAGATGTTAATCAAACTTAAGATTGCATTTTCAGATAGTTGACCCTTAACCAACCCATGTAACTATACATTATATGTTAATAAATGGGTATTTAGCTATCCTTAGCTAGTGAATAAAATAAAGATAATAAATTGAGCAAATTATCTCTTAACTGTCAGTTAGTAAGTATTGATTCCTTTTTAGTGTTCATTTATGAAGAATTGTAAGAGGAGTCTTTTCTTTGCTCTAGGTTACTTAGTTTTATGAAAATCATGATCAAAAAAATTGCAGCATATGTCAAATATATCTTAGGAATACATGTAAAAATAAATTAAAAACACTGCAAATTTGCCTTTATTATATTAATAAAATATGTGATTTTTTAATATTTACTTTCAATTACTATCTAAAAATTATTAAACAAAGAAATAAAAATATAAAGATCATGGTCAAAAAAATTGTAGTAGTGGTTGCGTTATCCAAGAAGTATATTCAATTTTAATATGTGCAAAATGTAAAAAAAAAATTAAACCACTGCAAATTTTTTTATATTGTATTTATATAATAAAATACATTATTTTTATTTTATTTTTTCAGTTTTAATCTAGAAATTATTTTCACAACTATACCAAAACTGACTTCAGAGATTGCAATATCTTTCAGATACAATTTATTATCAAATATCACACATTCATACAAAACATGTATTACAATTCAACTGATAGTTTAAGCACTATGACTTGACATAAATAACATAGAAACACATATTCATGTCTATCAATTTATGTACTCAAAATATTTAACAATATTTAAGAAAAGTGTTTGTTTGAATCTTTCAGATCAGCTACGACCTATGCAGAGCTAAGGTCTGTTTTAAGGTAAATTAATATTATTTAGCTGTAAACCTAATTTACAAAATATTGTGCAGTTGAAAATTAATATTTTTCAAAGATGCTGTTGTAAATAAAACATAAATCTGAAATATTACTAAAATTATTAAATAATAGAATGGGTCTATTACTTTAATTTCATAAGAAGTTTGAGTATTAGTAGTGATAAAATATAGTTATGGTCCTAGGACTTTAGCTCCAAAGTCTGCTATTATACCACAGCATCAAATCAAGCAAAGCATTAGAAATTTTTAGTTGAAGAAATAGATGTCAATAACTCAAATTAATTTGCACCATTGGTATAATCTAAATTGATTCATGACAGGTCATTAGCTATATAAGCATAGAATTTCAGTAACAACAAGCACAACAGTTCTTAACAATTTCCAAATGATGACTTCTTAGTTTACTTTATTCAACTCAAAATGGTTCTAGAAACATTTACCGTTCAAATCCACCACTCAGCCAATACTAAATCCTAGTTAATCATCTGAAATTTGACTTTTTATTGGAAGTAGAGGCAGTATTATTATTATTTTCTGATGTTTATATATGTATAGATGCTGATTAAAACAAAAGATGTAATTATTATTAGTATAATTAGTCTAATTTAAGTAATAGAAAACATTTTTTTTAATGAAGTCAAATATATATTTTTTTAATAATTCAGAATTAAGTGATAGAATGCAAGAGAATAATATACCTGAATATTTTTGACAATCTCTTCATTTTTTTTTATCTTTATAGATAAATGACCTTACTATTTTTTCATATGTGATCCATTATGAATTCATAGTACATTGGCAAACATATCTATATATCATTCTGATCTAGGCATTTGAATCCAGATAGCACTTTTTTTTTCAGATAACTGGAGCATATCTATCCAAATAATCAGAAAATGAGCATTTAATAATTTTTTATTATTATTTGGAGAACAAACAAAAAGCAAGACTTATAAAACTTCTACCAAATACTAATTTGTTTTGCCTGGTGAATAATCTCTTTTTATTTATTTCTTTTCCTTAATGAGATTCTGAAGTGGTCATTGTTTTGCATAAGCCATTTATGATGTTCTTATCTTTTAACTTCTATATGTATAGTTTTGAATTCTTCTGATTACATAAATATTATCAATTTTGCATCATATATTTTGAAATTGAAATCTTTTTAAAAAACATATAAAGAACTAGCAGTCAGTTTCACCTGAGCCATGAATACAGAGACTTTGTTATGCATCATTGCTCTTTCCATTTAATAAAAGATAAGATCCACCTCTCATATAACCCCTATTTAAGAGTAACTTGTTCCTCACTTGTTGTCTGATACATCTTAGCAAATGTGCGACGAACGCCAGATGAATACAATTAGCTGATACATTCCCATCTGGAGTTATTAGTTTTTTTGTTAAAATAAACATAATTAAATTTTTTCTGCTTGTTTGAAAATTTGTATTGATTTGAATTCTCAGTATGTTCATATGAGATTAAAATTATATTCATTTTAACACTTACATAGTTTACGATTCCAAAATTGTTTATATATATAAAATGTTACATATTTCAATTGCTGTTGCTTTATACACTTGCATTAAATGTCTCTTAGATGATGGATTAGGATCCTGCTGTTGTTGATTGTATTTCTGCCAAAAATAAAGAATTATATTCTATTAGCTGGAATTTATCTGTGTTTGACAATATTTAAAATTAGCAGTTTACAAATTCTCAAGTGATATTTTCTTTCAGTCTGCCTTTGCAACTTAAAATTCCAACTGTTTTCCCATTCATCACACAGATGTCTTAAGAATTAGCTTGCAAAAAAATAAAAACAACTAAAAAAAAAACGTTTTTATATTAATTAATTAAACGGTGAAATCATTTTAAAGATTTATAAATCAGTATTATTATATGTAGCAGTACATATTTATTTGTCTACATTTTATTTATTTATATATATTTTAGCACTTCATCAACCAGCATATGAAGTAAAAACAGATGGAGAAAAACTTGTCTTGACAGGTATGTTATGTTTGAGTCTGGGTATACATAGATGTTATTCTCAACTGTAAAAATATTGTTGAATGTTTTTAGGTTAAAATATTATAGAGATGTATTATTTAAAAATATATATGTTAATATTTTATTACTGCCATGATAATTAGTTTGTAAAAAGTTAGATTTTTGTATGTAATTATTGTTCTTGTTTATGTACAGATATTTTCATATTTATATAAACAGCACACACATAAATCTTTAGTTATGTAAAAATCTCTATTTATATATAACATTAATCAACTTTAAATAAAATTTTTAATAAAAAAACTTGTGATTAAATAAAATTTATTTACAATATCAAGTTTGCTGCAATTCCTTAAAATTATATATATTGTATAAAATGTTTTAAACATATCATACAATTCAGAGTTGAACAATTATTCAGTTTAACTATATGAAAAATAGAGAAAAAATGTCATTAATTAACAGCAAATTTACTTAACTTCTTTATAATGCTATTCAAACTGTGAAAAACTTCATAATTGAAATATAATAATTTATCTGCACTTATAAAAAATGCTTCTTAATGAACAAAATATAAATAATACTATATATAACTTTAGTGCACTTTCATGGCATAACATTATTTTCAAAAGGAAATTATACAGTATGTTTTAAAAATGGTGCTCTGAGTAAAAATACATTAAATAAGCAATTCTGAGCTGTGTGATATTACAGTGTATTTGACGGTGATGCTGTCTCTTTTTTTTTTCCAGCTATCTATAACACTGTTTTTCCAGTTATGCTTTCATTTAATAGTAGAAACTGCAACTAAGACAAATGTTGATTTATTCATTCAAAAAAAAATTGAGAATGTCTGTATTCTATGGAGAAAGTACTACAAATAAACTGACAATATCACCAATGAGTAAGTTCTTTGATCTTTGAAAGCATTGATGGGCCTACTTGTAAACTCTTCTATTATTGCTGGCAAAGAGCAAAATAATTATATATTTTCCATAGTTTATTTAAATATTTATAATTACTTTTGCAATATATTTGTACAGTAATTATTTAGAAATCAGACTTACCCAGCCTTGTAAAGGCTTGTGGTTTTTTTTAATTGGTTGCTTTAACAATTTTTTTAAGACTTAATGTAAATTAAAATTTACATTTTTAAATATACCTGTTACATTTGACAAGTATCTCTCAATAAAAAATTAAAATTTTATATTTTTATTTTTTGATAGTGTCACAACTAATTGTAATAGTTTTTATTAGCTTTATTAATAGTTACCCTTTATTAATGTTGGAATACAAAAACACCAGTCATTTTTATAATTTTTTTTATTAAATATAATATTTGTATTTTTTTTTTAATTAGTTGCTTTAACAATTTGTTTTTAACAGTTTAATATATATATTGTACCTATATTGATATAGGCACATATAATTTTATCTAAAATTATACTATTAAAACAATCTTTCGTTAAAGAGAAACATAAAATTAAATGTTGGAGAGTTTGTTGCGGCTTGTTTTCGAAAGAGATAAGAATTAAATAGTTTTTTTTAGTATTCGTAAAAATATAATTTAAAGGGTTAAAACATGCAAATCTCTTTTCATTCAAGTTTAATTAAAGAAAAAATAATGTTAAGACTAATATATGACCGTATATATGTGTGATTGTCAACAATAGAATAAATGTTATTATAAATAAATGAAAGTTAAAGAAGATTATTATTAAAAAAAACACAGCAATGGTTATTAATTAAAATATAAAACAACATCTCTGCATGGCTATTACTAATTAAGCAATCTTCCAAAACACGTTTATCAAAGGATTAATTGATAAGGAATTTGACAACAGATCTTTGCCGGAGATATCAGAAAGACAACAAGGCGCAGGTATAAATAGACCTTTTTTATCGGACAGTAATTCTTTTCCACAAATTAGTTGAGACAATCAGTTCCACAAATTAATTGAGTGAATGCAGTTCAGAAATTAATTGTGCAGTTAACAAACAAAATGCAGTGTTGAGAAGATCTTGGGAATGCACGTTTATCTCCAGCCCAGATGTCTGATGAAAACAGCAGATCTGCCTGTGAAATAATGTCAGCTTAACATCTTAGAAAATCTCCGTCAGTATCTATTTGTCTCCGATAGCAATAATCGTGAAAATCAGGAAACTCAGCAAGGAAACGTCCCAGCCGGCTGGAAGCATTCATACTGGAACCATTCATACTGGAAGAAACAACAAACAAGAAGAAAAAAAAGTGTTAAATCTACGTTCAAAATCCTAGGTAAACATTTGCTTATTTTCGTTATACTGTAATAGCCATTGCATTTCATTAATTCGTGCAAATCCTCCAAGAGTCTAATTATATGAACTCGATATCATACATAAATGAACTATTGATATGTGTGTGATTAAATTTCAAATGCTATGTAGTCCTTTACTATCATTATTATGTGTGTGCATGAGATAATATGTGCGTGGTCATTATATCAATATTTATTAGTTAAATTCCCAGTGTTCTGTTATGAAAATATTCAAGAATATTTAAACTATTTAGAATGTTAATTTAAAATATGCTTGTGTTTTATTAGAATTATAAAATGTTTAAATTTAGTAAATAAATGTTAATTAATAAATTATCTTTAAAATTAAACTTTATTTGTCGGTCAATTCTTTTTATCAATTCCTTTTATAAATTCTTTTTAACAAATTCTTTTATCAAGTCTTTTAACCACTAATTAAGTATAATCTATTAGTGATTACAAACAGCTGAGCTAGTCGTGGATTTAGGCGTTGAGTTAGTGGCCATTGCTTAAAGTGCGTTATTTATTCATCCTTGAATAGATAGCTGGCGCCCGTGTTTATACACAAACAAAAAAAAGTGCTTTGAACTTGGTGTTGAGCTCAACAGTCGAGAAGAAGTTATGTCTTGGAAATGTAACATTAGTTATATACTTTATAGCTATCGTTTGGGCATACATACTCTCCGAGTATGTTCTTCTCTGCCTAAGAGGCCGGTGATTCGAATACACATATTCGAACTCGGTTCAATATATATATAATTAAATATTGCTAAGTATGTCATTCATCTGAACTTTATTAGGGGATTGATAGATCTTGACGTCTTAACGAATTACAAATTGGCATTTGTGGCTACTTGCAGCAGCTGACTAGAAACCTCTACCCCAAAATATATACTATATTGCTGTAGTTAAAAGTACTCATACTGATTTTTTCTCAGATTTTTTTTATTTAATGATGAAATTACTTCCTTATCATAAACATAATCTTCAATAGTTTCTCTTCCTCTTTCCTTCTTTATTTTTGCTTTTCTAATATATAACATATAATAACCACATTCCACTCTTTTAACACTTTAAAGCAAAATTATTTAATAATATTACAGTTTCGACTGTTGGAACAGTCTTCATCAGATCTACAAAAATTTAAACATTATATCAATGCAATCATATTTCATACATATATCTATTAAATTTTTACAATTTCACCAACTTAATTATTAACATCATTTTATATAAAAACTTACTATTATATAACTTTAAAATATACTTTACCCATTATTTCTAATCTTAATTATTATTATATTTATATTTTCACCTTTTTCCTTTGCCATAATTTTATAAATTCAATGTAAAATGATAGGGGATGAGAATGCACCAATATTAATTAAAAGCTATGTGGATGATTTTTTGTTAATATTTAATAGGGGTGAGAGACAAATAAAAAGATTTATAGATACAATAAATAAAATAGATAAGAAGATACATTTTACAACAGAATGGGAGAATGATAATAGGTTGGCATATCTAGATGTAATAATAAAGAAGGATTATTATGAGAAAATATGTGAAGTAAAAACAGAAGTGTATAGAAAAATGGGTATTACAAATGCAGTGAATTGGGGTTCTAATATGGATATAAAGCATAAGATTAGTGCTATAAGTTCTAAGGTATATAGAGCAAAATATTATTGTGATGAAGGAGAGGACTATGATAAGAAAATAAAAAGAATAAAGGAAGATTTAAAAAAAAAGGTAATAAAAAAGAATATAAAAAAGATAGAAGAGTTATATAAAAAATTGGGAAAGGATGATGGGAAAAGAAAAGAAGAAATACATAGGAATAAAAGTTAATGATAGTAATATAGTAAGGGAATTAATAATATTATTAGAAAAATTAATAAAGAATTTAAAAATGATATTAAATATAGAATAGTAAATAAAAGGAAATTTTTTCAAATCATCTGATAATAATAATCAAATGGGAAATTGTTTGGTAAGTCATAATAATATTTAAATACTGGATGAATTGAAACTCAACTATCTTATTTATTGCTCAAATGTAACCTAATCCCCTGTGCAATAAAACATTTGAATATATTCTTGTTCCATATCAACTACTTTTAAAAAATTGATATGAATGTTAATCAAAATACCTGGCTTTCACTATAGTTTACTCTATTATACAAAGTTAATATTTTTTAATTTAGGTTTACCTTTAATCTTCTGGCAATCTTTTTGAAAAGTAAACAAAGGTTTTAATAAAAATATGTATATGTAATCATTGCTGTCTAATCTTAAAGATAATCTATAGAGCATTATTTTATTAAATGTTGTTGAAAAATTTAATAAAATGTCTCTTATCTGTCAATAAAGAAAATATAATTTATTATTTAGAAGAAAAAAATGGAATAAAAGATGAATGCTGATCATGCATAATGATAAATACATTAGTCTGTCATGCCCATGAGCTGAAGCTAAAATCTGGTTAAACTTGAAGATTATATTAAGTAGCCAGGAATTTTTAAATTTCTCCATTGTTTTCAGATAATCAGCCCAAAGTCAATGCATATTGCAATTCAGTATTTATCAGTAAATGTCTGTCTAATTATTGATTGCTGAGGATTCTGGGTTAATTGGAATTCATTAGATGAGTATTAATGTAAAAGCTAAAGATAAAGTATACAATTAGTTCCCATAGAAATATGAAAAATACCTCCTCAACAGGGATAAAGTCACTTTGTACTTAAATTATATTTCTTGTTTTTACAGACAATATATTAACATTCATTTGACCAATCTAAATTCATTTAAATCTTTATTCTTTAGCAAGTAATAGATGTCCATTTGTTTATCAATACTGGGTAGCTAGATGATATATATGGCTTTGCATCAACTATCTAAAACAAAAGTCTTAAGTCAGCTTGTTGCCTAAAAAAATTTTTAACTTCATTTTACTTGGACTTGAACCCCAAATCATAGTCATGATAATAACATAATTGCATGAAGTCTATTTAATGTTAATGGATT
Source organism: Epiperipatus broadwayi (assembly GCA_028023455.1). Lineage (NCBI taxonomy): Eukaryota > Metazoa > Onychophora > Udeonychophora > Euonychophora > Peripatidae > Epiperipatus > Epiperipatus broadwayi. The sequence continues at coordinate 450,513 of JAQFVV010000053.1, read as the reverse complement.
GATTATAAAGGAAACAATGTTATAGCAAGTAATATTTAATTATTGGTAATAAAAATTTTTATACTCTTTTGAGCACTGACAGCTTGACTTTACCTTTATATTTTAAAGTAAAAGTTTTTAGATTTTTATGTGGAATCTTAAAATTTATGCATAAAATAGTATGGAATACTTTACCTATCATAAAAAATCTCAATATTACTATAATGTAAAATGAGCATTTAAAATGTTATTGCTTACTATTAAAATCTTATTTAATTGCTTTTAAAAAATTTTATTGGAAGAAATTATTAGGTCATAATTTAATGCAAATGGTGATTAATGAATATGCCATTATGACTTATTATAAAAACAAAGAATGAATTATATCATGGGAGCTTGAATCACTCCAAAACAATAGACTTTCAATTAGCTTGATTTTTTTCTATACTTAACTATTCATATTTTCTCCTTGCATCTGTAATATTAATATCATTAAAGTATCAAAGTTGATTGCTCAAAAAATCACATGATGTTTGAGCATTGAGAGTTGAGCACAATTGCTTTATTCATTTAAAAAGAATAATATTTTTTACACTTTTCCCATCTAGAAGTTGATACAAGGAACTTTAGCTTTCATGTCCATCACTATCAATATTTCACAGAGCATTAGTATCAGTGTTTTGTTGTAAATGTCAAAAACCAGCTGCTATACTGCTTTTTGAAAATTGATGGATGTTGTAATATCACAGATGATAATTAAACATTTGTTACATTATCACAATCCTTTTTATGTAGAGAATCTTTGATAAATATGACTGCTTCCACTGATAATTTCATTCGTATGGTAATTTTCTCTTTAATAATATAGTACTCAACCTTTTCTAAATTTCCTATTAGCTATTAAAGATGCCTGATTTTAAAATATTTTAAATATTCACTTTTTTAAAAAAAAAATTCTAGCCACTCTTTTTATGTATAATTTTAAAAATGTATATTGGGGAATAAAAACAAAGAAATAGGTATCCTGTGCAGTATAGTTCTGTGAGACAGGGGCAAATTTTAGAGCTCAAGGATTCTGTCACTTCTATATCTAATTCTTGCATGATCTCCTGAACAGCAAATCATTCAATTATTATTAACAATGGATGGAGTAATTGTTAGAATTAAAACATGTGGTGATTCATAGTTAAGCTCAGTTCAAGAATTTTTAATGTCTTAACCAAACAGATCTCTCTCTCTCAACAGATACACACACACAAAATTTTTCAAACAGAATGAAATGGAAAAAAGTTATATTTTGCAAAAAAGTTTTGAATACAGAATTGGCTCTAGAGTTTGCAGGGTGTGGGAATAATTGAGACATCTAATTGGAAAACAGAAAAATCTTATTTTTTCTAATACAATTATGAATTTCAGATATTAAAAATAATAAGCTGATAATAAGATAGCAATAAAATAAACTCTGTATAATTATTATCTACAATAAAAGTAAAATTATTTAATTAAATTTACTTTTCTTAATTATATCATTGTAATTTAAAATTTCTCATAATTTATGTTCAATAGCTATATAGTATTAGATTAGATTATTTTTATTGATTCACAGAAGTGTTTAGATAATTTTTTAAAATTAGTTTTAACTTCGAAAAAAAAAAAAATTCCTGTTATATATATGTGTGTGTTTCATAACATGCATATTTAATATGTGATAATGTGTTGGACTATTTCCATTCATCTATCATTAAATGTTGAATGTCTAGAAAATTGTAAACTTTATTTAAATTTTCCAAATACAAACAAATCTTCAAGCAAACACGAATGCATATTTTGTATTTGCTATAACACAAAAAATTATGCCTAATAAATATAAAATTTATTTGTAAATAAATAATCAAAATATATCATGTATATTGTAAGAACATGGCTGTTTTTAAAATAATTTTTCAGAAACCCTCAATTTTAAAATATTTTGCAACTCTGCTGAATTGATATTTATGGTAAATTTTTTATAAAAATACTACGGTTTTAAAAATATTTATTCAAAAAGTTGAATAATTTAACTATTATACTTAATTTATCTGTTTTTTTTTTTACAATATACAGATGTCCATAAAACATGAAGTAAGAGTCCTGCCTGCTTGGCACTAAAATTGATACTATTCAAACATTATTATTAAACATTTCTTAATTGCGGTTAAAATCAAGACTTTCTTTTTTTTTTATTTATGTGCAAAAGATCAATTCTGAAATTGTGCTCTTCCAAGTAGTTATTTGCTTTGCTAATGCCTAATTCTAGAGTGGATTTTGGTGTTTAAGATTTGTATATATTTTTAGTAGGTTTGTAGAATTATTAAATTAATTATTTATTTATAGACAAAACTATCTATTAAATAACTTATTTCAAGACAAAGATTTGTCACTATTTTATCCATAGAAGATTGTCAGTGTGTCAATTGCTGGATAGTGAAGATTTAAATACTTTTCAACTGTGAATTTGTTCTTTAATTAAAAAGAGGTAGAAACCCATTTATTGACAATATTGAATGTCTATCCAAATCAATAACTATGAATGGTTATCTTAAAACAAAATTTTAAATATGATAGAATCATATTTTTCCCAGCAAGGATTACATTTCCTAGTATGAACATGATAGGAAGATGCATTAAATATTAAACATTATCTGTATTGCCCTTCAAAATATATAAAAGTAGGAAATCATTACTATATTTAAAAACATGTTTATTTCCATTACCATAAGATAATCTAAAACTTCTAAGGTTTATTCAAAGAAAATTAATTATGGATTTTTAAAAATAGTAAGATAAGAATATATGATAGACAAGATTACATATTATTTTTCAGATGGCAGACCCAAATATCATGAAGTCAAACATGCTGAAGAAAATTAATGATTAAATCATAGATATCTCTTGTGAGTCTGATGAAATTCTTGAAAGGAATTATTTAATTAATGAAGAAAATATTATTTTGTTAAACTATTCAATAAGTAGTTATTTGATTGAAAAACAAAAAATCTCTAAGTATATAATAAATTGAGTTTTAAAAACTAATAAAACTCATCGAATCAAGCTATGCTTTGAAATTAATACATAGAGAGAAAGGATTTTAAACCAATGTATAAAAATAAAAAACTGGTTTTTGACTATGCATTGCTAAAATAATTTGTATTAAATGTGTGAGTGATGAGTTTATAATTAATAAAAAAGGAAGCTGAAAAATATGTCATTTCTGAATAAGGTGGTCAGATAATTATGAAGGAGTTTTCTGATACTTTTATAAAATTCTAAAAAAAAAATCATGAAAGTGAAAACATCAGTATTGAAGGGTGTATTGGACTGCAACAACAACATTACTGATGAAAATCTTAAATAGAATGAAGTTGCCATACTTTGATGTGCTTCCCATTCAGTGCTTTACAAGTTATAAAATCCTTTGAATAGGGATGTTATAGTAATGTTCTAGAAAAATAAAGGCAATAAAGATAATGATGATAACTACAGAAGTATTTTTTAAGTGTTATAAATAAAGCTTTTGTGGAATTATTTTAAAATGCTTGCAGAAACTCATTGGTATTTTTTGAAACCAAAGAGAGTTCTAAAATGGACTTTCAATGGCAACTCTGCACATTTTAGTGCAATAGTCAAGAACTGAAGGTCTTCACATTGTTTCATATCTCAGGCTGATGCATTATTGCTTTGAATATCATGTCACTTCTTGAGCAACCAACATTGCCATGATTTTTTTTTAATAACACAATTTTCATTTTCTTTCCTCCATATAAAAAAATGTAAATTAGAAGAAAAAACTTTTTTTTTCACATAAAATATACATATATTTTTCTGAATAATAGAGAGCATTAAATCACTACCAAAACAATTCAGGATAATCATGTTTTTCTATAAAAATATGAAAGCAAATATTCATATCTTGATAATAAATAGAACTAACATCTTTGAAAACATCAATTTGAAATTAAATAAGACTCACATCATTACCCTTTATTTCTCTGAAATAGTTTTCACAAGGTTTTGTTTTTATTGTTGTGTATTTTAAAATACCAATAAATATTTTTGTATATTTTTTATATCTGATGAACATTGTTCAATCTAATACAACTTAGAACCAAAACAAAAAATATCACAAGTCATAAACAGTTTTTCTCACTCCAACCTAAGACCATTTATTGTGAGAATATATAATTAATGATTAACTGTTGGTAATGATAATCAAATTCCAAGCAATTTTTTATCTAGTGCCTTTCATCACTGAAATACACATATCCAGTCACATGTCACCTTTACTTTCAAAATCTTATGGTTTTTAACTCAAAACCACTTGCTGTATAAAATTATATTAGATCTAACAGTAAATCAGAGGGTATAGATTTTGATGATCTTAGAATAAAAGACATGTATGTACAAAACAATGTTTCTCATTGATAAAGGCTAATAACAGAAAGTAGTCTGAATGCACTATCATCTTTCTGTTGCCCTTGGTGAGAATAAATAACTTTATAATAGGTGATAGTCTGCATTTGAAAATGCTAAATGTAGAAGAAGTTGATATAATAAATGAAGTTCTAATTCAGAATTATTATTGTTTTGTAATGCTGTTTTCATACTTTACAGTGAGATTATTCTGCAATCATCGTTCAATGACATAAGAATAAAGAACTTCAAAAAGTTACAGAAAGACTGTAATACTAGTTCAAAACACAATTATATTTTTCAATATTCCTATACATTTATAACTTTAATAGTTTATAAACTTCCAGTTGTCTTGCTTCCACCAACATGCTTTTTCTCTTAATAATTAAATAAATACTCTTCAAAAATATTGTACTACATCCATTAATCTTACAAATTAAAGTTAATCCTTAGAATAAGAACTATGGTCTATCAAGTCTATGATTTAACTACCTCAAATGTATATATGAGACCTGGATATACTTGAAAAATTGTAATTATTAAGTGGTAGGACAAGTGCAATATATTATGGATTTATTTGTTATGGAACTTTAGAAGCATTTTTAAATAAATACTTTCTTGATTTATTGATCAAAAGAAAAAGGTCAAAACTGAATACAATTCATTCTTGAAAGAAGCCATCCATCAAAGCACATGTCAGCTAACTTGATATTCATTTCCCTGCTTTTGAACTCCATGTAAAGAGGCTAATGATCATATATTAATGTAATAAGATATATAAAAAAATAAAATGGAGAAATTTCAGCAGTTACCTAAATCTCACAACCAAAAAAAAATTGTCTAAATGTTGAATATAAAGTTTAAAAAACTATATTTTAAAAATATCCTACTTTAAAGTCTAAACATCACTTTATCTTCTAACTAACTGCATATATAATAAATAAATATATTTACAAAAGAAATGATTACAATGAAGTAGAAAATGAAATATTTTCAATGTAGATGCAGAAAAACTTTGAGAACAGGAGAAACAATTAACTTTTAAATAGAATAAATATTTACTGAAATTATTATTCATAAATTTACTTTTACTATTTAATAAATAAAATGTTTAAATATTGATTCAGTATATTGAAAACTGTATATCTTTTTATTTTTCTTTGGCAACGTTAAATTCCCAATTGATACCCTTCTGACAGTCCATAATATTTTTTTACAAATTTTTTCTTTAATTTTGATATTTATTAACTTCTTTTTGGAAATCCTCTTTTTTTAATGATGTCCAATTTAATATTTATTTTAATAATCTTTCTTAAGATTACATGTTCACACCATTCCAATTCTCTTATTCTGATTTTATCTACTACAGTATGTTTAATAATTTTTTTTTTTTTATATAGTTTATATATTTTCTTTTTGACTTTCATGCAAATGTTTGCCAGAAATCTATTTCTGAAACCATCAATTATTTTTCCATTTATTTTTTATCAATTTAATTTTAGTTTTCGCTATTAAGGCTTTGGCGATTTTATATTGCTAGAGCTATTAATATATGGTGTATCTGAATTTAGTTCAGTCCCATACGGCTATTTGAGTTAGATAACTGGATTTTTTGGACATTTAAATGTCTGAAAGTTTCAGATTTTCTTCTCAATAGTTAGGCATTGATAAAATGCTAGACTAATTCCAGTATTTTTAATCCCTAACACCTCACTGACCACGCTAGATGCAGAAACCACGGTCTGGGATTGAGGGTATTTTTGAAGCTTGTTAAGAGTTTGTTTTTTACGTACTTTATATATAAAACCTTATTTTTATATGAAATAGTATTTTTCATTATTGTATCATATTTTCACTATTTATAGATTTTGATATTATTTGAACAAATAATATCCCATTTATGATTACTATAGATTGTCTATCCAGTATGTTTCTTTTTTAAAAATAAAAATAAAAGCTTTGTCTGTATCTTCATGCATAGATACTTTTATTTTTCATATTCTCCAGTCTGTTGTCCATCTTCCAATATATCCTATTGGATTCTATCAAATCACATATTTTTTTGTTTTGTTATATTTAAGCCATATAATTTAAATTATTAAAATTCTGAACTAAAAATATTTGATCATTAGAATAACACAACATATAAAATATTTTACTATTATTTCCACTCTGGCATATTAGAAATAAAGTGTTACATAACCCAGTAATAAACTAAATAAAATAGTAAAAATAAACTTTGTGAACTTTAATCCGCATAACACATTGGCAATAATACATACATTGAAAACAATATGGTCCATAAGATGTAATGTGATCTTTGATAATAAAAAGTATAACTGGTTAAAAAAACTAGATAAAGATTGGAGCAAATACTTTAATCAATGCCTAAGATATCTACTGAAGAAAATTATGGTCAAAATATGGTGAGGATGTATGCCGACACTATGCAAAGTGTGGGATTGATAATCTAAATCAAAATATTTATAGAAGACTTGGATATATAGTGATGTTCTCTGCATTTGCATAGGGTAGTGTTTTTAAAGTAGAGTAAAATAATTATTATGTATATCTGATAGTTAAACCATGTGGTTTATTTGTAAAAAGTGTATATAAAATTTGTGTTATTAATAAAGAATATACTTTAAAATTATTTCCATTTTCTCAAATTTCCTTTTTTATATTTTGAATAATAAATATTTTAAATAATGGAAATGATAGACATTTTTATTTGAGTCCCTTGGCTACCACTATATCATTTGAAGTCATTTTTAAATTTTATTTTTGCTTTTATATTATTATATAATTTCTTAACTGTTTTAATAAGAATTATTCTCATGTTAATTAATTCCAGTGTTTTCCACAGTTTTTTGAGAAGGATATTATATAGGTCTCTTTAATATCTATTATTTAACAGGTTTATCTCTTGGATTTCATCTTTTTTTCTATTTCTCAGGTTATACAAAACTGGTAATCTATTGTGAATTTTCCATCTCTAAAATCTGCCTTTTTATTTGCTTTTAAATTTTATGATTATATTCAATTCCATTTTTTTCAGAATTTTCACATGTATCTGCTTTCCCTAAATTCTAATAAAGTGAAAGAAAATGAAATGCATAAAGTAATACAAGAAGATATCAAGGCAGCTGTATATTTGAAATTAAATGAATGTAACAGAAAAACTGCCTTCAATTTTCTCACTAGCAGGATAAAGACATTCTAATATTCTTTCAAGGAGGACTAATAATTAAAATTTAAACATTTCTTTGCAATTTCTCCAAAACATCAATGGATTGTATATTTGTTAAACATCTTTTATATATATCTATCTGTATTAAAAATCATTTTCAACAGTTCATTGTATATTGAAATAATGATATCACAACAGAATGATAGAGAGAATATCTTGCGAGAAAAAATGGAAACACTATTCATATTGTAAAATCTGTATAATGTCAAAAAACATGATACAATATATGTTTCTAATTCAAATTGTTGCTTTGTAACAACATAGTATATTTATTACAAATTTATGTACAAAATGTATAGATTGAAATCTTTTTTAAAATATAATGCTTATACTTTGATTTAGCATTCACAAATGAAATAATTTTTCATTTAGTCTTTGGAGATTTTACTAACTGGAGGCCCCAGACAGCAGCCCCTAAAGGTCTTGTTTTAATTTAGTTTAGATGAATTAAATATGAACCTGAATATTATAACAAATTTAATATTGTTTGGAAATTCTCAGCTATCTAAAGAATTTTCAACATTTCATTCAGATTCAAATTCCAGATGATGGTTATGGAGGAAGATATGCTTACCATTACCTGAAATACATGTATATAATCTCCAACAATTTTACACTTGTTAATAAACAGATAATGTTTTTGACTGCTTTTTAACAGTTTTCTAATGCTCTGCTATTCTGACACCACATCAATTTTAAAAATACATTTTTATTAATCGTATGTGCATTGTGAGATTTTATGCAATAGTAAGACGGACAAACTCTGGGACTCGAGATCTATTGATCGCAACCCAGTTCTATTACTTCCGGAACTCGAACTTTATGAACATCCGAGCAATAAATCATTTGTTTATTTTTTATGTAAATCGTGTTATCGCAAATGTAATAGCAGTAATATTTCTTTTTTTTATTTTTTATCTTTGAGCAGCTTTATACGCGCACATGTATCATTGTTTATAATGAAGTATTGTGACATGTTATAATAGGTTCTATTAGTGACGGTGATGAACAAATATCTTCATTGCTTAATAATAAGGGCTTTCATAAACTTTTTTTGAGTTTTAAAACTTATTTTCTATTATATCATTTAACATTTAATACGTGTTTTGCAATTTAGGTTAATGGGTTTTGTTTTTATAATTAAAACAATATAAATTTTATTTCCCATCAAAGACAACTTTAACAGCCGCATTATCTAAAAAAAAATAATTTTATTATTAATATTTTTTATTTTAACAAATTGTTTGTTAAAAAGATAAATAAAACTTATCAACTGTCAGCCAAAGTTGACTGAACTCTTCATCCTACAGAAGCACATCAAACAGCAGTGAATCCCAAGTCTGGCAGTTGTTCATTTTTTTGTGGAATGTGTTAAGAGTAATACTGAAACATAAAGTAACTTTTTTTAAAAAAAACAACAAACATAATTGAAATCATTTGGTGGCAGTCTGACATGTAATTAGAAACACTCTTTGAAAATGTACATTTTAATTATGTAATGTATATAAGTTTTACAGATGTTTCAATAATTTTTATTAAGAATTTATGGTAAGCAATCATGATTCATCATTAATTAAAAGTATTTATTATTTCTTGATTCTAGATATTATTATTAGACTCGCAAATCGAAATCAACTCGTCAAGCGTTGGTGGTCGAGAGGTCAGCACAGCTGCCTTACAAGCAGTTGTCCCGGGTTAGCGGATTCGCTTCCTGGCCGATGCTATGACACATGGAAAAAAATCGAAATCAACTCTCCGCCATTATATAAATAACATTTTTCTTTAATGAGTTATAATTTATTTGATTTTTTAAATACCAAAAAGTGCATTCATTATTGGAATGATAGAATCCATATATTTTAGACTATTCTTTTCAAATATCACCTATTTTTCTAATTAATGAATTAGATCATGATATGATCAAAATAAAACAATTTCAACCTCATCATCTGCATTTCAAATGAAAGCAGATCAAATATCTACATGTTCACCTTTTTTTGCTGTACTTGAATCCATAATCTTTGCCACTACAAGTTTTCACATCTATAGAGAATCATAGTAAACCCTATATTTTGAATAAAGCTGAGCTTCATTTCTCACAACACTGTCCAATGTTGATGTGGAAATCTTTTGACTATTGGATTCTTTAATTGTTGATGAATGATTCAAGGAAGCAAATGCTCTTAAACATCTTTATTCCTTTATTATCAATTTTGAAGTCAGTTACTGCTCCTATTATAATAATCTTTGTCTTTTTTTTTTTGTATTTGGCCATAATTACATCTTTTTTACTTTATTCCTAAACTTTCTAATTAGAGGTTTCAGCTATAAGTGTAATGTTATTAGCATATTTAAAAATTTTGATGTTTTGGATGAAATAACAATACAGATCCTGTTTAATTCCTTTCCCATATGAAATCATCCTGTTTATCCATAACCCATTTTAATTTATAGTCACCTTAAATAAATATCTCTCATAAAAGTATTAAAATATTTTGGTACTTCAATTTTTTTACGAATATTCCATAATTTAAATGGTCAACTGAACGTAAGATCTGATTGTAATCAATAAAATGTGAATATTTTTTTCTGATATTTTCTAGTCTTTTTCTCTTTTTCACATGCATAAGTATTAATGTTTCTATTCCTTGATTTCTATGAATCTAACTGTAATCTGTGTTATGCAATTTCAGAATAATCTTCATAATATTTATTTTAAGAGATATGATATAATAGTGTTCATATCTTTCTTGTTATAAGGATAATAATTGATTTATAGTTCAATCTATGTATCATTAATTAGTTTTCACAATAATGAAATAATTCAGTTCTTACTTTTATTGATTATTTTTTAGTTTCCACAAAGTTTCTAGCGCTGACAATTCTACAGCCATTATCTTTGGCATAGATCTCAAATCCAGCATCTGCTATCAACAAAGATTGTTTGATGTAGATCTATATGTTATTTTGGTTTCTGCAGTTATAATAGTGCCCATTACTATTTTTCAAAAAATCTACTCATGAGTTTTAATTTACCAGGCTCCCCCCCCCCCCATTTTGATGTCTTTGTAAATAATGTTAAATATTTTTTCATGTATTTTCTGTATGCTTTTTGAATTTTTCTATTCAATCTTCTTGCCAGATCTTTTTTTTTTTTTAATTTTGGTCTTTCTCTCACATTCTGTTTGCAATTACCATTAAATCTTTTGATATCCATTCGACTTTGATTTTTTTTCTCAGATTCTTCTTTTATTTTTTTCATGTTCCAAAAATTTTAAACAAATTATAAAACTTTTCAATTTTTTTTTAACTTTATTGAATTGCATAAACTTTTATTATAAAAAAAATGTTCAATAGTAAATATTAAATTAAATTGATATCAATCAATTATTTACAGGATTGTATTCAGTGATAGTCTTTCCATTAAGATTTCTGACCTCAAAAGACACTATTAATCTGAACATTAGCTTGTTTGTCTTATCTAAAACCTCTAAACAATTCCTTCTTAATTCGTTACCTCCTAATATATAGTGTGTATTCATTTTATTCTTCAACACAAGTCTTAGGTCATACATTGCACATTTCAGGAAGCAAAGGTGGTATTCTTAAAATATCAATAACCATATTGATAAAATCTTTGTTTCCAAAAGCAATTATCTTCATCCTGCTTTAGAGTCCATTAGCTTACAAAAGCTATTAAAGAGTAGGATGATTTTTTTGAGTTTTTCTTTCATATAAATTTATAATACTACTAACTATTCCTGATTCTTCGCCACAAATATACTCCCCCCCCCCCCAAACAAAAAACCAGAAAACATTAAAGTTTTAGATTAAAAACAATTTAATAAATGTTATTCATAAATAGAAATCACATCTAAACTATTAGTTTAAATTAAACTCAGATTTTATAATTCAAAATATCCTACACTTATTATTATATATATGTGTGTGTGCAAATTGAGTTTAATATTAAATATAATAATTTAAAATTAATTGATCTTTTATACTCAAGTTTATAACAATCTTGACTTTAATTTATTTGATTTTATAAATTACAAAACTAGTGAAAAAATATATAACATTTTAAAATGTTCTTTTCTAAATAAAAAAAATCGTTGACATTTGTTTTATATTTTAGTTTAAAATATGATATTTCAAAGAAAGTAGCTACTTCTTGAAAATTCTTGCTTTTATAAGTAAGTGCTTTATATATTTCAGCAAAGTTTAGTGTAACTTTAATTAAACTTCTCTTTCTTCTTTCTCTTTCAAGATAATTTTGTTTGATCTAAGAGCGAATACAAAGAATACCGTGGAAAATCGCAAGTTATAGGTTACAGAGTGATATAAACAAAGGAATTCTGATTTGAAAAATCAGCAAATTACAAAACAAGTGCTAATTAATATATAGTTTCATATCATTTTGTTACAAGGTGGAAAGATCATTTGTGTTGTCTATATTCAAATATCAGTGTTAAAAGGCCTTGCTTTGGTGAGTTATGGGTGAAGAATTCTATTAGCTCTTAATTGTTGTTTTTTAATAGTCTATTTATAAGGGGTGGTTATTCAGGTGCTGTTTAAGCCAGTTGTGGGTTCCCAGGTTAGTATGGTCAGATATGGGTCTGCCTCTCTTTTGTCTGTTTCTTGAATGTTTTTAATTAAGTTGAAGAAGCAGTTATTAATTTTATCGAATGGTAGCTTTTGAAAAATTGCTTTCATCTGATTAACCAGATGGCAAAGTTTATGAATGTAGCAAGTCTGATTTCCGAGAAAATGCCTCTTTTTATAATCTCTTGAAGTGACGTTAAATGTGGACCATTATTTTTAATGTGTTTGTGGAAGTTGTGTTTTAGACATTGCCAGATTGGGTAAAATCTTTGATCTAATAAAATAAATTACGGGCTATAATAATAACTGTGTTAAAATAATTTAATATTTTGGGTTGTAGTTTCAAATATTTACTTACATTTAATTATAATAATTTTTATTGTTAGACCATGAATCTATGAATTTATTAAATATTTAATATTTAGTAAAGCCCATAATAAATAATTAAACAGTTATGCATTTTAGTGGAAAATCTGGTTATAACATCATGGAAATATTCCTTAATTCTAATACTAATTTGAATTATGTAAAATTGTTATTTTTAAAAAAAAGCAATATATATATTAAATAAACTTTTGAATTCAAAATTTAATTATTATGAAATCAAGTTAATATTTGAAAAAATGTTTCATATTAAAACTTACAAATGAAGAAATAACAATAGATAGCCAAAATTTTAAATGTTAATATTTCTTTTAAATTAAAGTGAATTTCTGATAATTATATATGTAGAATTTTATCTATTTATAAAAATTTCTTCATATTTTATGGGAGTAGTTTATGGTTGTTTTCTGTCATACAATTAAAGTGATCTTTTATTTTTATATAACTGTGACTAACTTATAATTTCATTTTATTTATTTTTTTCCAATACAGAAATTAGCAATAAAATATTAAAAAATAATAAAACAAAAATCAAGGAAAAATAGAAAAAAAAAAAACTACAAAAGTTCATAAGCAGAACTGTTAGATGAGAGCTGATGAAACTTGTTACTGATTTCAATATAAGACAAGAAGTATAATAATTACTTTAAAAGGCCCATGATATACTAACTACTTTCATGCTTGAAAACTGGTAATCACTAGTCATGTTTCTGTAAGAAGCAAAATTCTATAGTTAAATTTTAATAATAATTCCTTATTTATTTACTAAAATGTTAAAGAATGTAGAATTAAAATAAATACTTAACATTATATGACTTAATTAAGACAGTGCTAGGATTAAGTATAGAGGTCATTATAAGATAATCCTTATGAAGCATCTCATGAAGTCAATCCTTTATTCAGATCTTAAAAAGTATGCCACCTTCATCATCAGTGATGATGATAATATATTATAATCATTTTTTGTTTGTTTTACATTCAGCACATATTGTGTATAAACATTCATCTGACCAATTTAGATTAATGTGGAACTTTTATTTTCCAATTAATAATAACTAGATATCCATTACTCTTCTGGACTTAATACTTGAAGAAAAAAATTCAAATTCCAAATTTTATTTAGCTAGGTTGAATCCTATGTCATAGGCAAGGTACACATTATTTGTACTAACTATTAACTATGATAAACTTAATTAAACATTTCAAACATATATACATAGTGATTATTCCTAAACTATATTTTCTACATTTGTAAGTTAATTTATATTAACATAAAATGATATAAATTTTAATTGTATGTAATCTTACTTTGTAAAACAAAATAATACGTTGGGATTATATTTTTATGATTATAAGGCAAGTCATAAAATATTCACCATTTGATGTTTTTTTATGACTTTATCAATAAACATGAAACAAAACTCTGTCAATCTGTCTTCACTTTATAAATTAACTTTTATTTGTGTTAACAGTTTTAGAAAACAGATGCAATACACAGACAGCGTTTTGAAAAGAATATTCCCTAGGAGAAAATTAATTGTTTTTATTAATAATCTGTCATTGCTTTCTAGCTAATCTTTATTATAATAATCTTTATTATTCATTATAATATTTTTATTAAAATGTATGTGTGAGTATGGGACACATTCAAGTCATCCTAATATGTACACAATCCAGCTGTAAAGGCTGTTGGTGCTAGTAGTAGTAATTTGCCAATAATTCTTTGCCTTTTCTAAATAATGGGTTAACTGGAAAACTAACTCAATAACTTTGTTTGGTTTTGCACAATAATAGAATGACAGATTCAAGAATTAAAGAGTATTCAACCTGTCACTTTTTAAGCTCAAATATCACTATCTCTTGAACAACAAACAGTATATTATTATTCAACAATTAAAACTATTATAGAATACATTTTCTCTCCTCTAAAATTCATAAACAGATTAGATGTATATTGGTGCAAAGTTACACTATGTAATAGGGTAATTGTATTTATAAGCAAAAATAAAAATTAAATATTTATAATGAAATAAGTTTGTCATTATAAACCAAACAAAGCATCACATAACTGATTACTTTTAACTTTTGCAGATTACTGTACAAGAAAATTAGATTGGATTTGAAAGCTTTTGAATATTTTTTTGAAGTCATGTTATTATATTTAATATTATAAAAAAATAAATGTGGCTACCATATGTATACATTCATATAATCCAATGCTCTTCTTTGAAAAAAGCCAATAGTCAGAAACTCATTTGGAAATATGGATATAGCACTGCTATCTAATATTCATTAATTTATCTGAAGCACAGAAAATAAAAATTAATTACCAATCCTAATGCATAATTAATTGTTATGCTAGTTAAAATGATCTTTTGTGCTTTATACTAACTATCCTGTTTTAATCGATTAAAATTAGTACAAATCACTTTACAGACTAATTCTATTTTTAGATTCACGTTAATTGTTATACTAACATATTTTTATTGAGTAGTCGTTTCTAGTTATTCATTACTAATATTTTTGTATTAGTTTTAGATGACTATACATATATATATTAAGAAATTAGTGTTTCTTAATAAAATTGTAAAAGTCTTCACAAAAAATGTCTTTTAAAACATGTTTCTGTTATTTATATTACCTATACAGTCAATCTAAAATGTGTCATTAAAAAAAAAATCCTGTCTTATGATGTATTTGTGCTATCTTTTAAAATTGATTAGAATTTTATAAAAACAGAAAACAAACAAATGGGATATGTTTTTAAAATGAAGTTTGGCCTTCCAGTTACATTTCTTGGATTATTGATTTCAAACTTGAAAAAAAAAAATCCTGTTAAAAAAGTGAACAATAATTTATTAGTCTATAGAACATTACACTGTAACTTAGTCATAACTTTGGTGATTACAATAAGGATACATTGACATCTTAATAAATTATAAATATTGAAACCAGAAATAAAAGAAAAAAAAGTTTTATATAAAAAGAAAAAATCCCAAGCATTATTCAGTATTTATCTGAAAGGGAAAGTCCCATTTACAACCTCATAGTACTCTTGTCTTATTATATAACCTGAAGGAGATTGATTTCTTATGCCTTAAGCTTATTAATGATTGTATTTAGATGATTTCATGGATTTTGGTCACATATAAATGTGCATTTACTGCAGCAGAAGGTAAACAAAGTGAAAGTGACAGGATGAATTGCAGAAAAATAAGTTTAATAAAATTTAGCATGCATTAATGGGTTCAACTCAAAATTAAACAGCAAAGCCCAGTGTATTCTATTTTAGGCAATTTATAACATCTCTGATTTTAGTATGTAACCTATCATGTAGTCTTCTTTGTGGCACATCCAACATATCAGATCTATGTTACCCTATATTTAAAAAAAAAAAAACATTGATAATGTAATATTTGATTTACAAATAGGTTCTAATGATGTGTGATAAATTAAATTTTTATTGCTAATCTCCAAGTATGTTCCAGAGGTTAAATTTAAACTCTTTTCAGTATTGATAATTATCCACATAGGGAGAAAAGATGAAATTTAGTATGTTTTTATTTTATTTTGATGAGTAGTTAAGAAAAGAAGATCAGGCATAGTTTATTTGTTAGTGGTACTGAAATAATTTTGAACCATTACTGGGCCAAATTTTTTACTATTGAAAAAATTAATTTAAATGCTTTTTAGGTATTTGTATAGGCAATTTTTAAATGTGTTAAAACTACTTATTACTATTTATATCAGTGACTTGGATTATCATTTAAGCAATTCTATTTATGCATTTTTGTTTTCTACTATATAAATAAATATGTAATGCATTTTTATGACATATCTATAGGTGTATGGTTTATGATTAAACTTGTACACTCTGGGATTTTTATAAATATATTCATAATATTATAATAATAATATTTATTCTCAAATATAATGCAGAAAAAGTAAGATTGGAGAGAAGGGTTATATAGTAAATGCATTTTAATTTTTGTGGCATATAGAAGTAGTTATCTATTTTTCTAACAGAATCAGTTGTTTCTGAACTATATTTTATTTCTACAAAAGTGATATTAAAACTTTTTTTTGAGATATTTTTCCAGGCAGTTTCCTCAGTAAGTAGTTTCTACCTGGCAAACAAAAGGCTTTTATGGGTGAAAAGAAATAAAAAAAAAGTTCCGGTTTGGGCACTAAAAAAAGCTGTAGCATTTTAAACATAATCATTCAATTGATGGATGTAAAATGATCTTAATACACGAGAGTAACTGTGAGTAATCAATAAGAAGTGCTCAAATAAAAGAATTTCCTGTTGCTTTGCAGAATATAATGTTGCTTATCAAAGACTAGATACTATTTGTGATGCAGTAAACCTTTTATATAATGCTCTTTTCTATGTCTTCCCTTTTTTTTTACCTTATTCTTTTCAGTCACTTGCATTGAAATAAGGCCAGCCTTCATGAGATTCTCATTTTATTAGTCATATTTTCACATTAATTATGAGAATGAGATTATGTTTGTGCAACCAATTTTAAGTGTTTAATTTCATGAACAATAATTATGACTCCATTCTCTCTTTTTTTTTTCTGTAAACAAGTATGTAAAATATACAGAATGCTTTGAATTGGAAAAATCATTAATTATGGAGAAGTTTAACTGACTGGAAATCTTTTTCTGTAAGTTTGATATGTAACAGTACAATCAGTAAAGAGTTACCCAAGACTGTATTTGATAAATCCCTAATTCAGGTTTAACCTGTCTCATAAATGCTGATTAGATAATCCTATCTTTCAGATTACTTAAGTAGTAAAAATAACTAATAGAATTAATTATAACATCAGTCATGCTAATGTTACAAGGTAGAGATAGTAATCATGATAAACATTTATTTTTGAAAAACATTGGTACATATAATATGCATGTTTTGTGCATCTAAGAGGTGGTTTATGAATTAGATGCTCATTTTACATAAGGAGAAATTTTGATTGAGCAGATGAGGACTTTTAAGATTTTTTTTTTTTTTTTTGAGGGTGGCGTGCAGTTTGGCAAGCCTAACTTGATATAATTTTATTTAAAAATTTCTTAGATATATGAATAAAAGAATAATAATATTAAAAATCATTATGCATAATGATTCTTGAGTTCATTTTATCAATGCTTATCCCCCAACATTACATTTAAAAAGTTCAGAAACATAATGTTTGCATTATGTATTGAATAATGTTTCTGCATCAATATTAATTGAAACTCCAATTTTTCCTTTTTGGAAATTTTGATTTATATATTGGTAGAATAGTTAAATGTTGTCCAAAGCTATTGGAAATAATGATATTAGCTATTGAACTTGAATGATTGTTATTATAGAATTTATAACTCTCATGAATTATTCTATTTACATAAAAGAGTTACTATAAAAAAGCTTTGTTACATTAATAATTAAAACAATATCTTAGATATTAAAATAAATTTAGAAATCAGGATGTAAAATGAACCAGTTTGCCATGAGCCTTTCTAAGTAGATATTGGTGGGTAAATACACTCGTAAGTTAATATAGTAGTGGCATTAAGAAATAGATCCTATCTCAAACATGTTAGAAATATTATATGAAAAGAGCTTAACGTTCGATTTCTACATTAATAATTTTTATTAGTCATTTATTAGACTATAGATTATCCATTAAAATTACATTACAGAAATATTTTTCATTAGGTTAAAAATGTGGTTGTTGTTTTTTGTTTAGAAACAACTGTTAATCACGCTAGGTTTTAATAGCTGTTAAATACTGAATTTCCTAAAAGATTTTTAAACTAGACATGTTACTGAAGTATGGAATTGCCTTAATATATATTAGCGATTTGATTTAAAATAGACATGCAGAATTTTCCCCAAGTGTTTTTGGTTTTTATTAGTGCATCTCTCATCCCATATTTATTACATCACAACTACTTACTAATGCAGAAAATCAGACCACTTCTTTTACTATACATATATTTTGTTATATAAATTTTTTCTTCAGTACAGGCTTTTTTTCATACCTGCACTCCAATATATAATATATAGGGGTTTTCAAATCAGACATGACCCTCAACTATCCACCCTTTCTCATACTTCTGACACACTTGATCACACACATGCTAAAAAATAAATAATCACCAATATACATATTTCATGCTAAACCAGAATTCATCAGTTGATCCAGATTATCATCTCCACACATATATACATTCAATGCTCAGCTTATATTAAGATAGCCAATCTTCATACTTTAATGGACAGGCTTTAATCCACTCCACCCCACAACTCTTCAGCCATCTGTTTCATTGAAAATCTGATGATGGAGTTCTCAAAGCCCTCATTGGTGCCAATGTTCTCATCCTACTTATGTTGACCTTAATTCACTCTGACCCATCATGTACAGGACATAATCCATTTACATACATATATGAGGGATGAGCAGACTTTACAGCACTATATTTTAATATATAAATTTTTTTCTGTAAGGTCTGCCCATCCCTCGTATATGTATGTAAATGGATTATGTCATGTACATGAAGGGTCAGAGTGACTTATGGTCAACAAGGGTAGGATGAGTAGGTTGGCACCAATGAGGGCTTTGAGCATTCCGTCATCAGATTTTCAATGAAATGGACAGCTGAAGAGTTGTGGGGTGGAGTGGATTAAAGCCTGTTCATTAAAGTATGAAGATTGGATATCTTACTATGTATTGATTGTATATATGTGTGATGATAATCTGGACCAACTGATGAGTACTGATTTAGCATGAAATACATATATTGGTGATTATTTATCTTTTCAACATGTGTGCAATCAAGGGTCATGTGAAAGTCTGAGTTCAAACCCCTATACATTTTGTGGATAAATTTACTCTTTAGGTAAGCTAGAAATATAAAATACCTGATTTTTTTATATTCATACTCAATACTTTTCATTACAACGCTTTAAAATAGGAATTATTTCCACTTTTTAACATTCAATGTGGAATATGAAAAGCAATATAGGAATGTAAAGGCAAAAATTCAGTAACTGATAGCAGGACTTGAGAATAATTGATGGATTAAAAAATATAGTCATTTGTCAATTATGATCACATAACTTTTTTTTATGTATTTAAAATTATGTAATTTGAAAAATGATATCAGAATCTTATTAAATCAATAGATGGCAGATTTTTGAATGTTACTGACATTTTAAATAGATACAGTATTTTGATTATCTTTTGAATAATATTCAAAAATTCAGATGACTGCACTTAATGATATATTCATAATATCTGTTTCTTTAGAAAGATATCTAATTCAATAAGATTAAAACTACTGTTTGCAGTCTTAAAAGCAGAACAGTTATGGAAACTGACAATATCTTGGAAATTGTTTTAGAATATTTTCAAAACTATTGGACCTGTTCATGAAACTTTGCTATCTGATCCAGTTTGTAAAAATAAAAGGCCTAGAAAAGATCGTTATAATTTTCATAACATATTACTATTATTATATACTCTAAAGGAAGTAATTTCACATTTATTGAATAAATTGCTTTTAAGCATAGAAAAGTGGTTTCAAACACCTCATTGCATAGTGGCACCATAAATACAATTTTTGTGGGCAGATGAATGAAGAGTGAGTGACAAACTTCTAAAAAATATTAATGTTAATTCAACATTGTTTTAATGCAATTGGCAGACCCTGTTTACATTATGAAAACTATCTCAGAGATTCTGTAAAGAAGTGCATTGTAAAAAAATGTAAAAACATATCTGGGGGTGTAATGAAGACTTGCAATAAATCAAGAGGTTGATAACTAAAAAAAGGAAAAAGGTACTGCAGAGGATTTCATTTAAACAGACCAAAGGATTAGCATTTTAGACAATGAAATAAATTTATGTTGATTTGAAGGCTAAGATTTTATTTGTCAAAGATTAGATATTATTTTCCATATAAGCAAATCCTTCTATTTTTTTTTTTTTAACTTTACTAATGTCAATCATTTAAGTTCGTTATAGGGCAAATCATCATGAACTTATATGATTGCCATTTTTTATACTAATTAATAATGTGGTTATATGTTTGTGCACCACACATTCATCTTTTAATTATACATAGCATTCTCCATTCTTTTCCTCTCTCTTTTTTTTTTCCAAGTTTTTTTTTTCTGGAGTTAGAATGATCATACTTTATCAAAAAACATTTTTGATGAAGATTTGTAGTTTTTGGATTGGTTTGTATCAAAACATCTTAATATAGTGTAAATTTTTTAAAAAAAATCTTGACCCAAGATGAAAATACTAAAAATCACTTGATTTCACAACCTGACTTTTTATTTAGGTATTTAGAATTGCAAATTACTTTCAAGCAAATTGTCAATGAAAGTATTAAAATTTTACCGCCAAGCGCTTTCGGGACAGTCTACAGTCCCATATTCATGAGTTATTCTGTTAATAACTGTAAAATTATGCAAATTTTATGCAAACTTATGTGCAGATGTTACGTGGACCATTTATGAGATAGGGAATAGCAGGCCTCTCTTCTGTTGATTGCCGATGGGGCAGCAATGATGATGAATATAATATTAAGATTAATACACAAATTGAAAAATTAAAATTTGTAAATCTAAATAATTTCAATAATAGGCTTAATAGAGATAGATTTATATCCACTATACTATGAATAAATCTTGACAGCGTCTTTACAAAAGCCGAATATCTTCGTATATACCCGTCAACCTCTTCTCCTCCTAAAATCTTCGCTAATATTAAACTGCACAAGCCTGATAAACCTTTGAGACTTATGATTGATTTTGGTAGGGCACACTATTTCAACACGGCAGTTTTGGTTAATCACTGGCTTATTGATAAATTAGGCTTTGGTGATTACACCATTAAATCATCTTTCATGTTTGTAGGAAAAAATAAACACGCGTTTATACCAGATAATTTTAAAATCGCATCATTTGATGTGGCAGAGCTATATGGATCCATTGACCATAAACAATCTATTGAAATAGTCAACGATACATTAATTGCAAAAAACTGCCCACCTACACGAGCCAAATTCTTCATCGATTTTTTAAAATGGCTTGATTTAAATATAATTGCTGTTTTCAGAGATAAGTGGTTTACTATGAACAACGGATAGACGATGGGCCTCCCACTGAGTGGTATAATGGCAAGTGTTGTACTTGACCATTACGAGAAGCTAATACTACCCGCACTCTTCATGTCAACCCCACATATGATATACACATGCTACATTGATGACATATTTGTTGCTGCCCCAGAAGACATCATTACTAACCTTCACAATAGCCTCCAGAATAAAATCAAGCTTACTTTTACTACAACCTGGGAAAACCAAGACAAACAGGTCAAATACCTTGACATATGTGTTGGCAAAAATATAGATAAGCTGGACTACCAAATGGTAATCAAACCTTTGGAAGTAAGAGGCTTGACAAACCCTAATTCTTACTCACACAAACTTGCAGCCCTCTCTTCATTCATGTTTAGGAACCATAACTTGTGCAAAT
Source organism: Epiperipatus broadwayi (assembly GCA_028023455.1). Classification (NCBI taxonomy): domain Eukaryota; kingdom Metazoa; phylum Onychophora; class Udeonychophora; order Euonychophora; family Peripatidae; genus Epiperipatus; species Epiperipatus broadwayi. The sequence goes on along the minus strand of JAQFVV010000053.1, from coordinate 428,308 downwards.
ATGAAGCAGATAAAGGAAAAAATCGCATCAATTATATAACTGATTTAAGGAAAATAGGACACACTTATTCATCCATCAACAGAAAAGTTAACAAATTTTTCTATAAAATAAACCACAATCACAAGAAAGAAAACAAACCAAGAATCTTAATCCCATATGTTCACTCTACAGCTAAAAGCCTTATCAATCAACTATCATGTGACTTTGAAGTCGCTTTCCGTTCACCTCCCAACACCAGTAGACTGATAAATAATACCAAAGACAGGATCAAACCTGAACTCACCCCTCAAGTTGTGTAAAAAATTATCTGCCCCCAAAGAAATTGTATAGCAACATATTATGGAGAGACCAAAACTAACATTGCCACCAGAGTAGCTCAACACCGATACCTTTACAATAAAACCAAAACAAAGTTTGAAGGTAATTCGATTTTTGTCGAACATGAGAGAAACACTGGACACGCTTTTCTACCTACCACAGCCAGTGTCGTTTGCTCTGAAACAAACAACACCAAACGTAAAGTTAGGGAAGCTTACTTCATTGCGGCTGACCCATCGGCAATCAACAGAAGAGAGGCCTGCTATTCCCTATCTCGTAAATGGTCCACGTAACATCTGCACATAAGTTTGCATAAAATTTGCATAGTTTTACAGTTATTAACAGAATAACTTGCCATAAATATGGGACTGTAGTCTGTCCCGAAAGCGCTTGCGGTAAAATTTTAATACTTTCATTGACAATTTACTAATAGCTTCATTATCTGTGCGCAGAGCACATATATATATTAATTTAATTTAAGTGTTAATGAAGTAAAATCTTAACTATTTCAAACAAAGGAAAATTGCAAGAATTGAAAAAAGAACTAACTAAATATTAAATCAGACATTTTTGAATCTTTTTAAATCAGAAGATAAAAAAAACAATTAATTTAAAAAGTGGACATATATTTTTCAAACACAGAATTTTGGAGTGGGATTCATTATCAATGGTATACCAGATACAGTGTGACTCAAATTAATGAGGGATACCAAATTGAGATAATTCAGATTTATGCCCCAACAGACTCTCATTGTTAAAACAGGCAAAACTCTCCATACAGTAGTATCAATAGTGTAAGTCAGAGTAATCAATGGATGTAAAAAGGTATGCACATAAAATCCTCATCTAGTGCTACCTTCTTGCATCCATTGATTACTCTCCTTGCACTGATTGGCACTACTGTATGGAGACTTTTGCCTGTTTTAACAGCTTGAGCAAGCATAAGAAATTGTGATTATGTGATGTTTAAATTATCATTGTGACGGGGAAAAAAAAGGATTTTTATATGGATATGAAAAATGCTTTTGATCAAATCAAAGAACATTTTAAAATTGTTATGGGAGACTTTAATGCTAGAATTAACAAACAACTAAAAGATGAAAATACTTTGGGTAAATTTGGTTATGGTGATAGAAATGGGAGAGGATCTAGACTTGTAGAGTTCACAGAAAAATAAAATAGTATGTTATGAGTTCTTTATTTGAGAAAAATTCTAAATGGAAATGGATAATGACATTTTCAATTGAAAATGTAGTAAAATTGGATTATATTTTTTACTAACAGAAAATATGTATTTTACAACTGTAATGTTATTAATGGATTCATTACAGAATATCATCAGTTAGTGAGTTGTAAAATAAGTATTATTCAAACTAGGGAGATGAAAACTAAAAAAATCAATATCAACAATTGATATTCTAAACCTTCAGAAACACTCCATTCAATTTAAATTAGATCTTGTAAATAGTTTTGAAATTCTAAACGGATTTTGAAGATAGTTCAGGCTTTAATTAAATCAATAAGAAAATAACTGATATACTATTATGAACTAAAAAATTTTTTTAACAAGATAAGACAATATATGAAGAAAAGAAGGAATATGAAAATATATAAAAATGATTTATTAAAAAGAATGTGACTTGTAAAATTGTATGAAAAAGAATTAATAATGATATAAGAAAATATATAGTTGTGAATTTATACAAAGAAAATTATAAAAGAGAATAGAAATCTCAAAAATGTAAAACCACATCTTAATATTGGAAAAAAAAGTTATTTCTGCAATACAAAAAAAAGATGGAATTATTAGTACTAAAAAAAGAGATGACATCAAAAGTGTGTAGAAGATTTCTATAGAGATTAAAAGAACAAAAAAAATCAGATACTCCCTATACTTATTACACCTGAATTTTCCAGAATTTTAAATAAAGAAATGGGACATGCAATTAAATCTATAAAGAAAAAATAAGCCCCAGGTAATGATGGAACTATAGTTAATATCTGAAAAGAAATGGATGAAGATATAGAAAACATTTTGCCAAATTATACTTACCAGTCTTCTATCAGTTTTATACAAAATCTTTACTAAGATAATTACAATTTATCTGTAGTGAATTTTAGATTTTAACCAACCAACCAAAAAAAACAAAACAAAAAAAACAAGTTTTCAATGTGTTTTTAGCAATCATACCCAAGTATTGGGAGAAGTTGTAGAAATGACCAATGAATATGAGTTGCCATTATGCTTTGGATTTATAAATTATAAAAAAATGTGATTCTAGAAACATTTCTCCTGTGATTAAAACCTATCATCAAGATATATATCTGAGATGTGTCACAGTCAGGAATATTTACAAAATGATTAGATTACTTAGTGATACTAAAATAATTAACATTGAGAAGAGAGAAGAATGTATGACAATGTGATTCCATATCTTCAAAACCATTTACAGCTGTATTGCAAGAAATATTTTATGGATTAAAATGGAAAGCTAAGAAAGCAAACGTAAAATCATCTAGACTTTGCACATGATGTAGTCGTTTTTGCAAATAATGCTTTAGAGATTCAGGAAATGTTACAAGGGCTATCAAATAAAATCAAGAAATTAAGTAAATTACAAATACCTTGTTCAGATTATTAATACAGATATAAATGTAATGGATGAGCTTAATGTTAAATTAAACTTGGATGAAGTGATGATAGAAATAACTTAATATTAAAAGGAATATGATTATGGGTTTGAAAGGGAGGGTGGTAAATAGATATATTTTACCAGTTCTTCCTTATGGATCTGAGACTTGGGACACTTACAGAAGAGTAAACAAAGACTTTAGAGGTATGGAGAGTTGTATAAATATCAAATAAAATACGTGGTAAGAGAACAAGCAGGTATAACTGATGTCATTGGAAGAATTAAAAAACTGTTGGGCGGTCATAGTGCTAGATAAAATCGTAGCAGATGGATAGTTGAAGTCTTAAATTGAATTCCAAATATTTGAAAAAGCATAGAAAGAGATCACATGTGGCGTAGGTGGATGAAATAATGGAGTGCTGCTTGTATGTTATAGAGAAGAGATCAGAGAAACTGGATTAAATTTGGGGTCCTTCATCCTGCATGAGTATGTGCTGACTTTGATTGAAAATGATAAAAATAATAAAATTAAAAATTCATGATATAGGCGCTTGAGAGAATATTAGTCATATGCATTTTTAAAAAAAAATAGCTTACTTTTACCACTGTCATAAAATTAAAATTTGGGTCTTTTTTAAAAAATTCTTTCATTGATAAATACTAAGCTTGACCCATATTTTCAATCCTGTGAAAATCGACTGAAATCTGTTATTACTTCTAAGTACTAAAACTTCTTTAAGCTGTCAATCACGCAAAGATATAATCAGTCAAAGCTATTTATAATTAATCTATTATATCTGTCAATTTAAAATGTAAGAAGTACATGTTTAAAAATGAAATTTGAAATTATAAAGAAAAACGTGCCTTTAAAAATTCAATATATGTAATTTAATTTTAAAATTCTTTCCGTTAAGTTAATAGTAGAAAATGTAATTTAAAAATTATAGAATGTCTCTTAATAAATTACTAATTTGAAGAATATTAAAACTTCAGCATAATTATAATATCATTATAAAAGAAGACAAGTAAAATCATACATTTGTACAACTGATCTGTCTATTTATATGTATATTTTTAATAATATTAGAAATGAATTCTGATTAACCCAAAATTATGTAGAACCCAATAAACTAACTTTCAATAAACAATTTAAAATTTAACGTTTTACTCAAAATATAAAATGTTTGATATTGCAAACAGTATATAAAATAGATACCTAATACAAGATAAAGATTAAAACTAAAACCATAAATTATATATTTACATTGCAGCAGAAGATAGTAATATTTAAAAAATATTCATTCTATCAGCGGAAATTTTAGAAACTATATGCTTTGCAATGTATGCAAAAATATTTTAGTCACAAACAGGGTTTTAAAAACTTTTAAATATGTATAGTATATATTTTATTATTTTGAAGTATTTTAGAATGCACATGATCTAATTATGGAAATAGATATGGTAATTGGACTAATAAAAGCATTAAATTAATCTCAGTCAGCAAAAACAACCTATATTAATTACTATTGGTAAAACACCCATTTGTTAATTGTTTACTCCAGACCCTTGGAAGGGTATACCTAGATCCAAAAGTAATTAGTCTGGTAGAGAGGTAGAAAACTTATGGAAGCAGCTCCTATTCCAGGATTTATTACCTATAGGCTTCCAAATGAATGTAGGGGAAAAAAACAAGTTTTTACAGATCTTTACTCTTATTTTGCATAAGCTTTCAGGTTACTTTCTGTTTTAATAATCTGTATATGATCTTTATATATAAACATTTCTATATATTTGGATTATTCATGTGTTATTCTTACTATTAAAATAAATATTTGGAACTTGTAGAGTTGATTTATTCCATTATTATGTCCCTCTAATCTTAATTATATGATGAGATTAGTCATGCAGTCGACATTCTGTAGAACAGAGACAGTCAGTATAGAACTGAAGCAAGTGATTTAGCATGATGCAATTTAGCAAATTTTGGACAAAATAGCATCAGGAAAACTTTAATATTAAGTCTCAAACAAAGCAATTAGATTGATAAATTTAAGTTTATTCCACACACTTATATACATAAGTAAAAACTGAGCAAAATGCTATTAACTGATAAATATTTATTGACAGTTTTGATATAAATAATACCTCCAAATAGCCTTTATATTATAAGATGAGAATATAAAAAAATTCCTACTAAATAAGACTGAAGATGATTAATCAAAGTAGCTGCATTATTATGCTGGGAGAGAAGAGGGGGTGAATAAGTTGCTAATAGACAAAATACTGTTGATCATATTTATGAAGAATTTCAAAACTTGATTAATTCAGCACTATCTAAGCATATAATTAGATTATATTTCAGAAATGGAAATCAATGCAAAGGTATATACTAAGAACATTGTATATGGAAATTTTATTAAAGAATTTCTTCTTGAACTATTTTTGTGGGGCACATAGCCAATGGAGAGCTCACAGATTCAAGTGCAAAAGTCAGCACATATGAAAGGATACTCAAAAGAAGCCAAAATTACTCTCTACAGGGTGAGCACATTATAGTACATGCTTCTTTTGCTAAATGATTTTTGTGGGAACCTCTGCATTAGTATGCTGACAATTGTCATCAAGTGAAGTCATAGTTCTGGTTATTAAATATCTTGGTTAAATGTGTCTTGCTTATTTGTTGATTTTTGTGATGATTGAATAATTGGAACAACATAAAATTCTGTTTTCTAATAGGAAAAATAGGATAAATGGTTATAATGCTTGAGACAACTTACAACAAAACTGTTTTGGGAAGAACACAAGTTGTCAGATTCACCATGTCCCAAAAAAGCATGGTGAGTGAAATCCAAGATCAAGAGGATGCTGGTTTTTTATGCAAATGGCTTTGTTTACTCAGAATTCATTTGTCATGATCAGATGTTTTATTTACAAATTTCTGAAACATTTATGTGATGCAGTAAAATGAAAGCATTCCAATCTGTGCCAATGGGGGAAGTGAAAGCTTCACCATGACAACGTGCCAGCTTACAAAGCCTTAAGTGTGAAACAGTTTTTAATTTAAAACACTGTATGACCCAGCTTATCTATATTCATCTAATCTTACTGCATGCAACTTCTTTTTATTCCCCTGAATAAAAAAATACCACAAAATAAAAAGATTTGCAGACTTGGAAGTAGTAAAAAAAAAATAATGGGGGCATTAAAAGGCATCATTTTGCAAGAATTTCAGGACTACTTTGAAAAATGGAAAACATGTTTAAACCAGTGTGTTGCATCAGATGGTCAGTATTCTGAAAAAGATTCAATTTGTAAAACCTATAAATAAATACATAATTTTTTATTACAAAGTTCTGGATATTTGGGAGGTATTCCCTCATATGTTTGCATTAACACAGTGTAAGGAAATCCAAAGTAATATTTCATAAAAAAAAAATAAAAACAGAAACTTTCATCAATAAATTTGAGGGAAAATCCAAGAAAAATCTGGGAAAAACATTTTGATGCAACAAATGAAAATATTGTTGTTTTTTTAGGAAAAAAAAACATTTAGCTCATAGTTGCAAATGGAAAAACATAAGATTTTGAGATCTGCATAAATAAAGAATCCTTGGCAAGATTGTTGGAAGATCAAGATGATAAAAAGTCAATTATATCTAATGCTCAAAATAAAACAGGGAGTAAAATTAAAATAATGCAAATGAAAAACTTTCATAGAAATCATTAATACTAATATATATTATTGATGAATCAAAGTAAAACTAAGGTGACCATGGAGATAGATAACAGTTCTAGCATATTGTTCATATCAAAAAGAGATTGGGAATGCTTGTCATGTAAATGTAAAAATCTGCTGCTGATTGACAAAAGTGATCTTTGAATATACAATATCAACGGAAAATTAAGGAGTCAGAATGGTAAAAGTTACTGTTAGATTTATTTTTTAAAGAATCAGAATTAAATTTATATATTGAAACGAATAAATTCAAATGATATTAGAGTAAGAATGGTTCAGACCTTTGAGAATCATGCTAAACAGAAAAGAAATAAAAGATCATTTCCTAATTTATTTAAAGTCAAACAATGAAAGCTTATAGAAAATGCAAAACCTGTAATTTGTAAATCTCAAAAGGTATCATACTCCCAAAGAGCAAAATTAAAGAAAAAATTCAGTATTTGTTTTCAAATGGAATATTATAAACAAGGCAAAACTCTCCATACAGTAGTGCCACCCTGTGCCAACCAGAATAATCAATGGATGCCAGAAGGCTTGTGCATAAAATCCCTATCCAATGCCTACTCATCCAATATCCCCAGACAATTATGTGCTAGTATAAGAGATAGTGATCATGTGTTGGTTAAATGAAATATTAATGTAAATGACAAAGTATAAGTGGAATATCCCAATTGTTTTTATCACCAAATCAGAAAGTTGATACATATTTGTGCATAATAGTGAATAAAAATCTATGTAAAAACACATATACCATACCAAAGGTTAAGAAAGTGTTAATATAAATGCAAAACTGGTTATATTTCAACTACCTTTTGGGATTATCATTGCTCCAAATAATTTTTCAGGATAAAGTAGATAAGATTATCCAAAGAACAGAGGGAGTCATTTCTCATTATGAAGATATATTGATTGCTGCAAACTCTGAATCAGCTCTCAAAATAATTTTGAGATTAGACTTAATCCTAAAATGTGCATCTGGGAAGATGAAGAAATAAATTCTAGGTTATAATATATTACAAATGAGAATATGATCTATACTTGAAAAAGTCAAATTAAATAAAGAATCACCTATCCTTATAAACATTAAGCAACTTCATGCTTTTATAAAAAAAAAAATTTAAAAAAAGAAAAGGCTTACATAGCATCCACTGTACAATAGTCTAGTTTTTTTAAAAAAAAGAGACAGAAGTGGAAAAAGAGCAAGAGAGCACTTTTAAGTAATCTAAAGCCTTCTAACATTTGATAAATTATTAGTACACTATGATAGCAATTCCAGAAATTGTCAATTACCAATGACTCTCACTATGGAATAGAAACAATGATCAGTCACCAAATAATTGAGAATGAAAGAAATTAGTTAGCTTGAAAAAGATACTTTAGCAAACATGCTTGGAATAAAAAAAAATATCAATATTTAGGATCATTATTGATGATGAAACTCTTTTAGATAACTTGTTAAAAATAAATCTTTACCTATCTAAGCTCATGCATTTTATGTTGGCACAATGTGATATCAGTATATGACTTTAAACTAACTTATCAAAAGGGAAGATCTGTTTAGCATACAGTTGTTCTATCAAGGATACCTGACAGAACACAATCTCACATGTAGAATGTTGAAATTAATTATGTAGATACATTTTTCTCATAGACATTAAACAGTAAAACTATAGCAGAGTGAATGGGTAAAGGTAAAGGATATCAAATCCTCATGAAATAGATTTGCAAAAGATGGCCATTTTAAAGACTAATAATTCTGTCACTGTCTTTTTAGATAATTGAGGACAGCTATCAATGTTAAAAATATGTATTCTAATGGGATTCAAAGTAGTAATTACTCCCAAATTTTAAAACTAATACACCATGGACTTCCCGATATCTATAATCTTAAAGCACTGGCTCATGAATACATATGATGGCTGCAAATTGATGAAGATAATTAAAATAAATATTAAAGATTGTGACTTATGCCAAAGTACAGCAAATCTATTTAAAAAACTGATGCCATGGTTTATAGTAGCCAGATAGAGTACATATAGATCATGAAACTCCTGTAAATGATCAATTTTTATAATGGTTTTTGATGCTTATTCTAAATGGGCAAAGTATAAAATAGAGAAGAATATAGGATCAGTAAAAAGTATTAAGACTCTAAGAAATATATTTGCTTGTCAAACGTTTCCTGAAATCAATAGTGATTGTTAACTTAACTCGATTAGTATAGAAAACTTTTGAAGAGTTTGTGCAAAAAATGGTAGTAAACATATAAAAACACCTCATATCATCTAGAATGTAACAGGTAAAAAAGCAGTTGAATACTTAGAATAATTTTAATAAATAAGATATGCCAACTAGTCCTCTTTTTTCATTATAAAAGTAATGTTCATAGTAATTCAGAAATTAATTTTACTAAAAAAAAAAATATACAATAGGAAGTCAAATTTGGCTTAAAAATAATTTATTGAAAAAATGGGTAAAAGATAGTATTACTGAGATTCTATATAAATAAAAAGCCAAAAGTTAAAATGGAAATTATTGTGTCTTAAGGAGAAATATAAACCATCTGAGATAGTGCAGTAAAAAAAAAGAAAAAAAAAAAAGATGAAAATGAAGATATCATTATTGGTGGTATTATGCAAAAGAAGAACTTCAGTAAAAGCAAACAATAAATATTCTGAAGACATCAAAAGTTATCAAGCAGTCATACCATTTACACCTTCTTAGTCACTTTATCAATACTTTTATTTGTATTACACTAACAGTTTCGACTGTCCTGCAGCCATCATCAGAGCTACAATATTCAAATATATAATTATACAATTATTACACTTATCCACATATTAATATACATAATTATACACAATATCAAGCAGTACAGTTAGAGGTTAATGCAGAAGATTCAAGGGATGAAAACCCTGCAGATAATCTACAAGAAAGCTCTTCAAGATCAGGACAAGTCAATCAGATAGTTTTTTAAAAAAACCATTGCATAGCATAATTTTAAATAGTGTTATGAAATATCAGTAGCTTTTTTTTTAACTTGAACACAAGATCTCTTTAGATACCAGTTGAATTCTAATACCAACTTATGATGAATATTTTAATTATTTTTTTCACATCTTTGAAAAAGACCAAATATATTTTATATGGGTATCTCTGTTATTTGGAAATCAGGTTAAATTGAAATTTTTTAAAATTAAATGAGTTTATTTTTTTTTTTGGTATTATCAATGTATATATATTCTCTTTATGTCAGTGGTGTTTTAAAAATAAATGTTTTTTTTTATTATCTAAAAAATTTAATTATTTATTATATTTTAAGGAAATTGTGTGCTTTTATTAGTCATTTGATTCTTTCATTAATAAAAGAAACTTAAGAAATTTTTTTAGTACATTTTATAACTAATTTGAAACAAGTTATTCAAATCTCCATGTTAAAAATTTTAATTTCTTTTTTTTAAATGAATAACAACATGCAATTACTTTTTCTTTTTGAATTTTTTAATACAATAGATCTCATCTTTTTTAAATAACTATGATTTTTGCAACTCTGAAATGTAATATATAAAAGAGAAATACTAACAATGTATATCCAGAGAAATCATGAAAAATATTCAATATAAATTTAGTGTCTTTTCAAGGCAGAGCACTCTTTTCAGAGGAACCATTATATTCAAAACAACAAATAGAAATATGTAGTGTATGATTTGCTATTTTCACTTGTTATTGTTTTGAATATAATGATTGCCTTTAATATCTTTAATGTTTCCCTGAAGAGAACAATATAAATATTATCTTTAATTTACTATCAACTTTATATGATATACTACTAAAATTTATAAACAAATGAATATGAGTGAGAGAAGCAAAGCTAAAAAAAAAAAAAAACATCATTTTAAAATTATATTCAATATTAGATTCTCTGTGCAGTATTTTTAATTTTCGTAAACTTGCAAATAGTTAGGTTTCTTTATTTAGCTTAAAAGATTTAGTTATTATTTAGGAGAAGAAAAATATTTTAAATTTAATTTTATGGAAGTGATAAAAAATTTGAATTGCTAAAAAATTTCTGATAGATTAATGATAGTAACAAACCATATTCTTACATGTGATATGTTGGACTATTACCAACGTCTATGAGTGAATGTTAAATGTATAGAACATTTTAAACTTTATTTAAACTTTTCACATATAAACAACTTGTTAGTAATAACACAAATAGACAATATGCGTTAGTAATCACACAACATTTTAAGTAGTATTAATCTTTACTCTGTTTCGGGTATTGCTGGTCTGATATGCACAGTGACAGTATTTGCATAGAAATAGACCTTGTACCTTTAGATTCTTGGATATCAATTTTAAGACAAATGCTCTAATCAACGGAATGCTCATTTGGTTTAAGCATTTGACTTAAATTCGATATTCAAGAATCTAAAGATGCGAGTTCTACTTCTATGCAAATACTGTTACTGTGCATATCAGGCCAGCTACACCTGAAGAAAAGTGGAGAATAATACTACTTGAAACATTGTGTAATTACTAACCTGTGTTCTCTATTTGTGTATTATTACTAACAAGTTGTTTGAATTTGAAAAATTTAAATAAAGTTTACAACTTTCTATACATTAACCATTCACTCATAGATAATGGAAATAATCCAACTATCACATCTAATAATATACTGTCATTACAAACAAACCTTCAGGCAAAAACTGTATTTTTGTCTTTTTAGAAGCTTCCATTCAGTTCTTTGTTTTACATCTACTATTAATTGAATTTTCTTTTATTCAGTTTTAAAAAAATGTAATTGTTTAATATTTATGAGAGAAAAAAAGATTTTAAATTTAATTTAAAGTTATATAAATTTAACAATATAGAATTGATAAAAAAAATTTCTAAATAAACATTAATTTCAAATTACTAAAACTCATTAAAAATTGTTTTTCTATTTTTGAGAGTCTCTGGAAGTCCATGTGCAGTATTTTTAATTGTTGTAGACTTACAAATAGATTTCTTTTACATAGCTTAAATTTTTTAATTATTTAATATTTATAAATGTAAAAACATCTTGTGTATTTAAATTGAATATTCATCTTACATCGGCAGAGTTTTAGTTTATATTCCAGGTTTTTTTATTATTAATTTATTAAAGTTTAAAATTAATGCACTATATAAATCTATTTCAAATTATTATCACTGCTTATATTTTATAAATTAGAAAGTAGTATTAAGTAATAAAATTCATAGCATGCTACTTCTCCATTTGTTTCCTTTTAAACATCTTACTATTTATTTTCAGAACATATGCCTGGAGTTGATATTTGGATCACATATCTAGAGAGTGAGATTGATAAAACGTAATTAAAATAGTAAATTCAGCTGCAACAGAAAGTTGTAAACATTTAGCAAAAATATATCACTCCCGCTGTAACAGATATTGCTGTGTGTGTGTATAAACATGTGTAGTGAATCTTGTAAAAAAACACACATTGAATAAAATGTGTGTAAATATATATATAACTCATTATTTTCAAACAAATTTAATGGTTTGTTCTCAGTAAAATTTAAATTGTCGAGCTGCTTCAGAATTATATGATTTTAATATCATTTATTGATTAATTTTAATAATCATTAATGCCAATGAAAACATTGCAATATAATAGTAAATCTTTATTGCTTGCAATCTTGGGTTCAAATCTAGATCTAGTGAATCTTGAATTACTTTAGCTCATAATCAGACTTAAGATTCTATTTTCAGATTGATAAACTTAGTATGAAAATAAAATTATAATAAGATGAAGTCTTTAGGTAGCTTTCAGACACCATAGTAAGTCATTTCTAGAGATTTTCCACTCATTTGCTCTACTCTTCAAATACTCATAATTATATCTTATTGACTTCTTGTTTATCTCAACTTCCACAATCTTTTTTATCATATTTTATAATAATTTCTCTATAATAAGTATTTATACAATTTAATCCCTCTTCATAGCTTTCTCAATAATACTTTTTTTAAAATTTACTTTTTTCAGAATTTCTACATTTTCCCCTTTTCTTTTTTTTCTTTACTTTTTTTCTATTCTAATTGCCAAGTTTCTGTTTTATATAATCATGGTAAACACTTAGGAACTTCTTCCCAATCTAATTTTAATGAAATCCAGAATAATATTTTTGTTTTTATTTACAAGCTCATTTAGTATTTGCAATTTTCATATTATATATTTAACACTTTTTCCATTCTTATTTAAAAATATATTTATTGACATAATAAAATTGTACAGATGCATAAAAAACCCCCCTTTTTTAATGTGGGCTTCTCTTTTGGTGGCGGCGGTTTGGGAAGGGGTGTCCCGGACCCCTTCTCTGCCCTGGGGGGTTGGTTTATATATAACAACATTGTTGTTTTGGTTTTTTCTTTCCCCTTTTGGGGTTGACCCCAAACTTCTAATTTTGGGTCGGGGGGGGTTGGAGTGGGGAATTATTGCTTTTTTTCTAGAATCCGCAAATTTGGAATATTTATTTTTTCAAAACCCTAACTTATAGTATAAGTAAACTATCTCATAATTTTTTATTATTATCATTATTTATTTTAACTTTCTTCAAATATCCTCTTATAATACCCAATCATCTAATAAAATATTAAAACAACTTATGAACAGTATATTTCATTTTTTATATGTTTAACTAAAATCCTATTCATTATCTCATTTCTGATTACATTCTAATCATAAATTTCATTTGGTATATAAATTGTTTTATATAATTATTTGTTTGTCATATTCTAAATTAATAAGGGCTGATAAAATAGTGTTTAAATAGTTAACTGCAAGGCAAAATCTTCTCAGTATTGCTCAGCAGAGAAATAATGAAAAAGAATACAACAGTCAATAGGCTTTACAAATACTTGGAAATGAGGGTTTAGTGTTCTTATTTTATCTTAGCTAAAAACAGCTTGATATAGATTTACAGAACAATAATGATTAGATAGTTGGCTATAGCCTGATTACGTTTGGAACTTTTTGAAAAAGTGTTTATATTTTATTCATTTTCGAATCGAGTTCGTGGATCTAGCAGACAGTTATATTAATCACTGGGCTTTAAACATACATATCTTTTACAACATTTACATACTCATATTTTTTCATACATAATAAACTCTGTATTTTTTATTTTTAGATATTGTATTATTTTTTTTACTTCTAAACAGACACATGTATTAAATTATTATATATAGCATCAAATCATTGAAAGGTTGAGATACACCTATCAGTTTTGACATATATATGATTGTCACAAATGCATCTTAATCAATTTTTTATTATTATTATTTTTTGTAATTGTCAGTTAACTTTTTACTTTTTTGAGTTAACTGTCATAGTTTTTTTTTAAAATACATAATTCAAGTTGAAAGAATTTTTTTAAAAACGGATTATATTTTTTTTCACAAACTCTACATAAATTTATATAAAATATATTTTAACCTTAATATTTGCTTTCTGCTGCAGTTTAGCGATATTAATATTTAAGAAAAATAAAAGGAAAATATTTGGAATTACAGACCTACAGTTTTTTTTTATTATTAATTTTATCCATACAAGATTTTTGTAATTTGTCTTAAGATAACTTTGGACATAAATCAAACAAAAGAACAAGCTGGATTTAAAAGTGATTATAACCACATAAAAGTATTGTGAAAAGATAATTGTATATATAAAGCAGTAAATATTAATTTCTATTTTTCATTGGATTTATGAAATACAAGAAGAACAGTTGACTCCAAAATCATTACCACAGGATTAAAATTTTGGAAAAGCAAAAGATAGACCCAAAATGCTTTTAAATTCTGAAAAATATTTATTTAAGTATAATAGTAGTGATTAGAGTTTATATCATTAAGCAGTTTAACATTGATAAGAATTTAAGACAATGTTTTCATATCTCCAATTATTATTTATAGCAATTTAAGAGAAGCAAAACTGATTTGTCTTTTATTTTGAATATTCAAAGATAATGGAAATTTTTAAATAGCACCTACATCTTTAAATATTTAGAGGCATTTCATGATATATGTTAATTACTCTAAAACTAAATCAAGTGTTACAAATCTAAATATTAAAACTAAGTTAATATTGAAAGATAAATAAAATAAATACATAAAATTGCATAAATTAAACTATATATTGACAGTTATATGTAATTATTACTGACTTATGGTAGCTAAAGTTTTTTTTATTAAACTTTGTTAAATAGCTATTGCTCATAAACTAAATAAATTGGTTATTTTAAGTCCAAGATATAACTTAGAAGAAATTATTTCTGTATTGTTGCTGGATCCGATTCAATGGTTTCATTACCAAAAATAAAACCCTTTTGTTTTATTAAAGTTCTAATGTTAAAAAAAAAAAAATTAAAATTATTTAAAAGCTGTTTATAAGAGTACGTGTATTAACATATATACTCATTTATGTTTAAAATATATCTTTTTTTTTTTTTTTTTTAAATTGATTTCTAAAATAGTTTTCTTTTACCTGCTTGTTTTAATTTTTTTTTTTATCAAATTAATTAAAGTAAGGCAAACTTTCAATTGTATTCTTGTTTGTTTATAATTAATTTCTAATTTATCTTAACTAAGCTGAGACTTGTTTTGAAATATTTTTGAATTAATTATAAATAAGGTTAACTTTGGGGAGAATCTTTAATTAGGATTAAGACTGAGATAAAGTTGCCCTATTGAAAAACCACTAATTAAAAAAAATGTTTTTGGAAAGATAAGAGCTCTTATAAATAGACCTGGGATTGTGGGCTGATTATTCTCCAGCTATTGTTGTTGACACTGCTTGTTAATGTTTTTGCAACGTGTAATACACCAATTTTATTGCTGTGCTGTTATAATTTCTTCAATGCCAAAACTATACACAAGGAAGAACTGCTTCAGTAGTATTTTCACTATGTCAGGCTAGGCCAACTTAAAGACAGATCCCAGAGCTAAATTGTCTTGCAAAATCACACCATAAGAACTCAAATCAAAACTGTTCCCTAACATTGTCTCCTGCCTTCTCATAGAAATGGAAAAACTAAGGTCTTCACTGAAGTTCTCCATGGAATGAACTATATATGCTGTGCTGGAAGACATCAGCTCATTTTAAATTTATACCTCAAGGTAACATGTTTCTTTTATTTTTTCCAGGGTTAAAATTTTAAGTCTCAGCTTAATCTTAAAAGAACATATTTCATTATAATTAAAATATTTAGAGCATGTGTTCATTTTGCTTATCATTGTATTTATAGTGTGTCTTGGAATCTTAGTTTTAAGATTCCAAGTTTGTTTTCCATTTCATTTATTGAGAAGTGTATTGTGAGTTTATATATTTTTTATGCTTAATATATCTCTGTTTATATGCCTAATTCTTTCTAAATGCTTTAGCAGTCTTTCATAAATTTTAGTTTGATCCCCTATCCTTATTTTATTCTCCAATAATTCATTTAAATTACTGTATTTGCACTTTTTGTAAACCGTAAATCTTTTGGCTGATGGTTTATCATCTTTGTTGTTCTGTTTTTCTTGGTAGAAATTTTATTTTCTATAGTACAGATTACATAGTCTGTAATCTCCCCTTTCCTTGTGTGAGATTAACCTTGGCTGGTTTAAACATACCTGTCCATGAGTGTTTTGCAGAATTATGACAGTCTTAGTTCCAATATTTCTTTTCTGGACTAAGAAAAGCTCATCTGCACTGTCCCATTGTTTCTCCACATGCATCCATCTTTCTAAATCTCTATAAAATGAATGGAATTGATTTGGGTGAACTCCTAGCAGGAAGATACTCCTAATTCCCATTTAAATTCTAGGTGATAAAATGTTTCTTTCTGCTAAGGCATTTAATGTTTTTATATTCTCATCTCATATACATTCTCTGATAAATTAACTAAGAAAAATCTAGGTCTAATGTTCATATTTGTTTGCTAGATTTATTTGATCTTTTATCTTTTTGCTTTAAATTTATTTGTCAGAGCGTGTACTGGGAATTTTTTGTAAATTTATTTGTAATTCTAATTATCCCACTTTCTTGAAATGCTTGGGCAGACATAACTAGTTTTATAATTACTTACCTGTCTCCTACTGAGATCTTTAATTATTGTACTCAGCTTAGTTTTGGCCAATCATTTGGTTGGTGATTCACCCGTATTATATGTCTGTTTTTCTTAAATCATCAATTTAATATTTTATTAATTTGAAATCATTTATGTAGGATTATTTTCTAATTTTACTATTTCATTAAATTGGAGGTGTAAGTTTTTTTTCGTTTTATAATTTATACTCTGATGTATTTTTTTTTGTTCTTGCATTGTAATCAACCTTGGTGATCTTAAATGTGATTTGTTCATACAGTAGTAGTACGGCAATTTGATGTCATTAGTCAATAAGCTATTGAACACTCATCCACGCTGGTTCGTTGATTTATGCGAGAAACTTTCCATTGCATTTTCTTTTTGAATAAGGAAACCAGAATTGCTGGGGGCGAATTGTCAGTTAAAAGAAAATCTTTTCCTCTCATTTCTAATTCACTTTTAGGAAGTTAGTCTGTCTGCCAGAGCATTGACTTTTTATTCTTCCTAGTACATGCCCTGATATAACCATATTTATTGTGTACAAATCTATATATTAAAATTTTATATTACTGTTAATAAAATTGTCAAATTGTTTAAACTTAATTTGGCTGACATTTGTCTTAGTGCTCTTATTTCTCAATTGTCTGAACAATATTCTCGAGCTCTTGCTTTCTCCCTGGGTCTAGTCAGTGCAGACCATCATCCTCATCCACTCTTGATCATGGTAAACAAATTTTCCAGATACACAGTGATCTGGTGGCATCCTCTATGATCAAAGATGGATCGAGTGTCCGGTACAGTATAAAAGTAGTGTTACATTTACATATATATGTTTTAACTTTGAACAGATGAAGAAGAGCTCTTTGTAATCAACTAGTGAGATACATTCTAGATTCACCACAAGCAGGTTTTTATATTTCAAGATAGAGTTTCTGTTCAAATTTTTACTGTTGAAAAGTGCATCTGTTTCAGCTATGATGTAATATATATATATGTATATATTGTACTGGTCAAAACATATTTATCCATCTAACATGAGCTGGAACTGACAAAATGTACTTCAAACCCAGTCAAGGCTGAGATTTAGGTCAAGGACCAGTGTGAATTCGAACCCACTCTCTAATCCCTAGATCTAACACCTAATGAATAACATAAATAGTGATGGCACATGAGAATTAATTTTAATCTGGCCAGTGTGAGAAGACAATGAGACATCTATTAACTATGACTAAACTAAAATATATATAAGCATGGCTGTACTTTTGGAAGTGGAGAAAAAAGAAATTTGAACTACTCAAATAAGTTAGACAATAAAAATATAATTTAATATAATGACAAATTATTATACATTATGACTTAATTGTATACATTAGTGTGTGCATAAATGAGCAAGCGGTAGATGATTACATCATGTCATTCATGCTATATTTCTCATATGCTCTTTATTAGCTAAATAATATATTATAAATAAACACACATCTTTGGTGGGTCCAATATTAAGATGCCAATCAATTATTAGAAGATTACATAAAATTGCTATTGACGCTTTGATTTACGGTTCTGAAACATGGTGACTAACATTATTTTGGGGAACATTCTGGGATTTATTGCAGATATAATACAAACTATTTTTATGTCATTACAGTCGTGAAAATAAATAAAATACATTTGAAAAACATATTTGATTATATGACAAAAATACTTAATGAAAATTCTGTTAATTAGTGCTGGTAAGAAGAACACTTTATTTTCCCCAAGGCAAATAGATACTCTTAAATACAGAAATAAGTTACGATGGTGGGATTGTATAAGACTGAAATAAATTTAATTAATAAAACTAGAAGTAGTTGGCATTTATATATATTTTAAGCAGAACGCAATTTTAATGTTATTACAGCACTAAAATGAGGTCATAAGCAAAAGAAATAATAATAATACGAATAGGGTGGTATTGACATAATAGCCAAAAAATAATTAAGAAGAAATGGTTGTGCTTCTGGATGAGAACGAAGTCTAAGCTCCCCTTCTTGGGCAGTGCTTAGAGAAAAGTGTATAGGCATGGCATGGCCTAGACTTTTACTGGTATAACTGACGTGAGAGGCCCTTATCTACAAAAAGGTGAATATGCATAGTGTGCGCCAAACTTACAGGAATCACTGCCAGAGGCATTTTATACAAAATAAATGTGGTTCCGGATAGCTCAACTATCTACGGAATAAGATATGAGAAGAAATCTATGGGTTCAAACTTGGTCACAACCCCCAGATTAGAAGACTAGAAGCATGTAATATTTATATACAGAGATAGGGCAAATGTCAGTAATGTGGTATGGATGAATGTCACTAACAACATGAAATATAATTTACTGCTTTAAAATAGATGACCCTTGTTTGAATGCCGTAATTTAGACAAATAATATGCTATGCTGTTATAATATATTTAGAGAGAGAAGACTTCATTAATAAAAGATACATGAAGATCTTATTTAGTAAAAGAAACATTAAGATTTACCCCCTTACCTTTTCTGTTATTTAAAATAAATCAATCCCACCTTTGCTGATTTACAATAACTGGAATATATAAGTACTGTATTTGATATTTTAAGAGTATGTAAAAATAAAACTAGCAGTTATAAAAAAACTAATTGGTCATCTTTTCAAAATTGAATAACATTTATAAAATAAATAAGGTTTCAAAGTGTTAATTCGCTTGAATGGTGGGTTTACCCTGGGTAGAATTACTTTATTCTATTCGGAGTTGAACAAATAATCTTATAAGAAACCAACATAAAATGTTGATTCGTAAAAACAAACTGGCAAACATATATAATATATTTTGAGGGATCATTAAAACCTTAATTAATGGATTTTAGAAATTATGTTCGCCAGGTTTCTGGAAATTGGCATATTAATAATAAGCAAGCGGATTTATAAATCAAATAATAAATACATAAAAATAAATGACCACACCAAAGTTAAGGAAAGTTAAGAGCATCTGAGAGACAATTAATTTATAGAAATTACTTAAGAGCAAATTACATATTAAACCAAAAACAAAGTTAAGTAATATATTAGAAGAAATCTTGATAGAAGAGTTAGGCTAGATTTAGTTTGAGGTGATAGCTTGAAAAGTTATCTTGCAATTTTAAGAGTTCAATTTAAAGTATGGCATGTGCATGGCAATTGAAATGTGAGTCCTTCGGTGGCAGCAAACTTCTATTAGCATTCTAAAGTTCTTAGGTCGGACTTTTATCCTTCACTTTTGGGCAGCAGAATGGTAAGTCTGTGGAAGATGATGACCCAACAGGGCCGAGAAGGATGGTGGACTTACTACTACATCATTTTAAGTTTCATAACGATGAGTATAGCATGTTAACAATACAGTTCTCTCAATAGTAGCTTATCTATCTGTTGATTTAAAATTCAGCCATTGTATACCCTGTCCAGGTATATCTGGAATGCTTTTAATTACTTAGTTTATTGTTTTTGAAAGATGCAACTGTTAGATAACATCCAAAAATAAATTCAAATCTATTTCCAGATTATAAATAGATTTGACAAAATGTTTATAACAAAAGAAAATCTTTAATCTTAATCCCCATTTTAAGTAAAAACTTTAATTAAAAATACCTTCCCCAGATTAAAACAATAGTGTTTCCAACCCTTTAATTATTTTTGGACAATCAACTGTCACATCTTCCATCTTGGATTTTATAAAATATAGAGTTTAATAAAAAAAAAACAAGCAATTTAAAAAGAAAAAGTTTAAAAAATGACATATAATAAAATATTTAAAAATCAATATTGTTAGATAAGTTTTTGCTCCTATATATATATTTGAGCCACACCTATAATACTTTAATAAAAAAGAATGGTACTTTAGTATTATTCAACTGATGATGTTTTATACTTACCAATTTTTCTTCTGGCAAACATCGTCAATGATAACATGACAGCGTTGTCATGTCAACTAAGACATTGACTTGATTAATCCAATTTTTGGATTTTTTTGACCTATGAGATTTAAAAATCGGAGAGATCTTTGGGAAATTTTGTCATTTGTCTGTCTTTTGTGATTTTGCTACTAGTCCACCACAGTGGACGCTAGTTGTAAGTAATTTTCATTTTTGTTTCTAATAAATAATGTCATTTTGATGTATATTATTTTGTAAATTCTTCTGCAATTATAAAAGTACAATTAATTAATTTTATTTTTAATTTCTGAATTATATTATACAGAAATTTTTTTTTTTTAAATTCATCCGCAATTACAAAAATTACAGCTATGAGAGAAATACAATGTCTGGTGTTGTCGGTGGTTTTGTATTTTATAATTGAGCATAATATTGGCCATGCCTTCATCCCATAAAAAACAACCCCCCCCCCATTATAACACTAAAATACTAAAGAACTAATAATTAATAAAAAAGAATTAATAATAATTTTAAAAATTGTTAGGGAAATGTTAAAATTTTATAACTTAAGTACGCATCTCAAATATAAACATAAAAGATATATACATGACAAAAGGAGCGAGTGGGATATGGGGTTTGAATACAGGTTAGTAGATGGAACTATGAAGCTCAGTCTTAAGCTAAGATTGTCTGCTTCAATATGAAGCTGGATGACAAAACTTTGGATATAGTGCAGCAATTGGAGTTAGACATCTTGGTTATGGGTTTTATGCCTGAAGTGATATTCTTTAATGGCAGTTAGCAGCACATGATTAGTTCAACTGCTGGAGATTCCTTATAATTCATGTTGGCAGCAATGACCCTGGATAATGGTGAGCAGTGATAAGAAGCAAAGATTAATTCTGAGTTTTTCCTTACACAGTTACCAATTTTGCAAAACATATTTTTCTGATATAATTAAAGAAACCAGTAAAATTAAACAACATATTTACAAATAACAACTAGCTATTTTAATCCCTAAAACAATATGTTCAATTGACATTTTAAAACATTTGCAAAACATGAAATAAAGCTTAATAATAAAAATCAGTTTTTAATATTTTTTCTTTAATACTGATATAAACTATTTCATCAAAATGTTTTTTAATGAATCTGATCCTTTACTTATATTTAATTAAACCTTGTTTCTATAAAATAATTTTTTAAAACAAATTTATTTTGTTGAAATAAATTCGTTTTTTTAAAACTAAATTTCAAGTAAACTACTATTTTATTTTAACCACATATACCTTTATTGATGCATGTGTGTGCCTATAATAAAAACGTAAATTTAATTTGAAAAATCTAATCTAATTTGTAAAACCTGAATTTTAACTCATGTATGCCAACTTCTATTTTTAAATTGTATAAATTGAAATGGGCAATCTATCTCAATATGTACTTAAGTGCAGTATTTGACTTCAAATTCCAATTCAGTTTACTTTAGATAGTGTCTGCACATTTTCATAAGCAATTTGATTACACACACACGTATATATATATATATATATAATGATATATACATATCCAATTAATTATAAACTGCTCCTATGTGAAATCACATATCCAGAATTATTTATACTTAATATAACATCCAAGTTAACAATATAAATAGTTAAATATTATAACTAAAATGGATTTGAAACTAGTCTATGTATGGTAAAAGTTAATGAAACAACAACCTTAAATATTCTAGTTTAGCTGAAAGATCTTTTTAAAAAGGTAAAATAATGCTAGTAAATATACTCACCAGATTAGTTAAATAGTGGTTGTAAGAATCTTAGTTTCACTTTTTATTTTTATTCCTATTAGCTAGTTGCTCATTTACCAGCATATTTAGTGCAATATAGAAATTTTTAGTATCTTTAGAGCACACATTTGTGCAGTTTATCTTTTATGGTGAATTCTACTTAAGCTAAAAAGAAAGATCTCGATTTAGTCAATTTAATGAAATTGTTTGTGTTAAACTCATGACCTTAGCATGTAATGGCATATGACTTCCTAAGCAACTGACAATATATATTGTTAAAGCCCATGATGTTTATATTTTTGACATTATTATTAAAAGTATATACATATCAATATTAATAACATTTGCAAAATAAGTTTTATAATATGGTATAGTGATAATACTTTTTTAAAAGAACAGCTGATGTTTGTTTTTATGTATGAATTGATCTAATTTGCATTCATGGAAAATAGGTTTATGTCATCTTGGCAGTAGTGAAATTATAAAAAAAAGTCATTGAATTCTTAAATTTTGCTTCTTAAATAATAGCTTATTTAATGTCAAAAACATTTATAAAATATTCTGGCTGAGTGCTTGAATACCACACACTCATCTATGACATTTAGGAAATCTTTTACATATACTAAAAAAGAGTAAACAAAACACTTTGAAAGAAACACATATTTCTTCATTTGGATGGAAAGAATGTAAAACAAGTACTGAGTTGGAAAAGATTCAACAACACCCATTCTATTTATTGAATTTGCATGCATGCACACACATCCAAATGACTAAATCTCAAATCCTTTGCACAATTTCAAAGAACACATTTACATATTAAATCAACCTAAGAAATAAGTACTGGATATTTTGTGATTCAAAAACTATTTGATATTTAACAATGTAAAAAAAATATGAAAAGTCTCTTATACAATAACATTAAAGTAGTAATCATTGCACTTACTGAGAAGAAACATTTTGATGCTAATGATAAGCTTTCTAAGAAAGAAATCATTGAAGAAAACATTATTCTTGATGGAATTCACAAAAAATTAATTTTGCTATATTTTGTTAACTTTTCAATTAGTTCTGAATGGTTGTAAAAAAATGTAAAATGGCTGTAATCTAAAATTGTGTCATTCTATAAAAACAAAGGAAAATTCAGTAATGCCAAGAGTAGCTTTTTCCTAAATGTGACAGCAAAATTTTTGAAAATTACTTTAAAATGAATATATAAAATAACTGAGAATATATTTTTAGACACAATGAAGTTTCTAAAATGAATGCTTGATCTGATGTTTACATTTAGATAATTCCAAGTGTAGGAAATAGGAAAACACAGTCTTCACTGTGCTTTTGATATAGCAAAGGCATTCAAAACTGTAAGTAGATGAATCACTGTCCAAGTTAATTGTGTTCTTTTATGAAAATATATAAACCAATACCCACATAATAACAATATATCTCACAGTTTGTAGATTAATATATTTTTTGTATAACAGATAGTATGACATCTCTTTTCAGAAATTTATGTTGGCTAAATGAAGGACAAACTTATTTCTGATTGTAATAATATGGTATGTTTTTGTTCTGTGTATTACTGTTTCAGTTTTAATATATATACAGTATATTTTTTCATTTTTTATTACTAAAACTTCATTTATTGAAGTTGAATAGATAAGAATCAATAGATATCTTATTATGAATTAATCTCAGTCAGAAAAAAAAGATTTGCATTTTTCTCATTTCATTAATATCTTTTTTTTTTAGTAGAACAAATATAATTTGGCTTTTACATTTAAACTATTAGGAATTTTAAACATCTCTCTCGATATTAGAATATTAAAATTAAAAGTGTGTGAAGCGCTTGAAATAGAAGCTATAGAGTGCAAAAAATATTAAACGCTAAGCGCTTTTAAGGCCGTTTGCCTCATATTCATCACTATCAATATGAGGCTAACGGCCTCAAAAGCGCTTAGCGTTTAATATTTTTTGCACTCTCTATAGCTTCTCTTTCAAGCACTTCACACACTTTTACATTTAAATAATATTTTGCGATTCATTAGTGATAATGGTTAACAACAATGTGAATGCTATAATTTTATTGTTATTCATAAGTATTTATTAATATATCATTTGACATGTAGTGATTTTTGAAGAAAATTCATAAAGTTATAGTTAACCTTTTATTAAATTTATAGTAGGGAAGCATCACCATGAGGCAAAAGTAGATGAAATAAAAATATTTCTATTTACCCTGATAAAACAGATGAATAAAAAAAAAAAGATTTTTTATATATAAAAAATTGTTTGGTCTGTTGTCCAGAAGGTTATGTGATGCTTGAATTTAAGTTTCTACTCATGATAATTAATAAATGAAGAAAAATAGAGAAAGTAAGGGTGAGAATGAATGAAAAAAAAACTAAAATTTATTTGGAATTATAGTATAAGTTGAAAAAAATCAACTGATGGATTTAGAAAAAGTTGAAAAGATGATTTTTAGTGTAAAATATAGTAAAAAAGTAATGTTTATAAATATTTCGAATACATCAGAAATTATTATATGATCTTAAAAAGCTATCTAGAATATATATCTTTTTGATAGCTTTTTTATCATTAATCTTTGACAGTTCTGATAATCAATTTTCAACTTTTAGTCTTCTTATAAATTTAAAGTTGTAATTATAAATTTTATTAAACGGCCATTATTATATTAAGTAATAATTTACTAAGGCTGTAACCTTAGAAATAAGCGTCTGAAAAATACGAAGGTAGGGACCTCTATAGGTCTTAAAACACAAGCTTACGCTATGAAGAAAAGAGAGAATCCTAAGAGAATCCTTCTTTACTTCAACCTACTTTTATATATAAATAGGTGAAGCTGAAGTGTTTTGATCTAAGAGTGTGAAGCTATTCAATACTTCACTAATTAAGTCCACAATTCTTATAATACATTAATACTCGCGAAATCTTACAATTTACTACGAGTCAATGAAAAGATCTTATAGTAAGAAATCTATTACGATAATTTAAAGTTGTAATTATAAATTTTATTAAACGCCCATTATTATATTAAGTAATAATTTACTAAGGCTGTAACCTTAGAAATAAGCGTCTGAAAAATACGAAGGTAGGGACCTCTATAGGTCTTAAAATACAAGCTTACGCTATGAAGAAAAGAGAGAATCCTAAGAGAATCCTTCTTTACTTCAACCTACTTTTATATATAAATAGATGAAGCTGAAGTGTTTTGATCTAAGAGTGTGAAGCTATTCAATACTTCACTCGTAGTAAATTGTAAGATTTCGCGAGTATTAATGTATTATAAGAATTGTGGACTTAATTAGTGAAGTATTGAATAGCTTCACACTCTTAGATCAAAACACTTCAGCTTCACCTATTTATATATAAAAGTAGGTTGAAGTAAAGAAGGATTCTCTTAGGATTCTCTCTTTTCTTCATAGCGTAAGCTTGTGTTTTAAGACCTATAGAGGTCCCTACCTTCGTATTTTTCAGACGCTTATTTCTTCTTATAAAGAAAATTTTCACTCTAAATATACATCATAAGCTTAGAAATTATATTCTCTTTTGCAAATAAAACACAATTTTATTATAAAATAGCAAATATACATAAATGTTATTGAAAAT
The DNA here is from genome assembly GCA_028023455.1 of Epiperipatus broadwayi. Lineage (NCBI taxonomy): Eukaryota > Metazoa > Onychophora > Udeonychophora > Euonychophora > Peripatidae > Epiperipatus > Epiperipatus broadwayi. The sequence goes on along the minus strand of JAQFVV010000053.1, from coordinate 402,179 downwards.
ACATAAAATAAAAATCAGACATTTAATTTATTCAAAATGAAAATTGATCGAAAATAATTTCTTTTTTTTATCTAAAATGTATATGTTACATATGAAAATCGTTTTAATATATGTAGTATTAATTACAATAATATAGTTTTAATTAAGTTTAATTTAATTGTTGCACTTGATACAAAATCCAGGATTAGTAAACTATTTTTTTTTCCACTGAGAATGAAAAAGCAATAAGCACAGAAATAAGATAATCAAACAGATGAAAAAGATTGCTTTTTTTAGGAAGTGATTCTTCATATATTCAAATAGTTAATTGTGTTATAAATACTGCCAGAAGTAGGACAGTTTGCAAGAAATGAAAGATCAGAATTGGAAAGAGAGAGAGCTATGCAGTACTAAAAAAGATAGCTATAACGAAAGCTGAAATATAATATAATATGGATTAAGAGTGCAATATTTTTTCTCCTTCAATTAAGTAATGAGAAAAATAACTAAAGACTAAAGAGAGAACTGTATTATTGAATATTTCTAGCTAATGTCAGAATCATGAAGCAGTCTATTATTAGGTTTGGGCAGTGGAATAAAATTCCTGCTTATCATTTTTGTAATTATTGCTTTATTTTGGCATAGTTTTTATCTCAGTGAAAACTTAAAAAATTATTAAAATGATGGTTTAAAAAAAAGAATTTTTTCCATTTAAATTTAAAATTAGCAAATATTTTGCATAATGAACTGTAAGTATTATTTCATTTATCATCAAGATGCTTTTTGAGCAGGTATCTTTGGGAATTATTCATTATCAGAAGTATATTCTCTTATTCTTCTCTTTCACTTTCTTTGCATATCTTCATATATATATATATATTATTCATTATCCTTATTATCTCATGATCATCCAAGATCTTCTACAAAATTCTAATTATGTTATCTCAATGACATTTATATTTTCAAAGGTCTAATCTTTACATTCATGTTTAATAAAGGAATTCCTGAGAATCTGCATTAGTAAAATATTTTGTACCATTTAGAGTTTTATCTGCACCATTTATTTTAATGCATTCTATTTGAAAATGCAGTTGCTTCTGTGCAGTCAGGATTCACTGCAACTAAAGCCATTTGTTTTGCTTTATTCATAGTAGCACCGTAATGACATTGTCAATTGAATCTTTAATGATGGCATAATTTTTAATGTTGTAGATAATAATATGCCAGGTTTTGGTGCATGTAAATCAATATTAGTGTTCAGAGAAACTTGATAAATAATATTTTTAATAAATGTTTAATTTATTATTATAATTCCTGACTAAATCTGTAATTTGTTATTGAAAATATTTTATTAAATGCTGCCATCTATTGAATATTCTGCCATATGATAATGAGTTAGTATTCTTAGAAATATAATAATTTTAAAATTATTTTAAATATATTTTATCAGAAATTCAGCCTATTAGCTCAGAATATGATCTTCACTAGAAATGAAAGCATAAGCAGAAAAGAAGTGATATGTTAAATAATGTCCATTAGCTTGAGCAAATTTACTTTTAATGGAATAAGTAGATCATACTTAATAATTTAAACCACTGAATCATCTTCTTCAATTAAACGAATTATTATATTGAACAATATTCTGATTACGAATAATTTTTTTTTTTAATGAAAAGAGATGGATTCTTAGAATCTTGAGAGCTAATATCATTTAGATATGCAAATGAAACTGGTACTGGCTAAGACTAATATTGCAAGACAGTGACTACATAGTAATTTCAAGAAAAGGAAACTCATTTGCTTAGCCAATGATTTGTCTTCTTTCTTCCTCAAAGTCTGGATTATTTTTTAAATGATTTTACAACTAGTTTCAGTAAGTGTAATTTAACGTATTACTTCTTTTTTACTTCATCTCAATATATTAAGTTGTGCAGTAATCTGATTTATTTTTTAATAAATTTTAGTGATAATAGTTTGAGCAAATATTAAAAGATTATTTGGTGAAATTTCATTATCATATCCTGCATGCAATTATGTGTTAGACTATTTTCTATCATCTAGAATTTATTATTAAATGTATTTAGAAAAATTTGTTTTTTAAAAAAATATTTCAAATACATTCAATTATTAATAATAGCATATAGTTGTTGCTAGTCTAACGTGATAGTTTTAGCATGAAAATCAAACTTGGAACAACATTTTATGTGAAGCACTAACTAACTGGGCTTTATAAATTCCAAGTTTCAATTTAAAAATTTTTTCTCTATTTTTTGCAATTTGTTTTATCAATATTGACAAAACATTTTTCATACCATTCATAGATACTTTTATATTAATTAAAATTTCATTCTAATTTTTCATTAGTTTTTTAGATCTCTTGATTATATTTGAGCCTTTTGCTAAAGTAATTTTTATTGCATTTGTAAAATCGAGTCATCAAAGTTTTAGGATTTTGTATTCATTTCCAAATTAAATTTATTTTCATTAACATTTTTACTGAATGGCTTTCCTTCCTTTTCTTTTTTTACATCTTTACAATTAGGAGGTGATATTTAATTGATAGATATCTGAGTTAGAGATTCTTTTATTTGGCTGCAAGCACCAGGTAATTTATATTACGTAAGCAATATTAAAAATTAATCCTTTGGACTTAATATGGTATTATTTTTAATTTTGTTATATATATTGTACTTATTTATTTAAAAATATGAGTGTTACAAACAAAAAAAGTCTACAACAGTTTTTTGTTTTTTTTTAGGTTGCCAAGTACACGGAAAACACTATGATGATAATGAATGGTTTACATATGAAAAGCGTTTGTGGTAAATTGCTTTTATTTTTGTAATTAATTAAATATATATGTGCTAATTATGTATATATTTATTTAGCAAATGTGATGATGGAACCGTGCTTTGTAATGTAAAAAAAAGAAGAAAACATCATAGTAAGTATTAGCAAATATTAAATAATTTATTTAGCAAACAACAAATAAATAATTATAACATAAATTATTACTTGTAATAATAATATTACATTTATATATGTCGTTATAGTATTATATAACAAGACATTATTTATCTACCAAATATTTTTATTGTAATCAATTTTAAAAACAATTTTTGCCTTTAAATTATTAGATGAAGCTGTGATAAGATTTTTCTTAAATCAGAAGAAAAAAACAAAGAAAGAAAAAAGTAAATAGCCATAATGAAACACTTAGATGGATTATGCTTTTATTTAAAATTGATTCAAAATTGAGATTAAAAATAATGTCCTCTACAGTTTAGTACGAAAGTAAAGTGACAGATTTAACCTTTCACTTTTGACATTTCAATATCATATGATCTTGTCAAGCGTTGGTGGCCTAGCGGTTAGCATAGCTGCCTTCCAAGCACCTGGCTCGGGTTCGCTTACCGGTCAACGCTTTGACATATTAAAAAAAAAAAAATCACATGATCTATTGCGCTTATTTATTCTTCTCATGAAAAATAATTTATATAAAGTCCAAACGACTAATATTTGATATTGAAAATATTAATCTGTGTACTACATTATATTAATAATATATTTCTACATTGTCATATGTCAAGAAATATCAACTCTAAAACAAAATGAATTGTAATTAAATTTTATGTAATAATTAAGAAGATAACGAAAAAAATTGATTATAAAATAGTTCTGGTAAATTTAGTTGGCTAAAAATATAATATCTTAAATAAAGCTGATTTTACTTTCGAAGTAATTAAAACCAAAAACTCTTAATTTATATTTTAATTTAAAAAAAAAAACAAACAAATAATGAGAAGTTTATAATTATATAGCTTGTGTAATGAAATTTTTTTTTTAAAAAAAAAAAAGATTCCTTCTAATAATTTGTTTGTAACTTGTTCAATAATAAATGTTATAACATCGATTAAAAGTAAAAAATATGATGGTTATATAAACAGTTCTTGACTCAGATATATAAATTATTCCATATTTTTTATACAAATGAGAAATTTTCACTTAATGTTTAAACCATCAAAATATCCATGATCACCATTTCATATGCTTACACATGCTGTTAGTAAGAATACCAAACTCCATACAGTGGTGCCACCAAGTTCAACCTTTCATAATCAATGGATGCAGTAAGGTTTGTGCATAAAATCCTTATCTATGCCTACTCATCCAAAATTCCCAGACTAGTATCTAGCTTGTGGCTTTCATCAGTGAAAAGTCTTGGATTTGAGAACACTGCACCTAGATCTTAGAATTTAATGCAGTCCTCTAGGAACCACCTTTTACCTATTTCGTTAACTATAAAGCTAGGAACCCAAGATGAAACACCATATTATTTCCAACCCAAGCTCACTTGTTTGTATAACATATAGATCTGAACTATTGTATGGAGAGTTTGATACTCTTATTAACAGCATGTGTAAACATAAAAAATGGTGATCATGTGCTGTTTAATGGTTTTATATCTATCCTGCCCATAAGATAATGGTGAGTCTGGTTTTTGAAAAACCAAAGATACTAAAATGTGTAGATGCTGAATTTGAGTTCAGATCTATATGATTATGCAAGCAAGTAAGCTTGGATTGAAAACATTATGATGTTTTTATATTAGCTCCTAGCTTTATAGTTAACCAAATAGGTAAAAGGTGGCTGCTAGAAGGTTGCATTGGATCCTAAGATCTAGGTGCAGTGTTCTCAAATCCAAGGCTCATCATTGATGAAAGCCACAAGCTAGAAACTAGTCTAGAGATGTTGGATGAATAGGCATTAGCTAGGGATTTTATGCACAAATCTTACTACATCCATTGATTACAAAGACTTGCACTTGGTGGCACTACTATATTGAGAGTTTGGTACTCTTATTAAATGTTGTTTATCATTAACCAGATTACAAAATATAAAAATATTTTTTAACAAATAAAAATAAGCATTACAGTATAAAATATAAGAAATGTTCATGCAATAAAAGACAACTAGGAACTATACTGATTTATAGATTACAATTTTTTAATTTTTTTGCATTGTGTGTGTATATATATATATATAGGTTTAAATATATCAAGTTTTTATGAAACCTGTACTATAAAGAGTTTTGTCTTAGGTCAAAACTTCCATCTCTGCCAAGAGAGAGAATTCAAATTATCTATTTCACATAATGAAGCCTTGGAAAGAACCTTTTATTTTAGAGAGATTAAAATTTAACATAACTTGTATTCATAAAGTTTAGATGATAACTGATTGATTAATTTCTAATAAAATATTTTTGTAATTTTAAATGTTATTATTCTTTGTATTTGTAGTACTAAGACTTTTCAGTAAATCATTATTTTGATTTATTTATAATTTATCAATTGATTAAGAGAATAATATGTATAGAGAGAGAGGGAGCTGGGAGGGTGTAAATTTTATTTAATTGATCTTGAAAAGACATTGGGAATGTGATTTCAAAAAATAAAGTAGATATTACTATTAGGGCATTTATGTACCAACAAAACATCATACTATTATTTTCGCTTATTCAACATCTATATTGAGAATTTGTAATTCATTTTATTTATTTCACTCCAAAACTTGAGTAATCAATGGATAGTAAGAAATAGTATTACACCAACATCAGCAGACTAGTTTCTGGTTAGTGCCTATCCTCAGTAATCAAGAATGCACCCACAATGGAATCACTATATTTAACTTTTTATAATACTCAAAATAATTTGATATCCAAAAAAGACTCTTTTAAGATTTTAAACTAAAACCAAATTATTTTCATACTCATATAGATCTGGCACCAGGCCAGTAAATAAATATTTTAATGGCCTCAGTTTTACATGAGCTGGAATCCTATTTTATATATATGTTAACAAAACATCTCATGGGATATTCAACATCAGCAATTAGAAAGCATCGATTACTTTATATTTTTTACTCCTGCGACATTGTTGCGAACTTGAAACATATGCAGAGAAAGGTTTGTATGATGTTTTGTTGGTTTATACTGACCTAAAAAAAAGATAAAAGGTATCTGCAATTTATGTAAAACTGAGATCACTAAAATATATGACTACTAGTCAAGTGTCTGACTCATATAGCTATATAAGTAAATTAGAATGGATTAAAAATGTTAGAATACTTTTAAATCTCAATTTATTATTTTGGATATCATAAAAAGTTAAGATAAAGAGAGTGGCTGCATTGTAATCACAATATTACATTTCACTGAAGATGGCCATAACCAAAAATTTATCTAGACTGTGGGTGTAGCATTACTATCTAATATCCACTGATTAAACTCAAGTGGAGAATAATAATAATAAATTATAGCTATTAAATACAATAAATGTATATATGAGATAAAGATTATTTGTAAAATGAAACTGATTTTTTTATAAAGTATACAGCTGTTTGACAGATTATAAGATGGTGCTTATTCCTGTTTATATATAGATAAATTAAATATTTCTATGAATTGTTATTATAATAATAGAAACAGAGATAATATCAAAGGTTAAAGGTTATCTCTATTTAAATGGATATTATCTTCTCATTTCTATTATTATTATATATAAAAAATATTTATAAAATATTGAATTGATAGAATTTTTTAAAATAAATATAACTAATGAAAATAGATGGAAATAATAATAGTTAATTGTTGTGGAAAAGTAGAACAGATTAGTGCAGAGTTGACCAATGGTAACAAAAGTAGTAATAAAAAAAATTTGTATGACAATTGGAATAACTAATCAAGCTTTTATTAAATATGCAATGTTATATTGTGAGCCATAGAAGCTAGATTTAATAAAGAGACTTATAAAATGTTTTGTTGGGAATGTATTTTTGTATAAAGCAGAAACTTGTACTATTAAATATATATATTGTAAACGACCACTCGGCTATCAGAGATTACGGGCTTCGAAATAAACATGACATAGCGTAAAGCTTTATTTATTTACTTATATCGATAGTTATTCACTATCCACACAAGGGGGCGCCAGATACGATTATTTAAGTGGAATTTAATTTCTCGCATCACCTTACGTCACATCAAAACGATTTCGAAGTCTAATCCCGCCCACCAGCTCAAACTCCCAGCATGGACCAATAAGGTTACTCAAGGCCGTTATATGATTGTTTCAAAGACAACTCCTTACGGAAAAGACGCACAGTTCACTAATGGGAAAGAAGTTTAGTTTGCTTAACTGATCGATCCTAGCACTAGACTTGATTATTGGTTGTTTATGACCAATACGACGGTTCGTTTATGCCCCGAACAATAGGCTTATAAGATCATCCCCCCTTATATGCTATACTCAATACAATTGTTTGACATTTGTTTACATATTTATTATAGACCCGCCCAATTCTTAAGTCTATCTTAACTAAGGGAAAAATAAATAAACATCGTGACTTACGGCACGATGTTGGCATATTATATTTAAAAGAAAAATTAAAAATAAATCTAAATCTAAATAAGTATAATTTAACGATAACTTTATTAATGATCAAGAGTAACTGAGATAAGATTTTAATTGTATGAAAAGACTTGAGAAATGCTCGACTTGTTTAATACTGAACGAATTTATTGAATATAAAATATTAATTTGAATTTTATTCGCACACGCACATACACACATTTACGCTCGCAGAGAAACATATTAAACATAATAAAGTATGAATGATAAATACAAGTTTCCTTTTAGCATTTTGAGAATACGGATTATGGTTTATTAGATTTTACTTAAGTTCAAAGTTCATGTTTTGAAAGTCCTACGATTAAGATAGATTGCAATAATAGATTAAATGTTACAGCAAATTTATGATTTAGTTACGCAAGTGTATGTTAGTTAACTATGAGATTGCCTTTAAGAGTTTACGAATTGAGTGAACGAAACATAATAAAACAAACTATTTACCTAGGATTTGATTTTGACTTCCGCTGCTTCGAGTGAGACGAGGATTTGAACGTGGGAGATGGCTTTCATAGTGAAGTGATTTTAAAGTGAGCATAGCATGGTCTGGACGATGTTGGTATTTCTCGGAACATAATGATTAAGTTGGAGCATTAATTTCACGTGGAGATGTTATTGAATTTTCATAGCTTCGGAGATATTTGGTGGCGGAGCGTCGATCAATCACTGAAGGGTTTTCTAGCCCCTCATGACAATCGACGCTCTAAGTATTAATTTCATAACGATCATCTTGGATTTGGATACGGCAAACAGTCTGAAAAAGCTAGAACAAGTCTGAAAAAGCTAGAACAAGTCTACAAAAGCTAGAATAATTCTGAAAAAACGCTAGAATCAACCATTGAATAGATTTTGTTGGATATTTATAAGAGGTGATCTTTATCTTGGGATCCAATCTCCCCCCAGAGTTCCATATTTTTAAGAGTTGTCGTTCAGGTCCGTGTTTGACGTAATGTTCACTCAATCCTTTTTGCTTAAGGCAAATTTTGGTCTCGGCAATCTCATGTTGCAATCTCAGTTAACAAACCTTATTCATTCACACTTTGAGTGCATGCGTGTGCGTGTTTTTACAAGAACAATACAATCTACATTAATTTTAGAAGTCGAGCATTTAATCTTTTCTCAAATCTTTTCTATGAGTTTACCTTTGCTAAAACTATAATTTAACAATACACATTTTAAATATCCCGTGGCGTATACGAGTGGAAATTATCTTTGAATTTTTATTAGAGCATATTATATTTTCTTTTATTATATTTTTAGAGAATGTTATATTAATAATTTTAGGTGAAAGCCTTAACTATTTAATTAGACAATTATTATCTGTATTTTATAAATGTAGTTTAAAATGGGAAGAAAACTATTAAAGGTTACAAATATAACGCTAAGAATATTTTGTGTTGCTTGGATGTGTGTGTGTTTGTTTACATCGGCCTGTCTCGTGATAATGCATATATTTTCCTAGATTTAAACCCCATGTAACGCTGTCCCGTTACAATATATTGGATTTGCAATAGATTGAAAAAGTAAATTGTAAAAATAATATTGCAGTTGGAGAACTTTTGAAATAAATGAGTGAAAAATGTGATAAAAAAAATAAGAAGCAAAGAGGAACTATTTGGGATGTATAGTTAGAGATACAAGAATTTTGAAAGGTATATTGAAAAAGACTATATAGTATGAAATATTAAAAAAAGCTGTATAGGCAGAAGACAATTATTAATGAATTATCTTTAAAAAAAGAGATTTGAATGGATTATTAAAGTGTGAAATAAATATCATGAATATGTTTCTTTAAGTTAAAAATTTCTCAAGCTTAAAAATACATTATTTGTCTATACTAAAAGGTTGAAATAATACAGTGAGTTTGAATAAATAATTCCAATTTAACTATAATTTTAGATTATATGGCTACATAAATATTAAAAATAAATAATATACATAAAAATATTTTATAGTAAATACTTTTATTTACTGTGCAGTAAAAAACCAATTGAGGTTTTTATGAAAACAGGCAAAACTCTCCATACAGTAGTGCCACTCACTGCTAACCAGAGTAATCAATGGAAGCCAGAAGACACTACTGCATGGAGAGTTTTGCCTGTTTTAATAGCAGTAATGTGTTAGCATAAGAAATAGTGATCATGTGATGTTTAGAGGTTTTTATGCTTAACTTAAAATATAAGTGTTAGTTGTCCAGAAATTAATTAATTCAATCACTTGTAAAAATTAGTGATTGAATTAACTAATTTCTGGACACCCCATGATTTTATTTCAAGTTAAATATAAAAACTCCAATTGTGAATTAAAAAAACAACTATTTTTTGTCTTTTTAGTGCACAGTAAATAAAAGTTTTTATTGTAAAATATTTTTTACATATATTATTTTTAATTTTTTAGTATTCAGATATTTGTTGTAATTATTCCTATTTAAAACAGAAAATGAAAACAGTATCAACATCTATATAAAATTTTAAAGGAAATTCACAGCACATTAAAAATTGATTCTAATATTTTGTTTATGAAAAAAGCTTTTTTTAAAAAATAAACTTTTACAATCAATTGAAATTAGGATTTGTTTTTATATGTATTTTAATTGATTGTTAACACATTTTAGAGTAAGTTTTTTTAAAATAAAATTTTTTTAAAAATATACTATTTCTCATGCATATCACTGAAAACTTACTGAACCAATATCAGTGTACATGCAAATTGGTCTGCCAACATTCTTATATTTTATAAACCATTAGATAACTCTGGCATATTTCATCATCAAATTGCATTGTCATCGATTTCTAGTGTACAAAATTTTAAGGAAATCTATTCGATACAAGCATGTTAAAATTTGATTACAAAATTTCTCCTAAACAAATAAACAGAATTTAAAAGTTAAATAAAAGCATTTAATAAGAATAAAATAAATGATTGGTCTATTGCTTGGAAGTTAGCATGAATCTTGAGCAGTGGAAGTGGCAAAATTGAGTTGCAATCCATGGATTTTGAGTTCTAGCATCTGGTATTATTCCACTGTACTTAAAAGGTAGGCCTATATAAATGTTAATTTATTACAATAAATTAAAAGTTGTTTTATTGTAATGTAAGTGATGAAAATGGTAATAGTATCTTGAATGGATAATTGCTCAGGAGGTCAACTGCTGTTCAACACCAAAAATGACAGGGTAAACTTCAATCTAGGAATCTTTAGATTTTGAATCTTACCACTCAACTATTGTTTTAAATTATACCAAAAACAGTAATTTCAGTTATGTAGAGTCATCATATTTAAATATTTCAATAGCCATAGAATATATATTCTTAAAGGCTATAGATGATAGTAATGTCAGGGATAAAAACTAGGTAATGTAGTTTGCTGCAATGTTTGTGAAAGTGATCCTTGTTTTATAAAACTTTCTATTTTGCACTATCCTAATAATGAATGTAAAATTTTATGCTTGTTTAAAATTATCTCTGCATTGTAACTAATTGCATTAGAAGACAATCAATTTATATATATATATATTAAAAATTGACTTAAATAGTTGCAGTTCAAACAGTAAATAAATAATAACTTTCATTTTATTAAACATGTTTTTATACTTATTGAACTAAGTAATTTTAGTCTTAATGTAAATACTTTATCTCTTATCAATTTACATTCCTAAACCTTGGAAATTTATTTATGTAGACATATACTATACACGCACACTTGGAAATTTATGTGTGCAGGCATATACACATATAGCCAGAAACACTTAGAATAATGACATACATGGAAAATTCCCTACTTAATTTTTACAATTATAAAGATTTGTTTTTACTTAATATTTTCTTTTTGCTTTTTATATGAAAACTTTAATAAAAATGAAAACTATAAGCATGATTAACCATGCAGAATACAGGCGCTTGGGATGATTTGAAAAATGATTTAATCCAAACAATTATAAAAAGGAAACATTAAAAAAGTCCCTTCTTTTGGATTATGTCTTCATATAGCTGCTTCCTTTTTCTTCATATGTATATATATGTGTTCCTGACAAATTATTAGTTATATTTATAAAATGTTGTTACATGCAACTGAAAGTAGAAGACATATTCATAATTTAATACTTATTTGATATAACTAATAGTTAATATATATATTGTAACAATATTTATCAATTAATATAAATATGTATTTGTAATTATTAAATTATTATAAAAGATATGTATTTGTAACTATAATTTGTAACTATATCAATTCATCATAGCATAGACAAAGAAAATATCAGCATTAAAGATTCTTGGTATTTATTTATATATTGGGGCAGTCATTTGAACAGTAAAACATACTGGACATTGTCATCTAATAAAAATATATTAAATATAGCAACTGAATAAAAGTACCCACTGTGAGATTCCTGGAGTGCCTTATGCTTATCTCCAATACTAGGTTCTTCTAACAAAGAATCCTTCCCATCCTTCTTTCCAAATATATAAGACCATTCATGGTCATATGCACACACGGGTGCTATTCATGACAACTTATAAAAAAATATATTTTATAAAACTAATATTATGAAGTTGGAAAAGGATGATATCACTCTTTATTCAGTTTAGCTAAGTACATGTATTTTCCCTTGAGCGCCACTAGATTGTTTTCGATCTAGATAAGTATCTATTTATAGTGTACTTGAGTTCAAACTCATTCAGTACATATTTATTACACATGTCTTGGATGACTATTGAACAAAAATGACATTCTTACATTTTATCTATATTGATAAAATTACAAGATCCCAATATTACCAAAGTTTATACTATAGATCAAAGATTCTTATAGACATTGCTAGCTCATTAGCGTATATTGATGAACAGACATGTATAATCCTATTAATGGCTTCCAAACAAGCATGTGAAGACCATTATTGATATTGATGGCCATTTAACTAAATTATTTATCACAATAAAGGTAATAATGATGATGATGATAATAATATCATAATAATGATAATAATAGTGATATCACAATAATGATTATAATAGTGATGATGATACCAGCCATGGCTTATCAATAAACTCACAACAATAAATTCATCTTTATAAACTTATAGGCATCTATTAAAATTATCCTATTTCATACTGGGATTTAATAATACTAATGGTGATGATTGATCATCATGAATCTCTTTGCATAATATTCCATTTTCTATAAACCCCTATTTACTAAAATATATTCATTACGCTAAACATTAAATTTAATGATTATAATTTATTAATGATAATTGATGGCGATCATAACTTTTATATAGTATTATTTGAAACATTTTTAACTAATAACATGATATCCATCTTTGATGAGGATGATCTAAATTCATGGACACAACACAATTTTAGCTTTCTATGTTGAACTATAATTATCAAAATTTGGCTATTCTCAAGCATAATCCCTAAATACTTAAATATCAACATTCTAGTTTACCTATTATTTTGCGGACGCTTAATATTTGCAAGTGATTGCTCAATATATACGAATGGTAATACTTAATAACTGCGAGCAATGATGATGAATTAAAATGATAGAATTAAGACAAAAAAAAAAAAACACAATATTCTTAATAATTACTCGGAAACCAATTAAGATATATAATTATATTTTATTAACACTACTACTCTTTCTTTCCTTCTTTAAAGTTAAATCGACAATTAAATAAATGGCTTATTAATATACAAAATTTATATAAGTATAAGCAAATAAACTTAATATATAGGTTTGTCATCTTTTCTTGATATCTCAAAATAAGCTGACTTAAATCAATATTAAAAAAAATACATATTCTATAAATGCTTATTTAAGAATTTTCTTACTTATCATATCATAAAATAAATTTCAGGTGAAACTTGTATGTGTTATTTCATTTCCATTCAAATGTAATGCCCTACTTTTTAATTTACCATTTTAAACTAATCATATATAACCTATTCTTTGATGTGTTTGGGTAAGCAGTTACACATTCACGCATTCGGTAATGTTAACATATATGTTTAAAATGTATACCCATAAATTACATATATAAAAATATCTCTTTCTTTTGCAACCTTATAGCGAAAGAAAATAAAATACATATATTAACTTTTAATATGCAACAAGATAAAATAAAAATAAAAAAAACATTATAAATGCATATATCTATAGGTTGCTCATTATCATTAACAACTGAAGAACAATTAAAAAAAAACATTTCAACATTACAATATATAATAAAAAAAAAATAATGAAAAATTTAAGTTTAAAGATTTAAACTATGTTTGTGCTATGTTGTGAGATATTGCAAATAACTATAGATAAACAAGTCTTTAATGTTTCTGTATCAAAAAAGAAATTTGCTTTGACCAGTAAATTAAGGTTTACTTTTAATAAGTAAAAGAATAAAATCGGTTAAAGAAAGTTCATATTTACCCGTCTACTTTTTACTTCTTATTAATGTCCTGAATTTGAATTTTAGACTGCTTTTCTTTGCTCACCAACAACAACAACAACAAAAAAAAGAAAGTTATTGCAGATACTTTTAAGATAATGCTGAATCAATTGACTTTGCATGTTTCTTCAATTCCATTATTATTCACTGTTGATTGGCTTCTTTCTACCATTTAAAAAAAGTTATTATAAGTACTTTGAATAAGTAGGTACCGGTGGATTTGCTTGTTTCTCTTCTTTAAAAAAAAGTAATTGCTGTCGACACTTTAGATGATTGAGGTAAATCAACAAAAATTTGATTTATGGCTTCAAACTTGGTTCTACATGGATGTTATAAATTTTCTTTTTCTTCTATTTCCTTTTCTCCATTCATTGGAAGGTAATGAGCTTTTATTAAGCCAGGAACTAGAAATAAAGCATTCCATATAGCTTGTGTGGTTGGCTTCCAAATCTATCATTTTGTTGGTTATTACTGGATACATGACTTCATAGACAGATCAGCGATTTTGACTCTTTCTGTATTAACCAGGAAGCAGAAAAAATGGTTTAGCAATGCAGAGGCATTGTATTTTGCATAACCAAATATGTTAATATCATTTTTATAATTATTACTAACTTATAATAAATTCAATCTTGTTCCATTTCTCTCCTATTCTTTAATATTGCTTGAAAATTGCTTTATATAAGCGCACATTTCATTTGCTCTTTTTTTTCAACCTTCAAGGAGTGAAAAAAAAATTAAAGCGTTCACTCTCTTTTAAAAAAAAAAATCCCCGCTTACATTTCTGCTTAAGAATAATAACAAGGAAGGACCGACTGAGTTGAGTCTCAAAATAATAATCATAATTTGAGTGACTCTCACTCTAAAAAAAATTTATGACTGACTGATCATCTCTTTAAAAAATTTAAGACTGACTGATCATCTCTCTAAAAAAATTTATAACTGACTGATTAAAAAAATTGTTTTAATCATTTATATCATGAATTTCAACCAAAGAAAAAAAAAAACATCTGGAAATCTTTATCTTAAAAAAAAATCAAAGCTTCACAAGTTTGACTTAAAATTGATCGCTATCATCTACATCAAAGCACCTCTTTTGTAAAAATAATCGTAAGATACAGATAACAACAAAGCTGGCCATCTATAGCCATCAGAAATAAGTGTAAAAGCATCTTTGTGTTTGTACAGATCTATTCATTGTTTCACACGTATACAATTTTTATCTCCTAATCTAACAATTGTACACCTTTCTGATTTACTCTCTTTTAACAAAATGAAAGTTAAATAAATTTAACACATATTATTTAATAATAAAAAATATTATATAATAAATCACAAAAAGAACTGCTTATTCATAATAATAAATCTATACATATAAATCTCTGTATGTATAAAAGAATAAAAAAAATTTTTTTTTTTTTTTTAAATAATTGAATACTGTATGTATATGTACATTTTGCCTCACCCCCAAACAAAAAAAAAAAAAATTTGAATATAAAAAAATTGCTTAGGTCATGAGTGCCATTGGTTTTAGGCTACGTACATTATATGTGCCTTTTACTCCTTCTGACGATTTTAGTACAAATGCATTTTCCCCCTTTCTTTCCTTGAGCATGAATGGTTCTTCATATATATTATAGAACTTTTTGAATGTATGCTTCTGCGGGTCTACTTTGCATTTGCTGATCGGAATCATTCCCAGGCCTACCTAGGTTTGGTTTACTAGGTTTCATGGGATAGTGTCGGCCTAATTGGTTGTTTATAATCCTAATGGTGGAGATCTTATAACTATATCTCTCCTCCATCCTAGAATAACCTTTCATTTTCCTTTCTGCAACTCCCATGGCATCCAATGGGTCTACCACTCTCATTGGGGAGTACACATCATCCACTATCATATATATATTCCCAGGCATTCCTATGTTTGGTTTGCCAGGTTTTGTGGGAAATTGTCTGCCTAACTGGTTTGTTCCCATTCTCATATTGGAGACTTTATAGCCATAGCTCTCCTCCTCTCTATGATAACTTTCAGCTATCCTTTTGGTAGCTCCCAATGTCTCAAACTTGTCTGCTACATTTACTGGGGCATATACATCAGCAGCTATCTTTAATTCTAAGAAACTAGCTTTACTGACTACATCTTTCCTGAGGTCAATTGGTTCATGTACAGTGGCTACCTTTATTTCTAGGTTATGTATCTCACTGTATATATCCTCTTTGGGATTACATTGTTCTTGAACAGCAGCTACTTCATCATTTTCATATAGCTTGACTACAGTCACATAACTCTCTGGCACTATTTCTTGTTCTGGACTGGTCATCTTTTTATCAGTTTCTTTACCTAAATCAGTTACTTGATCATTCATTTCTGGTGATGATTGATCCATCTTATTGTCAAGTCCCCGAGACAGTCTATTGATAGACTCATGCATTTTTTTGAAGTACTGATCCATTTTCTGATTTATCTCTTGTTTCATTTGGTTCATGCCCTCATTCATTTCCTTCATCTCTTGTTTCATGCCCTCATTCATTTCCTTCAATTGTGCCATTATCATGGGAAACCACTCTGGGTAACCTTCCTTCATTTCTTCCATGACTACTTCTTTGTCTTGTTCCCAAATTACTCTTTTTTTATACTTATTTATAAACCCCTAATTATTGATTTCTGCTTTATTCTGTTTGATTTATTATGTTCTGATTTATTCTGTTCTGATTTATTGTTCTGCTTTATTGTTCTGCTCCCTGATTTCCTATACATCCAGAGTCAAACACCTTTATCTATCCTCATATACCTTAAAAATTTCAACCACTCTTTCTCAGCCATAATTCTCCCCATCAATCTATCTATATCTTTAGTGCCTTTATTTAACTTAACCTCCATCATCACTCTTTTTTCTTTACCTATATATGATTGATAAAGTATGAGGTTATAGTACTATTTAAAACATTTATTTAAAAAAAAGCTATCTCTGTATTGGTGTGTCCTTTTTATGCCATCATTTATCTAGTTTTTCATGCATTTATAAAACTTAACTCTCTCTATGCCCTTTTTTAATACACTAAGCAAAAAAAAAAAATTTACTTATATAACATATGTGCTAGATTTATAATAGAGTTCATGTCTCAAGTCATTTATATACTCATCTATCCTTCTAGAGATCTGACAGATACTGACAGCCAAAAGAATGATTAGCGATTCACAATCATGAGATAGACAAAAGAATTCAATCACTGCACTTAAAGCACACAATGCTCCATGAACACTCAGATGATCACCCCAATTCAATCACTCTAAGCTACTACAACCCATAATAGTTTATTGCAAACATTGTTGCATTGCCCTGCTTACTTCCAAGTCTTAGGGCTTTAATTCACAAATACTGCCTTGCTTATTTTTAAAGTCTTAGAGGCAACAATTATATATCAGTAAAACAAAAATACTGCCTTGCCTCTCTGGAGTCTTAGAGGCTAAATATTATGTATCAGAAAAATTATGCCTTGCTCTCTCTGAGTCTTAGAGGGGAAATCTTGGCAGGCCTACTGTTAACTGCCTCATGATAAAACAACTGATATTATAATCTGGGTTGGAGCAGTGAATGAGATAAATCAATCACCAGTGGCATGAATACATCACATTCTCAGGCAATGACAAAGATTCTCCATCCATCATCCCAACCGTAACACAACCAACCAATACTCCAACAATCAAATATCCAATCCAAACCTCCAAAATCATAAATTTTCCTATAACGCAACTTTTCAAATATGAAGGGCAAAATCATTATTCGCGCCGAATTTCGCTATTATTAATATTTCTATGCTATTTTAATTGATAAGTAAAAATATATAGAAAAAAACGTATGATTATCTTGGAACATAATATAAGTTGTGATATCATTATATTTTAGTAATTTCAAATTGTTTCATAATGACTGTATCTATTTATCATCATCAAAAATGCGAAAATAACGAGTAATCATCATCATCTAAACATCAGGTCAAATATTTAGTACACCACATTAAAAATGCATGTGAAAAAAAAGTATTTTTTTTTTTTTTTTTTTTTTTTAAACCATACATCTGTAATCACTATATACTGCCCATCTCATATTATGTAAGGGGGTATCTCAAGCCATTATTTATTTATTTTGACCCCTAGTGTGGCGCATTGTAACTTTGATAAATAAATCGATATATTATGTAACGATATTTATCAATTAATATAAATATGTATTTGTAACTATAATAATTCATCATGGCATAGATAAAGAAATTATAGAATCACTGTGCTATTTGAAAATATCAGCATTAAAAGATTCTTGGTATTTATTTATATATTGGGGCAGTCATCCGAACAATAAAACATACTGGCCATTGTCATCTAATAAAAATAATATTAACTATAGCAACTGAATAAAAGTACCCACTGTGAGATTTCTGGAGTGCCATATGATTATCTCCAATACTAGGTTCTTCATCAACGAAATCCTTCCTATCCTTCATTCTGAAATATATAGAAGACCATTCATGGTCATATGTGCACACGGGTGTATTCACGACAACTTATAAAAATTATATTTTATAAAACTAATATATATGAAATTCGAAAGGATGATATCATCTTATTCAATTATTCAGTGCATAGATTTTCCCATGATGTGCCACTAGATTGAGTTCAATCTAGATAGTATCTAATTTAGTAGTCACCGAGTTAAAGCTCATTAAGTATAAATTTATCTGCACGCCATGACAAGGATGACTATCGAGCAAAATGACATTCTTACATTTTAGATCTATATCCCAGTAAAATTGCGAAATCGGCATATTGCGAAAGTTTATACTTATAGATCAAAGATTCTTATAGCCATGAGCATTAGCTAATATTAGCGATATTGATGAACGAGACATGTATAATCCTATGTGAATGGCTTCCAAATTAAGCATATGAAGACCATTATCGATAATAATGGCCATTAATAACTTAATATACTTAGTCACAATAAATGTAATAATAATGATGATGATAATAATATCATAATAATGATACATAATAGTGATATCATTAATAATGATCCATAATATTATTATCATGGCAATGATATAATAGTAATATGATACCAGCCGTGGCATATCGATAAACTCACGGCAATAAATTTAAATGTTATGAAACTTATAGGAATGCTAGTAAGATTATCCTATTTCATACTGGGATTTGAATAATACTAATGAGGATGATTGATCATCATGTAGATCTCTTTGCATCGATATTCCATTTTCTATAAGCCCTTATTTACTAAAATATATGTCATTACGCTAAACGTTAAATTTAATGATTATAATTTATTAATGATGATCGATGAGCGATCTTAACTTTTATATAGTATCCATTTGAAACATTTATTAACTAACATGATATCCATCTTTGATGAGGATGATCTAAATTAATGGACACAACACAATTTTAGCTTTCTATGTTGAACTATAATTATCAAATTTAATATTCTCAAGCATAATCCCTAAATAATAAATATCAACATTCTAGTTTACCTATTATTTTGCGGACGCTTAATATTTGCAAGTGATTGCTCAATATATACGAATGGTAATACTTAATAACTGCGATAATGATGATGAATTAAAATTATAGAATTAAGACAAAAAAAAACACAATATTCTTAATAATTATCGAAACCAATTAAGATATATAATTATATTTTATTAACACTACTACTCTTTCTTTCCTTCTTTAAAGTTAAATCTATTAATCAAATAAATGGCTTATTAATATACAAAATTTATATAAGTATAAGTAAATAAACTTAATATATAGGTTTGTCATCTTTTCTTTGATATCTCAAAATAAGCTGATCTTAAATCAATATTGTAAAAAACACATATTCTATAAATGCTTATTTAAGAATTTTCTTACTTATCATATCATAAAATAATTTCAGGTGAACTGTATGTTATTTCATTTCCATTCAAATGTAATGCCCTAATTTTTAATTTACCATTTTAAACTAATCATATATAACTCATTCTTTTGATGTGTTTGGGTAAGCAGTTACACA